>JAIUCV010000003.1:9844256-11094256 GCA_026724425.1 Erythrophleum ivorense
CTAATTGGAGCTAGTCCAATCATCTTTTTCTACCCTTGTAAGTGTTGAGATAACACTTTTACCCATTGATAATGTTTCTAAAACTCTTTTACACATGATTGTGATATTCCAATTACTTTACTAAAAGGCACAAGACATTGCACTAAGCATCCTTTATTTTTTTTTTCTTTCCTATAAGTATTTGTCTCATAACTACGAAATTTTTGTCACTAGTCTACATGCCATCCATATTCTTAAAACATTATCTAAGACATTGTTTAATGAGAATTAGATGCATGCTATGAAGGTTGAGATAGAAGCAGAAGCACTTGAAAAAAAACAAAACTTGAGACTTAATGCAATTACTGAAAGAGAAGAAATCCATTGGTTGTAGATAGGTATTTATCACTAAATATAATTTAAATGATACCTTAGAGTGATACAAAACTCAACTTGTGGCCAAAACATATACTCAGACCTATGGCATAAATTATGTGGAGACCTTTGCTTCAATTGCTAAAATGAATGCAGTGAGAATTTTATTATCTGTGGTTGCCAATTGTGGTTGGGAACTTTAACAATTCGATATCAAGAATACGTTCTTACATGGCAACCTTAAGGAAGAAATTTATATAGAGATACCACTAAGTTTTAACTCCCACACTAAACCAGTGTACACTAAAAATGGCATTATATGGGCTAAAACAATCCCTGAGGGCATGGTTTGAAAGATTTTCCAAAGCTATGCTTAATATGGGGTATAAGTAGAATCAAGGGGGCTATATTTTATTTGTGAAACATTCATTCTCAGGGAGAATAACTATCCTTTTAGTCTATGTGGATGACATCATAGTCATAGAAGATGATTTGAAGGGGATAGAATTCTTAAAAAGATAGCTGACAAAGGAGTTTACGATCAAAAAATTGGACATACTAAAATACTTTCTCGGCATTGAAGTTGCTCACTCACAACAAGGCAATTTATATCATAACAAAAGTATGTATTGGATTTATTGACAAAAATGGATAAACTAGATACAACTTGGTAGAGACACCCATAGAGTTAAATCATAGGCTTTGTGAGACTCCAGACGATTTACCAATTAATAAAGGGTCCTATCAAAGACTTGTAGAAAAACTAATTTATTTGTCTCATACGAGGCTTAACATAACTCATGTTGTGAGTGTGATGAACTAGTTTATACACAATCTTAAAGAATCATATCTCAAGGTCGTCCACAGAATTTTACAATACTTGAAGGATATGCTAGGAAAAGTAATCTTGTTCAAAAAAGGTGAGAGACTGACTTGTGAGACTTGTACTAATGCAGACTATGTAAGATCTCTAGTTGATAAGAAATCAAACTCAAAGTATTGTACTTTCTTAGGTGGAAACCTTGTCACTTGAAGAAGAAAAAAACATAATATGGTAGCAAGGTCTAGTGCATAAGCCAAGTTCAAAGCGATGGTACTTAGAATATAAAAATTATTATGGCTAAAAATTATTTTAGATTATTTAAAGATTAAAGGGGAAGGTTTGATGAAGCTTTTTTGTGACAATAGATCCATTATCAATTTGCCTATAACCCGGTGTAACATGACTATACTAAACATATTAAGAACAACTGAAACTTTATTAAAGAAAAATTGAATAGCGGTCCAATCTGTACTCCATTTGTTCCTATTAATGGTTAACTCACAAATGTGCTTACCAAAAGATTGTCAAGCATCGTCTTTCAAAACATAATCATCAAGCTTGGCTTGAATGATATCCGCTCACCATCTTTAGTTTTTTTGTCAATCCCTAATAGTTAAGGATTTGTCTCACATTTATTTTCTTTCCTTGAATAGCTTCCTCTTTACTATTTAAATACTCATGTAATTTGTTTCTCTTTCAATAACAAGAATTTTAGATTTCTTGTCAAATTATATGTTGTGTAACAAATAAAATAAATAAACATCTAAATACCTACATATGCTTCATCAAATTGAGCCATGAAGAGATGACATTAGTTGCACAAACAAATTTCTAAAAACCAGCACAACAATAGAGTTAAATGACATTATCATGAACAGAAAGAATCAAATATATTTATAAAGAGATTTCCTTCAAACCACAAAATGAATGTTTTGGAGGGCAACATTAGCTATAATATACAGAGTTCTAAGAAGAAGGAATGAGGAGATGGACAACAAAGAAGAAGTAGGTTTAGCTGGTTTAGCAAGGATGCAAACCTGAAATATAAGCAGCCAAAAAGCACCCAATAGGCCATCAATGGAAAGTAATGTATATCTAAAATGGACTAATGGAAACGACTCTCTCCCCAATGATGCAGTTAGATACATAAGTACTTAGATACCTTTGTTGACATTTTCAACTTTGTTGACAATAACATCAAACTACAGTTTACTTTGAAGACCACACATAACATGACAACAATAAATTTTAAGGACCTTGAACATATGATACCTTATCTTGTTCAATAATCTTACTGTACCCCTGTTAGGAGATGTAAAATGTCACTTTGGAAGTTGTGCCTGGCAGGCATCCCTACCCTTTTGGTAGGGCGATATTAAAACCAGCATCTGCAACGAATTTTGCTACCTTACCTGTGTGTACATTTTGATGTAAAATATCATCCACATGTGAAATATCATCCTAAGAGTTCTGGAAAGATCTGTTAGCATTTATTGAGAACTGTTAAAACCATAGTTGTTATCCTTGATTCTCTATTTCTTGCCCATGACTGAAACGGCTTATGAACCAACAACAAGTAAACATTAAAACTTGGAAATAAGCACCCCTCCCCCCCAA
This sequence comes from Erythrophleum ivorense, assembly GCA_026724425.1. Lineage (NCBI taxonomy): Eukaryota > Viridiplantae > Streptophyta > Magnoliopsida > Fabales > Fabaceae > Erythrophleum > Erythrophleum ivorense. The sequence continues at coordinate 9,847,051 of JAIUCV010000003.1, forward strand.
AAAGAAAAATAAAAGAACCTGCCCAGATATTGTTTGATATATGTACTTGGAATATTTCTTCTTTCCTGCAGCCAACTCTTACTTTCAGTGCATACAAATTGTGTGATATATCAAGCTTCTGATGATTTATCCTCAACATGCATCATTATTTTGCTAGAGCAGAGTCTAAGGAAAAGATACTTCTCAACAATTTTAAGGATTAACAAAAGGAGCTATTTAATACTTCTAAAAAGGTTTGTTGCCAAGATTTTTGATAGTATAGGTTCTAGCAAATCCTACACGTCAATATACACAGAAGTTCCTAATCAAGTGTTCAAAAATAGGAAGTTGCATTCAAGCCAATCTTGTAAATCCTAATATCTTTACTTGCATAAGCAATACTACAACATCACAAACAGATAAAATGATCGACAGGATAATGAGTCCAAATTGATAAGTGCCAAACCTTCTTGTCATGTATTTACACTCCATAAAATTTTAAATGGTATGTAAGATCAGTATTCATTAAAAACAAATAGGCATGGAATAAGTAGACAATAAAACATGTATACTAGTAAACAGTTAGCACTCCTAGAATGCTGATCCAAGTTTGTGGACGAAAGAGGAGTTTATTCCCATCTTGTTTATGGTAAGCTTGTAGACCTTCAAATAATTCCTACAATAGACAATAGTAAAGAACAGAGTAATAGGCTACATATTTACCAAAAACATATTCATATATATATATGAAGAAAAAATATAGTTCTAAAGTAAATGTCAAATGAACTATGAGAAAGCATAAACTCAAAAAATTTGTTGTGAAATAATTTCATCATGAGCGTGAACCTAAACTTTGACATCTTAAAAGATGATTTACGCTTAGTATATCATCCAAAAATGCTTAGTATGAACATAATTTGGGGAAAAAAGTAATGGTTACACTGAGCATATTATCCCATTTCCATGAAAGAAGCACTTACCTGGAATAATCAACCTACATGAGAGAAAATCCCCCACCAACAAGCCGGAATCAAGGCTGGAATTAAAGAGTAAAAAGTGATAACAACTTTAAAAAAATGAACTTCATAATTCAGAACTCAATAAAATAGAAGTTAAATCATAGGATCATGAAGCTTGAACAGAAAAGAAAGCAACTCTACCTGTTACTACTTGACATTGGAACTTAAAAGATCATATCAAGAACAAATTGCCTGGGCGATAATATGAAATTAAATAGTCAAAAAATAGAACAATCATATATCTCTACCTGCTACTTCTTGCCACAACCACATTGTTGAATGATATGGAAACTACAGGAAGAACATAGGTAGCAGTCAGGTAAAAAGTCAGAGTAGTTGATTTTCATTAACAGTGGGTAATTCTAACATTCGGTAGTTGAATCCTTTAAAACTTCGTTTCTGATAATCAGATCTGATGAGTCCATACAGAATACACCAAAAGTAGCAGCGGATTAAAAGGTCCAGGGTTTTCTTGGCAAGGTTTTCATCTTTCAGCACCTCTTCAAGTAGATCTTCATTCCCATTCGATTTCCGTCAACCTCCCCTGCTCCGTCGCATTTCGAAAGTGGTGGCAACATTTTGGGAAAATTTTTAGCTGCAACATAGTTGGAAAAGAAAAAAAAGAATGATACTCACAAATGATGGAGACAAAAGTAGAAGACAGGCCAATGAAGTAAGTGACGAATGGGCAAGAAACATCAGTCATTTTTGGAGTAACATTGTGATACAGGATAGTGTAACTTTAATTTCGACTGAAGCTGTATTCTTTTTGCTTCTTTTACATTAGATTTTTCCTATACTTTCTTTGGAAACTGATTTGAAAAGTGAAAAGAGAATGTTTGGGTCTGAAGAAATAAACAATACTTTCAAAATGAAAATAAAAGCATTAATATCATCACATGCACTGAATTGTATAAACAGTTAGCAAGGATTGTTGCATACTTCTTTTCCTTTCTCTGATCTCATGTTACTTTTTAAGCCTATAGAAGTTCGGACAGTATTTTCACTTATTTTATTGATATTGTCAACCTCAGATAAATTTGTTAATTAAGGAAAAATTTAAAGGGTTGGAAGGAAGAATGGAAAAAGTCACAGCCGCATTGATTATATAATCAAAATGAATATTAGAAAAAGAAGAAGAAGAAAATTCTGCATTGCAAAATGTAATAATTACCTCCACAGAATTAACAGTAATGATAAGGAGTGTAATAGTTAATCATAATTGACAATAGCAATATTCCCTATCAAAACGAAAACAACATAAAAATCTCAGTTTCTAAAAAGGCATTTCTCCTTAAGCCACATAAAAAATGTGATTATATAACAAGATTGACGACTATCCTTTATTTTAAATGCTTTTCTTCCTCTTTCATTTTATCAAAATTTAATTTCCTTGCGCAGAAGGCAGCAATTTTGAAAAGTTACTGCTAATTCCAAGGAAGCAACAACAAAATAACCACCATCTGATACCGAGCCATGAAGCTAATTAAACTTTCCGGACAAAAAGGGTATCCATTCAAATTAATGTCAAGTGATATAGGGAAGAGAAAAGAACAAAGCTAAAGGAAATAGCAGGGGAGAGGGTTCACAGCTTTACCAAAGCAGCCAGTAATACAAAGGAACACCATATCAACACAGTAATCGGTAATGGAGATCATGACAGCTGAAAGGATGAGAAATCCAAGAAAAATAATGTGAGAAGGAAGGAAACTAACAGCTGAATAAACGCACACCAAACACCCCCAGCAACACACCTAACGATTTTATAGAACAAACAATAGATCAAAAACAGATGGAAGTTTGAAATGAAGAAAGCAAACATAATAAAAAAAAAGTTGGGGAGTTTAAGGAGAGAAAAGCCAAAGACCAATAGACGGTATACAAACCTTCTGTGCTGGTTGATAACCTAAATGTGTTACGAAAGTAAATGAACAAATCAGCAAATGGGGAAAATTACACTTATTAAATCTACCTGATGAATCTGAAGAGAAAGATGAAAACACAGGCATATTTGGGAGTAAAGAGTAACCTGAAGTCACTGATTTGAGAAAATTACTTGGGCATAAAAATGGAGGAGGGAATATATATGAGCATGTGTAGACCATGAAACGATGGCGCCAAAAAGTGAAAAGAAATGGACATATTTGTAGAATAGAGAGAGTAGCATATAGAAAAAACAGGGCCAAATAAATTGGAGTAATAAAAAAATGACATTGGAAACGGAGTATAGCATTTAATTGAATAGTTAATAGTTAACTCAAAGATAAGTCAATCACAAAATTGAAGAGAATAAAATCAAAATTAAATTAAAACAACACTACACACAAAGCTTTATAAAAAAGAAAAAAGAAAAAAAATAAACAACATAAACTAGAACAACTTATCTAAAAGGTTCCCCAAAGCTGAACACAAATCTCCAAACAAAACATCCATGGCTCCAAAAACAACTCCCTACCAACTTGTCCTACCTAGAGTTGTAATGCCTGCAGCCAAAATAATTTTGCATGGCAAATAAAGCAAACTCCAAGATCTTGTTTAATAATACACAGAATCTTTAGTGATAGAAATTAAAAAAAAAGTTAAACAAAATATAATGGAATAAATTGTGTTAAGTATGAGTGAAAAATAAAAAAAATTATATTTGTATTTATTTAGTTGAATGAAATAAGAATAAAACAGAAAACAATAGAAAATTAATTATATAAATATAATAAATACATTTTAATATATATATAATATTATTTGTATATAGTATATATAAAATAAATAATTATTTTCACTATATATAATAGTACAATATATATTATATTATATTATATATATATATATCAATGTCACAACCCATTGCCACATATATAATATAATGTAATATAATATATTAATTATATATGCATGACAATGCTAATGCATTCTCATAGATTGTGGCAATGCATTAGCATTCCCAGCCAATTGATTAACAATTGTTATTAGTTCGATTGCCAATTATTCAAATTAATATTGACTGAAAGTCATTTGGTAATTTTTTAAATTTAATATTCATTAATTGTTATATAATTTATATATTTTAATATCAAATAATATTTTCTTATTTTTTAAAACTGTAATTAGTATTAATTAATTTTATAATTTATTTTTTAATATTTTTTAATTATTCTTTTTAATATACTATTACTTATTTTCTAGATTATAAAATAACTAATTAAAAATACTAAATTTGTTTTTTTTTTAATTTTAGGACCCTTTTTATTAAGAAAAATAAAAAATATTATATACTAATTAAAAGTAATATCTAAAAATCATTTAAAATAACAAATATATAAATTAAAAACTTAAAAAAAAAAAAGGATCTACTTCACCTTATTACACTCACTACTTTAGCTTGTTTATATCACAAGGACATTATGAGCTTTTCAATTTTTTGACTTAGAATGTTTTTTCTCTTTTTATGCTTTCATGCTTTTTTACGATTGATTTTCTTTCTGTCATATTTTTTTGCTATCAAACATAATTTGTTATTAATTCCTCTTCAGTTTTTATTTCTGTCGCGATATCAAATAGGGTCCAAAGATCGAGAAGGAGAAAGGCAATGATTAGTAATAGGATATTACCAAAAAAGACTCATTTACCAAATGTACACTAATAAGTATAAAGATTTACACAATAGCTTTTAGAATATAACCAGTAAAACAGTTTACAATTGCATATATATAAGTAGGACAACATTAAGAAAAATATGAAGTACCATCATAAAATCGCATAGCAAATGATTCTCTGATCATTCTCAAATGCCCTGTTGCAAGATGCAAGTGAATTCAATTTTTAATTCTTTTGTAGATAAAGGGGAAAAACAGCGCAAATAAACAACACAATAATGAGACATTAAAAACAATGCATTCCTGTAGGGGGATTTAAAAAATTTTCTGTGAACTCTACAAAGGGAAAACAAAAAATAGTATGAATGAACAATGCATTAATGGGACATTAAGAATAATAAAAATAAATAGGAAAAGGCCATGGCTTTTTATAATATAGTAATTAATTTTGATATTGGACCTGTTTGATTTTTTGTTTTTAAAATTTTTTTCTGTTTTTAAGAAAAAATAAAATAAAATAAAATTGTTTGATAATGTATTTTTAAAAAGTGTCTTATAAAATATAAAAATAGAATTGTGTTTTTGAAAATAAAAAAATCAAAATATTTTTTAGATGTTTTGGTAACTTTTATTATGCAAAATTTAAAAAAAAAATAAAAAATAATGATTTTTCATAATAATGATTCAAACATATTTTTTTATTCTTTTGTTTTCAAAATTTATTTTAAAAAATACCTATTTTAAAAATATTAAAATCAGAATAAAATCAAACAAACCCATTGATTTTCTATTAAGACATTGTTACATACAATGGGTGTACGTGTAAAAAGATTGAGTTAAAAGACTTAGTTCAGTTGATAAGAACCTTTTTTTTTTTTAGCCAATCAAGTTTCAATTCCTTTTAATGCACTAGGCTATGTGTGCCCTTAAAATTGTGGAAAAATGAGATTTACACTCATTTAAAAGTCAAAAACACCTTAGCAATCATTCCAAAAAAAGAAAAAAAAAAACAGTATAGTCTGAATCTTTACCACCTATTTGTATATATGCACCCATTGCATACAATAAATAATTTAGTTACTAAGTTAATAGGAACTATGCCTCCTCTTAAATTGGTTTCTAAACCTAATAATGTAATCAAATTAAATATTTAGATTCTTTGAAGACCCGAATTAATTCAGGCTTGAAAAGGACATTGAACACTTCTTTGTACGCTTTTTTTATCTTTTAAAACTGTCATTTAACCCTAAAAAATAAATAGGAATAAGACTAATAAATGATATTCCATTTCCAAATAGGGTTCTTTTGACTTAGCCCTAGAGCTTAGTAAGGTTGTGTTGGGTTAGACCCCTAGGGCCAAACATTGGTTTTTTGGATCAAAATTTTATAATTTGGTTAGAGTTGAAACAAAAATGAGAAAGGAATAAACTAGTTTATTGTGTGTGTATATATATATATATTCACTAACCATATTTGTCAATATATATATATATATATATATAAAGTTCTTATGGAATGATGGGTCACTGACTCTTTTGCCTCTCATAATATATTATTTCAGTCACTAAATGCACACGCCAAATATATTGTATTAATGTCTTAAGTTAAACAAACATTTAAAGTTCACTAAAATTGGCCTTTAAAGCTAGCCTTACAAGTTAAAGTTAACACTAAATGTTTGAGTCAACTCTTAAAGTTAAAACCTTATAACTAGTTTTAAACCCTTTAAAAGGTAAGTCAAATAAACAAATTGGCATCACAATATTAAAAGAGGCTTGGCCATATATAGTACTATGGTTAATTAAGATTGGACTAGATCTAATTGACAACTCTATTATTTTCATATATGATGAAGAGAAGAAAATAAAAATTCAAGATTTAATAAATTTTAATATATCTGCTTTTAAAATATAGCTCATTAACAGCTCTATTCTATGCGATGAATCTATTAATTTTTGGCAACAACAATAAATATGAACTTCTCAATCAATATATATATATATATAAGTAAAATGTTTTAACATTATTAATAATATGTGACTTCTTTTTACAGTGGGGCCAAACAAATTTTGGTAGGGCCACCCACTAGTTTAATGTATGTATAGAGAAGCCAGAATAGTAAAGGCTGGGTGGTCGTATGCCATACACTGTGTCAAGAATCCCCTAGCCGCTGGAGATATAATCATTAAAAGTTGCAGACTTCTGCGGAAAGCCCTAATTTCCTGATATATATATATATATATATATATATCTCACCTTAATTATCATCAAAAGTCCTAAACATCAAGTGTTAATGATCCATCTCTTCACTGTCAAATTAGTGCAACACTGTCCAAGTCTCCATCACCAAGTGCATTGTAAAGTACATCGATTACTCAATCATTTTCCTACATAAAAAAATGGAATAACAAACCTTTCTGATACAGAGGAAAGCAACCGTTTTCATGTAAATTGACTAGATTCTTGTTGTGACAGTGGACAATATTTTTGATATTAGAGTTTGTTTGGAAAGTTGTAAAAAGGGGGAATAGAGTTATCATTAATAGAATAGGGGTGGGATGGAGGGGAGTAAGAAGAGGGAGTTTCTACTCTGTTGCTTGGAACTTTAATTCAAAAATAAAAAATAAAAACCAATTTCATTGTTTAAGAGTTACAAGGCAAGAAATGAAAGTAGCTCTGAAGAATAAACTTTTAATACTGCACAAATAGAAAAAAGAAAAAGTGAAAAATATTTGGATGATAAAGGATAAAATAGCAATTGAAAAAAATATATATAAAAAAAATCAGACAACTCCAAATCCCTCAATTTGAATGAGTTTAGAATTTGAGATATAGGTTTGCCGCTTAAGAACTTTGTCTTATTTTACCATTTTTCTCTTTGTAGCAAAAAAAATTGTTTTGACTCACCTTTACCCATTATTTTTTGAATTTGGATATTTTAATTTTTTTTAAATTTTCTGTCAATTTGAAAAGAGGAAGAGGTTGTCCCTTCACTCCCTTTATCCTTTCTTATTCTCTCTCTAAATTGATTAAAAAAAAGGGAAAAGAGAAATGAAAAGTATCCAATTTATTACTTTTAAACCATTCAAAAGATGATTCAACTTTTCTTCCTCTCCCCTCTCCTCCCCTTTTTTTATCCATCTCACTTTGAAAATTTTTTATAATAGTTTAATAACTATGCATACACACGGACCCACAACTTGCAAAACTTGACTAGCCAAAAAAAAAACAAGGAAAAAAAAAAGGGGAAAACATGCACTTCCAATCGCAAGTCACAAGGGTAGATCACTTTTTTCTTTTGGTCCATTTATGTATGGGTCTCCAATGGACCTTTGACTTCAAGCCCAAGTTGGTCCCGGCTTACCTAAAGCCTTGCATTTGTTATATGCCAAAATATAACAAATACAACGTGGGACCAAAACCCAAAAAAGAATACAAATAGAATGTTTGGAATAAAAGCAAGGGCTAAGATTTTTTTACACCGGTATAATTTAAATTAGAAATTATGCTTAATTGAATTTTTAGTTCTCTAACTGAATTAGGAAAGCATTTTAGTAGTTTTAGTTTTAATTAGGGAAATATTACTCTTTTATTTTATTTTATTTATTAAAGCAGTTTACCTCCTCTTTCATTTATGTCATTTTTGTCCTCCTAATTTTAGTTAGATCAATCTTATCTCTCTAATTATATAAAAAAATTTTAATTGAAAACAAATTTTAATTGTATTTTTTGTGACTTAACAAAAATGGAGTATTGCTTCCTCTAATTATTAATTTTTTAGTTCAATAATTAAAAGATAATATTACTTTAGTTAACACTACTTAAAGAGGGTTAATTATTTTAAAAAACAAATTAGAGATAACAATACTCAAATTGAAATTAAAAGGACTAAATGTGAATTAAGCCTAAAATTTATATTGTCAAATTAAAAAATATTACATATACAAGTCATCAATATTATAATATTAGGATCTGTGTGTTGGGGGGGGGGGGGGTTCAACTTTTATCTGCACACTGTTCTCCTTGTCTTTTTTCATTAAGCACAAAAATATATCTTCTAACTCCTTAAAATTAAAAAAAGAAAAGAAAAGAAAGAAATAGAGACCCATAATTAAGGCTAACATCTTGAAATTCCTCCTTCTTTCTAACTATTGAAAGAAAGAATGATGATATGTATGTAAGGTGGGACTATTACTTTATTTCATTTGTTTTTCTCTTGCGAATACTAACGTGTATGATATAAGCTAAACTATAATAAAAATGCCGACTAAGAATAAGAATGAAACGTCCGGAATGAAGGTATAATTTTAACTTTAATTTCTTTGAAAGGAAGCGAGCATCAATGCATTGAAAGGTATACTTCTTTCCATTACTAGCTCACCACCATGTAGTTCTGCAAGGGATAATTTTAAGTTTAATTTCCATTCTTGACAATGAATATTTATTTTTCTTTACCTATCTGCCAAGCTAAAAATCAGAATGCTTGATGCTACAAGCTTTCTTTATGGTACTATCTACATTTTATCTAAGTTTAATTATAAAATTGATATGTGAACTTTAAAATATAATAAAAAATCTCTATGGACTTTATATTCAATTATCCAGTTATATAAAATTAACTGCAAGAGCCACGTAATCCTCATACGTGTCCTCTTATATGTACTTCTTCATCCCAACTCAATATTAATTTGTATGACTGTTAAAACGAAGAAACAACCTTATACAATTAATCTTAACTGGATTTTAATATTTTTATTTTAGTCTAAAATTTAATAAAGTATTTTATTATATTTTAAAATTCATGTTTAAATTTTGTAATATTAATCTTGGGGAAGTAAATTGTAGTTAATTTCTCCATTATTTATAGCAATGACGTACCAACTTATATATATATATATATATATATATATTACAAGCTTGCACCTGCAATTGCACCATAATTTGGTTTTCTGCTAGACTTCTTCTGATCAGTGTAAAAGAGTTGAGAGAAAAGCTTGAGGGTATGGAACATCTGCTTAATATTTTCCATGCTCAGGAAAGTCATTTATATGAAGATATGGAAAACTTTGCTTCATCTTTCACTTCAAAATATGGGATATCTCCCGGCACTGCCATAGCTGTCATCGTGGGCCTCGTTTGCCTGTATATGTTTGTGAAGCGTCACTGGGGATCAGGGACAAAGCATATCCTTCGAAGGTCCAAATCTCTTGCAGAACTACATGGTGGTGTACTAGCATGGCGGAGATTGAATGATTATAACGCAGCTCTTGCGATTCCAGTTACTTTAGACAACAGTGAGACTGTTTTTAAAGATCTACTTGAGGAGGAACATCTTGATTTGAAGAAGATCCAGGTTTGGCACATTCACTTTTCACTTTTTCTTTTTTTTAATTATGTTATTTTTTTAAAAAAATAAATTCTATAGCCTTTTTTAATTTTTAAAATATACATGCATCTTCTTTAAAATAAAATATGATACTAAATTTTAGTCTAATTTTATTTTTTTTTAAACTAGAATTACTTTTTGTTAACTTGAATACATATTGTTTTTGTTAAATTTGATAAAAATAAAATCATTTTTTAGCTTTTATTTATACTTATTTGAATATATTACATATTTATATATTTAAATTAATTAAGGAATTTTGGTAAAAAAAATTAAAATTAAATTAAAATATAATGAAAAATATCTATGTAAAATTTTAACAAAATGTAAGAAAGTGGGATATAATTTACTGTTTTTTTAAAACATAGAGTTTGGTTGCTAAAGATAGGAAAATATCCAGACTCTGTGCACCATCAAATCTTACCGGCTTGTATTTAGGTACGGACAAGAAAAATGGGAATGAATCCAAGTTTTAAGTTTTTAATTTTAGTTATTTATAAGGGTCTTGGCTTGGGTAGTATCCTCACTTCAAACCCATTGTGTGTGTGTGTGTATTATTTAATATATTAGGAAACAGTAAAAAAAAACATTTAGTGCATCTTGTGTAATCTGGCAAAAAGAAAAAAAATGTATTAATGGCTATTTGAAATATTTTATTTTTTATTATGATTTATATAAACATATTTTATATAAAGAGTTTTAACATGATAAAATCTTACTCATTTAAACAATTTTTTTAATTCAATAAGTTCGGGTATGAGGGCATGAGTTCGTTTAGCCGCTACAGCATAGGCTTAAGTATAGGGAAAATATTTTTCTTGGATCTATGGATAAGGATTATACCTACTCGCTATCATCCCTAATAGGTACGGTAATATATATTAGGGAAAATTTTACTTACATACCCTAATTTTTGTTCTCAAATTGCAATCCTCAAATATAGTTTTTGCAATTGACCCGTTGATTTATTTCTCCTCTTGCAACTTGTCTCATAATCTAAATTAGAAATGATCTCTGATAAAATTAATACCATCCATGTGCCTATCATGTGAGGGAGGGGAAATTGCATTTATTCCCCTTGATCTTTGCCTCTAATTGTCATTTTCATCTTTTGTTTATTCAATTATAAAAGAGGCATAAAGCGTTGAGAGTAAAGAATAAAGAAAATGATATAGTAAGGATCGAATTCAAATATATTAAAATTTCCTTACATTTAGATGGAATAAATTAAAGGTATATGTTACTTGAGTTAAAGCTCTTTATCTATCATTTTAACCTTAATTGATTAATTACAATGTGATATACAAATGAGTTAATTAACTGCAAAAATTAATCAAATTTGAGAAGAATTATAATTGGGGACAAAAATGAATGCGAAAAATGCAATATACTCTTCTTAAATTAATTGGTTGGGTGGTAGAAATAACGTCTAATTTAGATGTCAAAAAATGTTGTAGATAAACATAACACACACACACACACACACATAGAGAGGAGTGCAACATAAGTACTAGTAACCCCCACCTAATTACCAGTTATTCCCAGGCTTCATATTTGCTTTTTTATAGTCTTCTCTTAACTCTAATTTTCTTTCTGATTTTCAAAACACATACACACTCCCACAAATATATAATATAATGTAATATAATTAATATATGTTCCAGATTTCTCCTTATAACAATTGACTTCAAAATGAACATTTTCTAAAAATTACTAATCTTTCTGAGATTTTGAAATTGTGCATGGAAGAGTACGGCGGCAAAGCTGGAGATGACTGGAAAGGAAGATGAAGCAGTAAAGATACTCAATGATGCCAAAAAGAGACATGCAGGGAAATCGCATCACATTTACGAGATTGAAATGTTACTTGTAGAAATGCGCATCTACCAGGTATTGAATCTCAACTTCACATTATCTGCCTCTCAATTGGTTTACTACAAAAGCTAACCTATCGCAGTTTGTTTGAATATTTAAATAACAAACTTAACATCAAATGACAAGTATTTGAAACATGGAATTAGGTTTATTTATTTTTTATATAAAAATTTAAAGTAAAAGTCAGATAATAGAATGAAGAAAACTTAGGTATATATATTTTTTAATTTGTTATCAAATTTTCTAACAAAAATATAATAAATGTATTATTTTTATATTTCAGGACATATGATTGGGTCTTTCAAAAGTTTTTTTCCAACATGTTATATTTTTATTGACAAACTGATGGAAAAGATATAAATATCTGTATTTAAATTTAATCTTCATTATATTTAAATTATTTGTAATTGGGTTAGCCTGTGTTTATAAAATCAAGACCTAGGCTTGAGTCGGTTTTAAAATCAGACTTAAAATTTTGTCTAATTAAGCTTGATCATTCAAATTAAAGTCTAAATCTTAATTAAACAGGGTTAGAGCCGATAATCCAATGGGCTAAGATCAACATGCCCACTGTCACTAAAATATTACTTTTGAGGATGATGACTTAAATAATATTTAATTAGAGCTTCCAAGCATGATCAATGATTATTGCTGCAACTTTTGTCTCAGTTAATGAAGTTTTTACATAATATATATGGTGGATTTCAGGATCTCTCACCATATAAGCTTTCAACGGAAATAAATCCTTTATTAAAAAGATTTGACTTCAACATGAAGACTAGCATTTAAATACCTTTTTTTGACATGAGGCTTGCGATCCTTTGTCTTCAATTTATTTATTGATTTATGAGAAGAGATATTTCGTATCTGATGCCTGTAGGGACGTTTTGAAGAAGCCTTGAAATATGAATGCTTGGAACATAAAGAAATTGAACTTGATGCACGTCGCTCACTCTTCAAGGTACTTACATTCCTTTCTTTCAGAAATGCTCATCTGGCAATGTTTGCTTCTTAACTAGGGTTCTGACCCATGGATAAACCTTTCAAAATCCAGTGCATTAATTCTGGCTATGTCCATCTATCCACAGATATAAGTGTAATCTTGAGTATCAGAAAAACAAGACCTAGCTGGGTTTTATTTTTTTAAAACTGTCCTCTCATTCTTTTACTCTTGTTTTCCTAGTTAAATGCCTCACATCTGAGAGAATTATAGATGCATAATGCACGTACCATTTAATAAATAAAATCATTTATGTTTTGGATGAAGAAATGTCTCAAAAGACTAGCCTAATAAAAGAAAAAACCTCAAAATATAAGTATCAGCTTAATTAAATCTCAACTCAAAAACAAAATTGTGTCAATTAATATGAATTGAGCTATAAGAAAACTCCTCCCCAAAATCTAACATTACAAGGCCAAAACTTAAATACCATCTTAAATATTGATGTTTATCCAATAACATGGGATATCAATATTTGGATTGAACGAATGAAATGGAAGGGAAAAGAAATATTAATCTTGGCATTTTTGTTAATTTAAATTTAAATCTAACTCCCCCCCCCCCCCACTTTAAAATATGTTTAAATATGTTTGCCCATTCAAGTATACCTTTGATACTCATGTTGGCTTTGTCATTGGAAATTTTCACAGGCTGTTATATATGGAATGCTGGAAAACTGGAAAGAAGCACAACGTTATTGGAATGAATTCTTCAATGTCAGGGAATCCATCAAAACAAGGGGAGGCCTTCTGCAAGCAGAAAACCTTGACAAAATTACCGATTTCGGAAAGTTCAAGAAAAGAGTGGAAGTTCTTCGAAATGAAATTTTAAAGGCTGGTAAAGGCAAATAAAGCCCAAATATAATATGTGTCTATATATTTAAATAAAGATACGTGACTCTATTTTCAATTTAGTTTTTTACAAATTATTATTTTTTAATTTAGTACTTTAATGATTAATTAAGTTGTTTAAAATATTGTCATTTTATCGCATTTTCATATGGTTTTTAATATTAAATTGAATTTAATGTATTGACTTAGATGTTAATGGGTGACCGATCTTGCCCAATTAATTGGTGGCAAATAATATTTATGTCTACAAATTGTTAGGTTTGATACTAAATTTTAGATGATAAGATAACATTGCAACTATTTTAATTATTGATTAATTAAATTGATAATAGATAATATATGCAACAGTAAATTAAAAAATTATCTATTTAACTATTAGGTACTAAAATAAGATTTTTATATTTAAACTATCACGTTTCGGAGGTGAAATTTCCCTGGTTAATTGTTTGAATAATATTACATGCCCCTAATAAGCGGGAACATTATGTAACTTACACTATCATCGCTTGAAAGAAAAAAAAAATCATTGTCATATTAGTCTTTGGCGTATATAATCTCATTTCAATTAATGGATCTTTAACGAAAAATACTAGAAAAATTAATCCTTTAATTATAAGTTGGTTAACGTTTAACAACTTTAAATATGTCCTTAAGTTAAAATGTAAATAACTCCTTTTGATTTTGATTTTTTTTTGGATCAAAACTCCTTTTAATTCTAAAGATAAATTATTCTTTTTTTTTTAAGATAACTTAATTACAGTATTCACTCCCTTTGATTATGAAAATTTGCATTGTCTTTTTTTTTTTAAAAAAAAAGATAATCTCCAATTAAATTTGTTTTAGTTAAATATCCTCAAGAAATAATTATTTCTTAAATTAAATAAAATTTAAAAGCATTTTATAAAAAATTCATCATTAAAAATAAAAATATTCACAATTGAGAAATAGTAAAACTTTTTTCCTTTTTATTTTAATTCTTTCTGAATTCTTCTTTGTAAATACATTTCATTTTCATATTATCTTTTCTACTCCCTTTTCTTTTTCACTCGCTTATTCTAGACTAGTCCTATGGAAAAAAAAAATTATGATTTAATGTCTTATGCACTTATAATCCTATTCAATGGATCTTTGATGGAAAGTTAGGAAAACTAATCCTGTTGTAACTTGACCGAGAACTTTAGGATTTTTGTTCCGTTAAATTGCAAATACCTTTTTCTAATTTTAGTTAATGATTTGGCAGCTGCTCTTTAATTATGATTTAGGTTTTAGCAATTCACTTGTTCTTACTTTTCAGTAACAAAGAGCCTTTTCTATGCAAAATGATATGGATCTGACAAACTTAAAATAAATTTCTTAAGTAACTAAAATAAAATTAATTGTCAAAAAGTACTTATTAAATCAAATTCTAACAAAATCTCTATTTAATTGATCTACCTTTCGTCTTTTTTTCTTTTTTTTCACCTTTGAACTAATGATTTAATGGAAGGGACAATTTGAGATATATAAAAGGTTAAGGGAGTTGATTGTAAAATTAAAATCATTGTAGATTATTTATCAAAAGATCAAAATTAAAAGAGTTTTTTTTTTCGTTTTAATCTTATTATTATACTATTATTTGCAAATTAGTAAAGCAAAATTAGTACTTTATTATAATATGCCTATATATTTTTCTATTGGGACCCACATATAACTAGCTTACGATTCACGTAGAAAGACTGCCTCTTTTTTCCAATTCTTTATTTATTTATTTTAATTCGTCCACCATTCGTTAGGGTTGTTTTGATCTTTGGAGTTATTTTTATTTTTAAAAAAATTGTACTTAGAGACTCAAGTTTTTTAAAATTTATAATAAAATATTTTAAAATTTAAAATTATTTTCAAGGGTCAAAATTATTACCCCTTATTATTAGAGTTTAAAAAAATTATTATCAGGTTTTAAAAAAATTCCAATTAAAGTTACTTAAATTATAATTTTTTTTAAAATTTGTAATAATTTTATTAAATCTGATAATAAATTTTTTAAAATTTGATAGTAATTTTGGTCTTTAAAAATAATTTAAAATTTTAAAATTTTTTATTATAAATCTTATAAAATCTGACTCTTTAAATATAATTTTTTTATTTTTTCTTGGTATGGTCAGAAAACTTGTGATTAGTTTTCACCTAGGTTTCTAATCATTATGATGAAAAAGTTCACTAGTGTAAAGGGCTGCCAGGCAATTTCTACCTTAAAAATGCGAAGAAGGTACAGGTTTAGCGCAAAGGAATAATGTGTAGAAAAAGTGGCTGACACATTAATCTAATCTTCACCAAATGCTATTTGATGTGTACAAGTGAAAGGGAAATCAAGAGGTAAAAGTAAGACTCTCTCTCTCTCTCTCTCTCTCTGGATTTGCTGCTTCATGATTCACCATTCATAGACAGGAAAACCGAAGCTAAAAGAGAGAAGCTCTAGCAGTAAAGATTCAATCGAACATTGAGTGAATTGCAACATCTTACATTTATTGAAGCCCTTCTAGTCTTTGGAAGAAATTTGCAACGAAGGGAGAATGTCTCCGTGTAATGACCATATGCAGATAATTGAGTATTTAAGGAGAAGAACAATTAATAAGAACTAAGATAAAGAAAGAACTAGAACACATGAAGCACCTAATTGTTTATAAGCTATTATTGTTGATATTCTAAGTGAGTTATTAGTTGCATTCTCACTCCTCTAAATGAGCTTCTCTCAGTGCTCGTTGGGACATTATACTTTGTTTTTATACTCTTCCTAAATATCACTTAGGTGACTAGGAACTTATGATAACCTTAATGTCTTTTTTGATATTGTAAAAGCTTTTATTACTGAGCCTGTGTTGTTGAGTTGTCTTCTGATTATATTATAAAAGTCAATTGGTTGAGTCCTGGTAAAAACATTGTTTTATATACTTAGGTTGTAAAATATTTGCATAATTTCTTAAAGTTTCCTTGACAATTAAAAAAAAAACCTGCCTAGCTTGCAACTAATTATGATTGCCATTATATGAAAGTATCTTATTTTGTGCTTGGAAAGTAGATATAACACTAATTTAGTCTAAACTAGTATAAAAATAAAGCAGATCTTCTTCCTACTTTACTCTCTTAAAGTTTTTGGTTTACAATTTCAAAATCTATTAAAAAATTATATAGCTCCTATTGTAAACTCCATTTGACAAGAAATTGCCTTTCACCTAACTATGTAGGAAGCTCAAATTTTAATTTAGGATAATTTGTGTTAAGTTATCAATTAACTTTCTTTTGACTTTGTGTGTGTGTGTGAGAGAGAGAGAGATTTGGAAACTCTTGTTATACCATATCTGTCCTAATAACTTGAAGCCCTAATTTAATTTTTGGTATCAAAGTTTGTAAAAAAAAAAAGTAAGACATATTCTCCCAAAAAGGCATACCTGCAATGTAAAATTTAGTTGGGATACAATTCAAGAATCAATATTTTAAGATTAGCTTTAAGAAAAAATGGGACTGATTACTAAATTGATAGAGACACTAATTTATAATTTATTGATTTGACTATAGTTAAATCGTAGTTGAATCGATAATAATTAAATATATATTTTTAAAATTTTATATATTAAAATTCTAATATAACAAATAAATATTAATAACTTTTAAATATTATTAATTATTAATTTTAAATATTGATGAAGAGAAATGAATAATTTTGATCAAACACCTTGATATTTAAGAAAAGATGTTATTAAAAAATAAAATAGGATGAAGAATAAGCATTAAAAATAATCAAGTATACACTTTTTATTTTTCTTATATTCTTTTTTCTTTAAATTTCTTGTTGATTCAACCCCTTCATTCTTTTATAGCCTTTTTATTTTTAGTTTTTTAGATTTATCTAACATAAACTAAGAAAGAATCTAAACAAAAGTTTCAAAATTGGTTAAACTTTGAACTGATCTAGTTTTTACCGATTTGATTGTTTTTAATTAATTTAGTTAGTTGTTTATCAATTCATTGACAGTATGATTTTCTAGGTCAATTGAATTAGTTCAATAATTGGTTCACCAATTTTTGAGTAATTCAACTAGTTTTGATCTAATTTTGATAATAATGTTTAAAACATAATATCTCAAACATTTGAAATTGTTTTTTGTATTATTTTTCATTATGAAAACATCATTATAAGAGGAAAAGGCTATGCCAAAATTTGAACTGTGAATAGTTAAAATTTTTTTAACTCTTTTCCTCCCTACTTTTTTCTTTTTAAATACATTTCATTATCATATTTTCTTAAATAAATTATTGTTTTCATAGTTAAAAGGTGACAAAAGTCTCAATTTTAAATTATAGTCTTTTTAATTTAATTCTCCAATAATTGTTTCTCAATTATTTTTGTCCTTTCTAAATTAAGAAATCAGACTTGTGACTTTAACTAGAGTTATTTTTGGTATTGCTATAGTACACAGTATTTAGTATTATTGTAATAGTTAAAATCATAGTTAAAATCATCAATGGCTTAAAATCCTAAATTTTAAGCAAAGATTACTTATTTTTGAAAATACAAAAGTATTCAACTTTTCAATAGTAGAGGATTATAATAAATAGTTCCCTTTAATAGACAAAGGGGATGGAAATAATTAAAAAATTAATAAAAAATAAGTTAAAAATATTACACTTAATGACCAAATTAAAAAAATTAATTATTTCTAGGGAAAAATAATAATTCACCTTATTTTTTTATATAATTAGATTTAGGTATAATTTTTTCTATCTTTGATATAAGATTTTTTAAATGAAATATGATAAGTGTATAATTTGTATTAATAATATAACAAATATATAATTTAATTAAAAAATTATATACTTTTTTATAAAATTAATAGATATATATTATTTTTTAATAACAAACCTGATAACAAAATATAGAGAATTGAATAAAGGATAAGTTTTTCTTTTTCTTTTTCACTCACCTTATTCTAGACCAATCCAAAAGTTCGGTTGGGTATTAGCTTTACATGAGGGTCCACCTTCGTCATGGTGACAATCTGCATTGTTAAAATTCACGAGCAACTGAAAGCTGGAACAAGTGTCTTTTTCCACAGTCAATCAAGATCAATAATCATCATCAACCACCTTTATGCAAATCCAAAAGCTGAAATGGAAATCAAATCAAATCAAATTCAAGTAACAGAAGAATTCCCCAGAAATCAATTGCTTCATTATGGGGAAGCCAGCTACAACCCCCTCCTTCAAACCTCTCTTCATCATCTTCCAATCAAAGCTCCTCTGTTTCTCTCTGCTTTATCTCTTCGCCTCTCTATTTCTCGCTCTCTACTCGATTTTCTCTCAATCCAAACAATGCCTCTTCACATCATTGTCTCCCTCCTCCTATCCTATCTTAACTTCTCTGTATTCCTACCCTTCCTCCTATGGAGAGCACAAGTATGCAATCCCAACCACCCGTTCTACCTGCTCTTCTCCTATCAACTTTTCAGGTACGGACCATCATTTCTATAACCAGAGTTGTTAGATTTCTTTTTCTTTCTTTTGGTGATTGAAATTATGAATTTAGGTTGATAGATTTTGGTATTTGAATTCAGATTACGGGGATGTTTTGAAGGAGATCGAGAATTACCGCAAGAACTTTCCGTCTTCATCGCAGGTTCTGAGGTATATGCAGGGGAACGCGGATAGCTTTGGAGGGAATCTCAGTGCACATATGAGGTTTTCTTATTTCGATCATCAAAGCGACGCCACCGAAATTCCCTGTGGGTTTCTGAAGAAACTCCCAATAAGCGATTCTGGTCAGTTCTCGTGAAACCATCTGAATTCACCTATATTTGTTCCCTCTGTTCTTCGTTTCTGCCTGTTTGAATTCTATCGAGTAAACTGGTTCCTGAATTTTTATGATCAGTAAGCTTTAGTCCCTGAAATTAGGGATTACAAGAATCAGCTTTTGAAAGTAACACATTTTTATCAAGTAATTTCCAAATACCAAAAGACTGACTTGCAATGAATTTATCATTTTTCGAATGCTAGAAAGACTTCACAATTCAAAGATTAAATTGTTCTGTTATTAGTCGAAATTGTATTTGTTATGAATTGCTATTGAGCTTCACTGATATTGATAATCATTGTTTCCAGAATTCATTTTCATTGTGTGGGTCATATAATTAATTTGCTTCTAAAGTGAACATTGACCTTTTTGATCTCTTAATTCAGATCTAATTGCCATGGAAAAATGTGATGGAGTGGTTGTAGTTTCAGCAATCTTTAATGACCATGACAAAATCCGGCAGCCAAGAGGCCTTGGGTCCAAAACAATGGACTACGTATGTTTCTTCATGTTCATAGATGATGTTACTCTCAAAGGGCTTAATCACCATGGATTAGATTCAACACAATCCAGTGAATACAAGATAGGTGCATGGAGAATCGTGAAGCTTTCAAGCAAAAACTTGTATCAGAACCCAGCAACGAATGGAGTTATACCCAAATTCCTAGTCCATAGACTGTTCCCGAATTCCAGATTCAGCATTTGGATAGATGCAAAACTACAATTGATGGTTGATCCACTGTTGTTGATTCATTCGCTTGTTATATATGAGAATGCAGACATGGCTATATCAAAACACCCATATTATACTCATACCATGGAAGAAGCAATGGCTACTGCGAGGTGGAAGAAATGGTGGGATATCAATGCCTTGAAGATGCAAATGGAGACATACTGTGAAAATGGATTGCAGCCATGGAGTTCCAGCAAGCTTCCTTATGCCTCAGGTATGCTTTTGACATTTAATTTCTTACTTAGAACTTTGGGCTTTGACAAGTTATGCAGATGTTTCTAACTTAATTTTCCATTAAGACATTGTTGTATACAATGGGTGCATGTGTAAAAGATTGAGCTAAAGGAGTCAGTTCTATTGATAAAAAGAGATTTTATTTTTACCAGTCTAGTTTTGATTCCTCTTAATGTACTAGGCCAATATGTGTGCCCTTAAAAGAGATTTAGACTTGTTAGAATTCAAAGACATCTTAACGATCATACCAAAAATTAAAAAAGAAAAAGCAGTACGTTTGTAACTTGACCACCTTTTTGTATATGCACCCATTGTAGGTAAGAATTTAGTTATTAAGTTGATAGCAACTACCTCTCTCTTAAATTGGTTCCCAAACTTATACCATTCTAAACAATGAAATGTAATGTGAAACAAAGCGACTATATATAAGTTGTGTCAGTAAGTTAATTAATTATGAACAAAATTTAAATATAATTTTTAGATATTTATTATCAAATTCTTTAATAGAAATATGACAAGTAAATTTTTATACAGCTTAATATTATATAATTAATTTTATTTAAAAAAAATTCTTTGCTTGTAATTTTTTTATTAAATAACTTAATAACAAATACCTAAATAATTTTTTCTAGATTTAATGCATTAATGATTAGTCATGGTTTTGGGAGTTTGGCATTGCAAGTGCACTTAATTTATGTAATAATTGAGTTCCAACCTAGGCATTTAGATGATTGTTTTAAGGAAGGTGGAAAGCCTTATTCCGTCGTTGACAATATATTTGTAATTATTATCTTCAATGGGGAGGCTCGTCTAAGGAAGGTATAATTCATACGGATACGTTTATCCCTCTAAGCCTAATTGTTCTTATTCAAAATGCTTTTCAATGACATAGGGCTATGAAGTGAGTCATAGGCTTGACTATAGTATAGGGGGTTTCTTTTTTGACTCTAAGGAATTGAAAAAGAAAAGGTTTTAAAATTCAAGTAGGAAGAAAGGTTGCATCAAATTTCAACGATCATCTCACCATAAACCTGTAAATCTTATTCACGGTGCCAAAGTAGTTGTAGTGCTCCCTCTGGAGTGTGGTCCAAAACCAAAAAGCCTTGGATATATATTGCCGTTTAAGTCACGGTAGCACAGTTTTTAAAACATTGGGGGTGTGAGTCTCACATGCAGACGCTCATTTCCCCCACTTTCCACTATTTCATTGTTTGCATGCATTTTGCCTCTGCATGTGAACCTATTTTAATTTGTGCTATCTACCATACCATCACAGGGGTTTCGCATATGTCCCTATCACATAAAGGGAAAATAAATCTGTACCCAGACTCATACCTTCTTAATACAAAAATTCTCTGATGTAATGATATTTCATCAACAGAGTATAGTATGTCCATTGCATGTTTTACCTGCGTATAAAACATGACATAATGCTTTAAATTGCATATAAATACTTCATAAATTTCTCATGGCCTTAGCAGATAAGAGGAAACATGAATTTGGGCTCAAAATGCTTCTTTAAAATAAATTTTTGTGAAGCAGAAATACAGAAAACAGAGTCATGTTTGTAATTGTATTTGACATGACATGTCACTCATTAGAACACGACATATGTTTTGTTATTACGTTCAGAATATCTTTAGACTTCATCTAAACTGCTCCCTTCCTAGATTATTTTAAAAATACACTTTCCCATATCAATCTAGTAAATTTAAGATTTCACACCCAAAGTATTTTTTAGAAGAATTGAACTCAAATGATTAAAGAAAAATTGATTATATCACATTGTTTGTATCATATCATATCTCATATTTGTACTTAACAAAGTTAAAAAACTCTTCTTCTGTTGGTTTTGGCAGATGTTCCAGACAGTGCTCTGATCTTGAGGAGGCATGGGGTGAGTAGTAACCTCTTCTCTTGCCTTGTGTTCAATGAGTTGGAGGCATTTAACCCTAGAGACCAATTGGCCTTTGCATTTGTGAGAGACCACATGAACCCCAAAATGAAGCTCAACATGTTTGAGGTAGAAGTTTTTGAACAAGTGGCAGTAGAATACAGACACAATCTGAAGCACATTGAAGTGATCACCACTGCCACTAAAATGCCCAGCACTAAAAGAACCAAAAGGGCAGAGTCAGATTTGTTGTATGTAAATGGAAGCTCTGGCAGCAGGTGCCACAGATATCTAACTACAATGTGGGGTGAATCACCACAATTGATACCCAAAAGTTAAGGAGAAAGTAATTATTATTTGTTTATAAAAAGAAAAGTGAAGAAAAAGAAAGAAATTTGAGAACCTCATTATTGGTTTTGTCTTTTGACAGTGTTGATTATGGAGACTAACGATTTAAAAGAAAACGAAAGATAGAAAGAATCGCTCTTTTATTTCATAAAGAATTAAAGTTGACAACCTGGGACAGGTTAGCAGGAACTTTCCGTCCTTCTGCTCTTTTGTCTCTGCTCTTTTTTATTTATTCTTTTCTAAATATTCTCTTTGCTGATTTCCATGTTTTATTTGATGGTTTTGCTGTAAAGTGAGGGAAGAATAATGGATTTATCAGATTGATTTATTCTTATAATACATTTATTTCTTTGAATATTTACAGGGGTTATGAGAATTTATTGAGACTTAAGACTGATATAAGAGTTTGGATTTGTCTCTCATCTCAATTTGACCTCTTCAAGGCTCAATTTGTTGTAAACAGAGTTTTTTTGTTTATTTTTGGAATTGGACTAATAATTAAATTAGTAAAGATATTGATTCATATTTTATTGATTTAACTGTAATTAAATTAGTAATAATTAAATATATTTTTTTAAATTTTATATATTAAAATTTTAATATAACAAATAAATTTTAATAAATTTTAAATATTACTAATTATTAATTTTAAATATTGATAAAGAGAAATGAATAATTTTGACCAAATACTTTGATATTTAAAAGAAATCATGTTAGGAGATAAAGTATAATGAAAAATAAATATAAAAAATAATCAAATACATGTATTTTGTTTTTGTTATATGTATATTTTTTTAAATTTTTCTATGTTTTAACTTTCTTTTTTATCTATTGCTTTTTATTTTCAATTTTTTTAGATCTTTTTAAAGTGAAATATGAAAGAATTAAAAAAAAATCAAAATTAGTTGAACATTAAATTGATTCATTTATTTTTTATTGAGAAGATCAATTTCCATCTAGTTTTGATAACATTGATTTAAAAGGAGAGTTTGGTACATAGATATTATAACTTTTATATTTATTAAAAAGTAAATTTAACAAAAAAAATTCAATGTCAGAGAAAAATATATATGTAATTCTTTATATTTTTGTCATTAAATTTTTAATTAAAATATGATAAGTGTATAAGTTTTCAATAATAACATGACTAGTATTTATTATTATTATTATTATTAACAAAGGTTTGACTTAGATGTAGTTTCTTATATTATTATTATCAAATTTCTTGATTAAACATGACAAGTATATAATTATTTGTAAAAATTATATAATGGTTTCAAACTTTAATTTGTAGGACAGTAGAGCCGTGTAACACATGATCCTGTGACTTTTGCGTTTTGCACTACAAATTCCACTCGGCCAAAGCCAAAGCACACAAACATTGTCTCTTAATTCAATTATACAACTTTTAAATAATCTTGCTTTGATTAAAAATTCATTCCCGGAAAAGTGTTAGTTAGAAAAGGAATAAGAAGATTGCCTTTGATTAGGAAGCCATCAAGATGTGAATCAGAGGAACAGGAAACATGATGCCATGACCCAGAAGGAGGCTTACTGCAAGAAAATGACAAAATATTCAGAGAATTTTTTCGTGAGAAAAACTTTAAAATTTCATGAGAATTCTTATTCTAAAAATTTTCTTTTACATTTTTGGTTTTTTTTTTAAAAAAATAAATAAAATTTCACAATTCTTGTAGAATTTTTTTTTCATAGAAAATTTTCATGAGAACATTAACAAAAAATTTAATAAGAATTTTTTTCTTGAAAAATGATAAAATTTATAGCTTTATCATGAAATTCTCATCGTAATTTATTATGAAAACTATAAAAAAATTGCAAATTCTCATGATAAAATACTATAAGAATATACAAAAAAAATTAGAATTTTTTCTGTTCTCATCATAATTTCCTATAAGAATTACTTGCAAAAAAAAAAAAAGACTTTCAATGACAATAATAGTCGCTACTAAAAGTTTTTTATTTAATAAAAGCCTTAAGAATAACAAAAATCATCACTAAAGGATTTTTTAAAAAAATTGGTTTCATAATTTTAAAACACAAAATAAAGACTAATTATACTAACATATACATTTTTCCCAAATGTTCTCAGAAACATTGTCAAACAATAAAAATATAACACACAAGTGCTCAAAAGTTTTTCTACACACCAAAATTGTTACCACTTAGTCATTAATTTCATAAGTGTCAATAACAAAATACAAAAAAAAATACACCATAAATCTGCTGTCTAACTCGTGTCATATAAATGGAGTTAGAATACAAAACATTAGATTTGATCATTTCTCAACTCTAGAGCTGGATCAAGAGCTCTTTTGCAGTAAATTGAAGATCATAGTGTATGACTTGAAATAATAAAATAAAAAGAATGTTATTTAAATAAATGTCATTAACCAAATTAATGCAAAATATGTCTAAAATCAATCAACGAAAATCCATTTCAAATAAGATACAGCATATAAAATGCATGAATTGATTCAAAGGTCGTTTTTAAGTGCTGAGGCCTTTGACAATGTTATAAATCATATAAATTAGAAGTTTCTGATCCAAAATGGCCTTACAAGATTAGTGGTATGTTTCATGATGATACCCCTAGAAAGCATTTCCAATCATAGTTTCAAAATCACACTTTGATCATCAATCGTATTGTTTTGTAAATTGGAGAAACAAAAGATAAGGCTCTAATTGGCAGGAAAACACATAAGAAACAAATTTGTCACCATCTATCTAGTTGAGATTAATCCATAAAAAATTGATTTCAAAACATATTATAAATTTATAATAAAAAGTTAGAGTAGGAGACAGAAATACCTAGGCATTTATACAAGCATATACTATGCATATCTTTAGGGCTACAAAAATTGGTAGCAATTCCACAAAGTTTTCAATAAATAAATAAATGTTTATATTAAACTAATCGTCATGCCTTAAATTGGGAGCCAAAATATTTAAAAAAAAAAAAAGCAATCTTATGTAGTACCTAGTTAAACCAAACAAAATCACCAAGCAACTCTAAATCAAATTTGATTCTACATAAAAGAAATCAACCTATGACCAAGGACTTAAAAGTTTTCAAGAAAAGAAAACATTAAAAAAACCTTAATCTCAGAGTGGAGCAAGTGTTAACATATGTCAGTGCAAAGAAGCGCAAGTGAAGGGAACTCTGTTGTGACTTGTGAGTTTCATAGGTTGTGCAAGCTTCAAGTCATTTTCTTGAAGAAATCAAATGTTTAAGTAATTTTTCTAACTCATTAATCTGTTTGGCCATGCAAAGGCCATGGATAACATCATTGAAGGCCTGAACATCAGGTGTATAACCCATCAAGAACATTTCCCTTGAAAGTTGCATAGCTTCATTCACTCTAGTAAATCCCTATATACAATCTGCAGACCAAATAAGGAATGCCATAAATAAAGAATACCAAAATCAAAGTGCTTATTTCAATAGAGTTGTTTGAGATCTGTCAGGTGAAGACAAAGCTAAAAAATTTGCAAAGTTTAAGATTTATAAGGGTTAAAAATGGAGGTTTGATAGCCACTATTTTTGCAATAGATTCTGCAACCGTATAGATCGCTTTTGTAATATAGTAAATCAAGGTCGTCCCACAGGAAATTGATTTAGACTCAATTAGGCCTAAAGAAATTCACTTTCGTTTAAGTCAAGACAAAGCAAATACTAGTGTAAGAAATTAAAAAAATGAACTAAAACAAATACTGAGCGTTAAGATTGTCTTAATGGGACTAATCACTAAGGAGCATTCTAGGTTTCTATCCCCTAATTGCCACGAATTGAGTTGCTTAATTAATTAGTTAATTAACCATCTGAGAGTTAAGGAGGTTAAGTGAGCTCCAAGTGTCTCACGAACCACTTAAACTCTTATCTTAGTTAATTGCAGATTTCTCTCATAATTAATTAGGTTAATTGTATTCACTCCTTTTAAACTATTTAGGGTTCTTAAGTGTACTTCTATACCTAAGAATAAAATTAGAATAACCTAATCCTAAGTTGCTTAATTAAATAGTCCATTAAGATTTTTCTTTCTTAAGAGCAAATCTCAAACCCCCAATTTTACAAAAGAGATGGCTAAACTCTTAAATGAAGAACAATAAACAGATTAAGCACTCAGATCAATAATCCAACTAAATTAACTTCACAAAATCTCCATTACATGGAAATAGGTTCAAGTAAACTTAGGATCTAGGAAATCTAGCCACACATGACTCTACACATTGCAAACTAAACCAGAAATTTGAATAAACAAGGAGTCATTGTAGAAGAGATAGAAAATATAAAAAAAATTCAATGAAATCACGTTGATTCAGCCTCCAATTTTCAACCCAAGCTCCTTACCTTCAAACCCTAGCTCCTTGGTGCATTTTTCTCCTTAGAAACTCTCCTCCTAAGCTCAAAATCACGAATCCTTGGCTGCCCATCGCATTTTTTATCTGCAAATCGAAGTTATGCATTTCAGTAACTAGTCTTGCAATAACGAGGGGTATTTCTCGCTATAACGAGAGCTTATAAGTTCTAAATCCTTGCTGATCTCACCACAGCTTGCGTTATAGCTAGAAGTTCCCTGGATTTTGCATGAGTTGCGACTTCACTATAGCGAATTGACTTCCTCGCTACGGTGAAATGGCATCCTAGCTACAGTGAACTGCATACTCGCTATAGTGAGGAGACTTTGAACAGCTTGCTTTTGACTTCCAGCTTTCTCCTTTTCTTTATTTCTTTCTAACAAATCTCTATTTTTCTTTTGAGATTAAAATCAAAATAAAATAAAACTCAAAATTACTAAAAATATTACAGATGTTATATTTTATTTATTTTCTTTGATTGAATAAAAATTTTCTATAAAGTCAATCAAGAAATAGGAAATTGACTCCCTAATCAATCATAAAATACATCTTACACTTAATAAAATTAGGGAGTCATCAAACTCCCCCACACTTGTATTATTGCTTGTCCTCAAGCAATTTCTAAAGATATCAATCAAAGTGGCCACTAACCTAATTCCTTTCCACTATTAAAATCCAATCAACCAAGATTAAGAATTCCCCCACACTTAGAATAAAATCGAAGTTAGAAGCAGGAAATTAGCTAAACTCAATTTGAATTCTATAAATAATGCAATCATAGCAACACCCTTTAACATCTAAAGTGCATGTGTGTGTTCAACAGATAGTCTTGAAGTAATCAAGTGATCTCATTAATAACCACAATACATTTCCAAGACTAATTCCAATTATCTACTCGAACTTCAATCGCTAAAGTTAATTAAGAGAGGTCATTGGCTTTATTATCCAATAACATATCAATCTCAACACAACCATTCTTATTTATTATTGTTATTATTCATTTTTATAAATTCTTCTACTCATTTCACTTAATCTTTTTTACGCGAATAATAACATTGATTATGAAGCCACCCAATTACTCAAAGTAAGGAAATTGATTCAGAGTGCTTATTTACATACTTTTAGTTATCACCGCTGTTTGATGCTAAAGTTCACATTTTTTTTTTGTGCAAACTCCTGATTATTAAGTAGTTTCAACCATTAAAGTAGAGATTTTTTTAATCAAATTATATCTCTCTTAAATGACAATCAGATATCCATTTATCAGTAAATAAATTGAAATTATCTAAAAATAATGAGGTTAAATAAAAAGGGACTAAATTACTTCAATAACGATCTTGTTGAAAAAGTGCTTTTATTATGGGCATTTACTACAAATTTCATTAATTAATTTACTCAGTTCAAGTTTACTCAACCTTCAAATTCTTTGTCCAGTATTCATCTTGAGTAAAAGGAAACTAAACCTAAAATCGTTGGTCAAAATTTTGGAGGCATTATGATAAACTATCTTTTTTTTTAATATATTTGTATATCTAATTAGCCTACCTTTATATCTACCCTCCCTTACACTTAGAATAAACATTGTCCTCAATATGAAAGAAGGAGATAACGAACATAAGAAAACTAGAAATAAACTAAGATAAAGGAAAGAGACGGTAGTATAGAGAGAGAGATAGAACTCCCTTGACAAAAAGACTTAATAAGAGAAAGAGAGACTCAAACAAATCCTGTATTTGGGAGTTAAAAAATAAACATCAAGCCAAGCAACAAAGAGTGAGTGAATGTTAGATAAAGAAATTCAAATATATAACCAGTGAATGAAAAATCCTAAAAGTTAGATTAGAGAGTACAATTATTCATATACAGTTATCCAAAAAGGAAAACAAGAAACATAATGCAAATAACAGGTGAACACTATGGGTCAGATGGACTAGGCATATCCTGAGACATCGGATCCTGTGGAAGAACGATAACGGATGATGAAGGGACCTCTGGAGGTGGTGGTGGAAGGGTAGGCATGAGATAATCTATGAGTATCTACAGCTGTTCCTTCATTGAAAGTATGTGGTCCTCTAGTCTTTCAATAGACTCTTTCACCCATCCCTCAAATTGAGTCGAAGGTGGTGCATCACGCATCATGGGTTTAGGTGCATCCTCTCGCTACTGTGGAGGAGATGGGGATACCTTTTACTGCTGCTACTACATTTGCTGTCTTCGGGGCCTACCCGTCTCTTCCTTCATATTGTTGTACTTGAAGGTATCTTTAGGTTTAAATTGGGCATCATTTTTAGACACCTAGTAATGATTGTATCGCGCAACCTTCAAAATAAAATTAGGTGGATAAAATATGCAGCTAGTGGCACAACCTAAGTCATCTCCCTTGGAATTGGAGTTCAATGCTTAATTGAGTTTTCTAAATGTTAAAAGATTCTAAATATTTCTAAACTAAGGGGTTTTTGATTGAATTAAACTGACCTAAAACTAAATTGAATCAAAATTCCTAATTGATACCTAATTATATGAATTATGGGTGAAAGATGGGCTTGTGACTAGCTTTGGAATCATCCCTTAGTATCTACTATCCTTATCCTACTCCAATTATGATTAATTCTGGCCTAAGAATCCCTAATTGTGTTCACAGCAATTGTATCTTGGGTTACCACGCAAGAATCAAGAGATTAACAATCTAATGTTGAATTAAAAACTCAATCCCGCATTAAATTATTAATTCTTGTTTTTAAGATCAATGAATATCCAATTTGATTGATTAACTGATTAATTAACCTTTGAATCCTCATCCAAAAATGTTTAATTAACTAACTAAATACGAAGGAGTCCTTAAATCAAACAATTAAAGACTCAATCTCTCACATGCATTTCATCGAACACCTTCGAGGCACACATGGAAA
The DNA here is from genome assembly GCA_026724425.1 of Erythrophleum ivorense. Classification (NCBI taxonomy): domain Eukaryota; kingdom Viridiplantae; phylum Streptophyta; class Magnoliopsida; order Fabales; family Fabaceae; genus Erythrophleum; species Erythrophleum ivorense. Next base: position 9,877,073 of record JAIUCV010000003.1, read on the forward strand.
TTAAAGAATAATGAAAAATCAGTATTTAATCTAACCAATTAATCAACAAATAGTTTTTCTAATTAATGTCTAACCAGTCATTAATTACAATTACACGAATTCTCAATCCAATACAACTTAAATAAGATTGTACAAGAAAAAGAAAAAGTGTAGGAAAGTAGAAATTCTTAGCCAAAATTCTGAGTTCTTCTCCATGGATTCAAGCTTTTCCAAGGTCCTTCTTCCTTTCTAGTCACAGATGGAGGTTTAGAGCTTCATTGGAGAATGGATAGAGGTGAGAATGAAATGGTGTGGTGTGCCTAGCGAAGGGGATGAGTTTTGGACGAAGGAATGGAATATGGTGTGTGAAATGAGTGGATGTAGTAAATGACGATGAATCAACGAACGCAAATGCGTCTGGATGAAGTAGCGTTATTCGCGTGCTCCCCTTGCATCATTCTCATGTGATTCCTTTTAATGATTCCACATGCTGCCTCATTTAATTTCATTTTTACATCAGCTTTTATTTCAAGCTCCTTCTCACGTGGATTTCTTTCAATTCTGCCCGTAGCTTTTTCTTGTGAATATAAGGTGGGCCCTATTTTAAAGCTAAATATAATATTCAAATTCATGTAAGCTTCCCACGTCGTGTTTCCCAGCCCTTTCTTCTTTGACTCGATACTTCTTCTTTGCATTTTTCTTCACACGGTCTGCACGTTGCTTGCTTCCAGTCGTGTTGCTTCTTGCTTTCTTCGAATCCAGAACATGGCTTCTTCTCTTGTAGCTTCTCCTTCGTGCAGCTTCCTCTCCTCTGTTCAACCATGTGCTGCTTCCTTCCATTCTGCTGCTATCCAGATGTAGCTTTTGCATGCTTGTTTCTTCATATCTATTTGCTCACTTTCTCCAGCTCCAGCTCCAGCTCTTGCTTCACGCTTTATCCAGCTGGTATGTGTGTTGTTCTCTAGGTGCAGCTTCTTTTACACCTTCTTCTTCCCCACGTAGCTTCTTTACTCAAGTTGCATGCCTCATGCATGGTTCTGTCACACGTTCTGCATCAGCTCCAATCTTGTGGCTCATGTATATGTTTCTTCTATGTTGCCTTAAGCACCCAAGCTCCAGCTTCTCATTTTTTTGCTCACCAACCCATTGCTTCCTTGCATGTTCCAGCCCTTCTTTGTTCAGCTCAACGTTTGTTCCAGCCTCATGCTTCTTCACGTAGCTTCCACGTCATTCCTAGCTTCAGCTTGTGGCTTCTTCCTTCTCCTCTGTTTTGAGCCACGTTTAACTCGTGCAACTCGTGGAAATCATCTTGCTTACATTCTGCTTCTTTGTTTTGCTTTGCTTCTCTTCATTTGTTTCCACGTGAAACTCTCATCTCTTTTATGCTTAGCTCTTCTTAATTGCGTGGCTTTGTTTAATTTTATTTCCTCTTACAGCCTTACACTCTTCATGCCACTCTTCGAATGCAATTCATTCTCTCCTCCCATAACCCATGCATGCTACCTCTTCTCCAAACCAACCTCCATTCAAGCTCCAATTTCTAATTAAAAAAAATCTGCACAAAAAGAATGGAAGAGATGAAATAGAAAAATTTCACAAAATTCATTTAAAATGATTTATGCATTTAAAATCAATTATTTTGCCAATTAATTCATAAAGTGCAGAAAAATGGCTACTAAAACAAAATTTCATCTAATTAAACCCCTAAAGCCATATTTGGAACTAAAATATCTAAGTTAAGGAGAATAAAAGGTATAAAATATCATGCTTATCACCTAGCTACCCCCATTGAAAGTAGCTCAGTGAGCATTTGGGGGTACACCAAGCTCACTCGATTCGACTGTGCCACTTGCTTGAACTTTAAAACCATAAGGCGGGGAATGTTTACCCGCTTCCTTGTCATTAACTAAAAGGTCCCCTTTCTTAGGTCATATCGGACCCATGGGAACTAGTTAATACGTTACTAGTAATGAACTGCAGCCAATACCGAGCAGGTTTATTCAATTGGTTAATTGTGTATACTTTGTTGGTTAGCCGTGCTTGTTCTTCATTGGCTATGGTCATCTCTACCTCTTCTCATGGAATGGACTACTGGTTGTCCATATAAGCTTGGAAAGAACATTGGTTAATTTGGCAACTCATAAAAGTCCTAAATAACTTTTTCATTGATTTTGACCCATGTCAACCAACAATAATATTCATCTTCATTGTCCTTCGTGTCTTTAAAGTTAGCATAAAATTCTTGGATCATCATAGGGATCCAATGCATAGGCTTTTTAGCAAAGCCGTGCAGGCCATGCCATTCGAAATCACTAAAGGTAAGATCTAACAGATGAGGCTCATAGTATCTATCTTCAATGACTTCTCTATCAAAGAAGAGATGTTTGAAGTGGAATTCAGCTTTGGAGGAAGCAAACTTGTCTTTATCATAGGTTTTTTTCTTCTACTTTAAAGAAGATGCTTTAGCTATTTTTGTTTGCTTCTTGAGTGCCATGTAACTTGCAAATAAAATGATGTATAAGGTCAATCTAATGATGTTGAGATATAGAAACACTACATAAGCAATCCTGGCAAAATGATCATTAACAGCCTAAACAATAAAGTGTTCAAATGAAATGAAGACATAGCAATTGCAAAAGCAACTTATTTTGGACAAAGAAAAGGAATTCCAATTCAATTCTAATAGACTATCTAAGATAAACTGAGAGTAAGCAAGTTATTAAAGGTAGAGAAATGGAAATAGCAAGGCAAATGGTGTAGGGATCAAAAATGGCAATTCTGGAAAATACAGTCAAACTCACTATAGCGAGTTCATCCTCGCCATAGCAAGGAAGAACAAAATGTAGTTTTAGAAAATATAAGTAAACTCACTATAGTGATTTTATCCTCACCATAACAGGGAAGAACAAAATGTAATGAACTACATTTCTGCACTTAAAACACTTGAATAATGCAAACCTCCTACACAGAAACATGCGACAAACAAAATCCAATCAAATATTGCTAGCCTATTTATCCATAATTACATAATCAAAAGCAGTTAACTTTGTAGCCCTAATTGCAACAAAACAAGCAATTAAAAGTAGAAAATGAAAGGAAGAATGAAGAGCAGTGTACCTAATGTGGAGGGAATGGTAAACGATGAAAATAGAGATGTAAAAAGTAAGAATTACTGCAAGTGAAGTGAGAAGCACTGAAGGGAGAAAAGGGCACACAACAGTGAAGAAAAATGTAATAGGGAGAGGAAAGGGTTTTTTTTGGTTATTTTCTTTTATAAATGAAAATTCACCCGAGATGGCCAGAGACCTTCACTATTGCCTAAGCAATAGCAATGAGATCTTTGGAAAATGTACCATTAAATGAAATTGCCCTTTCTTGCAATAGTGAAGCAGTTATCTTATAGTAATGAGTACACATAGGTGATTCTAGTTAGTCATAAAATCTCGCTATAGCTAGAAACTCTCTGGTATTTGTACTAGTCTAGAGGCATAAAGAACTCACTATTGTGAAGAGGCCAGCACGCAATAACAAACATACTTCAATAAATTTTGCAAACCAGATCCCTGCCATAGCCTGAACAATAACAAAAGACTTTCTAAACTTTGTACCATATTAGAAAGACAAGGATCTTACTATGGTGAAAAGGTGACTTCATTGTAGCGAAAACACTTGGCATCATAGAAGTCTTGCCACTGCATAAGCCATAGCGAGGAGATCTCTATTTTTTGTACCAGACGCAGAACAAATGACACTTGTAATAGCGAATAGGGCCACTTGCCATAGCGAAGAGCAAAAATGATGAAATTTAGAGAACTAAAGAAGAAATCCTGCCTTACTTTATTTAATCCCTTGACATACTTCATTTTACTTAAAAGAAAACTAATTTAATTGAAGTGAGATGAACACATTACTAAATTAGAGAGAACTTGTTGTTTCTTTTAACTGTTTCACTATTATACTTTCTCCAAGGAAGGGTTGTCTAAGACTTCCAACTTTTCTTGTACACTGTAATCCTGCAAAATCAAATCAAGGGTTAACAAATTCAAAATCCTTCTAACAAAAATTAAAATCAAAAACCAAAAAATTTAAGTGAAAAGAGTTTGGGTTGCCTCCTAAGAGCCCTAAGTTTAAAGTTTGTAGTTAGACTATCCCCAGTACTCAAGGAGGTGTTGTGAAACTCTAAACCATCTTGTGTCAATCCTATTCTTCCCCAAAATATTGTTTGAGTCTTTGCCCAATGACCTTGAATTGATCCCCTGAGTTTTCATCTTTAATTTCTATTGCTCCATGGGATGCAACAGCAATCACAGTGTGAGGGCCTGACCACCTTGATTTAAGTTTTCTAGGAAAAAGCTTGAGTCTTGTGTTAAATAGAAATACTTATTGTCTTAGTGCAAAAGTCCAATGAAGAATGTTGTATCATGCCATATTTTAGTTCTTTCTTTATAAACCCTTGAGCTTTCAAATGCTTGTAAATAAAATTCTTCTAATTCATCCAGTTGAAGCATTTTTTGAGTATTTGCTAGTTTAGAATCAAGATTTAGCTGTTTGATAGCCCACCAAGCTCTATACTTAAGTTCCAAGGGTAAATGGTATGCTTTCCCATAAACCAGCCTATAAGGTGACATCTTTATAGGTGTCTTATAAGCAGTTCGGTATATCTATAATACATCATCCAACTTGTCAAACCAATCCTTCCTAAAATGATTCATAATTTTTTTCAATATTCTTTTGATTTCCCTATTAATAAGCTTACACAAGCCAATAGTTTGAGGGTGGTAGGCAATAGACATTCAATGATGCATGCCATATTTAGTCAATAGCTTCTTTAGCTACTTATTATGAAAATGAGTGCCTTCATAAGTGATAATAGCTCGAGGCACCCTAAATCTAGTGAAGATGTATTTCTTGAGGAATCTGATCACTGTGTTAAAATATTGGCTATAAAGCCATTGCTTCAACCTATCTACTCACATATTCCACAGCCACTGGTATGTAATGATTACCTTAGGATAAGAAAATGGGCCCATTTAGTCCACACCCCATACATCAAACAATTCGACTTCTAAAATGCCAAGCTGTGGCATTTCATGCCACCTTGAGATGTTCCCCATTCGTTGGCATCTATCACACTTAATAACAAAGTTATGAGTATCTTTAAACAATATGGGCTAATAAAAATCAGATTCTAATACCTCATGTACAGTCTTTTAACCCTCAAAATGACCCCCATAAGCAAATGAATGGCAACATATAAGATTCTTGTTCAATTTCAGGCACACATTTTCTAATCACAGAATCACGTGCCTTTTAAAAAGCAAAGTTTCCTCTTATAAGTAGTAGGTTACGTAATGCAAAAACTTCCTCTTTTGGTAATGACTGACATCAGGCAATAAAATATTACACACAAGATAATTCACAATATTAGTATACCATGGAATTATAATCAAACTTGCCATATAAAATACTTGATCATCAAGGAAATGTTCATCAATAAAGTTTCATCTACACATTCAGACTCTTAAACCAACCGTGACAAATGATTAGCTACTTGATTGTCACTCCCTTTCCTATCCACTATATACACATCAAATTCTTGTAGGAGAATGACCTATCTAATTAGCCTAGGCTTTGACTCTTTTTTACTTAATAAGTATTTAATAGTCACATGATTAGTATGCATAGTTGCATTAGCACCCATCAAATAAACACGAAATTTATTGAAAGCAAAAACTATGGTTAACATTTCCTTCTCAGTTGTGGAATAATTTACTTGAGCACCATTCAAGGTTTGACTAGCATAGTAAATGGGGTGAAATACCTTGCTCTTCCTTTGAATGAGAATAGTTCTTACTGTACAATCACTTGTATTACACATGAGTTCAAATGGTTGACTCCAATTTGGAGCTATAATGATAGGCGCAGTGATCAACCTCTGCTTAAGATCTTCAAATGTTTTTAGGAACTCATCAATAAATTGAAAGGGTATGTCTTTTTCTAAAAGTTTGCAAAAAGGTATTGCAATTTTTTAAAAATCCTTAATGAATAGACGATAGAAACTGACATGACCAAGGAAATTTTGAATTCCCTTCATATTAATGGGTGGTGGAAGTTGCTTAATCACTGCTATTTTGGCACAATCCATTTCCAGACCATGTTTAGAAACCTTATAACCCAAGACAATTCCTTCAGTGACCATGAAATGACACTTCTCCCAATTCAACACCAAATTTGTTTCTTTACATTGTTTCAAGACTTGCTTTAAATTTGCTAAACACACCTCAAATGATTCTCCAAAAATAGAGAAATCATCCATAAAAACTTATATGATGTGTTCAATAAAGTCCGTGAAGATAGACATCATACATCGTTGAAAAGTGATAAGGGCATTACATAGCCTGAAAGGCATCCTTCGAAATGCAAAGGTACCATAAGGGTAAGTGAATGTTGTCTTTTTTTGATTTTTTGGGGCAATTGCTATTTGATTGTATCCAAAATATCTGTCCAAGAGACAAAAATATTACTTCTTCGCCAAGCGGTCAAGCATTTGGTCAACGAATGGGAGGGGAAAATGATCTTTGCCTGTTACCACATTCAGCTTCTTATAATCCATACAAATTTGCCACCTAGTAACCATTCTGATGGAAATAACCTTATTCTAATCATTCTTCACCACTGTCATTCCTCCTTTTTTAAGGTACACACTGTATCGGGCTGACCTAACTACTATTTGAATAAGGATATGATCTCTGCATTCAACCACTTAAGTATCTCCTTTTTAACCACTTCCTTTATGATTGGGTTTAATCTCATTTGCTCCTTAACAGATTTCTTATGCTCATCTTCTAACATGATTTTGTGCATTACTATTGCTGGACTAATGCCCTAAATATCTATAATTGTCTAACCCATAGCTAATTTGTGAGCTCAGAGTACATCAATTAACTTTTACTCTTGTTCTTCATTCAAATTGCTAAGATGATTATTGATAAAGACTTATCCGTACCTAGATAGGCGTACTTCAAATAAGACGGCAATAGTTTCAACTCTAACTATGAAGGTTCTTCAATAGACAGCTTCATTAATGGAACCACTCTAGACTCCAATTCTAATGGTTCAAATTTCCTCAAGGAGCTCAACCATCGAGGATTTTCATGTATCATGATCTTACATTCATCTGTCTCTTGCTGTTCAATTGAGTCCAACTCATATAACAATAGCTCTAATGAGTCTTTTTCTTTATACTTTTCCAATACTTCTTGAATGTATTCCTTGTAAATCTCAACTCGAAAACAGTTGTCTGTCTGATCAAAGAATTTCAAAGTCTTTTTCATATTAAAGAGAATCTCCTTATCCCTTACTCACAACTTGATTTCACCCATCTTTACATTAATTAGAGCTCGAACTGTTGATAAGAAAGGTCTGCCTAGCAAAAGAGGTAACTTCTTGTCCACTGGTATCTCCAAGATGATGAAGTCAACTAGAAAGATAAACTTATCCACCTTGACTAGAACATCTTCAATAATACCTTTTGGCTTAGACAAGCTTTGATCAACTAGTTGAAAAGTAACTGAAATGGGTTGTACTTCCCCACGTTGAAGTTGTTTAAAAATTGCAAGTGGCATCACATTCATACTTGATCCAAGGTCACAAAGAGCTCCCCTTTCAAATTTGTCTCTAATGACACATGGTACTGAAAAGGTATTTGGGTCTCACAACTTAGGAAGAAGCTTATTGAGAATTATTGTACTGTATTTCTCTATAAGCATAACTATGCTCAACTTATTCAATTTCTTTTTGTTACTTAACATTTCCTTTAAAAACTTGGTGTATAGAGGCATCTGCTCTAAAGCTTCTGCAAATGGGATGTTAATATGAAACTGTTTGAATATCTAAAAAAATTTCTTATATTTCTCTTCCAAAGCTTTCTTTTGACACCTTTGCGGGAAAGGAAGTTAAGGTATTCTTTTATGAGATTCTACTATCTTATCCTTACTTTTATGTTCCTTTTCTGGATCTCCATTTTTCTCTTCTTTTTTCAACTTTTCCTTTTTCTTTTATGATACAATCAACATTGCACCTTCCTTTGGAGGAACTTGATCCCTTTCATATGCCAAGTCCTCCATAGAATTGTGAACTTTAAGCAATTGCTTCCCACTATGCAAGGTGATTGCTTTACATTCCTCTTTCCATTCTCTTCTAAGATCAGGAACTGTATCGCTTGGTAATCCACCCTACTTCGTCGTATTCAACTCTGATGCTAATTGCCCAATTTGCATTTCCATGTTTTTCATTGTCATCTTTTGCTCAGCCATAAATTGCATCATTATCTCTTCTATACCTGATTTCCTTTCTTGAATGGGAACTTGCTACCTTGATTGTTGTGTAAATCCTAATGGTTGCATAGGAGCTATTGGTCTAGGTATAAAGAATAGGTATGTTAGGACTAAAGAATGGTTGTTGAGTAAATCCTAGTGTTTGAACTTCTCATAGAGTCAAGGCACATATCTAAACCAAGCATCATCCTTTGGACTAGGATTGTATGTGTTGGAGTGTGGGTTGTTGGGATCCCTTTGTGGATTTCCAACATAATTGCAAAACTCAAGGGTAGTCCCTGTTAGACAGAATTCAAAAGGGTGTGCTTCCTCATAATAGTCATAAGAATTGGTCAACATGTGTATTGCATTAACTCCTATATAGCTGCTATTTTTCTAAACTTGAAATTCCAACTGATCAAAATGCTTGTTCATGGATGCAAGCATTGCCACTATTTGAGAAGTGACATCATCTGAACTCCTCTCAATCATTTTTACTAGTCTCCACTCACTAGAACATTGTGCATGCTTTATTGTTAGATCATCCAAACATTTTATCACATTACTCGCCGGTTGGCTTCCAAAGCATCCATTTGTCACAGAATCCATTAGTGTTTTGGACACCAGAGTAAACCACGAGCAAAATATTTGAACTAGAACTTATTTGTCCTAATTATGGCTCAGGCATTGTCTGACCAACTGTTTAAACCTTTCCCATGCTTCATACAGGTTCTCACCCAGTTATTGTCTGAAATTAGTAATTGCTGCTCTGGCATCCATCATCTTGTCATAAGGAAAAAATCGTGCTTGAAATCTTTCTTTTAAATCCTCCCATGTCTTAATTAAATGTTCTAGTAGATTATTCAACCACTCTTTGGCTTTTCCTTGTTAAGAAAGGGGGAAAAGCCGTAAACGAATCACATCCTTTGGTACTTCATTTTGCTTGAATGAGTCACACACCTCCAAGAAAGTTAGGAGATGTCTATTAGGATCCTTCTAATAGTTACCACTAAATTAGCCATTCATTTGCAATATTTGTAGCATTGCTTGTTTGATCTCAAAATTATTAGCTTAAAATTTTGGAACTTTGATACCCGACTGATATCCTTGATTGTTATGACTGAGAAAATCATGAACTTCTAACCTTTCATACTCCTTGTCTGCCATAGCTGGAACTCCTCTCTATCCTTCTCCTAGAACTGAATTTTCTTCTTCAATATAGGTTGCCCCTTGTGGTTCAACTGGAGTTTTCTCTTGAGTTTCAATTTGTTCTAGCTTTTTTTCTTCACTAAATGTGAGTTCTATAGGTGAACTCTCAGTTATAATATCTTGGATGTTTCTCGTCTTTAACTTAGCTCTCACTTTAGTTTTCGCACTGGGTGGCATAAACTATAGTACCTGCTAAATAATATATCCAGAATTTAAGTCCTAATAACCAAAACAACTAAACTAACAAAAATTTTGAATTAAAACTACTAAGAATCTACTTAGTCTAGAGAAATCTAAATCTAACTCAATTCCTTGGCAACGATGCCAGAAAACTTGATAACCACTATTTTTGCAATAGATTTCGCAAATGTACATATCACTTTTGTAATATAGTGAATCAAGGTTGTCCCACAGGGAATTGATTTAGACTCAAGTAGGCCTAAAAAAATTCACTTTCGTTTAAGTCAAGACAAAGCAAATACCAGTGTAAGAAATTAAAAAAATGAACTAAAACAAATACTGAGCGTTAAGATTGTCTTAATGGGACTAATCACTAAGGAGCATTCTAGGTTTCTATCCCCTAATTGCCACGAATTGAGTTGCTTAATTAATTAGTTAATTAACCATCTGAGAGTTAAGGAGGTTAAGTGAGCTCCAAGTGTCTCACGAACCACTTAAACTCTTATCTTAGTTAATTGCAGATTTCTCTCATAATTAATTAGGTTAATTGTATTCACTCCTTTTAAACTATTTAGGGTTCTTAAGTGTACTTCTATACCTAAGAATAAAATTAGAATAACATAATCCTAAGTTGCTTAATTAAATAGTCCATTAAGATTTTTCTTTCTCAAGAGCAAATCTCAAACCCCCAATTTCACAAAAGAGATGGCTAAACTCTTAAATGAAGAACAATAAACAGATTAAGCACTCAGATCAATAATCCAACTAAATTAACTTCACAAAATCTCCATTACATGGAAATAGGTTCAAGTAAACTTAGGATCTAGGAAATCTAGTCACACATGGCTCTACACATTGCAAACAAAACCAGAAATTTGAATAAACATGGAGTCATTGAAAAAGAGATGGAGAATATAAGAAAACTCAGTGAAATTGCATTAATTTGACCTCCAATCTTCAACCCAAGCTTCTTGCCTTCAAATCCTAGCTCTTTGGTGCGTTTTTCTCCTTAGAAACTCTCCTCCCTGGCTCAGAATCATGAATCCCTAGCTACCCATTGCATTTTTAGTTCACAAATTGAAGCTGTACGTTTTAGTAATCGGTCTTGCTATAGCGAGGGGTATTTCTCGCTATAGTGAGAGCTTATAAGTTTTAGATCCTTGTTGATCTCACCATAGCTTTTGCTATAGCTAGAAGTTTTCTGGATTTTGCATGAGTTGCTACTTTGCTATAGCGAATTGACCTCCTTGTTACAGCGAAATGGCATCCTAGCTATAGTGGACTACATACTTGCTATAGCAAGGAGACTTTGAATAGCTTGCTTTTGACTTTCAGCTTTCTCCTTTTCTTTATTTCTTTTTAACAAATCTCTACCTTTCTCTTGAGATTAAAATCAAAATAAAATAAAGCTCAAAACTACTAAAAATATTGCAAATTTTATATTTTATTTATTTTCTTTGATTGAATAAAAATTTATATAAGGTCAATCAAGAAATAAGTAATTGACTCCCTAATCAATCATAAAATACATCTTACACTTACCAAAATTAAGGAGTCATCGAGGTTCAGGTATTACCATGCAGGATATACAAAAGGCTTAGGTTTGAGAAATATATAATAATTCAAATATCAAGAGATAAATGCAATGGCATATAATATAGTAAAGTTATTGCAGAAATCAAAAGAGAAATATCAAACTTATAAATGCAAAAATGTCAAATTGTCAAACTTACCACATACATTTTGAGGAAATATATTAGCACATCACTTGAAATAAATGACAAATTTAAAGCCAATAGGAATCTAAAAACTAAATGCCAACAATTATACTAATAAGATGAACTTAGTAATTTAAGAACTAGGAATTCAAGTGCAAACTGCAAATGCATGAAAAGTGAAACAAAGAAAAAGTGAGATAGTGGTTCATGCAAGACAAACCATGAAAATCCCCTGCACTTGCTAATGATGCCATACACAGATATTGAAATCTATTATGAAATAAGGACTATTACATCACAAACCAAACTAAAATTCAGGAAAGGACTATTACATCTCAAACCAAACTATATTCTCTAAAAGTCTTCCAAATTTAGAAGTTAGTGAATTTATAAAGGGAGTGACTAGATTTTACTCTAATTTTGATTACTTTGTAACTGTAATAGCATATGCAAGGAATTTCATCAAGATATGTGTGTGTGTGTGTGTGTGTGTGTGGTCAAATAGAAGAACCCTTTAGATCAATTCCTTCACATGCTAAAGTTCAGGTTTGAAAAAATTTAATTGAATTTTAAAATAAAAATGTTTAGCCCCATTTCTGTTCTAGGTCTCTAACTACTGGTCTACCTACATAAGTGCCATGTGCACATGAATCCAAACCTCCGATAAATTAATGAATGCAAAAATAGTAGGAATACTAAGAGGGTTACTAAAATTTTATAATATCCAACCCTCATAGTTTTATAGGTGAATCATTTTCTATTGATGGAAGTAAAAAAAATTAGAAATGGAATATTATTGTTGTGATCACACGACTGACCATATCAACCACTTCTGCTTCCATTCAGTTAAATAATGCTTCAGAAAGATTATTAAAGCAACAAATGGTATATTATATTTATGTTTTTTAAAACCTAAGAAAAGGAAAACCTAACACCCATTAATTGAGTGAGCATTCACAAACAAGAGTCATGTTCATAAGAATACAAAGGGGTTTGAGAGAGAGAGAGAGAGAGAGAAAAAAAAAGGAAATTCACAAGAACAAAAGTGGAAGGGAAAAGGAGAGTGAAAGAGAGATTTGTTTAAGAAGAAAAAAAAAGAAAAAAAATTAAGAAGGATGAAACGCACCTAAAGTCGCATCCGGATCTCCTACTTCTCGCTTGCTCAGCACTTACTATTCACCAAAACGCACCATTTTAGTGCTTAAATCTTGGTCCTTGACATGATCGACGGTCTCGCACACACCATGTAGCCCCATACAGGCAAAATACATCTACGACGTCTATTTCTATGCGATCGTGGCTGTCCAAGGAGCACCCAAAATGGTTGTTTAATGCTACAGAAAAAGGGCAACTGTTGTGTGCAAGTTTTCATCTTCCTTAGCCAAGACCTGCGTTTGCCAACTCTGGCATTCCCCAAATCTACTTAACTCCTTTTACAAGACAAGAAGTAACGAAGGCAAAGGAGAGGGAATAAAATAAGATCAATAAAGGAATTCCACTCTATAAGTTTCTTCTATAATCTACGAACGTGTAAGAAGAAGGAAACTTCACATGACTGAGAATCAATCCAAGGGAATCTTCCTCAAGTGCAAGTACTCGTAGAAAGGTTTAGGAACTTAAAACCTAAAGTTTCATCCCCCAGATCTACCACCTCCGGTATTCCCTTTTAGTAGAAAAGTCACGTATGTTTTCTTGCTAGACCCATTCTTTGCATCTATTTGTACAGGTAGTAAGTTTGTGAAAGCAATCATATGATTTGTTTGCTCTATAGAAGTTTTGTCAATTTTGTCTTAATAAAATAGGCCTTAATTATTATCTCCTTCATTTGAAGTAATTGTAGTAATATTCTATCAATTTTACTCCATGGAGTTGTATGAATGCCCGCAATTTGAAGTAATTGCACCATGTCATTGCCCTTAATATAATTCTCCTCCATTTTTTACTTCAGAGAAAGGAGCTGAAGCCTAATTTGCTTCTTTGTTCCCTCTGGTTTGATTTTAGGCTTTACATTTTGAGCTCATCGTGGATCCCAAATCAGAGCTATCTAGTTGCATATTTAAGTTTCCTAAAGATCTTTGATCTAAGCATTATCCTTTGATTGGTGATGAATTTGTACCAAGGATTCTCAATCATGAATAAGCTTCAACCTTTGATCAAAAGCAATGGATATAGCAATGTCAAACCACCCAATAGCTACAACAAAACAAAGCTTCTCCATAAAGTGCAAATGGCAATAAAATGCAAATATTGTTATTCAAGTTGCAAAAGAACCAAGCTTCTCTCTGAATGCTAACCTATGTCTGAAGTGAAAGAGTAAGCTTCCCTTGGTGCAAGATGTTGATTTCCCATCTAAAGTGGTCAAAAACAACGACTATTTATGGCAATGTAAAACCACCCAATAGTTGCAACAAAATAAAGCTTCTCCATAGGGTGTAAGTGGCAACAAAATGCAAATATTGTTATTCAAGTTGCAAAAGAACCAAGCTCCTTTCTGAATGCCAACCTTTATTTAAAGAGAAAGAGAAGCCTCCCCTGGTCCGAGACCTAGATTTCCTGCCTTAATCAAATAGGGGAATTGGCTAAAAAAAACTTAGAAAGCCATACACAGCATTTGGCCCTTTCTATGTATTTTATTTTTTAATTTTTTTCCTCTTCCCTCACAACAAATTTTGCAAGGGAACTTTGTAAATGGATTTTTTTAGAATTAATAAAATTGTAAGTTTTTTAACTCTCGAAAAAATATTCCATCAAAATTAAAGCATATTCTTTTGAAAATTTTGCAAATATTTTTAAAATTTTCATAATAAATTTTTGCAAGAATAAAAAAATTCACTTAATGTTTTGTATTTTAATTTCTTTTTTAATTTTTCTACATTCTCACAAAAATTTTTGTAAGAATTAAAAAATTTACAATTTTTTTACTTTTCATGAAATTTTTTGCAAGAATTAAAAAATTATAAATTTTTTATTCTCTCATAAATATTTTATAAGAATTAAAACACATTCCTTCTTTTAAATTTAAAAAAAACAAACAACAAACAAAAGTTTCACTTAACATCTGCTTTTCAATTTATTTTTATTTTTCTATTTATATGAACAATTTTTTGTGAGAATTAAAAAACAATTTGTAATTTCTTTTTTACTTCTCACAGAACTTTTTTGTGAGAATTAAAAAAAATAAAAATTTTTTATTTTCACAAAAACTTTTCATGAGAATTAAAATACATTTTCCCTCTAAATTTCATATAAATTTTTGAAATTCTCATTGAAAATTTTTACAAGAAGCAAAAAAAAAAAATTCACTTAACATTTTACTTTTCATTTTTTAAAAAATCTTTTTCCATTCTCATAAAACAATTTTGTGAGTCTCAAGGAATTTTTTTATGAGAATTCAAAAAATTGTATTTTTTTTAATTCTCACAAAACATTTCATGAGAATTAAAATGCATTTCTCCCACTTAAATTTCATAAAAAATTTTGAAATTATCATAGTAAATTTCTGTAAGACAAAAAATAATTCACTTCATATTCTGCTTTTTATTTTTATTTTATTTTTTTACCATTCTCATGGAATTTTTTATGAAAATAAAAACATTTATAATTTTTTGTATTCTCATAATATATTATCATGAGAATTAAAGAACTTTTTCTTATTAAATTTTGCAAAAAATTGTAAAATTTTTACAATAAATTATTGAGGGAATAAGAATATTATAATTTTTTTCAATTCTTACGGTAATTACACTAGAATAGTGAAAAGATTTTTAGGGTTTTTTTCTATAATTCTTGTGATATTTTTTTGCAAAAATTAAAAAAATTATTTGTTAATTTTTTTAACCAAAAAATTGTATGATAATTGTTAATATTTTTTTGGTTATAATATTTTTGTTACAATATTTTTTTTGAAATTCTTTAAAAAGTTCTCACAAAAAGAATTGTGAGAATTTATTATAAAGATTATAAAAAAAACTTATAAACTTTAATAAAATATATCTAAAAATTTATAAAAAATTTTTATTACACAAAGTTTTATGAAATTTTTTCACAAAAAAGTTATTTTTTTAATATAGTGGCGTCGACTTTAAAGTGCAAAAGCGCTGGACTTCGCATCGTTCTTGTCTATCTACATTCTAACTTACCTTCATTCTTTTTTTCACAGATTGTCTATTCAATCATGTTTTGTATGATTCTTGTATGCAAATGGCATGTTCCACACAATCACCTGCCCGAAACAAATGTAAAAGATAGGAATATCTTACTCCATCTCAATGGCTTTTGGGGCTACCATCTTTCCGGCTTTTTTTCCTCCAAGGCATCTCATCTTGGAAATTTTTCAATGTTTTTAAAATCATATAGATCATTAAAATTAGTGCCATACTAATTTACAATTTGTTAGTTAAATTATAGTTAAATTAGTAATAATTAAATATATATATATATATAAATTTTAATATAATAAATAAATTTTAATAAATTTTAAGTATTTAATTATTAATTCAATAAATTTTAAGATATTTGAGAAATCATTATTTAATTGAAAAACAAAAACTATCAATAATTAAAAATTAAGAATATTTAATACTGAACTTTTAGAATACTCAAATTATAGTAAGATTCCACTTAACATTACAATTTTTTTAAAAAAACTAAACCTTGATATTCAAGAAAAATATTATAATGAGATGAGGCATAATAAAGAATACGCATAAAAAATAGCTAAATGTGTGCCTTTTGTTTTTCTTATATATATATATATATATATATATTTTATATTTCAACTATCTTTTTCTTCTAGTGCCTTTTATTTTTAATTTTTTAAATTTATTCAAGATAAATTATTCTATTATATAACAAATTTTTTTTCAAAAAATTTAGATAGATTCAAACTGATTTTTAACAAGTTTAATTTTAACCAGTTTATCCAATTTTTAATTGACTCCACCATTTTTTTTTACAGATTCTTCAATTGACCACTTTTTTAAACTAATTAAATCAGACCAAAAACTAATTTTCAGTTTAATTGATCGACCTGGCAAATCTAGTCTAAACAATGCTTTTTCTTACTTCTTAAGAAACAAAATCATAGAGTAGTAAAAGATGTCTCGTCATAGGGTTTGTTTGCTTTTATGCTAATCTTCCTTCTTTCAGAATGCTGGTTTGATAACTTTGTCAAATTCTGGTACTTTGCTTGCATATTTAAGAAAGGATGATCTGATCATTCTTCGAATGCTTATGCTTTTTCATTGTGTAATTCTCCTGACTTCTAAATATAGCTTTTTGGAAACTGCATAAGAGTAATTATAAAGTCAACATTGATACCTCAAATGCTTCTTGAGCTTAAACTACTTTTTTTAAAAAAAGCAATCGTTCTTTTCACTTAAGCCCAATTGATATTTCTTTATGTAAATAATGATAAAGCCTAGGTTTCTTCATAAGACTTTTTCAGATCACCCATTATGTGAACTTGATAAAACATTGCCCAACATCAAAACATTTTCTTTTAAGCATAAAACATGGCCCATTTTCTAAATACCTAATTTTCCAAGATCTTAAATATAGTATGATTTTTTTTTTAAAGATAGTTTTTCTTTTAAACGCCAATTTTCAATTTGACATAATTAAAACCATTTCAATTTAAAAATCCTTTTTGGGGCTTGATTCAACAACATAAGTTGTGAACGCTGGGATAAAAACGCTCCCTGCATTTATAAGCTAAGATGAATGTTATGAAAGACAAAGCTGCAAATAATTGCCTCAATGCATTGAATGAAGGCTATATCTAGCCATTGGTGATCATGAAAATCTTGCAATTAATGAAGAAGGAGAAAGAGTAATGATTAGTGAAGTAATCATGCGTATTTATGAGGCTCGTAAGAAGATGTAAAACACAGGTAGAGAAGCACGAGCATTAACTGAGAGACACTTCTGTAATCGCCAAAGCTTATTTGCATTTATTCTCTTACGAGAGTTTTCAGCAAGTATTGAAGGATCTCTTAGTGAGCTTGGTTCTTACATTGTAAAATCATTAATAAACTATGATTTGTTGAGTCACTAGGAAGCTTGTGAAAATCTTAGGTTGGCGGTGAGGCTGTAAAAGCATTTGTGTTGAACCTTTGGGGACAGAGCTGCCTCTTGTGTAAAAGGATGTAAAAACAAATACACTGAGCCTTTAAGATTGTCTAATTATGAAGGCAGTAAAAAATAAGAAATTAACCTTTGAGTGAAAAGTTGCCTAATTATAATTGGTTGTAATTTCTTATAATTATAAAATTTCCTTGCTTTATATTTTGGGTGAGAACGTAAGACCTTGTTGGTCCAAATATAAATCCCATTGTCTTGATTTTCTTCTTCATTGAAATTTACCCTCAATTTGGCTTTTGTGAAATGTGGGAACCTTATAAAATCTTCGTTGTTTATTGAGGTTCTTAGTTCTCTTCAATATGGAAGCGAAGTATTTGTTTTCTAAAACTCATTTATTTAAAAGGGGTCTTTACTGAAAAATAGGAATTTCAGATTCTTGATTGGAAAATTAATTTTTAAAAAATAGATTTTTTTTAAAGTAAAAATTCCCAATTCAACTCCTTTCTTGCTATGCTTCTATACTAATAAACTGGAATTGGAGTGAACTCAAATAAATTTAATTTCTATTTCAAGCCGTGCAACACATGGGTATATGACTGTTGCTTTTTGCACAATAAATTTTGCTCGGCAAACGCCCGCAAAGGTTCTCTCTCAATTCAATTTTGTAATTTTCAAGATTGTTAAATTGTTAAGGCAAGATGGTCATGTTAACTATAGGTACTTTATAAAGAACAGAAACAAAAAAAATTAAACAGAATCACACAACACAACTTTAAAGTAGTGTCTTCTGTACGCTCATTTGAATATCATCACTTCAGAAAATCTTTCGCAGTACCTGAATAAGAAGCTGGTTTGTTATAAGAGTGCAATCAAAGATATGAATAACGTGAGGGGGTCGGATGACCATGGGAAACACGATGCAACTTGGGCTTCGCATGATCCTCTTGCCTATTACCTCTGGAATCTGTTTCTTTTCACTTTGTCTCTTTATCCATATTTTGCACGGTTAGAAATTATTACATTTAGTGGATAAAGTGTTATAATTTTTAACTTCAGATTCATATTTAATTAAAAAAACTTTTTCTCTTTCATTAAATCATTGAATCTCAAGACTCAAATTCATTTATCCAATAAATTTTTAAATTTTTAAAAAAGACTTTGTTAGTGGTTTTTTTCTTTCTTTCATTAGCAGCTTTTAATCACCAACAAAAGTCTAAAAACTTTTGTTGGTAGGGTAGTTTTTATATAACTGCCAACAAAAGTTTAGACTTTAAACTTTTGTTGGTGGTTATTTTTATAACTACCAACCATTTTTATAACTGCCAACAAAAAGGTGGACTTATAACCTCTAACAAAAGTTTTTGTTTTTGTTGGTGATTATTTGACAACCGTCAACAAAGACTGATTTTTGTTGGCAATTTTAAATAGAATCGCCAATTTTTTTTTTCATTTTCTAACTCTAGTTTAAGCACCCCATTTCATTTTTGTTCTACAATTCTATTAGCTATCAATTATTCACTAATTCAAAACAACTAACAAGAAGAATTATTATAAAGCAATCATTTTACAATTACAATCAATAAATCAAATATTATTAAATGATATAAATCAAGTAGAAATTAACACAAGTAAATTTTAATTAAATCAACAGACACTGTTGAAATATATATTCAAACCACTCCTCTTTGGATTCATTTATATGAGCATTAAAGTATTCTTTGTAACTGCAAAATGAAATAACAATGATTTGAAGTTAGATGATTGGAATTTAGTCAAATTTTAGAAGTGTTTTTTAAAGCAAGTTTTAAATTAAAAAAAAATCCAGCAACATAATGGTTTAATTAAAAATAAAAATTCCCCGGGTCTTGAGCGCTTTTTTGCAGCAAATTACACATTAATATCACCAAATACAACTTGTAACAAGAGATTACTAGCAACTAATACCATCATATAGTTATAGAAGGAAACATAGAGGGAAGGAAAACCATCTAATCACTTAAAGAAACTGAATTACATACCGTGTATGGGATTATTGACTATCTATGTATGAGAATATCCTTCATGAATCTCATCACGTAGTACTTACAGTCTGTATTGTTTGGTTATTTTGAACACTATAAAAATTCAACAAAAAACATTAAATTTAGGAAATGGTGTGCTTAATATTTACCTAAATATTGATAAATACCTTTACTTTGTTCCATTTATATAACATGGCGAGTGCTTTTGATTTCAACACTTTAAACCCATGATTTGTGCGGAACATTACCACTGCTCTATCAAGCAAGTGGAAAAAACTTAATATAGAAAATTATTTTGAAATTAAAACACATAACTATATAGAAATAGGTAGAAAATAAATGCATCTCCTTATTGATTAAATAACTCCTGCATTTGCTCACAGTTCATTGAATCACCATTCAAAGGATCCACACAATATATCTTTGGAGTTAGGGGCATTCATGGGGACCGAAGGTCCAGTGGACTTGGCCCTGCTTGGCCAAATTGGTTCGGGTTGGGTCAAGAAAAAAAAAATTTTATTAAAAAATTTAGGACCGAGTTGAGCCATAAAATTGGGCCTGGCCAAGCACTGGATCGGGCCTTAAGGTTATGTTGGCCTAATCTGTCCCGAAAATAAATTTATTTTTTTAAAAAATATTTGTTTATAAAGATTTATATCAAAATTTTAATTTTTTAACATAAAATATAATTTTATAAAAATTTATATAAAAATTTTCTTTTTTAAGTATTATTTTATAATTTTAATAATAAATTTAGGTTGGCCTTAAGGGATATATTAGTCGAATAAAGTCTAAAAAATTAAAAAATATTTTTTATAAAGATTTACATCAAAATTTTAATTTTTTAAAGATAAAATATAATTTTATAAAGATTTATATAAAAAATTTCTTTTTTTGAGGTCATTTTATCATTTTTATAATAATAAATAAATAAATAAATAATCTTTGGTTGTCCAATTTAGCCCAGTTCTGCCTTATATTAAACTAGGCTGGGCTTGAGCCTAGACATCAGGCTTCAATTTTGAAACTCGTTTAAAATTGGGCCAGGCATCGTGCATGGCCAAAGCCCAGCTTGGTCCAACCCATGAACACCCCTATTTGGAGCATATGGGTTGATGATGATCAATATCCAATGTGCTATAAGGCAATTAGCCAATGTTAGGAAATTCTAATTAAACAATTGACATTTAAATTATATATAATTGAAAAGTTCAGCATTAAGTGACTCATTCTTGTATATAAGGGGCCAAGAATAACACTTTATTTTCGGCTCTTGCAACAAACAGATATGTTACTTGTTGTGATTGACTTGTAAGTTAGCTATGCGACATCTGTGGAGAAAAAATGGTAATGTCATAGGGATTGATAAACACGAACCTCCTTGTAGCATTGGGACAACCATGTATCCTCTCATAGCTCATGCTAGTAGAGCATAACATTTGTTTAGTCTCATATGCTTGGCTAGGAAGCTTATTATCCTCTAATAACATATCTTTCAAAAGTGCAAACAATTTTGTAAAGCTCTTATCACTCCATTCATTTCTTATTTTCAAGTTTTATAATTTCAACACCGTTAATAATCTTGTGAATTTAGTATAGCCAGAATACAATGGCCTTTCTATATCACCTTTCAACCTTTCAAATATTTCAAGACAATCCTGAAGATCCGTTTCAACCACATTTGCCATCTCTTCAAAACGATCAGTCTCGTATGTACCTGTGTCGAAATCGTTTAAGGCACAACTCTCATTATACTCCTAGTTACTATGCTTATCCTTTGTCTCACCATACTTTGTCCAACATGTATAACTTTGGTCAATCTCATTACACACTAAATAATATTTCAAATTAGCTACACTAATTCGCTTCACATGGTAGCAATTCAAACAAAGGTATATAATTTTACTAGAGTCTTTTGCATACTCAACTGTAAACTTAATAAACTCCTTCACTCCATCCTCATATTCCTTAGATAGACAATTGGTAAACATCCATTTCTAATCCATACCTTTTCAACCTAACCAAAACCAATTTAAGAGAAATATGATTAGTGACTCTTAATTTGCTTGGACTTTTACCTATTACTCTACTAAATATAACCCAATTATACTCTATTTAATTATTCTTTTGTTGCAATTTATATCTCAAAGAAAAACTAGCAGTATGACAGTATAGAAATGGAAGTTTCCCAGACCTAGAACAATATTCCAACAATCTATAATCAAAGAATTGTGACAAAAAAAATTTTCTCTTCTTTTATGTAAGTTATAATTTAGTTATATTATATTTTGCATATTCTATCATACTAAAAGAATTATTTTATTCATATTATCTTAATATGTCACAAAAAAAAAGAAATAGTTCAAAAAAAAAGGCACAAATGCAAAAATGGAGGAATGGGAACCCAAAATAGAGAAAAACAATTATCGCTTAATTTGTTCAAAGAAAAATACATTAATTAAAATAAATCAATTTTGCAAAAAATAAAAAAATGGGATGACTTATAGGAAAATAGAAGGGAAAAGAGCAACAAGGCAAATGCAGGCAGATGGTGCAAGAAATGGTAGACGTCTACATTGGCGGAGCTCTCAACGAAACTGGAGCAGAAGACGAGCGTGACATGGGAGAACAATGGGCTGGCGTGCAAGGGACGAGAGACACTACACCAACGGCGCACAAAAGGATGATAGATGGCGACACACAGACAGCACGAATGGAAGGATAATGGCACAGGGTCTTTGTGGTAGAGAGTTTGCATGCGATTTTAGAAAAAGAAGAAAGAGGGGGCGGATGTGGAAAGAAATAGGAGGCGTTTAAATTGAAAATAGTTGGTGATTTAATTGAAACCACCAACTAAATATGCATACATTGGCGGTTTTCTTTCTAAGAAAACCGCCAACATAGGAATGAATTTTTGTTGGTGGTTTGAAGAGAACTACCAACAAAAGTTTAGTTATTATCACTAACATATGATCCTTTGTTGGCAGTTCAAACAGCCAACAAAGGGTATTAAAGTTGGCAGTTCATTAGGAACCACCAACAAAGATATTTTTGTTGGTGGTTCATTAAGAACCTATTGAACCACCAACATTTTTATGATTTTTGTTGACGGTTTCTATGAATTACTAATTGTACTTGACTTTTGTTAGTGGTTTTACATGAATTATTAATGAATGTGCGATAACAAATCTTATTTTTGTGATAGCATTGAACAAATTTTTCTTAAGTTAGAACTCATTTACATAAAATCTATTTATATAAAAAGTAAAATATTTCAAATAATTATTAATATAATTTAAATCCATAAAATTATTCGGATAGTATTTTTTATTTTTTTACAATATAATATATTGATTAAAATATACAATAAAATACTACCCATACTTATATTTAAAACTTCAAAATATTTATAAAAAAATTTTATACCGAACACAAACATATTTACGGATGCTCGTAGGAACTGAATATTTCGTCTAACTCTATGCAAGACTCTCATACAGTTCACTTGTTCACAAAATGCCGCACCCAAACACAAAAGCAAAACACGCTACTCTGTCGGGAGTTGGCTTGCTGAGATGAAAGTAAAATCCTTTCTGCTTTTTTGCTTGAACAAAAAGAGGGATGATTCCTTTATTTCAAAATACATGTTTTCGTAGTTATGATATAATTAATTATTAAACATTATTAAGTATATAATAATATTTTATTTATTTTAACAGATTTAATACTATAATCGTATTTATTAGTTACACAAAAGTCAAATTAATTGTTATAAAACTATTAATTATTAAATAAGTTAAGTAATTATTTACTAAAATATTTTTTTATATATTTAACAATTAATTACATCATAGTTAAAAAAATTTTCTTTCCAAACATATAACATCATCACTCAAAACAAGAAAAGAATATATTAAAATTAATGAAAGATGGGTTAGATAGATTTATGGCCTTGTTTTACACTTTCTTTATTATTTTAAACCTTTATTCAAATTAACGCTGTCCCCACTTATTTATCCTTTTCAGTTCTGAAGCTAATCAAGTAATCTTTTATATATTTGTCGTGGAGTTTCAAAAATTAAAATTTAATGAGTATGGCAGAGTTTGGTATAAATTGACATCATCATCAATTGTGAAGGGAAGTGAAGGGGCAAACATTGTCGTCTCACGACATCATTCATCATTGTTGTACCTAACCAAGCGGGGAATAGAAACAAATGGCTTTTCCAGCTCGACAAAGGCTTCCCCTAATGAACGAGGAAGAGTACGAGTTGTACATGTACATACTCCAACGCAGATGGGATAAGACTGTGGAGTTTTATGGTGAGAGACCATGGCTTCACGGTACTCGGTTCACGAGCTCAAAAGACACAGCATTGCACATGGTCATCAACGATGACCAAGAAGATATTGTGGAGAGGCTGGTAGGTATCGTCAGGGAAAATGATGGTCTTTATTATCTGCTTGATGAGAATGCTCTGGAAATTAAGAACGATAGAGGGGAAACCCCTCTTCACCGCGCAGCCGTAAGGGGGTCCGTCAGAATGTGCGAGTGTACTGTAAAGGCAGGCTATGATAGGGGTCTGAATTTGCAGACTATCACTAACAAAGAGGGCGAGACGCCCATCTTCATGGCTGCTCTCCACAACCGTAAACATGCCTTCCTCTGCCTTCACTCTGCCTCTCTTAATTATACACCCGAACATCAAGATATAGAAGTTCTACGTCGAATAAATGTCGATGCAGATACTGTACTTCACTGTGCCATTAAGGGAGACCATTTTGGTAAGCATCTTTATTTTTTTAATATACTCTATTCATTTCAGTGACAACTTCTGGTAATTGATAAAAACATACTAAAGTTCTGCATTTACAGATTTGGCATTTCACATAATCCAACTGTACCCAGATCTTGTATACCTTGTCAATGCAAAGGGAACGTCTCCTCTACATGTCCTTGCCATGAAACCTTCTGCCTTTAGAAGTGGCAGCCACCTCTCATGGTGGCAGAAAATCATATACTGCTGTAAGTATGGCGGTACATTTAAATTAAAATATTGTTTGTAAAAGTACCATTTATTCTTTCGACAAAAATATTATTGCAACCTTTGGCCATATATGTTGTTTTATTTTTGCGACTTAATTAATATCTAATTAAAACCTTCAATAATTAACATATCTGGAAAGTACAATGCCAGTACTTTTCAAAACTTTAAACTTTGAGTGATAAAACTTCTGTCAATTAATAATCCCTTTTTTTGGCGCAAGATATATATGTTGATCGGCTGAAATATGATCCTCCAACGAGATCAACACCACAGCTACAGCCGAGAAGCCAGGAGAGATGCCCAGAAAACTACCAGATATGTAATGAGTTCCTTGCAAGTTGTTACTCTGGTAATTTGAATTGAATCTCGAGTCTTACATGTTGTCCCTTTTTTTCACTACCTTGAATTAATTAATTCAGGTTATTTGTAAATTGTTTATTTACAATCTGAAAGACTAAATTGTACAGAATTTTATAAACTTTAGATCATATGTAAATAATTTTTTACCTTTAAAATTTGATAATAAAACTTATTAAATTTTTAAATTTATATAAATAACTTTTATACAATTTGTTAGTTTATTATTTTATTAATAGAACATGACACGTAGATAATAATAAATCTCTTAAATTTTATTTTTTGTATAAATAACTTTCTTAAACTTTAAATTATATGCCAACAACTCTTTTAAACTTTTAAGTCATATACAAATAACTTTTTTACATATTATATTTCATTAGTAAAATAATGAACTAATTAATAGTAGTGGGTTATCTGCACATTTAAAAATTTAAAAGCGTTTACTGTCAAGTTTAAAAAATTAAGAGTTATCTAAACATAATCTAAAATTTTAAAAAGTTATATACAATTTAGCCCAATTCAAAATATATCAATTTATTAGTACATTGTCACAATGAATTATTTTTAATTAACATTGTCAATAAAATAAAAGAGAATAGTAAATTTGTTGATGACGAAAATAAAGGAACAGTCTCTTCAGAATTTTTAGTGCGTAGTTACATTTTTATGTGCTTTTATTTTCATTTAATTATTTCTGTATATCTCTTGACATATGACAGCACTCAGGAGTGTTTTAAAGTCTCCGTGGTTCAAATCCTCAAGTAAGTTGGTTATATTGCATTAGTTCAAGTTTTTTCTTGTTGGACATAATAAAATCAATTTCTTGAAAATAGTTTAATTGCATACGGTTTATACTAGAACGCAGGTGCATGATACATTTCAGACATTAAAATATTTAACATGCAGTTTTCGATCATCATTCATAAAAGT
This sequence comes from Erythrophleum ivorense, assembly GCA_026724425.1. Classification (NCBI taxonomy): domain Eukaryota; kingdom Viridiplantae; phylum Streptophyta; class Magnoliopsida; order Fabales; family Fabaceae; genus Erythrophleum; species Erythrophleum ivorense. Next base: position 9,902,914 of record JAIUCV010000003.1, read on the forward strand.
ACAAGTTCCAGATATTAACAGATAAGAAGAAAAGGTGAATTCGTATGGCATCTAATCATGCATTTATTGGCAGGAAAGAAGGAAGAAAGTGACCCAAAAAATTTATTGGCAAGAGGGAACACATCAGATAACAAATATAATGAAAATATTCCACAAATTTATGCCACCTGTCATCAGTGTCTCGCCTTTGTCTTCGAAACTTTATTTGGCCTTTCAGGACTGGGCATGTCACTAATTTCTTAATCTATTATACTTCTTCCTCCAGTTATACTTGCTCTTGATTTTCTGGAACATGCTTGTCAGGGAAAATATTTACCAACATAAAGAACACGAAAGAAAAGCATTCATGGACAGGTCGGATATTGGATGCCTTCTGCAGTATACTACATAGATGGAGGTGACCCTGGAGGTGACCCCGGCGATATTGCAAGGTATGTCGAAGCAGATCGACTGGATGCCCTTCCATCTTATAAGCAAGACAGGCTAGGTAATCAATTTAATTTCCAGTTCATTCAAATCAAACCCATATTGAAACTAGAACAAAACTTATTGTTCAGTAATGGTATTGATGGATAAATGTACGGGTAATTGGCATAAATTTAAGTAGTTTGCTTGAATTTTTAATTATTCTTTTATGAAAGATTATAATAATTGATGCTTTACATTTCAAAGGTAAAGATCAGAGTCAACGTCATTCTCCAAGTGAATGGGAGACACTCATATTAATCGCGACAAAGAATGGTGTGACGGAAATAGTAGAGAAAATTCTTGATAATTTTTCAGAGGCTGTTGACTTTACAGATAGTGAGGGAAAGAACATGGTGAAGAATGTACCTAGAAGGGTGTGAATAGGTGCTTTTGTAGAAAAATAGAATTAAAGATAATTAAATCAATTATATATTAATATCAAATGATTTCAATAAAAAAACTTGATAAAGAGTACTGGTGCAAAAATCTTATAGCCAAACTAGGATCTTGTCGACAAGATTTTCTAAAAGATAACTGAGAAGTAAAGATCGAGAAGATAAAACAGGACCTTGTCGACAAGGTTTTAGTATAGAGACTGAAACAGAATAAAAAGCAAAGTAAAGGAAGGAAAACACCTGATATATCCTGGTTCGGTCCTCAAGATCTACATCCAGTCCCCTTCATACACAACAAGGGATTTCCACTATAAAATCAGAGTATACACCCACAGAACCTAAGTTTCCAAGCTCACCTAAAATTTTTATAACACTTGGGTTTCTCACAAGCTTACTCAAAACTTACTTTCCTCTCACTTAGAAAAGATTTACAGAAGAATGATATGAGGATATATCTAAAATCCTTATCAATAAAGGATTACAATAAGCTCACTTTCAAAAGCTCTCACAAGTTAGATTTACCCAGAAACTAAGCTTAGAATATTTAAGATGAAGAGAACAATGAATAATATAGCTTAACTTTTCTTTCTTTGCTTTTGGTTCTCTCTGTTTCTCCAGTTCATCATCCTATTGTTATATAGTGGCTCCAAACGAAATATATCGGTTGGAATACAGTAGAGCTTGAGTAGCTGAGTGGTAGCTGAGCATTTCAGCGGAAGATCAGTGATGCTAGCTCAGAGAATCTTTCACCATTTCTTCCTTCGGTCAGCACGTCCAGGAGAGTGGGTAGATTTAATCAATTAGCTCAGAGTTTCTTTCACCATTTCTCCTTTCGGTCAGCAAGTCAAAGAGAGTGGGTAAATTTTGTATTTTCGATGACTGAACAGAAAGGGAGTAGTTGACTTTGAAGCTGGGCAGAAATATAGTTCCAAAACAGAGACAGTTTTCAGCTTTTTCGGTGAGTCTGTGCGTTCGACTTTTGTATTGTCTTAAAGATCAGAATATTAAAGCAAAACACAGTGACTGTTGAGGCAAGATGTTTTAGCTTCCCTCTTTCCCATTCTCTGTCTTTATCTTTTGCTTTTCCTCCTTAAAGCTTCTAAAAGAAAACTTCTAAACAATTCTCTATTTTCTTGCTTTTCTTTCTTTCTCCTTTCACCGATTTGCTTCTGCAACTTTTCCTCTTTATCTCTCTTCCCTTTTCTTCTTTCTTCGATGCAGCTTTCTGACTGTATGTGGGATGGATATTTTCTTTCACTTTATGGCACCAGATTTCACTGGTTTGATAAATCAGAATTTGCAAAAGAATTTGTGCGATTTTGGTTTCCCATATCCCTTCATCTCCAACAATGGTCTTTGCTTCTTTATCTCTTTGGCTTTTGTTTTCTTGTTCTTCGGTGTTCTTTTCTGATTGGTGTGAGATGGACTTGTCAAAGCTTCTTCTTCTGCTTTTACTTTATAGCTCCAAGTTCCTTTATTGTTTCTTGAGCTTTTGCTTTTTCATTACCTAATACTTTTTCATTACTTTCTGCAAAAGTAAAAAGGTGATCCTCCAATATAATAAATAACACAACTTTTTCAAAGCCTTCAACTAGTCAAAATGCTTTAATGATATGTAGAAGTATATATATATGTCATGTGTTGCTACTGCATCTTGTTTTTCTTAACAAATGATTATTCTTAACTTTTAATGCTTGTATAAATTTTAACTTAAGAATTTTGTTATCATCAAAATAATTAAATTAAAACCTTGGAGCTAACAATCTCCCCCTTTTTTATGATGAAAAAACTTTAAGTACAAAATTTTGTATAAGCATTAAGTGCAAAGAGCAACAATATAAAATCCTCAAAATTTAAGTTTGAAATACTCCCTTTGCTTTTTGAGGTTAAAAGCTCCCTCTTAATATGAGCTTGTTATGACCATGTAAATGTTCCTTGAAACTTGCTCACAACAGCAACTTAAACAACAATTGCATTTTGTACTACAAATATTTCTCCCCCTTTTTGACATTATCAAAAAGGTGGTTCAACATTCTTTGTAAACTTTCCAATACAATGGTTGTTGTTTGGATCACTTTCTTTGGTCTTCTTTCAACCTTCATACCTAATTTCTCAATGAAACTCAGATAAAAGTATTAGGTAATGTATTTTCAAAATTTCTTACACCAAAAGAGTGGATAAACTCTAAAAAAAAATAGCGAACAATTAGAATATAAGAGGTATCCAGATAACTTTAAGAATATATACGTTCCAATGAAGTATAATTAATATAGCATCAAAATAATTAAGAAATACTATAAAGGATGATGTTGATCAAAAGGAGTGTTTGCATTGAATTATCATTCATAAACATTGTCACATTGTATTACCAAAGTCAACATGTGGAAGTTTGAGCATAAAGAATATCAAAGTCATGTAGTAATTATAAGATGTACCAAAACATATATCATATAGATAAGACAAATCAATGTACGTTCCAACCTTTTAGTCATATAGATATCTCAATGAAGTGTAAGATGTTAGAACACAAAACAAGGTGTTAACTCATTACCAATTTAAAACATATTTTGCATGAGATTCTTAAAAGGATAAGATAGAAAAGAGTTTTATACTCCCCCTATCTAAGGTAATGTGAGCTACCACTTCTTCCTTGCATTATTTAAAGCTTTTCTTGTATGTACACCTGAAAATTTTTAATGGATACCAAGTACACATATATGTAGCAATAATTAGAGCTTGCTTTCAAAATTTCATGAAACTATCTTTTAAGGCTTGCATGTGTTCTTTTCCTTTTCTTTGACATCATAAAGATGGATTAGTATACTAAATAGCACAAAAGAAAAGATAAAGAAGAAGAGCATAAAAATATAGTAATTTAAAGCATAGATGCTCATGATCTTACTCCTTCATTTGAATCCCCCATGATGTATTGCATAGGGTATAAGAAATGATGTCTCCACTCTCTTGGAAGATTTATGTTTATTTTAAGTATTTCAAGTTGATTGAAGGCCTGCATTGAATCTTTTTAATTTTCAGTGTTGTAGCGTCTGTTGAAGTTTGTCTTAGAATATCTTGTTGACAAGATGTAAGATCTTGTCGACTTGATCTTTGAGTAGAACCTTCAAACTTTTCTTTAATAGTTCTTTATACTTTTCTAATGCTGTAGAGTCTATTCTTTTCAATGAATATTCTAAGTCATGTGCAGACTTGTTGCATCTTCATCATCATCTATATTCATAATTTTTCTCATGGAAGAATTAATTCTATCAAATAGCATATCAATGATTCAAAGCTTTAGGAACAAAATACTTCTATTTATCTTATACAAAAACATCAAATGATTGATTTAGATATCGATCAAGTAAATTTCATAAGCAATCATTTCAGACAACAAAAATAATTTAATATTATGAGTCACAAACATTTTAGTGCTTGGTTAACTAGGATGTAGAATTAATCAACTAAGACATATGACAGAATCAGCACCCACATTTAATTTTAAGTAGCATTTTTAGAATAATTCTAAATATTCAATCAAAGACTATAAAAATATTTCAGTTATGAAGGACTTTCACCCTTATGAAGTAGTTAACTTCAAGTAAATAACTCTAACAAGCATTATGGATAGATAACCAAAAAATATAGTTAACTTTAAATTAACACAGGGCAAGCAAGCTTTACAAACATATAGATAATCAATTTTGCCACAAAGCTTTTTAAACAAGGATAACTGGAGCTTAAAAATAGTAAGCTTTAACTCAAACATATTCAACATGTATTTTTCATCAACTTAAACACATTTCATGAGATAGGGTTAGTCACACAGCTTTTTCTGTCACAACTTCAAAAATTTATAATTAAATCTACAAAAATTGAAACCCAATAAAATTTACCATTCTAGAGAGTTCTAGATGTCTACCCCATGGTAAAAATAATTTTAGTTCATAAATCATTAAGAGGAGAACATTTGACATCCGAAAAGCCATAGAAGTCGCTACTATCTGGGCTACTAATTTAGATTACTGATATGAAGTTTCAAAATTCATAACTAATTCTAGAAAAATTGAAATCATATATTTTTTGCCATTCTGGAATGCTACACATGTCTACTTTATGAAAAAAATATGACCAGGCCATGAAAATAACACAAAAATCATTTGACATGCAAAAATGGGCAAAAGTTCGGATAGCTACTGGTACTAATACAAGTGTCTGCTATAAATTTCGAAAATGTCTAATTAATTACATAAAAATCCAATACATGCAAATGATATCAACTTGGAAATTTATGAATGTTAAATTTATGGTAAAAATATACTCAGATAAGAGAAATTATGTTCAGCTACTGAAATTTAATGGAACAGTGACTCAGGTTATGCTACACAACTATTGTTGTTCCAAAAATTTTAAAATTCATATCTCTTAGCTCAGACCTCCAAATGAGGTGCTTCTAATTGCTAAAACTCACTATAAATGCCTAGTTTCTACCTATAAAATTTCGTAGCCATTAGACCACGTTTGCCCCTCAGATGACACAATTTCACAACTGACCAAATGAATAGTATTAGTGCAAAACCAAAGTTCTGATACCAACTTTGAAAAAACATAGAAAATTCCACATAATTCCAAATGACTTGATCTTTAGCTTTTCAAAAATATCTAGGCAAGATCTAATTGCATGCAAAATTTCAAGTCAAGAAGAGGTCATTTGGTCAGATGTTGCTATAGCTCAAGAATATGGCACTTTTGGTTCTAACAAGAGACAAATTTAGTCCAAATGAACTATCCATTATTCCACACCCATTTGAACAACTTGGAAAGTATAAATATAGCATAAATAAGCCTCTTATAAGGTCTGAACCCTCATGCAACTCGAATTCATCATGTCACTTCCATAAACATACATGCATAAGTGGGCTCCCAAGTGGTCGAAATGTACAATTCTATTTATTTAACTCTATTCTTAATTCATACACTAACTTTATATAGTTTTGCACTTGTTCAAAGTTTCATAGCTCAGAAATAACATTTTGACACTTAGTATCACTAATAATTTATTCAAATTAATAATCTAAGGATATGAGTTATGATCCAACTATATATCAAAGACAATATATTCATGATGAATGTAATGCCTATACCGAAGGTCATAAATGATATACCTCAATAAATATCAAATATAGTAACATAAGAGGTTCTATAATTTGATACCTTGACCTTGGTATATAAGGAATCCCTTTTTCTCACCTTTGACTTCTCATTATAAAGTTTAAACTTTGCAAGTTTCACTTTGCATACTTAAGAAGTACTCTTTGGTGGTTCCTTCTTCTTGGGACCAATTTGTCCATTCTTTTCAAAAGTATTCTGCATAGTTAAAGTACTAAAAGCATATTTTGGTACCCACTTTATCTTGGGTCTTACAAAGTCAGTCTTTTCCTTTTTATGTGCATACGTACCTTTAGGTATCCATAAAACTTTAAAACAAGTATGTTGATTTTTCTTTAGAGCACAATTGTATGATATATGTCCATTTCTACAACAATAAAAACATTTTACAAAAGGACTAAAGGCTTTTGAAAATAATTTCTTATAAGGTTTAACCTTCTTAGAGAAATCAAAACTATTTTTGTTCAAAGCGACTTTCAAATATTCTTTTTCTTGTTTAAGAGTTGCAACTTGTTGTTTTAACAATTCATTTTCTTTCTTCAACTTTTGAAAATCTAAGATATGATAATTTTTAATTTCTTGAAGTAAATCTTTATTTTCTGCCATAACCTTTTCTGATTCATTTTTCATAACATGAAGGCTTTCTTCAAGTTTAGATTTTTCTTTACTAAGTTCCTCATCTTTTGAAAATAATTCTTGAAAATCAATGAAAAGTCCGTCAAGAGTTTTTTGTAATTCATCTTTACTATGAGAAGTTTCAAATTTTATCTCATTGTCTTCGGTAGCCATACAGCAGAGATGCTCCATTTTTGCTTCTTCATCATCCTTTATATCCTCATTATCTTTCATTTGGGAAAGCTCATGTTGATCTTGAATGAGCACATTAATCTTATTTTCCATAGTGTTACTAATTCCTTCATAAGTTGCTTCCAACTGATCCCATATTTCTTTAGTTGTTTCACACGTTAAGATCTTGTCAAATTCTTACATACCAACAGCACAGTAAAGAGTATTGATGGCACGATTATTTGCTTGGATAAGTTTTATGTCATATTCATCCCATTCACTCTGAAGTCTTTTTATTGTTTCTCCCTTATCATTCTTCTTTGTAGGAAACTTTGGGCCATCTCTAATAATTTCCCAAACTGAATAATCTATAGATTATATGAAGATCTTCATATTTGCCTTCCAATGGGTGTAGTGATCTCCATTGAAGCAAGGAGGTCTTGTTGTAGAAGAGTCTTCAAGGAAGTAAAATCCTTCATGTTGTTGGTTCATCATTTTCTGCAAAAACAAGGATTTTTTCTCTTAGTTGTAAAGCACAAATCAAGTGAGACCTGCTCTGATACCAATTGAAGAATGCACCTAGAGGGGGGTAAATAGGTGCTTTTATAAAAAAATAGAATTAAAGACAATTAAATCAATTATATATTAATATCAAATGATTTCAATAAAAAAACTAGATAAAGAGTACTGGTGCAAAAATCTTGTAGCCAAATTAGGATCTTTCGACAGGATCTTCTAAAGGATAACTGAGAAGTAAAGATCGAGGAGATAAAACAGGACCTTGTCGACAAGGTTTTAGTATAGAGACTGAAACAGAATAAAAAGTGAAGTAAATGAAGGAAAACACCTAATATATCCTGGTTCGGTCCTCAAGACCTACGTCCAATCCCCTTGATACACAACAAGGGATTTTCACTATAAAATCATAGTATACACCCACAGAACTTAGGTTTCCAAGCTCACCTAAAACTTTTACAACACTTGGGTATCTCACAAGCTTACCCAAAACTTACTTTCCTGTCACTTAGAAAAGATTTACAGAAGAATGATCTGAGGATATATCTAAAATCCTTATCAATAAAGGATTACAATGAGCTCACTTTCAAAAGCTCTCACAAGCTAGATTTACCCAGAAACTAAGCTCAGAATATTTAAGATGAAGAGAACAATGAATAATATAACTTAGCTTTTCTTTCTTTGCTTTTGGTTCTCTCTGTTTCTTCAGTTCTTCATCCTATTGTTATATAGTGGCTCCAAATGAAATATATCCGTTGGAATACAGTAGAGTTTGAGTAGTTGAGTGGTAGCTGACCATTTTAGTGAAAGATCAGTGATGCCAGCTCAGAGAATCTTTCACCATTTCTTCTTTCGATCAGCACATCCAGGAGAGTGGGTAGATTTAATTAATTAGCTCAGAGTTTCTTTCACCATTTCTCCTTTCAGTCAGCAAGTCAAAGAGAATGGGTAAATTTTGTATTTTCGATGACTGAACAGAAAGGGAGTAGTTGACTTTGGAGCTGGGCAGAAGTATAGTCCTAGAACAGAGACAGTTTTTAACTTTTCGGCGAGTCTATGCGTTCGGCTTTTGTATTGTCTTAAAGATCAGAATATTGAAGCAAAACACAGTGACTGTTGAGGCAAGATGTTTTAGCATCCCTCTTTCCCATTCTCTGTCTTTATCTTTTGCTTTTCCTCCTTAAAGCCTCTAAGAGAAAACTTCTAAACAATCCTCTGTTTTCTTGCTCTTCTTTCTTTCTCCTTTCACTGATTTGCTTCTGTAACTTTTCCTCTTTATCTCTCTTCCCTTTTCTTCTTTCTTTGATGCAGCTTTCTGATTGTATGTGGGATGGATATTTTCTTTCACTTTATGGCACCAGATTTCACTGGTTTGATAAATTAGAATTTGCAAAAGAATTTGTGCGGTTTTGGTTTCCCATATCCCTTCATCTCTAACAATGGTCTTTGTTTCTTTATCTCTTTCGCTTTTGTTTTCTTATTCTTCGGTGTTCTTTTCTGATTGGTGTGAGATGGACTTGTGAAAGCTTCTTCTTCTACTTTTACTTTATAGCTCCAAGTTCCTTTATTGTTTCTTGAGCTTTTGCTTTTTCATTGCCCAATGCTTTTTTATTACTTTCTGCAAAAGTAAAAAGGTGATCCTCTAATATAATAAATAACACAACTTTTTCAAAGCCTTCAACTAGTCAAAATGCTTTAATAATATATAGAAGTATATATATATGTCATGTGTTGCTACTGCATCTTGTTTTTCTTAACAAATGATTATTCTTAACTTTTAATGCTTGTATAAATTTTAACTTAAGAATTTTGTTATCATCAAAATAATTAAATTAAAACCTTGGAGCTAACACATAGTGCAATTGGCGGTAGAGAACAGACAACTCCACCTATATCAGTTCTTGCTCGAAAGGAGTTTCCATAGAGAAACCATGTTTCGGAAGGTGGATAATGATGGAAACAATGTCTTGCACTTGGCAGCCAAGCTTCCAGACTACAAACCTTGGCTCATCCCAAGCGTAGCACTCCATATGCAATCGGAAATTAAGTGGTTTGAGGTAATTAAGTGTGTGTGTGGAAATATATATAGATTGATCAGTTGAAATTAACCAGGTACATACCGTATTATTGATTGTTTAGTAGTGTATAATATTTCATAATTTTCAATGGTTCTATATATATACAGTTTGTGAAAGAGTCATTGTCACCTTATGTGTCTTCCCAATGCAACAAAAGTGATGAAACCCTGGAAGACATCTTCATAAAAACTCATAAGAAGCTAGTGGAAAGCGGGGGGGGGGGGGGGGGGGGAGTGGATAAACAGAATCTCAAAATCATGCTCGGTGGTGGTGGCACTGATTGCAACGGTGGCCTTTGCCATAATGGCCGCTGTACCCGGTGGTGTCCAAGAAGGTACGGGCCTCCCAACCCTTGAAAATGAGATAGCATTCAAAGTGTATGCCATCTCATCATTGATCTCCGTCTTCTGCTCTGTCACCTCGGTGGTCATGTTCCTCTATTTACTCACTACTCGTCATCAAGAACAAGATTTTGGGAAGGGCTGCCTAGGAGCTTCTAATAGCGTTGACCTCCATGTTCCTGTCCATTGCTTCCATTTTAGTCTCTTTCTGCACTGCCCATTTCTTTATGCTCAGGAACGAATTCTGGCGCGTGCTTCCTTTCTATTTTGTGGGTTCCCTCCCAGTCACCCTCTTTGCTCTGGCACAACTTTCCCTGTACTTCACATTTTTGTAGGCTGCCTTCATGGAAGTGCCACCACATGGGTGGTACAGGGTCACCTCAGCAACACTCAAAATGGCCCAAGAGAAGAATAACCCAGAAACTTCTATTAGGATATATAACTAAAAATGGTTAATTTTCTATTTGATAAGTTAATTAGTTTTGTGGTTTGTTAGTGCTAGATAGTTGGTCCTTAAGTTGTACAGCTGTTCAGGATATTACTCTTTGTATATATATACTAAACATACCTTCATTAATAAAATAAGCTTCGTTTTCCCATCAATTAGCTTTCCCAATTTAGTTTTGTCATATGGTATCAAAGCCGGAATTTTGATTCCCTTTTTTCTTCGATCCTCGGCCTCACTGCCATGGCTGAACCGTCCTCTGGTGTTGGCTCATCTCTTTCCGATGTTTCTCAAAATGTTAGCAGCCCCTATTACATTCATTCGAATGAAAACCCTACTCTGATTCTTGTTTCGTTTATTCTTACTGGATCTAACTATCATGAATGGGCTCGTGCTATGTGAATGGCACTTTTGTCAAAGAATAAAGTCCAATTCATTGATGGTCAAATTCCTCCACTGTTTGTCACTGATCCTCTTTATCCAGCTTGGGATTGGTGCAATAATCTTGTTGTCACATGGCTCATGCATTCTCTATCTTTATCAATTGCCTGAAGCATTCTGTGGATTGATCGAGCTACTGATGTCTGGAACAATCTCCATGAACAATTTTCTCAAGGTGATCTATTCCATATAGCCGAGCTTCAAGATGAAATTTCTAATATAAAATAAGTTGACCTATCTGTGAGTGACTACTTTACTAAATTGAAAATATTATGGGATGAACTCACTAATCTCCATCCACTACCTTCTTGTACTTGCAAATCTAAATGCTCTTATGGTGCTGTTGATAAGGCTCAGACTTATGTTCATCACAATTATGTTATTTGTTTCCTTAAAGGACTTAGTGATCGTTTTTCAACTGTTAAGTCCTAGATCATGCTGCTTGATCCTTTGCTTCCTATTACTAGGGTTTTCTCAATGGTTTTACAATAGGAACGTGAGTTAGGATACATCACACCACTTGTTGATTCTACTACCCTTTTCAATAAATCCAATTCACGTGGCTTAGACTCTACCAAGGCCACTAAGTAATGTACATTTTGTGGTAAATTTCGCCACACTATGGACACATGCTACAAGAAGCATGGTTATCCACCGGGCTTTAAGTTTTGCACTCTACCTCAAGGATCTATCAATTCCAGTACTGTTGCCTCTGACTCTAACATTAAAGGTAATAAAAGTAAGGCACCTATGGCCTCTCTCCAGCAGAGCTTGACACCTGAACAATTTCAAAAATTACTCTCTCTTATTTAAGATTCCTCTCCATATCCATTTCTCACACTTTAAATAACATTTATGCTCAAAGTAATCACATTACTTTGATTGCCTTTTCTACAGTTGACTATTGGATTATCGATTATGGGGCCTCTAATCATACTTGTTTTTCCTTGTTTCTTTTTTCTTCATATCAGAAAATATCTCCAGTAAAGGTAAAACTTCTTAATGGTTCTATCAATACTGCACATTATTCTAGCACTATCCAATTCTCTTCTTCTTTTTATCTTACTAATGTTTTGTACCTCCCTTATTTTCATTTTAATCTCATCTTTGTCACCAAGCTCACTCTTCATCTTGACTGTTAGATTTTGTTTCAGAAAACACATTGTCAAATCCTGTCTCTCCCAACATAGAAGATGATTGGTTCAGCTAAAGCTCAAGAAGGCCTTTATATCATGCATCAGCATGCATCTTTAGCTTCATCTGAGGCATCTCACAATCCTATTCTTTCAGCCAAGTCTATTCAATTTGATCTCTGGCACTTTCATTTAGGACACTTGTCTAATAATGTTTGCATAAACTTCATAATCAATTTCCTTATATTTCTTGTAACCCTTCTATTTGTTATGATGTTTGCTACTTGGCCAAGTAACACAAACTCCCTTTTTTTGCAAGCACATCTAAATCCAATAAAATTTTTAGCTTAGTTCATTTTGATATATGGGGTTCGTATCACGTTCCTTCTATTCATAGGCACCGTTATTTTCTTACAATGGTTGATGATTTTTCTCGACATACTTGGACTCATTTTATGAAATCCAAAACTGAAACTCATGCACTTATTCAAAATTTTGTTCATTTTGTTGAAACCTAATTTCACACTACAGTTCAAATTATTCGCTCTAACAATGGCAGTGAGTTTCTCATGATTGATTTTTATAATAGTAAGGGCATTATTCATCACACCACTTGTATTGAAATGCCAAAACAAAATGGCATTGTTGAGTGAAAGCATCAACATTTGCTTAATTTTGCACGTGCTTTGCTCTTTCAAGTGAATTTACTAAAAGCATATTGGCCTTATTGTGTTTCACATGGTACATACCTCATTAATCACCTGCCCATTCCACTCCTTCAATATAAAAGTCCTTTTGAACTCTTATATCAATTTCCTCCTGATTTATCTATTTTTCGGGTCTTTGGTTGCCTATGTTTCCCTTTTACCATCTAAACTAATCATTCTAAGTTTGATCCTTGAGCAAATAAAAGTGTTTTTCTCACTCTTGATTTGCATACTCATTCCATTTCTGTTCCACGCAATGTTTTCTTTTATGAAGACCAGTTTCCTTTTCACAATATATCTCCTGTCCCTGTTTCTACTTCTTTACCTTAACCATAAGAGTGTACTCCTGTTGATCCTGTTGACCCCATTATCTCCTTATCACCCAATCTCTCTTCAGTGCCTTCATCTCCATTTCCCTCTAGACACTCTACTCGGCCTCAACGTCTTCCCAACTATTTGCATGATTACCATCATTCTCTTCTTGTTCGCTCAACTATACCAGATTCCATGGAGACAGGTATTACTCATCCTCTTTCCTTTGTTGTTTCTTATTCTCAGTTTTCACCTTCCCATAAGCATTGCTCACTTTCTTTGGTAGTTGCTTCTAAACCCAAAACTTATCTTCAGGCTATTAGGCATAAGGTCTGGTGTCAGGCTATGAATGCTAAACTTTCTTCCTTACAATAGAATCAGACTTGGTGTCTTACTGAACTTCCTAAAAATAAGCAAGCTATTGGCTATCGATGGGTATACAAATTAAGCATCGTGCAGATGGATCCATTGAGCATTATAAACCTTGTCTTGTGGCCAAAGGATATACTCAGACAGAAGGTGTAAATTATCTTGACACTTTTTTCCCTGTTGCTAAACTTACAACAGTATGTCTCCTTTTTGCCTTAGCTGCTGCCAAAGGGTGGCATTTGAAACAATTTGATATCAATAACACGTTTCTGCATAGGGACCTTGATGAAGAAGTATATTATGCAACTTCCTTCTGGTTTCAATACTTCGAATCCTAATTTGGTTTGTCATCTACAAAAATCTCTTCATGGTTTGAAATAGGTGAGTCGACAATAGTTCTCTAAATTATCTTCTGCTCTTATTTCCAATGGTTATTAGCAATCTAAAGCTGATTATTCTCTCTTTGTTCATTGGACAACTTCTTCTTTCACTGCTCTTCTTGTCTACGTGGATGATATTGTCTTGGCTGGTGATGATTTAGCTGAAATCACTCGTATCAAGTCTTATCTTGACAAAAACTTTTGCATAAAGGATTCGATAGATCTTAAGTTCTTTCTGGGACTTGAAATTGCTCGCAGCCGCACTGGCATTGCCCTTTATCAACGTAAGTTCGCCCTTGACATTCTTTTTTATGTAGGTTTCCTTGAAAGCAAACCTGTTCAAACCCCAATGGATCGTTGCTCCAAGCTTACTGTTTCTTGTGGAACACCTTTATCTGATCCTTCTACCTACTGCACTCTTGTTGGTTAGCTTCTATACCTAACTAATACTTGTCTAGATCTCACTTTTGTTGTTCAGCAGCTAAGCCAATTCATGGCTTCTCCCACTGACCACCATATATGCGCTGCACATAGAGTTCTTCATTATATAAAAGGTGCTCCTGGACGAGGCCTTTTCTTTCCATGCAAATCTAATTTTCTTTTCAAGGCTTTTAGTGATTCTGACTGGGTTGGATGTCTTGATACCAGACGCTCTATCACTGGTTTTTGTGTCTATCTTGGAGACTCCTTAATTTGTTGGCGGGCAAAGAAACAAAGCACTGTGTCTCATTTGTCCTCTAAGGCTGAGTATCATGCTCTTGGTGTTACTACATATGTGAGCTACAGTGGTTGTTATATTTGCTTCATGACCTTCATATTCCACACCCTAAGCCTACTCTTCTTTTTTGTGATAATCAGTCCACCTTATACATAGCTGCCAACCCCACTTTCCACGAACGAACTAAACACATTGAGTTAGACTACCACCTCATGCGTGAAAAGTTGCAAGCTGGTGTTCTTCACCTTCTTCCCATCAAGTCTGATGCTCAACTTACTGAAATATACACAAAACCCTTGGGTCCTGCTCCTTTTTCTTCTCTTTTGTCAAAGTTGGGAATGGTAGATCTTCATTCTCTAGCTTGTGGGAGGGTATTAGGATATATAACTAAAAATGGTTAATTTTTTGTTTGATAAGTTAATTAGTTTTATGGTTTGTTAGTGCTAGATAGTTAATCCTTAAGTTGTACAGCTGTTTAGGATATTACTCTTTGTATATATATACTAAACATACCTTCATTAATAAAATAAGCTTCATTTTCCCATAGATTAGCTTTCCCAGTTTAGTTTTGTCATAACATCTGATCCACAACAAGCCCAGAGGGAAATGAGAAACAAGTCTAGCATTCGGATAATCAAGCCTGTAGTGTTAACCATGCTATGATTCAGTTTGTTATGCCTTCTGTAAGCTACTTTCATTTCTTTGCATCGCAATTGAAAGTATTCCTGCAAGTCATCTGGAAATGCCTGAAGAGAATCGAAGTGTCACAAAAAAAAAAAAAAGACAGTCATCCTCTCTAAGACATTGAAGACCTGCAGGCAATTGTTGGTTGGTGACGAAGTTTGTATAAGATATTCTGTATCGGATATGTAGTACTTAGTTGCAACTCTATTCTTCATAGAATTTTTTGAATATTTTAAATATTGAATAAATTTTTAAATATAAAATATTTCACTTGTGAATACAAGAAATATGTTTTTTTGAATTCTAATTAAAATATCTCAAGTTTAACTAGAAACTCACTCATTCCCATTCCCACTTCCGATTATCAAAAATAGGATGTCAAGTGTCACGGCTTTTTGACATATACGCTACAGTGAAAATAACTAATGCCTCTACTAATGGGTTGAAAATCTATTTAACCTGATATGCTTAAATCTTTTTTCAAATATTATAGAACGTGAATTTTGGGACTCCACGATCTAATTGGAATGCAAGGTTGTTAACCCACGTCCCAATATATTTTTTTATTTATTGTTTTAATTATATATTTTTGGATTGTTTTACTTTTTTAATAATTTGTTGTTTCAGCCACTAATTTCTGTTTAAAATTTTTTGTACTTTGAAATGAGATGATTTAGAAGCATTCAAATAAGATTTCATAATAATAATGATAATATAAAGAAATAGAATATTCACTTAATTTGTTTTTTTTTTAAAGAAATTATTCTAAACGCGGTGCAGAATGCTTCTCATTCAGATTTGTTTAAATATTAAAAAAATGCCATTCTTAAAAATCAAATTCTTTTTTTCTTTTGGGGTGGGGGGGAGGGGACGGAGGGTTTTAAGTAGTGTTATATATATATGAAACTTAATTTTTATTATATAATAATAATAATAATAATAGATTTATAAATTTTATTTTATTGATATGCTTATATTATTTATTATAATTTAAGTCTTCTTAACTTATCTGTATAAAAAATATTTTTAGTCTTATTAAAAATTTTATACAAAAAAATATCTCAACTCCTTTAAAATGACAAACTGACATAGTATAATAAATAAAAAAATAACAAATTAAAACTATTTTTCTATTTTAAAAAAATTATAAATTTAGTCTTTTAAGTTTTTATAAAAGTAATCTTATTTTTATTTCAAAAAACTTGAAAGGTTTTGATGCTTGGGTTATGACTAAAAATAAATAAGAGGTTTAATGTAGTAATAATGTGTTATATCGTTTAGAATAATGGATAAGCTTACAAGCCTTTTTTGTTTTTTAAATAATGTGTTATATAATTTAGTCAATACTGGATTAAGCCGATCGATTACTCTAAATGAGTTGAAATTATTTTTTTTTGTTCAAGATTCTTAATAAGAGTAAAAAAAATATTTTTTATACAAATAAGTTAAAAAAATAAATTATAATTAAAAATATGACCTTATCAATAAAATCAAATTTATAAATGAGTTAGACTTATGTGTAATTCTTTATATAGTTACAATCAAATTCTTCAATTAAAATATAATAAGTATATAGTTTAATTAAAAAATCATATAATTATTTGCAAAAATCTTACAATTGTTATAATATTTTTAGAGAATCATATACGTATCATATTTCAATTGAAAAATCTAATAACAAAGATATAGGAATTGCATATAAGTTTTTTTTTTATAGATATATTATTATTAATTATATTTTAATATTTTATACTAAAAATTATATAATATATGATTTTTTTTATATAATAAATATAACATATATATGTTGTATTATTTAGTTGAAAAAATAAAAAATTTGTTATTAGATTAAGTTAGTCTATTATTTTAAAGAAGTTGAGATTTTTTTAATATAAGATTCTTAATAAAATTAAAAAAAAATATTTTTTATACAAATACATTAAAATTAAATTATAATAAAAATATAAAATTTTTAATAAAATAAAATTTATAAATATATTATTTAAATTATTTTATTTTATTTAAGATATTAAATTATATGTTATATATTTTTCATATATAATAAACATTATATATAAACACTCCATAAACCCCTCCCCCAACACCCCCCCCCCCCCGGTTCCCAGATTGCCTCCCCGACGCCCGCCCCCCCGCCCCACAAAACTGACTTTTATGAAATTAATATTTAAAATAATTATTTGAATGCGAAGCTTTCAGGCCAATTTCTTAAAAAAAAAAAAAAGTGAAGCATGTAGGAAAAAAATTTTTAATTGAAAATAAATTTTGACAACCGAATGTATTATTCTTTTGTTTTCTTTTTTCTTCTTTTCTTTCATAGCATGAGTGTCAAAAAAAATATAAGTTTAAATTTTTCTAAGAGAATTAAAATCAATTTTGATCAAATAGTTCTAGTGGTCATCCAAATAAGGAAAGACATATGGGATCCAAGTTCATATCATCAAAGACCAACTTTGGCTCTTTTTTCTCTAAATTTTTTTTTCCCAAATTCCTAACATAAATAAATAAAATATTCTCAGATTTTCTTCCTTGCTCAAACATGTCACCCACACTTTAGATGTGTCCCAAAGCTTCCATATATCTTCATCTTTTCTCTTTTGGCTTTTTGACCTTAATATGTTAAAAAAACAAATAAATAACAAAAAAAACTCAGCCACCAAAACTTATTCTTAAAATGCTTAAATTTTTTTTAAGGGATCGTGGCATTACTTCTACCGTGACCCTATTTAAAATTTTTTTTAAAGTGATGTCATGACCCATTTATTTATTTTTATTATTTTGACTACAACAATGTGCAGTGGCTGCACATTAAAGTGCAATAAAAATAAAAAAATATATTAAAAATATAATAAAAAATATATAATTTTATTTTTTTTATTTTTTAAGATCTTAATATAATTGGGAATATTACATTACTATAAAATTATTTAATCTTTTAAAGATTATATTACAATAATAAATTAATATTAAAAAATTTAAGTAACTCAGTTAAATAAAATATTCCATCCTATATTTATTTATGCAATATAACAAATTTTAAATTAAAATATACATTATCATAATTATTTGGTCATATAAAAATTATAACAATAATAATTGAGCAGTTAAGTAATACAGAAAACTTTGTTAAGTGAATCAATTAAATTCAATACTATCTCATTTTCTTAGTTATATAAGTAACAGGTATTAAACCAAAAGATACTTTATTATGAAACTCATTTAGTCCAGATTATGTTAGTATCATTTGGGTATTAAATTGATTAGAATAAATTTTATGATAATGCATATTTTAATTTAAAATTTGTTATATTGCATAAATAAATATAGGATAGAATATTTTATTAATTGAGTTACTTAAATTTTTTTATATTAATTTATTATTGTAATGTAATCTTTGAAAGATTAAATAATTTTATAATAATGTAATATTTCCAATTATATTAAGATCTAAAAAAATTAAAAAAATAAAATTATATATTTTTAATATGTTTTTTCAAATATATTTTTAATATTATTTAATATATTTTTATATTTGCTATATGTTAACGTGCAACAGAGCTGCAGCAAGGTAGCTTGTTGCAGGCAAAAAAAATTTAAATGAGTCAAAAACAATTTAAGAAAAATATTAAAATGAGTCACAACATCAATTAAACCTTTAAAAGAAAAATTAAAAAGGGTCGTGACAGGGACAGAAGTAATGTCGTAACCCCTTAAAAAAAAATTTAAGTGTTTTAAGAATAAGTTTCAGTAATTGAGTTTTTGAATTATTTTATTATTTTAGTAATGTATTAAGGTCAAAAGCCTTCCTCTTTTAGTCTAGCCTAACTAGCTTCTCTCTCTCTCCTCAAGAAATTTGACTTCTCTCCGTTGTGCTTGAATCTAAAGCCTTCCTCTTTTAGTCTAGCCTAACTAACTTCTCTCTCTCCTCAAGAAACTTGACTTCTCTCCACAATTTTGTTGTGCCTGAATCTTCGACCAACTTGGTGTAGCCGTAGGGACTCATTTCTTGACTTACCCTCTTTTTTCTTACCAGCTGTGGTTTCTCTTCAAGTTATTGTAGGAGTATTGCTTCTTTCTTGGTCACTTTGTGTCTACAACTTCAACTTTGGTATGTAAGGGAACCCATTTTACTTCGTTCTTAACTTTTCTTCTCTCCCTGATTTTTTGATCTGGCTAAGAGGGACCACGTCCAGAAGTTCGGCTTCTTTTGTTTCATTCCTTCTCTAAATCATTCACCAAAGGCCACCCTCTAGCCTTTTAATCGCCTGTGCACTATCTAGCTTTGGTTGGCCAAGAATCCCTTTTTTATTGCCTCTTTTGCCTAGTCTCGTGGCTAGTGGAAGTAAGCTTTTTAAGTTAGGAATTTTGGAGAACTCATTAGGGGAGGAGGACTATTAGAGTACTGGCGTTGAGCAATTGGGTGTTCGGTGAACTAACCATAAGCTCCAAAATTCTTTAGTCTAATCTCTCTAATATAAACTTTTTCTTTGACCTCTTTGACATTGTAAGATAAATATCTTCTTAGTCTTTCAATCTTTATAGCACTGATATTTGAGATTGAACATGGATATTTTGAATTTAGATTATGCTACGGTCACTAGTGCAGCAAACCATCAAGTTTAAAGGGTTGATTTTTTAAAATTTAAATCAGTTGATATGAATTTTTGATAGATATTATCTTTGGTGATAGTCATTTCATATATACAAACACTATACCTTGTTAATGGGGTTTGTGGTAGGTAGTATGGTAAATGCATGTTGTTCAAGATCCCTCATTTCAACTTATTATATTATATTAAAGGAAGTTAGTACTCAATAGCAAGTAAAATCTCTTTAGCTTCATGTACAAATGAAGCGGTGATGTATCTTAAGAATAGATATGGTTGAGGACATCTAATATATGAGATATACTATTTAATTGAGAGATGTGTGCAGGTGTACAAATAATGTTAGTTTATGTTATAAATTATTCTGAAGTCATTCTATGGTAAATTTTTGTAGAGGTGTGTGAATACCATATTTTGTTTGGAAATTTTTTAAAATATCTAAAAATATATTAAAATTAAAATTTTCATCATTTTGGGTTTTATCTAATTTTTTAGTAATTTTCACTTTTGGAGTCAAATTTAATTTTTGAGTAATTTTTAATCAATAAAATATTTTTTAAAAAAAGTATTTGAAATAAAATTTAATTTTTTAGTCACTTTTAAATTAGTTTTAAGTCAATAAAAAGCATTAAAAAAATCAATAAAAGACATTAAAAAAAGGAAAGAGTGAATATATTACCTTGTTAAGTCTAAAGTTTACATATATCTAAAAAAGGTAAAAAAAAAAAAGAGAGAAAAATAAAGTAAAAAATGCAAGCTTGTGCTGCATTTAGAAACCTTGCCCAATCAGGTATGTTGAATAACAATAACATATTATTGTTATGTAAATCGTTATCTTCTGTAGATCATCTTTATTATTATTAGGAATTATCTTGTGTAAATATTAATTATTATTTTTGGGATTCTCTCCCTTTACGTATATATTATAGTCCTCATCAGAGCAATAGATGATATACATCTTTCTAGTATTTTCTTTTCTCTTCCCTCTCTTTGACATGGTATCAAAGCGCCAAGTTCCTTACAAAAAAAAATCCTACACTGTTCATTATGTCACTATTCATCCATAACTGTTCATTGCATCACTGTTCATTATGACTCACTATTAGATCTACGTCTGTCCACTGCTTCGATAGCTACACTTGCCACACCATTGAAATCAGAAGCCGCCGATTGGTTGAACCCCTAAGTCTGGTGATGAAACTCCACTGCGCGCTGCCTCACGTGCTGCCGCTAATAGAATTCTTCCTCCAGCGCATGACGACACGTCATGCATCCTTTTTCCTTGCCATTCATCTCATTGTGATTGTCTTGTCCTTTTGCCTCTAGCCATATTGTCTATTAGTTGATCTAATGCTTTTATGAATTCTTGGTATTTTTCAGAACGCTTTGCAAGCCTTTTTTTGAATTATTTGTCAACTTTTTGTCCTTTTCTTTTTCATGGAAAAATCTAAAGTTGCTTAGCCTATCTTTGTTCTTTTAAATGGTTCCAATTATAGACTCTGGTTAGAAAGTATGCATGGTTTTCTTAAAGGCAAAAAATTGTGGAGGTATGTTACTGGTAATATTTAGTTTCTTACTCATAAGTTTGGTGAATCAGATGTCAAATTCAATGAGAGACTTGATGAGTGGGATAGCAAAAATAATTAGATTATCACATGGTTTGGGAACACTTATATTGCTAACATACATCAAGAGTTTGGACGTTTTGAGACTGTAAAAGAGGTATGGGACCACCTTGCTAGTCAATACACCTCATCTGACTTGTCCAACTAGTTTCAGTTATAAAAAAATCTCAGTGTCCTAAAGCAGGAAAAGGGACAGCCATTGTATAAGTTTTTGGCTAAAATTGAGTCTATCTGGGATCAGTTGGCCTATTCAGAACCTATTTTCAAGTGTGAGAAAGATGTACAAGCTTTCTTTCAGTATAAAGATCAGTCTCATCTCATTCAATTTATGATGGCTTTCACGGATGATTTTCAGCCTGTTTGAGCCTTTCTGCTTTATCAAAGGCCACTTTCAACTCTTGAGGATGCTCTTCCTCATCTTCCCTCTAAGGAAACTCAATTAGGTCTTTTGCAACGCACTCTTGAGATAGCCTTTACTGCATTCGGACGAACCTCTAAGTCTTGTCATTGTTGCCCTCAATCAAATCATGCTTTTGATCAATGTCCCTATATTAAGTACAGAACCTATCACAAGAAGGGACATATTACTACAATTTGTCCCATTCAGTTTTATCGCTATTGTAAGAAGACTAGGCATTTTATTGAAGCATGCCCTACTTATCCTCCTAAGTCCGATCAAGGGTCTAGCTTCTCCAAGCCTGCATTGTCTGCCACTAATGAAGCTCTTACCATTGCTGATAATTCCATTCTGGGATCCTCCATTGCAGACCTTGAGGTTTTACTCTATAAGCTTATCTCTGGTACTTCTAGCCCACCTGCTACCGTAGCTACTCCCTCAGGCACCTCTTAGTTCTTTGACTTTGCTTGTTGCAATCATATGACTAGTTAGGAAAACTTCTTTTCTTCTATGTCTCCAAATACTACTTCTCACTCTATACACACTATTGATAATTTCCAAATGCTTGTTAGTCATATTGGTACTATTTCTTTGCCCTTTTTATCTATCCATGACATGTACTTTGTCCTTGCTATTAGCTTTAATCTTATCTCTACAGGACAACTTATTAATATAGCCTATGATGTATTATTTAACAAACGTGGTTGTGTTGTGATGAATTCTCAGATAGGACAGGTTATCAAGACTGGGCGTAAAGTCAGTCGTATGTTTGAGCTCGACTCACTACATCTCCCTAAAGTCACTTCTCTTAGATTGTGTGCTGCTACCACATCCTCATCTCCTGATTTATGGCATCATTTTCTTACTCATCCTTCTCTGAATAAACTTTGTCCCTTACTTTCTAGTGGTCTCTTAGGTCAAGTTGATGATGAGTCTTTGCATTATATTTTATGTCAAACTGTAAAACAGCCTACTTTATCATTCAATAAAAATGATTCTATTACTAATTCAATTTTTTATTTGGTTCATTCATATATTTAGGTCCTGCATTTACTCCTTCAATGGGAGGCTCTCGATATTTTGTAATTTTTGTTGATAATTATTTGCGTTTTACCTGGATATATGTGATGAAAAATCGATCTGAGTTATCTAATATTTATATCAAATTTGCTGATTCAAACTCAGTTCTCTAAAGTTATAAAAGTTTTTCGTCGTGATAATGCTTTGGAGTATCATGATTCTAAATTGCTTAATTTTCTTAATGTTCAAGGCACCATTTCTCAATACTCCTATCCTTACACCTTTCAGTAAAATGGTCAGGCTGAATGTAAACATCGTCATATCCTTGATTCTATCAAAGCCCTGCTTATTTCCTCTTCTTGTCTTGAACGATTCTAAGGTGAAGTAACATTAACTATTATTTACTGTATCAATAGAGTCCCTTCATCAGTTTTTGGTAATATCTCTCCTTTTAAGCATCTTCATGGTACACCTCCTGACTATAGTCTGTTAAAAGTTTTTGCTTGTGTTTGCTTTATCCTCCTTCCACCTTATGAGACTAACAAATTGGAAGCCCATGGCTGTGTTTGTTGCTTCCTTGGTTATGATTCTAAACATAAGGGTTACCGTTGTTGGAACCCCACCTCTCACCGCATTCGTGTCTCCTGTCATATTATTTTTTGGGAACATATGATGTCTTTATCATTAATTGATTTTTCCTCTCTTTCTCCTCCCTTACCTCCTATTTTTACAGATACTTCTATTAATCTTTTCCCTAGTGACTCAGGTGCAACCTCAGCCACTGAGCTCATTCATATGCCTGACACAGTGCCTACTCTAGATGAGCCTACTGTCTCTAATCCTCCAACACATGCTATGCCTACGGAGCCTGTGTCTTCCGCCATCTCTTAGCCCACCCATGTAAGACATCCTCCTTCCTATCTCAATGATTACCATTGTCTTTCCACCATCCTTCAATTTTAGGAACCTCAATCTTATAAAGAAACTCATTCATATGCCTAACACAATGCCCACTCCAAATGAGCCTACTATTTCCAATCCTGCAGCACATACTGTGCCTACGGAGCCTGTGTCTTCCGCCATCACTTAGCCCACCTATGTAAGACATCCTCCATCCTATCTCAATGATTACCATTGTCTTTCCACCATCCTTCAATTTTAGGAACCTCAATCTTATAAAAAAGCCTCTTAAGATCTCCTTTGGCAGTAAGCTATGGATGAAGAACTGCAGGTCTTAGAGAAAATGCACACTTGTGATCTTGTTGATCTCTCTCATGGTAAGACTTTGGTTGGATACAGGTAGGTCTATAAGAATAAAACTCACTCAAATGGTTCTCTAAAGCAACGCAAGGCCCGTTTGGTGGCCCAGGGATTCACTTAGGAGTACAGCATTGATTATGGAAGACTTTTGCTCTCGTTGCTCGAATTACTTCTGTTTGCATCCTCCTTGTCATTGTTGCTATTAAGCACTGGACTCTTCATCAAATGGATGTCAAGAATGCCTTCTTAAATGGTGATTTGAGGAAGAATTTTATATGAAGCCTCCTCTTGGATATTTGCATCCGAAAAATAAAATTTGTCATCTTCGTCGAGCTTTCTATGAACTTAAGCAGGCCCCTCGAGTTTGGTTTGCTAAGTTTACTACTACCATGATCCATCTTAGTTTCACTTGTAGCACTTATGATTTTGCTCTCTTTGTTCAGACAAATGACCATGGTATTGTCCTGCTTCTCCTGTATGTTGATGACATGATTATTACAAGTAGTGACCTGATAGGAGTTCAAGAGCTTAAAACTTACTTAGGGTAACAATTTGAGATAAAGGATCTCGGAAGGCTAAATTACTTCCTTGGTCTTGAAGTCCATCATGGAGAGAGTGGTATCTATCTTTCGCAAGTCAAGTATGCCATTGATTTGATATCTCGAGTCTTTATTATTGACGAGGAGGTTGAGAACACTCCTATTGAGCCTAACGCTTATTTTGTTCCCAATGATGTGACCTTGTTGGAAAACCCCACACATTACTGACAACTAGCTGGGAGACTCATTTATCTTATGGTAATTCGTCCAGATATTGCTTACGCGGTTTACATTGTTAGTCAGTCATGTATGACCCTTAGACTACTCATTATGCAATTGTTTTTTGGATTCTTTGGTATGTCAAGGAGATCTTATATCATGGCCTTCACTTTTTTAGTAGGTCTTTTCTCACTTTACGAGCCTACTCTGTTTTGATTGGGCAGGTGACCATGCTGATCATTAATCTACTATTGGATTTTGTATTTTTCTTGGTGAATCTCTTATCTCTTGGAGAAGTAAGAAACAGACTCTAGCCTCTCGATCCATCACTGAGTCAAAATATTATGCATTAGCAGACACCATAGCTGAGGTTCTTTGGCTCCATTGGCTACTTGATAATTTAGGAGCTTCTTAGACATCCTCCACTGACATATATTGTGATAATTAAGTAGTTATTAAGATCGCTCATAATGATGTGTTCCATGAGCAAACCAAACATATCGAGATTGACTGTCATTTCATTCAGCAACATGTTATTCGAAGCACCATTAAATTTATTCCTATTTGAACGAAGCACCAGGTGGCTAATTTGTTCACAAAATCTTTTAATCCTGGTCACTTCCAATTTCTATTAGACAAACTCAAGAAGTTTTTTGTCAAGTCATCTTGAGTTTAAAGGGAGTGTTGAATAACAATAATATATTATTATTATGTAAATCTTTATCTTGTATAGATAATCTTTATCTTATTAGAAATTATCTTGTGTAAATATTAGTTATTATTTTTGGGATTCTCTCCCTTTATATATATATATATATATATATTATAGTTCTCATCAGAGCAATAGATGATATACATCTTTCCAGAATTTTCTTTTTTTTTCCCTATCTTTGAGAAGGTACAAACGACGGCAACTCCGGAAAAGGAATTCATTATGATTCAAGCGATTTGCCTGAGCAAATTTTACAATTTTGACAAATTTGAACATATTTCAAAGACTTCTTAGGGTTCTCTTCTTTTAAGTTATAAAAGGAGAGTATAGGCAGCTCAGATAAAGGCCGAATTGAATATGTGTGTGTGTATGTGTGTGTAAGCATATAGCATGACGGCCAAGAGAAAAGAAAGAGCATGAGACTAAGAGAAGGAGGAGTACGAGATAGAGAGAAAGGGCCGAATGATGAGAAGGAGAAAGATTGTGTGTGTGAGAACAAGAGGTGCAAAAAATAGACCAAGAGAACGGAGAAAGTGAGAGACGATGAGAGTTGAGAAGTAGAAAGTGATGAGCTGAGGGAGCAACACCAAGCCCTCTAATTTTCGAAACAACCAAATTCAACTAGGTATAACTTTTTGCTTTTTGAGTGGCTTGCATTATGATTTATCCCCTCTATCTTCGATCCGTTTGATTCAACATGTTGACATGATGTTTCGACCTGAATTATGGGATTAAAAAAGGTTTGATATGTTTCTATGTTCTCAATCTCTAGTGCTTAAAATTTCAAGTCATGTTCATCCTCTGTTTGTGTCCAAAGTAGGCATGGAATTTAAGTTTTGTTCTCTCCTTTTTCGGACCCAAAGAGAATTTTTCCCCTGGATTAAAACATTTGAAATATGATCCTCTGCCCATTCTTTGAATATGCTTTGCTATCAAAATATAGACCATTTATGATATGTTACAGTTTAGCAAGGAGTTTGAGTTTTTACTGATAATTCTCTGTTGTGTTTTGGGATGAAATTTGTTTGATTTAGATTGAGATTCGGTTCTATATGAAACCTTGGGTGTTGATTAGCATGTGCTCCTCCACTTAATATGTAGCTGTCTGAGTTTTAAAATATGAGTGATGTATGAAATTTCATTAATTGTGCTTTGATATGGTATTGGAATTTGGAAACTCTGTTTTATTTTCTTTCAAAGCTTGATCCCTCGTTTCTTTCATCCTCCTAGTTAGCCTTAATGTGGTATCATGTTCCCTCAAATGGATGGATGTTCTGGGTCTCATCTTGGCATTGATATTACAAGCATTAAATTAATTTTAAGGAAGAATGTTATGTTTATGAGTCATGAAATGGATTTGGTTGTGATTGTTTAGTATACTAAGAGTTAGAAATAAAAATAAAAAAATAATTTTAAGAATAAAAATATTTTTATTTTTATTTTAAAAAATAAAAAATAATATTAAATAATAATTACAAAAACATAATAAAAAATATATGTATACACTTTTTTTAGATTTAATTGTTCAATGCCTTCCCAAACAAGCCTTATTAATATATTTTTGCTTTTTTTCTTGGTTTGTTGACTTTGTGGTGAGTACTTTGAGACCATGCTCAGGTCACTTCAGAGCATTCGCATGGGGAGATGATAGCTTGATAGCAGCCCTAATAGTTTAGTATTTACTCTGTTCTTGTAAATAATCTAAATAATTGATAATTGCCTTCACATTGACACACTCACATTAAGTACTGTATCCTTGATTTTATTATTTTTTATTTTTTTATTTTTTTTATTTTTTTTTATTTTATTAATTTTCTTTTCTTCTTAATTATTTTTTTTATTGTTTGACATGTGTGCTTTTTAAGTCTCTGCATAGCACTTAGAGTGATAGTTGTGTAATTATTTTTTTTTTTAAAAAAAGAAATTCCTTTTAAAAATTAAAAAGAAAAAAGAGAGAAAATGAAAAGAGCAAGAATATGGAATTATTTTTGTTTCACAAAGTAAAATATACTAACTAACATGAAATTTGTTTTGTTTTTGAAAATCAAGTTATTCTTGTTTTCCTCATTCTTTTACCAAAAATTAATAATAAGTCATCGATCAAGTGACAAATATTTCTTCCGTAGTTTGAATTATATATACTTTGATTCTTTTACTGATACATAGGTCTTAGCTCACAATTATAAGTTAAGTTTATTTTTGTAAAAATTTTTTAATTTTTATTAATATTTCATTTTATCATTTTTGTAGATATTTTATTTTCTCCTCTTTTCTTTTAATAAATATTCTATTCAAATATTTTATTTTTATTTCTTTGTAAACATTTTATCTTGTTTTATTTTTATTTTTTCTCTTTTTTGCATATGTTTTGATTAGGATAATTAAAATAAAATTAAAGTTATATTTGTTTTGCATAATTAAGTTAGAGTAACCATTTTTTAGAATGCCTAGCGCAACCAACTTCTAAACTCATCTGTGGTTTGCAAATTATCGTTTTCTTTTTTCTTTTTTCAAAAAAGGTATTTTTTCAAATTTTTTTCTTTAACTAAGATTTTGGTGGCAACTATAAATAAATTAGTTTTCAAAAATATTTTTAGAAATCAATTTATTTTTTTCTTTTTTCCCATTTACATTACACTAGAACCTCAACAAGTTGATCTCTTCAATTACTAATTAATTCTTTTTTTAAATAAATCTAAAGTAAAGCTTAAACATTAATTGAATGAAAGGTAACAAAAGACAAAAGAAAGTCCCAAGAAGCAATAAAGCAAAAAGTAATGACGGGGAGGTAATAAAATGGCACGCAAGACGAGATGAGAGTTGAATTCAAATAAGCTTTTCAGAATTCTTCCTAAATTCAAACTGTGTCAGTCCAAATTTATTCTGCACTCTAATTGCTTTGACCAATGGTAAAAATACAATTTACTTTATTATCTGGATGCGTGGCATATTTTTATTAGGTAAGGAGGATTTTCAGATGGTTTGATTGGTTGAAAAAAAAATATAGATAATAAAAAAGAAAAATTACCAAATTGCCATAAGACCTCCCCCTCTATATAATGGCCAAAGCCCACTTCTTTTTCTACGGTTAAAATTATCCTTCTTTCAAAATTTACCTTCAAAGAAGTTTGTTGGAGGCTTGTTAGGAGATTTTTATTTTGAAGTGTTGGTGAAGAAGAAAATATTACAAAGGGCGAAGACATATTTGAAACGAAATTATTAGGTAACTTATTTTTGTATATCAAATGTTTTAATTTTATTATTATTGTTTGAAATATTTGCAAAATAATAATGTTGTTTGAATTTATGAATTTTATGTTATGGAATATTGTTTGTTGTAAAATTAATGTTGATTATGGGTATTATTTTAGATATATATTTTGCAGAAAGAAAGAAGAAGAAAAAAAATTATAACACTATGAATGAAGGAAAGAAAAATTGCTAAAAAAATTAGTTGTTTAAGTAGAAATTTTTTTTAAACTAGATTTTGAGAATATATGAAGAGATTTAGTAGTTTTAAATGGTGTAAATAATAGTAGAAAAAAAAGGTTGAAAAAAGAAAAATGAGTCATTTGGAAATTGGAGCGAAAATTAAGAAAAAAAATTGTGGTCATAACAAAAAAAGAATTTGCTGATGTTAAAACTAAGAATGATGGAAAAAAAAGTATAAATGTTTGGATGGAAAAATTGTGAAATATATATGTATGGAAAAAATATAAAATTAGACAAAAATAGTAATTTAAATGAGAGAATAGTAATTTAAAGGAAGGTTAAAAAATTATAGGGCATAAGAAAGTAGGATATATTTAAATGTCAAAATAAGGGGAAAAATGAAATTAGTAAGTGAAAAAATTGAAGAAGTTTTCAAGATATATACATATTTATAATTAGAAAAAAAGTTATAGTTATTGAGAAAATATAATTTAAATGAGGAGAAAAATATATGTTCGATAGTATTTTAATAAATAATAATTAAAAATATAAGAACAATATGTTTTAGGAATATGTTGAAAAAATTAGTAAAAATGGGTAAAATGAAGGAAAAAATATTTTAAAGATGAAATAAAAAAAAGAAAGCTTAAATAGAAAAAATTAAATAAAAAAATTAAAATGGAGAGAAAATGTTAAAAAGAAAATGATATGAAAAAGGAACAAATATAGTGTTTATAATTATGAAAAAAGAAAATAGAAATAACGTGAAATAAAAGTAAATACATATTTATAATTATTAGCAAGTAATTATTTGTCAGTTGTCAAATAAATTTGTTAAGAAAATGAAATTAGTAAGTGACAAAAATGAGAAAGTTTTCAAAATATGTAGACATTTATAAATAGAAAAAAAAAGTTATAGTTAATGAAAGACCATAATTTAAATGAGGAGAAAAATATATGTTAGATAATAATTTAATGAATAATGATTTAAAAAATAAAAAAATATTTTTTAAGAATGTGTCAAAAAATTAGTGAAACTAGGTAAATTAAAGAAAAAAATGTTTTAAAAGATGAAATAAGAAAATGGAGCTTAAATAGGAAAAATTAGTTAAAACAAGTGAAATGGGAAGGAAATGTTAAAAAGAAAATGATAGAAAAAGGATACAAATATAGTGTTCATAATTTTGGGAAAAGAAAGTGAAAAAAATAAATACATATTTATAATTATTAGCAAGTAATTATTTAAATTTGCTAAAAAAAATATAACAATGTTAAATATTATAAATGAAAAAGAAACTTTGATCTTATTTAAATAAATATAGAAAAAAATTATTTATAATTTTGAGAGATGCAACTGAATAATTTAAAGTGAATAAAAAAATCAATTACAACAATAATTGTATAGAATGTGTTTGCTGTTAGGATATTATAGATAAATGAAATGGCCAGGAAGAATGAGATCATTTGCATTTATGCGAATGGAAGGGTTTATGAAAATATCCAAGGTGCGACATTTTCAATATGCAATGTCAAAGTATATAATAGTCAGTACTGACATCACCTTATAAGAGTTAAAACAAGCCATGTCTTAAAAGTTACGACTGCCACACAACTGTATTGTGTTTGATTTGATATATCGACTCCTAACGACAGTAAACCTAACATGGTATCAAGCAATTATGTTAGAAGATGATTGTGATGTGCAGAGGATGTGGCAATCTCACTCATATTTTCCATCACAACTGAATGTCGTTGAATTGTATGCAAACACCTCATGCATTAACCCACAATTGAGCATTGACTTTGAGCCCAATTCGGCGAATGAATTGGTACCTGCACCTGATTTGTTGACTCGATTGACATATTGTTCGGAATCTTATCAAACTGTACCAATAGAGGGCAATTCACAATCGAGTTCCTCCCACCCAGCAATTGGCTTTACTGAACCTTTTTCTCCAACTGGGTCAGAAGAAAATATCTTGGAAGACTTTGAAAACAAAGATGACTATAATGCAGAACTTGACCCTGATTATGATAATGATAATGAAGACGATGAAGATGATGAAGATGCCATTGATGATAATAATGATGATGTTGATGATAGTGTAAGTAATGATGATGGTACTATTCATGTTAAACCAATGTCTCAATATATTGATCCTGCTACTGTATTTTTTCAACAAGTAAATTTGGCCTTAGCGAGAGGTGATGAATTTGAGGAAGGGGGCATTAGATACAAATGAACAATCAAGAGTTGTGCATTGGATTAAGGTATTCGAATTAGAAGGCACTACGTCTTACTATGAAGCTATACTTTGTAAGGATTCATCACAATTTTAAGAAATATTTGACGAGTAAGAAGTATGAAGAATGTCGGTGTATGAATTATAGCAACAGTTGTAAATGGTAAGTCAGAACGTGCAAAAAAGGTAAGGGGAAGGGATCATTTTGACAAATTACACAATATGGGGATCCACACACCTGTTTATCTATGACGATATCATAAGATCATCCGAAATTGGATTCTGACATTATTTCATCATGTATCATGGCAATGGTGACTAAGACACCTGATATTCCAATCAACCAAATCATAGAGTGAATAAAAAGTTTATTTGGTTATACTATAACATATAGAAAGACATGGAGAGCAAAACATAAAGCCGTCGTAATTGTTTTTGGTAATTGGGAGAGCTTATATGCTATATTGCCTAGGTGGTTGGCTGTGGTATAACATTTAATGCCTGGCTCATACGCTAAGTTTGTAACAAAATAATGCCCCTAAAGCACTTATACTAGTGAGGCAGCGGTGGCATTTAAGGGCTTATTTTGGGCATTCAAGCCCTATATAGATGCATTTGAGCATTTGAAGCCAATGATTTAGGTGGATGGAACATTTCTCTATGAAAAATATAAAGGGACATTATTGATGGCAATGGTACATGATGGGGACCGACATATTGTGCCTTTCGCCTTTGCTATTGTAGAGGGAGAGACACAATCAGCATGGACGTGGTTTCTTTTCAATTTGCGAAAGTAAGCAATTCGAGGAAGACATGGTATTTGTTTGATATCAAACAGACACCCATCAATTCTATCTGCTATTGCTAATCCACAGATTGATTGGCTGCCACCTTTTGGCTATCATGTTTTCTGTCTTCACCACGTGACCAGCAATCTTCACACTCATTATAGATCATCAAATCTAAAGCAAAAATTTAAAAATATTGGTATATTTTTCTTCTATATTTGATTATTCACATCATACATGATTAGAAACTTATAGCAAAACTATTAATTATATTATATAAGTTATGCGTATGAATGTCGGTATGTTGATGAAAAATTGGTTGAGATAACTGCCATCCATGAAGAAGTAGGCAGGTGGATTGCTGAGATCTCAAAAGAACAGTGGACCCAAGCATATGATATAAATGGTCGTCACTATGGCCACATGACAATCAAATTTAGCAGAGTGCATGAATGACATCTTGAAAGGGGTTAGGTCTTTACTGATATCAGGCATTGCCAAAGCAACATATTATTGAGTCAGCCAATACTTTATATAACATGCCGAGTAGATCAATGCTCATATAACAATGAGCTAAGTGTATTCACAAACTTTGATAAAAAGGATGGTAGCCAATGTGCAGTGCTCCCATTCATGTGTTGTGTGAGTGCTCAACAGGAAAGCGGTGTTGTTTGAGGTCAAAGAGCCTTATAACCAAATAAATTTTCAGTATGGTCATTGCTCCAAGGTTAACTTAAATGACTGCACATGTGATTGTAGAGAATTTCAAGTGGAGAAGTACTCATGTCAACATGTTCTGGCAGTGTGTGCCGCGGTAGCCCTAGAGCCATTCCAACTTGTAGATCCCATAATTTGCTTGGACACCATGTGCAATGCATATAGTAGTATGTTTCAACCCATTAGAGGACAAGAATATTGGCCCTAACCAAGTAGTTCAAAGTTAGTCCTAAATCCATCCATGCTCCGCGAGCGAGGTCGGCCTCATTCAAATCATTTTTGAAATGAAATGGACTTTAAGATCTCAGGACAGCCAAATAGGTGCACTCTTTGTAAACAAACAGGGCATAACTGTGCCTCTTGCCCACATCGCACTTCTGCTACTTAGTTGTACCTTAACAAGAGTTGTAATTGCTACTTAGTTGAAATTGTAATAAATAAACAAGTTATAATATTAATGCCTGTATGTGACCATTTTTTGAAATGACTAATAGCATGTTATGTCATTGGTACTTGTACATGTTAATTTTAAATGAATAATAGTATATTGTATTGTTTTATATATAGATTTTATGGCTGAAATTGGACAGCCTATTCATTCAAGTCTAGACGAGGAGTCACTTTTATACCTATAAGAGCGGCATATATCACAGGCCATCTAGGATGGTGAGGTAAAATATATTATTTTATTTTGTTTTTCATTTCAAATGAGTTGTTGACTATGTGATTTATCCCTATTTATAGGATAATCGGATACTTCGACCACGACAAGTTCTACATGATGATCGTTTAGGCGATCCACCACCAACTATTGTTGATTATTTGAGGCAGGTCGATTTTTATGGTGTTGCACGAGTTGGCCAGTTCAAATATGATATATCATTGGTTAGCAATCCACTCGAGGTGAATGTACGATCACCCTTGAGGACGTAGCAATCCAGCTGGGGGAGACCCTATTGTGGGTAGGACGGGTTTCAATTGGCCAAAGGTTTGTCAGTGGCTCTTAGGGATTACACCACCAGCTAACCAGATTGATGGACAATGACTTTCTATTATTTGGCTGGTTCAGAGTTTTGCACATCTAGCCAATGATGCAGAGGATGAGGTTGTGCGCCAGTTTACTCGTGCATACATTCTTCGCATGATTGAAGGTTGGCTGATGCCAGATCGATCTAGTTATAAAGTCTATTTGATATATCTACCTTTGTTAGACGACTTTGAGTAGTTTAGTCGTTATAGTTGGGGATCAGCAATATTAGCCTTTCTATATCGTGAGCTATACAACTCAACTTATAAGAATGATTGTGACATAACTAGATGCTTGACGTTGTTGCATCTGTGAGCATGGAATCACTTTCCTATGCTTGCACCTGAGAGATCACTCACCCCCGACCCTCGCATTGAAGAATATCTTATATTTCCACCTTTAAGATTTAGGTATGTAAAGGAATTAAAAATTTTACATCTTTTATTGAAATACATTGACTTCATTTATTAGCCATTATTTACCAATTATATTTACTTATTGCAACAGATGGAAGAATGTTGGATGACCTCCTCGTCCAAGTGTTAGAGTCCTCTGTTCATACAGAGCTTTATTGGATGCAATGAGGGATGATGAGGTATGTACTCGATTTGATTTATGCTATACATTGTTTTTTTAATTTTTAAATAATTACTTACTACTCGACTCCATATTATGCACAGATTGTATGGTGCCCGTATCAGCCACAATCAGTGCTCGAGTTGATTCTAGAGTATTGTTTGACTTCTCCAGACATATGGATTGCATCGGTGGCACTTATTTATTTGTGGATCATAGAATGGCACCATTTAGATCACATCTTGCGACAATTTAGTTGCCATCAACCCATTCCACAAGAGCCAGTTAGATTAAACTCTCTCTATGATTTACAACTTCAAGGAAAAACCCAAACCAATTGGTGTCTGAACATAGCCTTTTCATTTAGCAATGGTATGGATGGCGAGATACCATGTCTCAATCTCTCTTCACTGAAGAGCCCTTTGATCACACGTCTGAGTACATGAGATGGTATTGGCAACGTACTCATCGATAGATCCAGAGATCGAGTGCTGTTACTAGATCTGCGGTATATTTTATTACATCTTATTATCTTTGTCATTATCATTCTTTTGGTCTAATACATATTGATAGTTAACTTTTTATATTTTCTCAATTAGGCTGATTTGGTAGAGGGGCTTCATAGGATGCACTTGCAGGATCCTTTGCCTGCAGATTTCTGTGATATTGTAGGGAGAGATGCTAGCAATATATTACATGCTCTTGGTGAACAACAATTTTCACTTTTTTCCCAACCTGCTGACTAGGCACCAGATTTCCCCAGACCTCCAATTCCACCAAGTCATCCAGGTAAAAGACGTCAGAGTTACCTATCAAGTCAATAGCTTGCTATTGGAAGAAATATCTGGCAACAATAGGGGCCAGTTCAGCAGGGTATTGACAGTCCCAGTGTATCTGTATATATGACGACTCCAGTGCAACAAGATATTAGTAAGGTTAGTCTATCTTATTCTATACCGCCCAAC
This sequence comes from Erythrophleum ivorense, assembly GCA_026724425.1. Lineage (NCBI taxonomy): Eukaryota > Viridiplantae > Streptophyta > Magnoliopsida > Fabales > Fabaceae > Erythrophleum > Erythrophleum ivorense. Next base: position 9,937,998 of record JAIUCV010000003.1, read on the forward strand.
CAGTTTGGTAATTTTGATGGAGTAGGCCCCTCTTCTTATATATCTCCCTTGCCTTCATCTCTTTCTGAAACCCTTCAGCAGATATTTGGCTCATTTGGATCATTCGCAGATCTTTTATTTAATACATCTACATTTAATGCTGCATATGCTAGTTTCTCCATTGAGCCTGGAGAATCGTCACGACCTGGATTTTTTACACCACCTCATCCAATTCCTTCAATTCAAACTCCATCCCTAGATTTAAACTCTGATCCAACAATCCAGGAGCAACAACAATCAGAAGAATTAGGCCAATAACGACTGTGACGTGAAAGAAGAATACCTCGTTGTGGTATCGGAAGTCATTTGCTATAAATATTTGTATAAAATTTATATTGATGTAATTCGATATCCAATATTATGAATTTTTTTTTCCATTATGTTCTTTTTTCTATTTTATTACTCTTTAATTACAATTTTTATTTTTAACTTATAACAAAATATTACAAAAACATTAAAGTAAAATCTTTTCTCTATTTTTCAAAACATTTTATTTTGTTTTTTTAGTAACTCCATGTCCTTAGTTACTGTGACTAATTATTTTTTTGACTAGTATATATATAAATATAAATAAGATCAGTACCATCAAATGAAAACTATAAAAATTAATATAATTTAAGGGATGAGACATGCACTTTTCTTCTCCAAAACTTCAAATTTAAATTTGTAATGTTTTACCAAAAAAAAACTTAAAATATTGTCTTCAAATAATACAGAAAAAACTATTAAAAAGGAAAGTATTATAATTTAACATGTTAATAACTAAAAAAATAATTACTGATAATTAAGAGTACTGAGTGTCCTCTATTCCATATATTGAGTACTGCAAATTTTTATTTAATTTACCTTTGATACATATTAAATAAACAACGTTAATTAATCAATTTCAATGTTAGAATGTTTATTTTCAACAAAATATATTAATTAAATTCCAAACAAATAAGTAATATTTGAAACTTTTAAATCTAAATCGCTAAATTAATACTTGAATGGGAGAAGAATGTGTCATAGACCTGAGAAAAAAATAATAACAAAGGAACATTATAGAAATGGTTTGAGATATATATTTTGAACATATGATGCAATTCTTATATTTTTAAAAGCAACAAAACTATATGTTAGGAGGAAAATATTTGAAATAAAGACATACAAATATATAAAATCAATTAATAACAAAATATTAAATAATTACCTCCTATTTAATACTTAATAATTTTTAATAAAGTTACATTACCTTTTAAATAATATAAGATGCTCTTGCATTTTTCATTGTTTCAAAGTTCTATTTAAATCCAATAATAAAAATAACATTTTTAGTTAATAAATAATGTTCAAGTTAAATTCATAATGTAGGTTAAGATATAACATTTTTTAAATTAAAATCATTTTTTTGTACATATATCTCATCTTCAATTTTTTATAGTTACTAATAGCATTTATTATTTCAATGTATATAATTGTTTACACAAATAAATTTTTTTCTTAATTTATTAATATTTTCTAAAATTTTTAAAATTTATTATAATAAAAATATAAAAAAATTCTTAAATATATACTCTGAAATTTAAAAAAAAAAATAAACAAAATTGATGGAATTTGGATGCTGAAATTTAAAAAAAAATGAAAAAAATTGATGGAATTCGGATGCATAGCATTTGAATTCCATTGAAATGGTGTCAAATTGAATTTGGATGTTTGCAAAATTTTAATAAAAAAATATTATTTATTTGATAAAATTGCATGCTGTACACCATATTAGGAGGATCAGGATCTGAATTTAAGCGTTTTATTACCTTTTGGTTAATACTTCTGTTGCTATTAGTTTTCTGTTAATGTAAAATCATTTTATTGCTTTCTGGCAAAAGCTCCAAAGCTTAAACATCATCTAAACAAGGAGAAAGCATGAATCATAACTGGTAAATGTTAATTTTTGGCATAGAACAAAGAGTTGGATGGTAACCGATGACTTCATGCTTCATGGTTTTGGGCTTGCTATTGAACTTTTTTTTTCCCTCTCTTTCCATCTATGACTATGTCATATTCATTGATAATATTGTGAAAATGAGATTTTATGATTCTGTTTTGGGATTTAGAGAGAGAGAGAGAGAGATATATATATATATATATATATTCCTTAAAGGTTGGTTTTTAATAAGGAATCTAAAAGCATTCAATAGTTTTGCTTTTCAAGTTAAGGTGCTAACACTCATAGGATTATGGCATTTTTTTCAATTCTATTTCGTCATCTTGGTTAGTCAATTTTCAAGACGTTTATTAAATAGGAATATGTCTATGGTGAGTCTAGACAAAGGTCTAGCAGAGAATGTAACCTTAAGGTAAATTGGAATAATTAACTATTTTGGGAATTTACTAGATTATTGAGTTAATGATTTGCGTAATTCACATTTTAGGACATTTCAAGAATTTCCCTATATTTGAGAATTAGTGGAAGGCAGTGGTGGACACACCGCTATGGCATTGATATATCTTAGTAAATAACACCTTATTGCATGATTTTTATTGCTTAGTTTAATATTCTACATCTTTATATCTTATAAACTATCATGCCTCATGATCTTTTGAAATTATGGATAATTATGTTCAACTGAGAAAACATTTTTAGTGAAGTTGCATTATTCAAGATTTTAAGTCATTAATACGTATATGGAATAAATGGGAATTACTTAAAAAAAGCTTATAAATTTGATGTTGATCATTTGATAAAGTATTTATGGATAAATTGAGATATTTTGATTCCATACATGACTAAATTTTTTTTTATTGGAAGGATTGAATAAGAACACTTGTTGCTAACATTAGTTCTGTTAGCCCTTGGCATGCTTTGGCTGGACCTAGCTAGTAGGGGCTATAGAATATGTTAGTCTCTTGTATCAGCCAATGCATGTGGAACAAAATAATGTATTTTACATGAGTTTTGGACTCACAATGGACTTATTTTACATAAGTTTTGCACTCATAATAAATTTATATAAGTTGCGTGCTTATGACAAAATTTAGTTATTTATTCACGTGGGTTATGTGTCCCATGATGGACATATCGTTTTAAGAAAAGTCCTTATAATGAAAATGATTTCGAAAGAACTAATCCTAGAAAGTCTCATATTTTAGAAGTTTAAAAGGTTGTTATTATTTATATTGACTTTAAATTATATGATTTTTATGACTCAATATATTCTTTATATTTAAATTTTTTTTATGAATTAATTTAATAAATATTGTGAAGCATGGTTTTAGGTTTTAAAGGCCCTTGCAAGGTGTTTTATAAGTTGACTTATCTATTTGTCTATTTCTTTATATGTGTGCATTTATTATTCATTTATTAAAATATAAGATATTATTTACTCATTGAACATTTGATTTTTCAAAGTTGAGCCTTAGTCTTTTCTAGTAACTTAGTGGCGACTAGCAATTCCTTTTGGGTGAGCCCTGTGTTGTTTTTGCATGGGTGATGTTTATTTTGTTGAAAATTTATAACTTATTTTTGAAATCTAGTTATAACTTTACAAAACCCATAGGCAAGATCTCCCACTCTATTGTAGTTTATATAGATTATTAGTTCAAAAGCGGTAGCTACAAAGATGAAAGATTTTAAATGTTAGAGATACATTGAACCTGCTCTGACCAAAAAGATACTACATAATCAAGATTTTCTCTAATGGTTAAGAGCTGCTGAAAGTTTATGTATACATGAGAATTCAAGAGCAAATCAAGAAGAAAGAAATAACAAGAAAGAAAAAGTTTTTGAATTACTATAAATATTATTGCTTAGTATTTCATCTATCTGCTTATAGAAGCAAACTTTAAGTTTAGCAAGAATCTCAAAGAGAGTCAGATTTTCCCTTCAATCTTTGTAAATTTTTTTACTGACTTAATTGAGGTGAATTATACAAAACCTTACAATAAGTTTAAGGTGAGTTTAAAAACCTGTGTTGGTAGTGAGCACTTAAAATTGTCGTTGTTGTAAGATTGCTATCTAGAGTGAAGAAAAATCTCTTAGACATTTAAAGGGATTGGACGTAGGTCTGAAGGGCTAAATCTGGATAAATCTTTATATGTTTCTCTTACCTTTACTCTCTTTTATCTTTTGCTAAACTTGCCTCCTCTACTTTTCGAGGATCTTTCTCTTATATATCAAGTTAATTTTGTACTGCATTTACTCATTCCATTTATCGCATATTATTTTGCTACATCATATAACTATTTGCATCCTCCACTTTAAGTAAAGCTTATCATTATTTTATTGTACATATATCTATATCTGTTTGCTTCCTCCACTTGCTCTCTTACATTCTGTTTGTCATTGTTTGCTTGCTCCATTTTCTATGTGTTAAATTTGAAAGTCGTTTCATCCTTCACTTTTGTGTAGGTAAAAATTTTATATTATTTAATTTTTTACATACCACACTTATTTATTGCCCTTTAGGTATGATTATCAAATAAAAATCTTTATTTTAATGTATGTGAACTAAAGGAGGAACTTGGCAAATATATAGTCTTCACACAATTATTTTGACCTTCTCACGTTTGAATCTAGCTAGAAGTAGCACACAAGAGTTGTTGAAGGTCAGGAATGCTATGTTATTTCCTTATTTGGCAGGTCAAGCATGTTGTGTTATCTAATGAGGTATCTCTTCTAAAAGCTTTAGTTTTATAATGATTTTAACGTAACAATCTAAAAAGGGAAAAAAAAAATTCATGCGTGAATTGGGATTTGTGAAATAAAATAAAATAAAAAATTAGTAGGGTCACCATCAATTATTTGCAAGCATCCATTCAATATTGGCTTAAAACCTAGCAAATAAATTAAACTGTGGTCCAAATAATTAAAATTGGGTGGCTCTCTCAAATCAAAGGCATTTCATGTGCATGTCATAAACGTTTACTTTAAATCTAAACCTAAAATTTGTTTTTATTTATATACTCTTTATTATTAACAAAACTTATTAACTTGCTCGGCGCCCTTCACTAGTCACATACTGGCAAAGACCTTGATGTCCAGAAAATAAATGATATTATCATATTTTCCTTTTTAATATTTTGCCTATATTAATTGCATAAACATTTTTGCTATCCTTTCAGTGTTTGACTCATAATATATACCAAAGGATGAAACTCTACAGGAAGACGGACACTCAGGCCTGATGGCCTACAACTTTTAAGAGGGTGACTAGTCAACCAATAACCAACCAAGTAACACAGGCCCTCCTTGGTTCACTCACGTAAGAGAAAGTGCAATACATTCGTCAAAACAAATTTCTTGTAGTGTTCTCTCTTTTAGCTCTTTCATAGGGGAGGTCTAGACTGGTTTAATTTTTTTTTTTAATTTTAAAAATAAATCTTTCTTAAAAGACATATTGTAGAACAAAAATAATTTTTTTAATTATAAATTGAAAAAATAATATTTTAACTTAAAACAAAAAAAAAAAATTAGACCGTTCAGAGAGCCACCCAATTTTATATGAGGGGGATTGGAAAGGAAGAATCCGGATCCTACGTTACTTCGCCCAAGGCTGTTTGGTTCAAGGGGTGTCAGTGCATTGTTGTCCTGCCACTACAATCTCTATCTCATTCCCTGTAGCGCGGGTACCTCGCAGTGTTTTTGGGCCAAAATAGCAAAATATCCATCTTGCCCCTGGGTTGACAGTATTGGTCGAGACGCAGCGTACATTGAAGCTCCTCCTTGGCTCGTTTTTGGTTGCCGGATCTGGCCTTCCCCGCCGACGTCGAAGCTCCTCCCTGGCTCGCGGCATCTGAACAAAGTCTAAACAACTAGCCAATAGCTTCACCTTCCTTTTGTAGCTGACCTCAAATTTCTATCTTCAATTTATTAGTGTTACCATTCATAACCCAAACCACCCCCCCCCCCAACCTAAGAAAGATGGTTTTGAATAGTAGAAACGGCTCTGGTATTAAGAGCAACAGGAAGAAGCTGGGTTCTGGCCAGATCGACGGCAAGGTTACATCAACGGGTAACGGCGGAGATCGACCAGATTGAAGAGACGCAGGATTCCATTATACAAGTTCAGGAGATCGAAGAGGGCAACGGAGGAGCTGAGAGAAAATTGGAGAGAAGGGGATCGCAGGGGATGGTGGTTGTGTGGGAAACAAAGTGGAATCAGAGAGTGGAGAAAAAATAATATTTTTGAGTACAAATTACTTCTGTTTTTAAATCGGGGACATTTTCATTATTTTTTAATTTTTATATTTTATTATTTTTTTCAATCAAATATGTAAATACCAAAAAAAAATTATCCTATTCAATATGATATCAAATATAATAAACTCCTCTCCTGTGATGTAAACATGCCATAAATTCCGATAATAGTTTCAAACTTTAACTTCTAGGACACTAGAGTTGTGTAACACATGATCATGTTACTTTTGCTTTTTGCACCGCAAATTCCCCTTAGACAAAGCCAAAGCACAAAAAAGGTTGTCTCTTAATTCACTTATGTAACTTTTAAATACCGTCACTTTAATAAAAAAATTCATTCCCAGAGTAGTCTTAGTTAGAAAGGGGATAAGGATATCGCCTCTAATTGGTATGCCATCAAGATGTGAATAGAGGAAGGGGATGACTGCAAGATACACGACGCCATGACCCATAAGGAGGCTTTGGCTTCAAAGTGGCAAAAGTGCTAGGCTTCTCGTCACACTTGTCTATCTACATTCTAACTAACCTTCTTTCTCTTTTTCCCTTCACTTTGTCTCTTTACCCCTGTTTTGCACGGTTCTTGTATGCAACTGGCATATTCCCACGCAATGGCTTACCCGAAACAATAGCAAAAGATAGAAAGATACTACTCCTTCTCAATGGCTGTTGTGAGCTACAATCTTTTATGCCTTTTTTCGAACAAGAGCCTTCAAAGTTTTCTCCAGAGCATCTCATCTTGTGTCTTTTTCTTACTTCTCAAGAAACGAAACTGTAGAAAGTTGTAAAAGATGTCTCGTCATCGGCTTTGTTTGCTTTTATGCTAATCTTCCTTCTCTCAGTTGCTGTTCTGACATGTTTATCAAATCTTTGTATTTACTTGCACATCTAAGGAATAATGATCTGATCATTCTTTTAATGCTTGTCCTTTTTGTTGAGTAATAAATAAAGCTTTTTGGACACTGCTGTACAAGAGTAATTATAAAGTCAACGTTGATACTTGAAATGCTTCATGATTTTGAAATACTTTTTGTCTCTTTTATTTCACCGAAGCCCAAGTGATATCTCTTTCTATGAGTAACGGTAGAACCTGGGTTTCTTGATAAGACTTTTGCTTAGTTTGAAAATGCGTTTCACAGCGAGCAACAAAGTAGAGCTTTTATGAAAATGTGATTTTTCAATGTGAATCCAAACAGATACTTTTTCGGATCACCCATTATATGAACTTGATACAACATGGCCCAGCATCAAAAAACATTTTAAGTATAAATGGCCCGTTACATAGTGGATTTTTTAAAATTGTATACTACCTTCAGTCTTATATATATCAGATTCTTTTGAAATTTGATTTAATCTAAAATATAAAAAATAAATCACTAATATATGATATATTAATTATAATATTTTAATTATATCTTCTATTAAATAAGTCTTTTAAATTATGAGTAATGGTTATTATTAATTTTAATAAAAAAATACACACATTAAATAAAGATATTTCTAAAAATATATTTTTATTTAGGACAAAATTAAAAAGATTAATTACTTTTAATCAACTTTCTTAATCTTTGTAAATTAATAATTTATTTTTTATATATAAGACTAAAGTAGTATATAGTTTTCTTGTAAAAGTCATTTTTCAAATTGACATAATTAAAATCATTTCAATTTAAAAATCCTCTTGGGGCTTGATTCAACAACATAAGTTGTCACGGCAGGGATAAAAACGCTCCTTGCATTTATGAGCTAAGATAAATGTTGTGAAAGACAAAGCTGCAAATAATTGCCTCAATGCATTCGACGAAGGCTATAGCTAGCCATTGGTGATCATGAAAATCCTACAATTAATGAAGGAGAAAGAGTGACATTGTAGGAACAAAGAGTAACCATGTAGGAACCTCATAAAATCTTATTTGTTTATTGAGGTACTAGGTTCTGTAGGATATATAAGTGAAGTATTTGTTTTCAAAAACTCATTTATCCAAAAGGGGTCTTAAATGAAAAATAGGAAATTGAGATTCTTGATTGGAAAGATAATTTCAAAAGCATGATTTTTTTTTTTCTTTTGGGTAAATATACCCAATTCGACTTCTTTCTCGGGATATCTTCTACACTAATAAACTGGAATTGGTGTGAATTTAAATAACTTTAATTTATATTTCAAGCCGTGCAGCACATGGGTATATGACTGTTGGTTTTTGCACAGCAAATTTTGGTCGGCAAAAACTCGCGAAGGTTCTCTCTCAATTCAATTTTGTAATTTTCAAGATTGCCAAATTGTTAAGGCAAGATGGTCATGTTAACTATAGGTACTTTTTAAAGAAGAGAAAAAAAAAAAAAAACAGAATCACGCTACACAACTTTAAAGTAATGTCTTCTGTACGCTCATTTGAATATAATCACTTTAGAAAATCTTTCGCAGTACCTGACTAAGAAGCCGGTTTGTTATAAGAGTGCGATTAAAGATATGAATGACGTGAAGGGGTGGGGTGACCAAAGGAAACACGATGCAACCTGGGCTTCGCATGATCCTCTTGTCTATTACACTCTATGGAATCTATTTCTTTTCACTTTGTCTCTTTGTCCATATTTTGCACGGTTAGAAATTATTACATTTAGTGGATAAAGGGTTATAATTTTTAACTTTAGATTCATATTTAATTAAAAAAAATTCGATTTCATTAAATCATTGAATCTCAAGACTCGAATTCATTTATCCAATAAATTTTTAAATTGAACAAAATTTTCTTAAGTTAGAACTCATTTACATAAAATCTATTTATGTTAAATCACAAAAAAAATATTTCAAATAATTATTAATATAATTTAAATCCATAAAAATATTTGGATGGTATATTTTCTTTTTTTGTTTTTTACAATATAATATATTGATTAAAAAATACAATAAGATACTGCCTGTGCTTATATTTAAAACTTCAAAATATTTATAAAAAATTTTATACCAAACACAAACATATTTATGGATACTCATGGAAATTAAGGGCCTGTTTGATTTTTTATTGAACGAAAAAATAAAAAAAATTGTTTAATAATATATATTTAATATAGTGATTTGTAAAATAGAAAAATAGAATTGTTTTTGAAAATAAAAAAATCAAAATATTTTTTAGATATTTTATTAATTTTTATTCTGCAGAATTAGAGAAACAACAAATAATAATAATTTTTTAAAATAATAATTCAAATAAATTTTTTAATTTTTAAAATTTATTATAAAAAATATCTATTTTAAAAATATTAAAATTAAAACAGAATCAAACAAAACTTACATATTTCATCTATCTCTATGCAAGGCTCTCGTCGTTCACATGTTCACAAAATGTTGGACTTGGATCCTCTCATGTTGCTCTCTCTTTCATGTTCTCTCATGTCCTTCACAAGCTTCATTTTTTTTTCTTTTTCTTTTTTATATATTTTTTGTTTTTTTGGAGAGAGAATAATTCTCCTATTAGAAGAACATGAACAAACATAATATGAGCAAATCCATTTCCCAAAATGCCGCACCCAAAACAAAAGCAAAACAGGCTACTCCATCGGATGATTTCCTATTTTTAAAAATACATATTTTCTACTTATGATACAATTAATTATTAAATATAAAATGATATTGTATTTACTTTAATAGATTTAATACTCTAATCATATTTATTAATTACACAAAAATCAAATCAATTCTTATAAGAATTATTGATTATTAAATAAATTAATAGTTTAAATAATTATTTAATAAAATATTATTTTATATATTTAACAAATTAATTACATCATAATTAAAAAATATGTGGTCCTAAAATATAATATCGCTCAGAACACGAAAAGTACATATTATAATTAACGTAACATGGGTTAGATAGATTTATGGCTTTGTTTTACACTTTATTTTTTTTTTAAGCCTTTATTCAAATTAACGCTGTCCCCACTTATTTATCTTTTTCAGTTCTGAAGCTAATCAAGTGATCTTTTATATATTTATTGTGGATCAAAAAATTAAAATTTAATGAGTATGGCAGAGTCTGGTATAACTATAAATTAACATCATCATCATCAATGGTGAAGCGGGAAACATTGTCGTCTTTACTTCATCGTTCATCATTCTTGTATCCAACCAAGCAGGGGGATAGAAACAGATGGCTTCTCTCGCTCGACAAAGGGGTCCACTACTGACCGAGCTAGAAGATGAGTTGTACAAGTACACATTCCAACGTAAGTGGGATAAGATTGTGGAGTTTTATGAAAAGGAAGCAGGGCTTCACTGCACGAAGTTCACGAGCTCAAAAGACACAGCATTGCACATGGCCATCAATGATGACCAAGAAGATATTGTGGAGAGGATGGTCGGCATCATCATGGAAAACGATTTTAGTTATTATCTGCTTGAGAATCCTCTGCAAATGAAGAACGATAGAGGGGAAACCCCTCTGCACCGCGCAGCCGCAATGGGGTCTGTCAAAATGTGCGAGTGTATTGTAACGGCAGGCAATGGTATGTATCTGGATTTGCTGGCTATCACTAACAAAGAGGGCGAGACGCCTATCTTCATGGCTGCTCTCCACAACCGTAAGCATGCCTTCCTCTGCCTCCACTATGCCTCTATTAATTATTATCCACCCGAAAATCGAGATATAGGTCTCCGTCGAAGAAATGTCTATGCAGATACTGTACTTCACAGTGCCATCAAGCGAGACCATTTTGGTAAGCATCTTAATTTATTTAATATACTCTACTCGTTTCAGCGATAACTTCTGGTAATTGATAAAAACATATACTAGAGTTGGGTTACTTATAACTTACAAGCCGTCTGCATTTACAGATTTGGCATTTCACATAATCCGACTGTACCCACTTCTTTTACACCTTGTCAATGCAGAGGGAACGTCTCCTCTTCATGTCCTTGCCAAAAAACCTTCTGCCTTTAGAAGTGGCAGCCACCTCTCATGGTGGCGGAAAATCATATACTACTGTAAGTATGACGCTACATTTAAATTAAAATATCGTTTGTAAAAGTACCATATTTCTTTCGACAAAAATAGTATTGCAACCTTAGGCCATATATATTGTTTTTTTTTTTTGGTGACTTAATATCTAATTAAAACCTTCATTAATTAACATATCTGGAAAGTAAAATGGCAGTACTTTTCAAAACTTTAAACTTTGAGCGATAAAAATTTTGTCAATTAATAATTCTTTTTTTTTTTTGGCGCAAGATATATATGTTGATCGGCTGAAATATGATCCTACTATAATAACAACACCACGGCCACAGCCGAGAAGCCAGGAGGGATGCCCAGAAAACTACCAGACGTGTTATGAGTTCCTTGCAAGTTGTTACTCTGGTAATTTGAATTGAATCTCGATCGAATCTCACTTGCTGTCCCTTTTTTTCACTGTCTTGAATTAATTAATTCAGCTTATTTGTAAATTGTTTATTTACAATTTAAAAGCTAAATTGTATGTAACTTCTTAAATTTTGAATCATATGCAAATAATTATTAACCTTTAAAACTTAATAATAAATCTCCCTAAATTTTCAAATTTGTAAAGATAACTCTGCTGTTGTTTGTTAGCTTGTTATTGACACATCAATGACAATAAATTTTTTAAATTTTATTTTTTATGCAAATGAACCTCTCAAATTTTAAATTATATATAAATAACTTTTCTGAACTTTAAATTATACACAAATAATCTCTTATATATCACTCTCCATTAGTAAAATAACATACTAGGTAGAGGGTTATTTGCATATATTTAAAAATTTAAGGGTATTTATTATCAAGTTTTGAAAGTAGAAGGAATTATTTGCATATAACCACAAGTCCATACAAATTATGTACAATCCAGCCCAATTGAAAATATATCACTTATTTATTAGTATATTGTCACAATGAATTACTTTTAATTAACATTGTCAATAGAAGAGATAGTAAATATGCTGATGACAAAAATAAAGGAACAGTCTCCTCAGAATTTTTAGTACGTAGTTACATTTTTATGTGCTTTTATTTTTCATTTAATTATCTCTGTATATCTCTTGATACATGACAGCACTCAGGAGTGTTTTAAAGTCTCCGTGGTTCAAATCCTCAAGTAAGTTGGTTATATTGCATTAGTTTTTCTTGTTGGACATAATAAAATCAATTTCTTGAAAATAGTTTAATTGCATACGGTTTATTAGGACGGAGGTGCATGATACATTTCAGACATTAAAATATTTAACATGCAGTTTTTCGATCATCATTCCTAGAAGTACAAGTTCCAGATATTAACAGATAGGAAGAAAAGGTGAATTTGTATGGCATCTAATCATGCATTTATTGGCAGGAAAGAAGGAAGAAAGTGATCCAGAAAATTTATTGGCAGGAGAGACCTCATCAGATAACAAATATAATGAAAATATTCCACAAATTTATGCCACCTGTCATCAGTTTCTCGCCTTTGTCTTCGAAACTTTATTTGGCCTTTCAGGATTTGGTATGTCACTCATTTCTTGATCAATTATACTTCTTCCTCCAGTTATACTTGCTCTTGATTTTCTGGAACATGCTTGTCAGGGAAAACATTTACCGACATAAAGAACATGAAAGAAAAGCATGCATGGACAGTTCGTATATTGAATGAACTAACGGAAAGGTCTTCTACAGTATACAACATAGATGGAGGTAACCCAGGAGGTGACCCCGGAGAAATTGAAAGGTATTTCTTAAGACCAGATATGTTGAAGATTTGCCGTTCCAAGCTAGGTAATCAATTTAATTTTCAGTTCATTCAAATCAAAACCATATTCTGCCTTATGAAACTAGAACAAAACTTAATGTTAGGTAATAGTATTGATGGATAAACGTACGGGTAATTGGCATAAATTTAAGTAGTTTGCATGGATTTTTAATTATTGTTTTATGAAAGATTATAATAATTGATGCTTTACATTTCAAAGGTGAAGCTGAGAGTCAACGTTATTCTCAAAGTGAATGGGAGACACTCATATTAATCGCGGCAAAGAATGGTGTGACTGAAATAGTAGAGAAAATTCTTGATATTTTTCCAGCGGCTGTTGACTTTACAGATAGTGAGGGAAAGAACATAGTGCAATTGGCGGTAGAGAACAGACAACTCCACCTATATCAGTTCTTGCTCGAAAGGAGTTTCCTTAGAGAAACCATGTTTCGGAAGGTGGATAATGATGGAAACAATGTCTTGCACTTGGCAGCCAAGCTTCCAGACTACAAACCTTGGCTCATCCCAAGCGCCGCACTCCAAATGCAATGGGAAATCAAGTTGTTTGAGGTAATTAAGTCTGTGTGTGTGGAATTATATATGCATTGATCAGTTGAAATTAACCAGATACGTACCATATTATTGATCGTTTAGCAGTGTATAATATTTCATAATTTTCAACGCTTCTCTATATATATACAGTTTGTGAAAGAGTCATCGTCACCTTATGTGTCTTCCCAATGCAACAAGAGTGATGAAACCCCGGAAGACATCTTCACGAAAACTCACAAGGGACTGGTGGAAAGCGGGGGGGAGTGGATAAACAAAATCTCAAAATCATGCTCGGTGGTGGCGGCACTGATTGCAACGGTGGCCTTTGCCACAATGGCCGCCGTACCCGGTGGTGTCCAAGAAGGTACGGGCCTCCCAACCCTTGAAAACGAGACAGCATTCAAAGTGTATGCCATCTCATCATTGATCTCCGTCTTCTGCTCCGTCACCTCGGTGGTCATGTTCCTCTATTTACTCACTTCTCGTCATCAAGAACAAGATTTTGGGAAGGACCTGCCCAGGAAGCTTCTAATAGCTTTGACCTCCATGTTCCTGTCCATTGCTTCCATTTTAGTCTCTTTCTGCACTGCCCATTTCTTTATGGTCAGGAACGAACTCCGACACGTGCTTCCTCTCTATTTTGTGGGTTCCCTCCCAGTCACCCTCTTTGCTCTGGCACAACTTCCGCTGTACTTTGCATTTTTGTGGGCTGCCTTCGTTGAAGTGCCACCGCATGGGTGGTACAGGGTCACCCCAGCACCACTCAAGACGGCCCAGGAGAAGAATAGAACATCTGATCCACAACAAGCCCATAAGGCCCAGGAGAAGAATAACCCAGAAACATCTGATCCACAACAAGCCCAGAAGAGAAATGAGAAACAAGAAGCCCAGAAGGGATACGAGAAACGAGTCTAGCATTCGGATAATCAAGGCTCCAGTGTTAACCATGCTGTGATTCAGTGTGTTATACCTTCTATCCGCTACTTTCATTTCTTTGCATCGTAATTGAAGGGATTCCTGCAAGTCATCTGGAAAAGCCTGAAGAGAATGGGAGACCAAAAAAGGAAAAAAAAAAAAAAAGTCATCCTCTAAGACATTGAAAACCTGCAGGCAATTGTTGGGTAGTGACAAAGTTTATATAAGATATTCTGTATCCGATATATAAGACTTGCAACTCCAGTCTTCATAGAATTTTTTGAATATTTTAAGTATTCAATAAATTTTTAAATATAAAATATTTCACTAGGGAATACAAGAGATATAATTTTTTGAATTCTAATTAAAATATCTCAAATTGAACCAGACACTCCCTCATTCCCATTCCTACTCACGATTATCACTAATAGGATGTCAAGTGTCACGGCTTTTTGACCTACAAGCTACGGGGAAAATACTAATGCCTCCATTAATGGGTTGCAAATCTATTTTACCCGATATACTAAATTTTTTTTTTAAATATTATAGAACGTGAATTCTGGGACTCCACGTTCTAATTGGAAGGGATGGTTGTTGACTCCATGTCCCAATATAATTTTTTATTTATTGTTTTAATTATACATTTTTCTGTTATTTTACTTTTTTTTAATAATTTGTTGTTTCAGCTACTAATTTCTGTTTAAAATTTTTTGTACTTTGAAATAAGATGATTTAGAAGCATTCAAATAAGATTTCATAATAATAATAATAATATAAAGAAGTAGAATATTAACATTTAGTGATGCATGTGATATCACTGCGTAAACATTAAGCATTAGAGTTAGTTTCTATAAATTCTAGTATGAACTTTTTGTGGTAGTATCATCAAGGGAAAAAATTTTGTGAATGTTATACGTGGAATGAATACATCTCTTGTGCTTATCCACGATGAGTTTTGTTGCCTTACCCTTATGTTGTTGTATTCAACCATTACCATAGATGTTGTACTTATCTGATTATAGATTATTGTCCATAAATTATTTGGCACTCAAACAATTCATGGAGTGTATATTAATTGCTTTCAGACTATTGCTTGGCGTATTATTTGATTAGGCAGGATTGTCACATCAACAAAAATAGAGTTCTTCAATCCACGTCAATTAATTCCTCCGATTTCACCAATTGACAATGTAAGAGCTAGCGTGTTTGAAAACGCAATAACTCTCTTGTAATTACCTTTCACTCGAAGTAAAAAATTAATACTTTTGTGTAAACATATTTTTTTACCGTATTTTCAAACGAGCACTAAACCAGCCAAAGTAAGGAGAAGAAAAAAAAAAAAGATTAACTTGTTTAACGTCGATAAGAACAAATGTAAAATACTTTGTTATAGCATTAGAAATCATTTTGATCAACAGGTTTTTTTTTTCTTTTATGTATGTAAAATTTTACTTCTTTATAATAATTTAAAGCGTTAATATTCTACTTCTATATATTATTTTTAGAGTAGATTATTTGAATTTTTTAAATTTCGTTAGAGTTATATAAATTTCTCGAATTCCGTTATTTTCAAATCCCATTCGTAGAGCGCATGAGAGGGACCCTAGAAACCTGAGCTATATTACAGATTGCACCTACTATCTAAAACTTTGTAGGGAAGGCCAGCGAATGGAAGTTAAATATGGATTTTATATTTATGTTTTCTATCTTGTTTGTTTGTAGTTATGTATGAGTGTCTCCATGTTGTATCTTATTTGCTTATATGCTATTTCAAGGTCTGGGTTTTGGATATGCAAACTTCTAGAAAAGTTCGAGCAGGTGGAGATGGAGAGGACCACCTTGCAGAACTCATATATCATAGGACTAGAAATAAAATATAAGGATCTTGCAATCACCAAGGATATGATAAAGTACCAAGTTACAAACTCTTGAGCGTGTTAGAAATTACCAACAAAGTTAAATAAAACAATACACAGTTACAGACATTGGTATATGAGAAAAGAAAAGTTTTTTAAGAAAAATAAAATTCCAATGTTAAATTCTTTATTCAGATTGGTCTGATTATAAACATAAATTAGCAAACTTTAATTATCCACTGTGCCAGTGAAATATTATAATTAAGACCACGGTACTAATGATGTAGAACAGGAAGTGTATTCCAAGGGAAACCGAAATTCTTCATATTATTACTTCCAATGACAAGACTGAAAACCCTGTGATAATTGCTTGGATTTTTTTAGCCTAATTTCAGACCAAAATGAAAATTGCAGACCAATACCAAATCCAGAATCAAACTTCTCATGGACTTAACAGCATTACAGTGTAATGGGATATGGCAGAATAGTTGTAAAGGCCTAGAAATTTGAGAAAAAAATAATAAAAATTTAAATTTAGGGGACAAATCTAGATTGAAATAAAAATAATAATAAATAATAAAGTGCTATAATAAATAAAGTTCTGAAAGAGATTATCAAAATTAAAATTAGGATTGTAAGTATTTTAAAGAGTACTTAAATTTAAAGGCTTTTGGACTCTTATGCTATGAAAGAAAAAACAAAAGAATAATACACTCTACCGTCAAAATGTATTCCTAAGATCCTTAAAATTCTTTTTTAATAAGTTTCACTCAATTTGTTTTTTTTTTTAAGAAATTGTTCTAAACGCGGTGCAGAATGCTTCTTTTTCAGATTTTTTTAAATATTAAAAAAATGGCATTCTTAAATTTGAGGGGACGGAGGGTTTTAAGGAGTGTTATATATATATATAACTTAATTTTTATTATAAAATAATAATAGATTTATAAATTTGATTTTATTGATATGTTTATATTATTTATTATAATTTAATTCTTCTTAACTTATTTGTATAAAAAACATTTTTTAATCTTATTAAAAATTTTATACAAAAAAAATCTCGACTTCTTTAAAATGACAAACTGACATAGTATAATAAATAAATAAATAATTAATTAAAAATATTTTTCTATTTTAAAAAATTATAAATTTAGTCTTTTAAGTTTTTATAAAAATAATCTTATTTTTATTTTAAAAAACTTGAAAGGTTTTGATGCTTGGGTTATGACTATAAATAAATAAAGAGGTTTAATAGAGTAATAATGTATTATATCGTTTAGAATAATGGATAAGCTTACAAGCCTTTTTTTTTTAAATGTGTTATATAATTTAATCAATAGGATAAAGAACTTATTACTAGATTAAGCCGATCGATTACTCTAAATGAGTTGAAATAATTTTTTTTGTGTTTAAGATTCATAGTAATACTTAAAAAAATATTTTTTATACAAATAAGTTAAAAAAAATTAAATTATAATTAAAAATATGAATTAGACTTATATTCTTATATCTTTACTATCAAGTTCTCCAATTAAAATATAATAAGTGTATAATTTAATCAAAGAATCATATAATTATTTACAAAAATCTTACAATTATTATAATATTTTTAGAGAATCATACACTTATTATATTTCAATTAAAAAATCTAATAACAAAAATATAAGGAACTGTATATAAGTTTTTTTTTTCTTTTATAGATATATTATTATTAATTATATTTTAATATTTTATACTAAAAATTATATAATATATGATATTTTGTATATATATAATAAATATAACATATATATGTTGTATTATTTAGTCAAAAAAATAAAAAATTTGTTATTAGATTAAGTTAGTCTATTATTTTAAAGAAGTTGAGGTTTTTTAATATAAGATTCTTAATAAAATTAAAAAAATATTTTTTATACAAATACATTAAGTGAATTAAATTATAAAAAAATATAAACATTTTAATAAAATAAAATAAGATATATAAATATATTATTATTATTATTATTTAAGATATTAAATTATGTATTACATATTTTTCATATATAATAAATATTATATATAAACACTCCTTAAACTTCTCCCCCAACACCCCATTCCCAGATCCCATCCCCCGCGTCCCAACCCCCCGCCCAAAAATACAAAAACTTTGACTTTTATGAAATTAATGTTTAAAATAATTATTTGAATGCCAAGCTTTCAGAGCAATTTCTTTAAAAAAAAAATTAAGTGAAGCATGTAGGAGGAAAAGAATTTTAATTGAAAATAAATTTTGCCAATCGAGTGTATTATTCTTTTCTTTTTCTTTCGTAGCATGGGAGTAAAAAAAAAATCTAAGTTTAAATTTTTCTAAGAGAATTATAATCAATTTTGATCAAACAGTTCTAGTGGTCATCCAATAGGGAAAGACATACAGGACCCAAGTTCATATCACCAAAGACCAACTTTGACTATTTTTTCTCTAAAATTTTTTTTCCCAAATTCCCAACATAAATAAATAAAATATTATGAGATTTTCTTCCTTGCTCAAACATGTCACCCACACTTTAGATGTGTCCCAAAGCTTTCATATATCTTCATCTTTCCTCTTTTAGTCTAGTGAAACTTACCTTCCCTCTCTCTCTCCTTAAGAAACTTGACTTCTCTCCACAATGTTGTTGTGCCTAAATCTTTGACCAACTTGGTGTAGCCGTAGGGACTCATTTCTTGACTTAGCCTCTTCTTTCTTACCAACTGTGGTTTATCTAAGTGAGAATGGGAAGAGAAAAGGAAAACAATTGAGAAGAAAAGCTTGCTGCTGAGCTCTGTACAGATGATGCATTTATATACATGAATACAATGCACGAAAGAGGAAAAGTGTGAGAATATTAAACACGTGATAAGCCAGCTTAGTTAAACTAATGGAAAGAATAAAATTTGCATGAATATTAAACACGTGATAAGCCAGCTCAGCCAACAAAAATAAAAATAGCAATCGAAACAAATTTCTTGAGAGAAGAGGCTTATTCCTGTTCTGTTATTAGGAAGCTTTAACACCCCCTGGCAAACTTAGAGGTGTGGCACAGACTCCAAGTTTGTCTCTTAAATACCAAAACTGAGAATGTGAAAGAGGTTTGGTTAAACAATTGGTCAACTGTTCTGAAGAAGGCACATATCAAATGTCAAGCTACTTGGCTAGAACTTGTTCTTGTATATAATGAATATCAAGTTCGATATGCTTTGTTCGAGCATGGAAAATTGGATTAGATGTTAGCACAATTGCACTCATTTTGTCACACTAAACAATGGGAGTTTGCTTTAGTGGGAATTTAAGTTTGGATAACAGAGACTGAACCCAAGCTAGTTTAGTAGCAAGAGATGCAAAAGACTAATATTTAGATTCTGTGCTTAATCTTGAGACTACTTTCTGTTTTCTCGATGACTATGCTATGATAACTTCTTCGAGAAAAACACAGTACCCAGCTAAAGACTTCCTATCATCTGGACATACAGCCCAGTCTGCATTAGAGAATCTTGGAAGAAGGAGATGATAAGATGGTTTTATGTGCAAGCCATAGTGTATGGTACCTTTTAGATATCGAAAAACTCCTTTAACACCCTGCCAATGGATATTGGTCAGTGAGCTCAAGAATTGGCTAAGTCTGTTAATAGCAAAACAAATATCAGGACGTGTGTTCACTAGATACTATAATGCTCCAACTGCTTGTCAATATAAAATGGGATTGCTCATAGGATTTCCGTCGCTACTGGAAGATAACTTCCCTGCAGCCATAGGTGTAGGATAAGTAGAAACATTTGTCATCTCAAATTTTCTTTAAAAGATCAGAAATGTACTTTACTTGATTGAGATATAATCCAATGCTGTCTCTGAATACCTCTATGCCAAGAAAGTAATGGAGAAGGCCAAGATCTTTGAGTGAGAAGATATTGTTTAGTCTTTGTATGAAGTCTTTTATGTTACTAAAGTTATTTCTTGTTACGAGGATGTCATCTACATATATGAGAACAATAGTTACCATTGACCCATCTTTGAGAAAGAACTGAGAATTGTCACTCCTCGAATTTTGAAAACCCCATTTTTGAAGAGTATTTTTCAAATGATTAAACCAGGCCTTAGGTGTCTATTTTAGACTGTATAATGCCTTTGTTAACCTGCATACATGATCAGGCTTCTTAGGATCCACAAAACCTTCGAATTGTCTCATAAAGACTTGTTCTTCAAGAATGCCATTTAGAAAGGCATTATTAACATCTAGTTGATGTATTTCCCAATCAAAAACAACAACAAGAGTAAGGATAATTTTGATTGTAGCAGCTTTGATTACTGGGCTAAATGTATTCCGAAATCCACAGCTAAATCCTGTTGAAAGCCTTTACGACGAGCTTTACTTCATGCCTAGAAATTGAGCCATTTGAATTAAATTTAAGTTTAAAGATCCATTTGCAATCAACTAGCTTTTCTTGTCTAGTAAAAGGAACCAATTCTTATGTCTGATTCTGAGTTAAGGCTTTGAATTCCTCAATCATTACTTCCTTCCATTGTGTGAATGAAGGGCTTCTGATACACTTGAAGGTTCAGTTTTTGGGTCTCGTATGGAATTGTTGTATTCTATTTTTGTAGTAAGACCAGTGAAGGGAATCTTTGGTTTAAAAATTCCACATTTGCTTTTGGTTAGCATTTTGTGACTTGTGATTGCTTCTTCTTCCTCAATTGAGGTATTATTAGGATGCTCTTTTATGTGTTCTTGATGCTGATTCGAGACAGACTTGGACTCTGAATGCTGATAGGCTCTTAAATTTTTTTTTGTAGCTCATGCTATATTATTGTTCGAAGAAAAAGTGGTTTTATCATCTATTTGTAGTTGTGGATGAGAGAGTGTTGGAATTTGAAGGGAGAAAATTTTTAATTCAGTCTTGTAATCTTTATGCTTCATATTTCCTGACTCAACAGAGAATTTGGAAAAGACAATAGGTTGTATTTCTTCTTGTACTGACCTACCAATGGTTGAGAACCTTGAATCAAAAGGAAAATCATCTTCATTAAATACAACATGTCTAGATAAGAAGATTCTGCTAGTAGAGCTAAAGCACTTATAACCTTTATGGGTGTTGCTGTATCCAATAAACACACACTTGGTAGGGAATTGTAGCTTGTGTTTGTTATAGGGTTGCAGGTAAGGGTAACAAGTGGCTCTAAAAGTTTTTAGCTCCTTGTAGTTAGGATGTGACCTTAAAACCTTGAAGAATGGTGAAACTCCTCCAAGAATAGCAGTAGGAAGTTGGTTTATTAGATAGGTGGCTGTTTAGAATGCTTCCCACTAATAGCTCAAGGGCATTTTAGCTTGTGCCAATAATTTAAGACCTACTTCCACAACATGCCCATGTTTTCTCTCTGCCTTGCCATTTTGAAAAGATGCATATGGACATGAATGTTGGAATGTGATTCCTAAATTCTGAACTACACCAGTGAAGCTCCGAAACTCTCCACTCCAGTCACTTCTCAATGTTTTAATCTTGTTGTCAAATTGATTTTCGACTAATTGTTTAAATTGAATGAACACACTTAAAGCTTCATATTTAGTTTTAAGAGGGTAAATCCAGGTGAATTTGCTATAATCATCAACGAAGAGAATATAAAATTTGAAGTCATTGGTTAAATGGATGGGAGATGGTCCCCATAAATCAGTATACACTAATTCTAAGAGTTTGAAAGCATGAGAGTGAGAGACTTTGAAAGGTAGAGCATGTGATTTGCTATATTGGCATGCTTCACAGAATTCAATGATTTGATTAGAGACTTTTTCATTACATTGAGATAGAACTTGATTAAGAATATGAATGGAGGGGATGACTGAGTCTCTGATGCCATCCTTGTTTAATCGAAAGAAAAGCACTAGATCTATATTGACTTGGTGACTTTTGTGTTGGTGTTAAGAAGATGTAGCTTCCATTTGACTTCCTATGCGGTTCCTTGCTTTGGTAAATGAGTTTGTAAAGACCCTCATGCATTATCCCCTGAAGGAGCACCAAACTTGTTTCCTTGTCCTTCTATAAAAATTGAAGTCCCTAAAGGACAATCCATAAGTGAAATAACTAATGAGTCTAAAGTACGCCAGAAGTATGGTAGACCAATTAGTTCAAAAGATAAAAATCCTCATAAAAGGAAAGGACCAATTATTCATAATGATCCCATTAAAGAAATAGATACTCTTATAAAGAATATAGAGATATAACAAATATCATAACTCCAGAAGAAGTTCAGGTACTTGAAACTGGTAAAAATGAAAAGATCTCAATAATTTTTGTTTCTACTAGAAAAAGATTCAACCGTAAAGAAATAGTTGTTGACAACATATTTGCATACTCTATAGTGCTTAATGTTATAAATGATGATGAGGATCACGAATCTATATTCTCAATGAGTGCTGACGTAGATGTGATTAGCTAAAATGGAAAGACGCAATTCAAGCAAAATTGAATTTACTTGAAAAACATGAAATTTTTGGGTCTATAGTCTGAACACCTAGAGATGTAATACCCGTTGGGTATAAATGGGTATTTATGTGTAAACGAAATGAGAAAAATGAAATTGTGAGATATGAAGCACGACTTATTGCACAAGGGTTCTCACAGAGACTTGAAATTGATTATGAATTCACTTATTCTCCTGTAGTAGATGCAATCACATTTCATTTTCTTATTAGTATAGCAGTGCATGAAAAACTTTATATGAGTCTTATGAATATTGTTACGGCATATTTATATGGCTTACTTGATCATGACATCTATATAAAAATCCCACAAGGAATTACGATGCCTGAAGCATATAATTCAAAATCTTGGGAACTTTATTCAATTAAATTGTAAAGATCTTTGTATAGATTAAAACAGTCTAGACAAATATGGTATAATTGTCTTAGTGAATATTTGTTAAAGGAAGAATATAAGAATTATCATATATATATTTATGTGGTTTTATAAAAAGATCAAATTCAAGAATTGCAATCATTATTGTATATGTTGATGATTTGAACATTATTAGAACTCCTAAAAAAATTTCAAAGGCAGTACATTATTTGAAAAAAGAATTTGAAATGAAAGATTTTGGAAAGATAAAATTTTGTCTCAGCCTACAAATTAAACATTTGAAAGATAAAATTTTTATACATCAATCAAATTACATACAAAAAGTTCTTAAAAGATTTTACATGGATAAAGCACATCCATTGAGTACCCTAATAGTTGTTCGATCACTTGATGTGAAAAAAGATATTTTTTGACCTTAGGATGATAATGAAAAATTTCTTGGTCCTAAAGTACTATATCTTAATACAATTGGTATATTAATATATCTTACTAATAATACAAGACCTGATATAGCTTTTTCTATAAGCTTGCTAGCCAGGTTTAGTTCAGCTCCAACACAGAGATATTGAACTAGAGTTAAATATGTTTTCCAATATCTTCAAGGTATTGTTGATATGGGATTGTTACATACAAATGGATCTAGATCAGAATTCCTAGCATTCCACTAAACAAACACTTGCAGCCACTTTCTTAAATCATGCAGAAATTATAGATATTCATGAAGCAAGTTGAGAATGTGTTTGGTTGAGATCTATGACTCAACATATTTGAAAAGCATGCAGGTTAACTTCTTGCAAGAAAACTTAAATTGTAATGTATGAAGATAATGCAACATGTATAGCTCAGTTGAAGGAAGGTTATATCAAAAGAGATAGAATAAAGCACATTTCACTAAAATTCTTTTTTACTCATGATTTTCAAAAGAATAATGATATTGATATTCAACAAATTCATTCAAGTGATAATTTAACTGACTTATTTATCAAAGCACTACCAACCTCAATATTTGAAAGATTAGTATATAAAATTGGGATGCGTCAGTTCAAATATATACAGTGATATTGTGAATAGAAGGAGTGTATAAGGAACGGTTTACTCTTTTTCTTTCATTATGGTTTTTTCCCACTAGGTTTTTTTAGCAAGATTTTAATGAGGCATATTCCTTATACAATTGACATCCAAAGAGGAGTATTATGAATCTAGCGATTATTGTGGATGTCTTTTTAGTTTCTAAACCCCTAAATTCATTGAAATATATGTTACAATTCCATTATTTATGTGGTTCTTTATGTGAATGATCATCTCCTTCAAGAATTATAACCATTTGGTTTTAAGAATTATAACTCTTCTTCTCATATTCGTTTAAGAATGTGTAACTCTTTAGATATTCATTTCCCATCTTTATGCCCTACTTTATGGTATATTATTTCACATTTAGAATGTAACCTTTTGGAGTTATAAATTTGTACCTATAAATATACATTCCATTTGCATTGAGAATGAGGAATAAAAAGTTGAAAATATTTCTTTTATCTTATATCTACTTGAAATCTTTTCTCTTCTGTCTCTTGAGTTATTTTATAGTAGTTATGATTTTTTAAGATAGTTTTTTTGTAAAGGTCATTTTTCAATTTGACATAACTAAAACCATTTCAATTTAAAAATCCTTTTGTGGCTTGATTCAACAACATAAGTTGTGAAGACTAGGATAAAAACACTCCTTGCATTTATGAGCTAAGATGAATGTTGTGAAAGATGGAGCTACAAATAATGGCTTCAATGCATTCAATGAAGGATATATTTGGCCATTGGTGATTTATGAAAATCTTGCAATTAATGAAGAAGGAGAAAAAGAGAGTAATGATTAGTGAAGTAATCATATGTATTTATGAGGCTCTTATAAAGATGTAAGAAACAAATAGAAAAGCACCAGCATTAACTAAGTGACACTTTTGTAATTGCTAAAGCTTATTTGCATTTATTCTCTTAGGGTGTTTTCAACAAGTATTGAAAGAGCTCTTAAGCTTAGTTCTTACATTGTAAAATGATTATTATACCCTGGTTAGGAAGATTGTGAAAATCTTAAGTTGGTAGTGAGGTTATAAAAGCAATTGTGAACAACCCTTAGTGATAGGGTTGCCTCTGATGTAAAATGCTATAAAAGCATGTTAATTCCTTAATGTTGCCTAGTTATGAAGGTAGTAAAAGCTAAGAAGCTAAGTTTTATGTGAAGGATTATTTGGTTATAGTTGGTTGTAATTTCCTATCATTATGAAATTCCTTTATTTTATATTTGGAGAAATAATGTAAGACCACATCGATCTAAATATAAATCCTAATCTCCTGATTTTCTTCTTCCTTGACTATTTACGCTCAACTCGGTTTTTGTGAAATATGGAAACCTTATAAAATCTTATTTGTTTATTGAGGTTCTTGCTACTTTTGAATATAGAAGTGAGGTATTTGTTTACAAAAACTCATTTATCCAAAAGGGGTCTTCACTAAAAAATAGGAACTTGAGATTCTTGATTGGAAATATAATTTCAAAAGCATAGTTTTTTTTTTTTTGGGTAAAAAGACCTAATTCAACTTCTTTCTTGAGATATTTTTTATTTTTTGAAAATAGAAGAAATGTTTGTATAATTTTAACAAAACTCAAAAGAAGACTATTTACTTTATTATTGGTTTTAAAAAAAGTTTGTGTATACTTTGAAAATGGAAAAGAGATTTGTGTAAATTCAACAAAATGCGAGAGGTCTAGTTTTGAAAATAGATGGAAGATTTATATAATTTTATCAAAATTCAAGGGATGTCTGTATAATTTGCTCTAAATTTTACCAATCACGATTTTATTCATAATATTTAGTTTCTAATAAAATACGCAAAGAAATGAATACTTGGAAAACAAAGCAAGCCCATACAGTTTTCTTGTTCCAAGACATGTGTCTGATCCAACGATGGAAGCTGGTGTTTTGTTTAGGTTATGGTGAAACCTGGTTAATCATGCCTTTAATGTAAATTGAAAGAATGTGGGATTTAGATTTCTTAATGATGATATCCAAAAGTTGTGGAACTCGCCAGGGGTGATTAAATTGACTGATAGGGAAATGATTTCTTAATAATAAATCATTTCAAATTTTTAACTATTTCTTTACGTGTGATTTTGACCCTTGACATTGACAATAGCTTCTTGCAAGACATATTACAGTGCAATCAAACTGTCGAAGATTGTAACTTACAAGTACAGGATAGCTCATTGGTGATAAAATTTAACCCAAGAGTTCAAAAACGTAATTCAACCAGAAGAATGAAAAAATAAAAATAAAAACTCAATGGGGTATAGGAAAAAGGATAAAGAAACTGAACACAATATACTTCTTTGAAGCTTGATTTATATTGTCTTTTGTTTCTTTATCATTTGTTTTTTCAAAGGATAAACTTGCATGGGTACTAGTTAATTAAACCCACTTTTCCATCTAGCTAAGAACCGAAAAATGAACTTGAGAAGAACATTTCTAGATCAGAGGGAAGAGCGCTTGGTTTTGTAACAGTAACAAAATCAGGATTCTATTCTTATTTTGTATTACACGACCAAAATTATATGCTGGTTTTGTATTACAAAATCAAAATGTTGTTATGTAGTACTTACAAAACTAAAATAGTATTATGGACTTGTTGTAGCGCTTATTAAAGAAGCTCGAGATTCTCGTGCACATCTTTTACTCTATTTCTAGTTGACAACGCGAGAAAACAAAAGAAGATTGACATTACATATAAATAAATGAATAAATAAATAAAAACTTTTATTTTAATGTATGTGAACTAAAGGAGGAACTGGCAGATATATAGCCTTCACACAATTATTTTGACCTTTGGACGTTTTAATCTAGCTATAAGTACCACACTGGAGATATTGAAGGTCAAGAATGCTATGTTATTTTCTTATTTAGTAGGTCAGGCATGTTATGTTATTTAATCGGATATCTTTTCTAAAAGCTTTTAGTTTCATAATGCTTTTAGTGAAACGTTCTAAAAATAAAAAAAAAGGTTCCCTTAATGAATGAATTGGGATTTGTGAAAAAATAAAATAAGAAATTAGCAAAGTGACTAACAATTATTTACAAGCATCCATTCAGTATTAGCTTAATAATTAAACTGTGGTCCAAACAATTAAAATTGGGTCGTTCTCTCAAACCAAAGGCGTCTCCTATATATGTTATAAAGGTTTACTTGAAATCTAAACCTGAATTTTGTTTTTAATTATATACTATTTATTATTAAACAAAACTTCTTCACTAATCACATACTGGCAAAAACCTTGATGTCCAAAAAAAAAAATGATATTATTATATTTGTTTTTTTAATGTTTTGCCTGTATACCTTGCATAAACATTTTTGCTATCTTTTAGTGTTTGACTCATAATATATATCAAAGGATGAAACTCTTCCAGGAGGACGGACACTCACGCCTAATGGCCTACAACTTATAAGATGGCAGGTGACTAGTTTACCAATAACCAACTGAGAAGCAGTTAAATCCCAATAATGGTATCAAACTTTAATTTCTAGGATATAGAGTGGTGTAACACATGACTATGTGACTTTTACTTTTTGCACTACAAATTCCAGTCGGCCAATGCCAAAGCACGCAACAGTTGTCTCTTAATTCAATTATTCAACTTTTAAATATCGTCACTTTAAAAATACATTCCTAGAGAAGTGTTATTTAGAAAAGGAATAAGAAGATGGCCTCCGATTGGTATGCCATCAAGATGTGAATAAGAGGAAGGGGGTGACTGCAGGAAACGTGATGCCTAGACCCATAAGGAGGCTTCAGCTTCAGAGTGGCAAAGCGCTAGGCTTCGCAGCATACTTGTCTATCTACATTCTAACTAATTTTCTTTCTTTTTCCATTTTTTTTTCCTTTCACTTTGTCTCTTCACTCTTGTTTTGCACGGTTCTTATACGCAACTGGCATGTTCCACACAATGACTCACCCGAAACAAAAGCAAAAGATTGTAAGATACAACTTCTTCTCAATGATTTTTGTGAACTACAATCTTTTCCGCTTTTTGCTTTCTGTAAATTCAATTCTTGTTTTTCCATTTTTTTTTATCCTCTCTAAAACTTGTTGGTATTCAATTGCATTTTTGTTGACGTGGAGGGTCTAGAGGATTTCATGGACAATTTGATTGATAGAAGCTCATACCTAAGGCTCATATGACCTAACTGTTGACAAATTTTCAAATAGTCATAACTTTTAATTTGGAAGAATCTTTAGTAGCTATTGTTACCTTATAAAGAGGAGAAAAAATTAAATAGAATCAGAGAACACAACTTTAAAATAGTGTCATCTGTACGCTCATTTAAATATCATCACTTTTAGAAAATCTTTCGCAGTACTTGAATAAGAAGCTGGTATGTCACAAGAGTGCGATTAAAGATCTGAATAAGATGAAGGGGTCGGTAACCACAAGAAAAGCGATGCAACCCTGGCCTTGCATGATCCTCTTGTCTATTACACTTCCTGGAATCTATTTCTTTTCACTTTGTCTCTTTACCCCTATTTTGCCCGGCTAGAAATGATTACATTTAGTAGGTAAGGTTGTTAGATTAATTTTATAAATTAATATTTAAATATAGATTGGCATTAATTAATTATAAGATAATTACATATTATAATTTTAAGCAATCGATTTTGTTTTGGATATTGAATCCTAAATGGATTAGGTCTTGTTTAAAAATATGTAATCCATGATAAGTTTAATTACATATAAATCTATTAATTAAAAGTCCAACCTACAGCCTTTTAGTAGCTAGTAGTTTCCAATCACAAGTTGGGTTATATAGAGAAGATAAGGAAAATTTAATCTCTTTTATAATTTGAAAAGAGATAAAGGAGGTAGAAAATGTATAAATAGATATATCACATTAGAAATTACTACCGCTCCCTCTTCTTCTCCATTCTGAAACCCTAAGGAGCAAAATAGGTTGTGTGATTTACCTCTATCTTTCCCTTACTCATCAAACTAATAACTGCATCTATGGATTTCTCCTCAGGTACATAAATTCTCTTATTTTTTACTATTAAATCTTGGTTAATTCATGCTATCAACATATGGTATTAGAGCCTGGTTGATAATATGATTTCTTATCTCATTATATTGATTAATCTAGTTATTTATTAAAAAAAAAATCCTAATTTTTCAAACCTAAGAACTTTAAGAATTGAAAATTTTCAATTGTGAACTAATTTCATGAAATTAAACAAAATCTATATTATATAGAGTTTAATGATATAATTGGCATGTTTAATTTCATTTAATTCGAACTTCTTCATTAGTAATTCTAGAATCCCAGTTTTTCAAATCTAAAAACCCTAAGAATTGAGAATTTTCAATTGCGAACCAATTTCATGAAATTAAACAAAATCTGTATTCTATATGAGATCAATAATATAATTGGCATGTTTAATTTCATTTAATTCAAGTTTCCTCATCAGTAATTTCAGATTAAGCATTCAAGTTCACACTTAGTGCTTATATTTTTGAATTTGTTTTTTCCTTCACATGAAATTCAAATTAAATGTTATATAAATCTTCCATACATTCATACGAACTAGAAGCATAATTTAATTGGAAGAATAGAGCTTATAAAGATGCAAATTGAAAAGACCCTTGTTTGAAAATTTTGAGTTCTTTGTTCAAAGGATTTTAGTGTTTATTTTTTCCAATTGTTTGCTGCATCTTGGTTGCATCATTGCCAAGAAGAGTTTTATAATATTTAATCTACTAAAGGGGGTCATTTAGGAGACGAAGAACTCAACAATGGCGGTAAAACCTCCATTGTTACGTGGCTAGAGCTTGGAAGAAGATGACCAACTTTAGCCACACACACCCACTCGCACTCCCACGCGCATGTGACGCACACATTGGGCCTTTTGGCCTAATAGGCCCAAGGCCATTAATTTTTAAATTATATTTAAATATTATTTTTTTATAATTTTATTAAGTCTAAAAATATTTATTTTGAATTTTAGAAAATCTATACAATAAATAAATATACTTTATTTATTGAATGTTAGCCTAAGAAAATTTATGAATATACTTTGTAATATTCTGCATTTTGGTGATGGGCCATTCTTCCCAATTATAAGTATAGTCATGCTAGATAAATTCTTGAACTTTAAATGTAGATGTTTTAGAATATAGTAGATCATTTTTTTTCACTTAACAGTTGCACCATCTACCGTGGGTCCAACCGTTGAAGTATTCTGATTAGTAAAGACCTATGTATACGTTACATTGATGATGGATACATTCTAGCGATGTGACATTATTCATGTAATCTTTTGGATTTGACCTTTTTGGATAGGCAAATAGTAAAAACCTGTGTATGCATTACATTGACGATGGATACATCCTATTGTGTGACATTATTCATATAATCTTTTGGATTTGACTCTTTTAGATAAGCAAATAGTAAAGGCATGTGTATGCATTACATTGATAATGGATACACTCGATCGGTGTGATATTATTCATATAATCTTTTGGATTTGACTCTTTTGGATAAGCAAATAGCTTTCTTTTAATGTCTTCAATATTTTTTATACCCTTTCGGTATAGATATATTGAATGCATATTGTATAGATTCTTTATTGTGAACACTGTATTTTGTCCAAGTATACTCATAAAAATAATAATAATAATACTGATAAAATTAAACTAATAGAAGTATGATAAAAAAACAAAAAAATCAATCAATCAAGTAAGCCTTTTTAGCTTAATGAGCTCAAAAAATAATAATAAAGGAGAAAGAACTAATAATAATAATAATAATAATAATAAAACAAAAACCCATTAACCAAAGAGAAAGGAAAAATGAATCCCAAAAAAAGGGAGCTAAAAGCAACTAAAAAAAATACCAAAAATTAATAATAATTAAAAGATAATAGTAAAAAAAAATCATCATAAAAAAAAAGAGAGGAAAGAGTCCAAAGAAAATTAAGAGTCCAAAATCAGCTCAAAAATGGACAAAAATGTATATATAGAAAATCCAAAAAAACAAAGCCCATTCTTTCAGCCTAATAACCTTTCAGACTTTCCCAATCCAAGTCTGAGGCCCAAAACCCGTCCATAACCCGTCAGCCCCTTTTATTTGATTCGGAGATCCGCCTTCAGGAAGCCTACCCGAATACCTGTGGTCCCTCTGGTCCCCCCTCCCATTCTGACCTTCTCACTCCCGCAGCCTCTAGCAGAAAGCGATACAGCCGAAATGGGGAGTGGAGGCACGAAGGCATAGACAGGGACGCAGAGACGCAGAGAGCAGGAGTGAGTGGAGCAGAGAGGGACAGAAAGGGTGGACCACGTAGACAAGGACGAGAGACGCCTATAAAAAACCGAAAGGAATTCGAAGGAGGGAGAGGGTTTTTTCTTTAGTTTTGGGGCTGAGGGATTCGGGATCAAAGAGACAGAGTGAGGGCTGTGGGGGGGCTTGTTTTTCGAAAAAGGAAAAGACCGAGGGAGACAGGATAGGGGGGAGTTCCTTGTGGGCTCGATTTTTTTTACTGAGGAATAGACTCGGGAGATAACGGGAGCACAAAGAGGCAAAAGGTAGAAGTCGAGTGTGGTGCGAAGGAGAACAAGGCGTCCAGATTTCAGCAACGGGGTACTAGTCAAATTTCAATTCAATGCCTGTTTGAGTCTCGAATCATTGAATCATGTCTGGTTTCCCGATTTCATCCCTGCAATCAAATAATTCTTATATGGACTATTCATGTCTGCCTTATTTCTGATTTGAGGAAATTTCAACTTGTGATTGAAGCGTGATTTTTTTTTTTGGTGTCTGAGCGTCGAATAATTTGTTTTCTGTTGTCCAGTCCTATTTCTGCAATTGAGTGGTTGTCATATGCATTGTCCTATGTTTGCTTCGCTTCCGGTTAGTATAGTTATAGTTCATGTCGAGGATATGATTTGGTTGGCGTATGAGTGCTGAATGACCTGCTTGTTGATTTCCAATTCCATTTTTACAACTGGGTGGTAGTTATATGGGTTGCCTCATATTTGCTTCGTTTCTGGTTAGCATAATTTTAGTTCGTGTCTGGGGCATGATTTGGGTTGGGGCATAATTGCTGAATGATTTGTTACTTCGTTCCTTCTCTCACTAGCAACACATTAGGAATCCCCCTCTGAAAATGCTGGTAATGTTATATAGAGAAGGATTCTATACATTGGGACAACGTCCCTGTGAGCTTAGAATGTACACTTTTATTGGATTTCTTAAAATCATTTTACCTATATTTTACTGCTTGATTGATGACTCGGGCTGTTGATGGAGCCAATGGAAAGTATGGATTCGTAGTTCATGAGGAATATCCCTCCAGTCGACGGAAAGAATGGCGTACAAGGGGTTTGTAATTTGCGTAGCTCTTAACAAGGGAATTGTAATTTGTGTAGCTTTTTGATTGTATAGCATTGTAAAAATACTAAAGGATCATGTATGGAAATATAGCTAAACACTGGACACACACCCTCACAAATTCTTGGCTGTCTGCACATTTACTTTCTTTTCTCTGTTATCTTTATTTCTCATTTTATTTTGTTAGTACCGCCGTGTGGGATCTCATATCCCCTTAGGCACTTGACGAACCAAAAGGTTATGTGTGGCAATAAGCTTCCATGATGCCTTTTGGGTTTTGCTTGTGTTAGTTTTTGGGTTCCAACAGCCACAACAAATAACGTTTAAAAAAAAAACCATAACACATTTCGTAATTAAAAAAAAAAAAGGGGGGGGGGAATTAGATAACTCTTACTGAGAATGAAAATGAATTTCAAACACTTGCCTATCCCTCCCTTATTGTTTATTTTGCACATGGTTGAAAAATAATGTTTTAAGGATCCTAAGGTAAATTTTCCTTAAGGGATTTATAGAAAATGAGAAGTAAAAGTAAAAAAATTTTTGGGTGCTTAGACGTCTAATATCACAAAACAACATAAGAAATAATATGATAAAAAAATGACGAACTAAATAATAACAATAATAATAATAATAATAATAACAGTAATAATAATTAAACAAAATAAAATACAATAAGACCAAGCAAAATATAATACAACACAAACTAACAAAGTTTTTTAAAAAAAGGGGGGGCAAATAAAGCGGAAAACAGAAAAGAAAAAAAAACAACCAAAAAAAAACAACAAACATAAAACAAAAACAAAACAAAAAACAAAAAAACAACAACAACAAAACAAAAGAAGAAAAACAAAGAAACAAAAAAAAGAAGCAAAAAAATCTAATAAAACAAATAAAAAAAAATAAAAAAAAATAATAAAATAAAATAAAAATAAACAATGAAAATAAACCAAACCAAAAATAAATAAATAAATAAAACAACAAAAGAAGAAGAACATGAACAATAAATAAATAAATAAAACAAAAAGTATAATAACAAAACAAAATATTATAACATTCAAAAAAAATCATCAATAACACAAAATTAATCCAAAGTTAGAAAAAAACTGAAAAAACAAAAACAAAAAGAACCATCGAAAAATGGAGGAAAATGAATTAAAAATCAAGAAAATAAAAGGAAATAAAAACCAAAAAATTAAAAGACAATTCAAAACAAAGACAAAATAGAATTGAAAAGAGAACAACCAAAAAGAGGAAAAGGGAATCAAAAATTAAGAAAGCAAAAAGATTAAAAACAAAAGCAAAAATTAAAACAAGGGATAATAAAAATAAAAACAAAACAAAGAACAAAAAGGGTAATAAAAACAAGAATCGAATGAAAAACAAAATAAATGATGAAGAAAAGAGGGAAAATTTTGAAAAAAGTAAGAAAAGTGGAATTAAGTTTTCCTTTAGCAAATTAAGACACATAAACTAATTTTAAACATGTTTTTTGAAGGAAAAAGTAAGTTTCATTTTCTTTGAATTTTCAAAAAAAAAAAGATAATAAATATAAATAAATACATAATAACAAAAAAAAGAAAAAACACAACAACAAAAAAGACAAAATCAATCAAGAATGGAAAATCAAACGAAAATCAAACAAAACAACAACCAAAAAAGAATAATAACAAAAAAAACAAAAACAAACAAAACAAGAAAAAATACAAAAAAATAATAACAAAAACAAACAAAACAAAAAAGAAAAAAATATGAAACAAAACAAAAAAAGACGTAGAAAGAGAAAACGAAAAAGCAAAGGATGACAAAAAGAAAAGAGAAAAAAGATTGAAAAGATAAAAAGAAAGTAAGATTACATTTACTATTGACAAATTAAAACACATCAATCATTTTCAAAATCGTTTTATTTGTTAAAAGAAAAAGTAAATTTTATTTTCTTTGTCTTTTTAAAAACACAAAAAAGAATAAACAAAAAAAAACAAAACAATAACAAAGAATAAAAACCACAAAAAAAGTTAAAAATCAAGAATAAAAAATCAAAAAAAAAAGAAATCAATCAAAAAACAAAACAAAATAAAACATAACATCAACCCAATTCCACCTCTGATCGAATTACGTGGACTTTGATCCCTCCTGAAGGGTACGTAGGCTCTAGACTTTCATCCTAGGTCAAGTCCGCCCTTGTAAATAAACTTTTTTTTCCTTTTAATTTTGTTCTTATTCTTGAATTTCTTTATGTTTTATTTTAAAATTGATTTCCTTTCTTTTTCTACTTTTCTTTAATTTCTTTATTCCTATTTTACATGTGATTTGTTAGGGAGAGTTAAAATAGAATTTAGGTCATTTTATTTTTGCACAAATGACTTAGGGTAACCCGTTTTTAGTAACGGGTGTAGTGAGGTACCTAACACCTTTCCCACTCACAATCGACTCCCGGACCCATTTTCTGGTTCGTAGACCATTTTTCAAATAAAAAAGTTTTTCCAAAGTTTTGCCTTTTTCAAAAATAAAATTTTGGTGGTGACTGCTGAACCCTACTTACCCATATTTCAATTTTAAATTTCAATTTTTGATTTCATTTGAGAAAATCGAATGTGATTTTTCTTCGCCACGCGGTCGCATTTTCAGGTGTGACATTTATAATGACCAAATCTTTATGGTATATATGAATTCTACTTGATACCACTTTGTTGTATAGTTGCCTAACTAAATTTTGATTGGAAATCTTGTATTATAATTTTGTTATGCACATATAATTAATTATTTCCTAATTTGTGGTCATATCAGTTCTTACTTTTCTAGCAACTATTTATGGTGAAGACTCTTGATAGAATGAATTATGATGAAAAGAGTTCTTGAATATATACTTGACAATTTCTAAAAAAAAAAGATTTGGCACTTAGGAATCTAAGCTTAGAAATCTCACACCTGAATCTAGTTCTATTGATAAGGCCCATCATAAGTAATGTATGAGTCAAATTAGATCTGTCTAGTGGTGATTAAATACACTATTAAAAAAGAAGGAATTAGAGAGAGCATTCTAAACAAAGACATTACATTAGAGTATATGAATGCAGATAAGGAGAAAATTATGAGATTTGACAAAACTCAGAAGGTTTATTATCTTTCGTTATTTGATAATGCCTGTTATGATGAAGTGTTTGGGGTCAAAGGACACATTATAAAGCTCATTAGCTTATATTATTTGAATTTAAAAGATTTTTTTACTGAATCTTTTAATGCTCTTATTAATACTATGATTGAGCATAAACGTCCAAGAATTAATGAAAACTCTTTTATTTTGTGGCATCGGCGTTTGGGCCACATCTTTAGAGATAGATTAGAGAGATTGGTAAGATAAAGTGTGTTACAAGATTTAGATTTCTTTTTTTTTTTAGATTTTGAAACTTGTGTTGATTGTATTAAAAGAAAATTTCTTGTTAGAGCTAGAAACAAAGAGGTAAATAAGTCTGAAAATATTTTGGACCTAATTCATGCTAACATATATAGGCCTATCACATCTATAACTATAGGAAAATTCAAATACTACCTTATCTTCAAAGATGATCATTTAAACATGGTTTGATTGATCTTCTATATAAGAAATTAGAATCACTAGATGCCTTTAAGAATTTTAAGTCAGCAGTTGAATTGAAGACTTAACCATAAAATGTGTTAGATCAGATAAGGGAGGAGAATATTATGGAAGGCTTATTGAGGCTGGCTGAAATTCAGGTTCATTTGCTTTATTCTTACATAAACATAACATTGAAACCCAATATACAATGCCTAAAAGCCCATAACAAAATGGGTTTATAGAAAGGCATAATCATACTCTAATGGACATAGCTATAAGTATAATTAATCATTCCTCCTTGCCAAAGTTCTTATGGGGTGACACTTTGAGACTTTAGTCTATATTTCAAATAAGGTACCAAGTAAAACAATACCAAAGATTCCATATGAACTTTTTATTGGAAAGAAGCCAAGCTTAAAACTTTTTCGACTATAGAGTTATATAGCAAAACTAAAGTTATATAATTTTCAATTAAAGAAATTAGATTGGCGCATGGTTAGTAGATTCTTCATTAGCTATTGTGTAAGTTCAAGGGGATATAGGTTTTATTGCTCTACTTACACTATCAAGGTTATTGAGTTTGATCGGACACTTTGTTTTAAGGATGACTTAGATAGTGGGAGTTTTGTACCTAGAGTCATCAATTTGCATGATGAGAGCACCGTTCTGCCTATGCCTATTATGACACCCTCTGTGTCTAAGTAGAGATGAGGTTGTGGAGAATCCAATTAGAGTAGATGCAGAACTCCCTATGAAAGAAACGAGTGAGTCAATCATTGAATTGAAACATTTTTAAAGAATCCAAAGGCTTGCAATACCAAATGATTATGTGGTTTATTTGTAGGAATTCAAATCTGATACTATTGATGGAATAGATCCCGAATCCTTTCAATAAACAATGTCTAGACCTAATTCTGCTAAATAGATGGAGGCTATGACTGATGAGATTGCCTTCATGTATCAAAATTATGTGTGGGAACTTGTGGAATTACCAGATAAGTGCAAACCAATTGGTTGCAAATGGGTTTATAAAGCTAAACGAGGTAGTTCTAGTAAAATTAAAGGACATAAAGCTAGACTTATAACTAAAGTTTGCAATAAAAAAGAAGGCATCAATTACACAAAAATCTTCTCTCTAGTATCTACAAAGGATGCTTTCAGGGTATTTATAATTCTCGTTGCACAGGTTAATCTTGAATTTCACCAGATGGATGTCAAGATCACTTTTCTTAATGGAGATTTGTATAAAGAAGTGTATATGGCTCAACTAGATGATTTTGTTGAACCTGAAATAGAATATTTAATATACAAACTATAAAGATTCATTTATGGATTAAAACAAATCTCTAGGCAATGGTACTTGAAATTTGATGAGGTCATCACCTCTCTTAAGTTCATTGAGAATGATTTGGATCAATGTATTTATCAATAATTTGATGGGAGCAATTTTTTCTTCTTAGTATTCTATGTTAATGACATTTTACTAGCCAACAATTTCATAAGTTTTCTAAATGAGACAAAACATATGTTATCATGCCATTTTAATATGAAAGATCTTGGTGAGATATCTTTTGCCCTAGGAATCTAGATCCATTATGATAGATCTCGTGGAACCTTGGGTTTGTCTCAAGAAACTTATATTGGACGTGTGCTTAAGAAGTATAAGATGAAAAATTATACATCTAATCCAGCACCTATTCAAAAAGGTGAATTATTATCTCAATCATAGTACCCTAAAAATAATGCTGAGAGGATTGAAATGAATATGATTCCTATGCTTTCGCTGTAGATAATCTTATGTATGTGCAATTATGTACTCGTCCAGATATAGCTTTTGCTATTAGTGTGCTTGGTAGATACTTGAGTAATCCTGGAATGATTCATTGGAAGGCTGTTACGAAGGTCATAAGGTATCTGTAAAGTACCAAAGACTATATGTTGACTTGCAGAAAATCTGATACATTTGAAATTGTTCGCTATTTAGATTTAGAGTTTGCCTTATATATAAATGATCGCAAGTCAACTTTTAGATATATTTTTATGATGTCTAGAAGAGTTATTTCATAAAAAAAGGTCAAATAGACACTCACAGTTATTTTCACTATGGAAGCAAAGTATATCGCATGTTATAAGGCCACTTATCAGGCAATATGGTTAAGAGAATTGATTTCTGGCATAGATTTAGATTCTTTTCACCAATTCTTCCCTCCTTTGCCTCTTTACCAAAATCTGAGCCCTTAGATTTATCAGCTACTAACAATCAATGATAAAAATTTTGGAAGACACAATCTTGGCCATCAGATTTTAGTGGAGATGTAGAGGAGAGAAAAATTGGTGGAGAGAATCCAAATCCTTATGGCATGCGTTTGGTTGATTTTATTTTATAACCCTTAACCATCTTTTGCGATAATTCATCTGCTATGTACTCCTCTCAAAATCATAAGAATTTTAATTGTACTAAACATTTTGATATCAAACTCTTGTTTGTTAGAGAAAAGATTATCAAATCACAAACTTGAGTTGTACACATCCCGAGTATGAATATGTTTTGCAGATCCATTAACTAAAGGCTTACTCATAGGAGTATTTCGAAATTATGTAACTCGTATGAGTCTTGTTAAATCTTATGATATAATCATAGTTTAGTGGGAGTCTAGAATATAATTATCTCATTTATTTTGGTTTAATACCACTTATGCAATTTTATTCCACTCTATTTGGATATTGAAATATTGATTAATGCGCTTCATATCATTTGTTTCTTTATCGAATTCAATGATTTTTGTTAATGCGCCATAAATCACTTGATTCCCTATCAGATTCAGTGATTTTGAGTTATTTCCATTTGAATTTGTTTATGGTTTAATATACACTAATTGCTTATTGATATTTGAGTTATGCATAATTAATTAATGCTATCTAAGTAGTAGATTATTAGATTAATTTTATAAATTAATATTTAAATATGGATTGACATTAATTAATTATAAGATAATTATATATTATAATTTTAAGCAATCGATTTTGTTTTGGATATTGAATCTTAAATGGATTATTAAATGGATTATGTCTTGTTTAAAAGTGTGTAATCCATGATAGGTTGGATTATATATAAATCTATTAGGTAGAAGCCTAACCTACAGCCTTTTAGTAACCAGTAGTTTCTTATCACAAGTTGGCTCATATGGAGAAGATAAGGAAAATTTAATCTCTTTTATAATTTGAAAAGAGATAAAGGAGGTAGAAAATTTATAAATAGATATATCACAGTAGAAATTATTACTGCTTCCTCTTCTTCTCCATTCTGAAACCCTAAGAGGTAAAGTAGGTTGTGTGATCTATCTTTTTCTTTCCCTTACTTATTAGACTAATAACTACGTCTATGAATTCCTCATCAGGTACACAATCTCTCTTATTTTGTTTTGACTATTAAATTTTGGTTAATTCATGCTATTAACAAAAGGTATCATGGTTTTTATTTTTAGATTGATATTTAACTGGAAAAAAATTTTCATTTTCATTAAATCATTGAATTTCAAAACTCGAATTCATTTATATGAAAATTTTTTAAATTGAACAATTTTTTTAAGTTAAAATTTATTTACATAAAACTTATTCATATAAAATCACAACAACAAAAAACTTAAATAATTATTAATATGATTTAAATTCATAAAATTATTTGGATAGTATTTTTTTAATTTTTATATTATAATATATTGATGAAAATATACAATAAAATACTACCCATACTTATATTAAAAATTTTAAAACATGAAAAATTTTATACTGAACACGAGCATATTTATGGACGCTCGTAGGAACTGAATATTTTGTCTATCTTTATGCAAGGCTCTCAAACACGCTATTCTGTCGGGAATTGGCTTAAGCGAGGTAAAAGTAAAATCCTTTCTTCTTTTTGGCCTGAACACGAAAGGTACATAATGTAATTGGCTTTTTGACGCACATATATCAATAATAAAAACAAAATGAAGATATGTACAATGAAACAATTTCCGTCGATGTATAACTTTTACTGTTTCACAATTTTTTTAATAAAAATTGGGACGCGGAGCCTGTTATTAATTTTTTTTGTAAATAGGTTTAGAGAAATGTGTGTAGTTTATATAAGTTTTAAAATTTTTTTAATTAATTATAATTTATAATTGATATATTTTTTTATAAAAAATGATAATAATTTATTTATATTAAATAATTTTTTAAAATATTTATATATTTTGTAAAAAATTAATTTTCTTGTTATATCATACCCATCTAAATTTTAAAATTATAATGTATTTAATTTTTTAATTCATAAAAATTTATTCTTAAAATTTTTGTAATTAATCTATTTTTGAATTTCATATAATAATTTTGTAACTATGAAGTAAATTGTTTTTATTTGAATTTTGAAAAAAATAAAATTTAATTTATATATATATTTATTTATTTAGATTTTTTAATCCTCAAATATTTGTATTTTGAGAAATATTAATATATTTTTGTTTTAAATTTGTAAAAAAAATATTTTAATTTTTCATTGTTAATATTATGTGTGTGTATATATATAACTTTTACCAACACTAAGTAAATTTTTATATAATCAAATGCTCTATTTTTTTTCTTAGATAATAAGTTTAAAGTCGTTAATTTTTTTTAAATTCAAAATAGTTATTGGTAAAAATTCGTAATGGATAAAATGGTGGAATAACTATTTTGAATTTAAAAAAAATTAACGACTTTAAACTTATTATCTAAGAAAAAAAATAGAGTATTTGATTATGTAAAAATTTACTTAGTGTTGGTAAAAGTTATATATATACACACACATAATATTAACAATAAAAAATTAAAATATTTTTTTTACAAATTTAAAACAAAAATATATTAATATTTCTCAAAATACAAATATTTGAGAATTAAAAAGTCTAAATAAATATATATATATATATAAATTAAATTTTATTTTTTTCAAAATTCAAATAAAAACAATTTACTTCATAGTTACAAAATTATTATATGAAATTCAAAAATAGATTAATTACAAAAATTTTAAGAATAAATTTTTATGAATTAAAAAATTAAATACATTATAATTTTAAAATTTAGATGGGTATGATATAACAAGAAAATTAATTTTTTACAAAATATATAAATATTTTAAAAATTATTTAATATAAATAAATTATTATCATTTTTTATAAAAAAAATATATCAATTATAAATTATAATTAATTAAAAAAATTTTAAAAATTATATAAACTACACTTATTTTTCTAAACCTATTTACAAAAAAAAATAAAAAAAATTAATAAGGACAGGCTCCGCGTCCCAATTTTTATTAAAAAAAAATTCGTGAAACAATAAAAGTTATACATGGACAAAAATTGTTTCATTTACATATCTTCGTTTTGTTTTTATTTTTGATATATGTGCGTTAAAAAGCCTAATGTAATTATTGTAATATGGCCATTCACGGCTTTTTATACACATTCTTTACCGTTCCTTTTTTATAACCTTTATTCAAATTAACGCTGTCCCCACCTATTTATCTTTTTTAGTTCTGAAACTAACTAACACATACGCACGCGCACACATACATATATATTTGTTGTTAAATTTTAAAAATATTATATTATATTTAAAGATTATAAATTTATAAAATTTATAATAAAAAATTTTAAAATTTTAAATTATTTAAAAAGATCAAATGGTGTTATAATAAAACTTAATTACTATCAAAGCTGCATAGAATTATCACTGACATTTTTTAAAGTTACAACAAGAATTAATCTTTGCTCAAAAAGTAAGTTTTTGGATTTCTCTAAATAATTTAAAATTTTAAAATCTTTTATTATAAAGTTTATATATGTATAGTCTTTTGAATGTAATTTTTCTTTTAAAAAAATCAAAATTTAACGAGCAACAGAGTTTGGTGTAAATTGTCATCATCATCAACGTTGAAGGGGTGAACAGTATCATTCATCATTCTTGTACCCAGCCAAGCGGGCGATAGAAACAAACGGGGCTTTTCCAACTCCAGCCTCACCAATGCTTCTACAGAACGAGGAAGATGATGAGTGGGACGAAAAGTAGTTTTTGAAGTACAAATTCAAAGGCGATTGGAAAGACAATGAATTACGCGAGGACACATTCCAAGGTAAGTGGGATATGGTTGCAGATCATGTACTTCTGATCTGTATCATCTGGAATAATTTAGATCATTTAGATCTGATTTTTTTTAATTTTAATATTTTTATTATTTTAAAAGATATAATATATAAAATAAAAATAATAACTGTAAATCTTTAAAAAATAATATTTTAAATCAAATTTTAAAAAATTTAAATTTAAATTTTTTAAATTAAATTTAAACAATTCAAATCAAATATATTCTATACATTTTTCTCGTGAGTGCAAAGAATTTGGATATGTGTATCACGCATATTTTGTAAGGAGTGATCTAAATGGTTTAAATTTAATTTAAATGATTTAAATTTAAATTTTTTTAATTTTTATTTTTATTTAAAAATGTCTTTTCCTTAATGATTCACAGTTGATATATTGCTTTTATTCTACATTTTACATTGTTTGAAATAATAAGCATTTTAAAATTTTCTTAAAATAAAATAAATGGCCTAGGTTAAAAGTATATAATTTACATTTCTTTTTAGATGTATAATAACAATAAAATTTCAACTGTGAGTTTTTAAAAAAATAATATTTTAAATAAAAAAATTAAAATCTGAACCTATGATCACTTCCCAAAAAATCTGGGAAGCGCACGCCAATCTGCATGAGAATGCTCCGCAAATGAAAAATAAGAGAGGGGAAACCCCTGTGCGCCGTGCAGCCGCAAGGGGGTCCGTCAGAATGTGCCAGTGTATTGTACAGGCAGGCTATGACATGGGTCTGGATTTGCTGACTATCACTAACAAAGCATGCGCGACGCCCATCTTCACGGCTGCTCTCCACAACCGTAAACATGCCTTCCTCTTCCTCCACGATGCCGCTATTAATCATCTACCTATAGATCGAAATTTTGACCTCCTTCGAAGAACAGTTGATGGAGATACTGTTTTTCACAGTGCCATTGGGGGCGACCATTTTGGTAAGCATCTTAATTTATTTTATATACTCTATTCATTATTAATTGGGGTTTCAGTGATAACTTCTCGTAATTGATAAAAACATACTAAAGTTGAGTTATTACTTATTAATAACGAGTCGTCTGCATTTGCAGATTTGGCTTTTCACATAATCTGACTGTACCCACTTCTTTTAAACCTTGTCAAAGGGAATATCTCCTCTTCATGTCCTTGCCTGCAAACCTTCGGCCTTTAAAAGTGGCAGCAACCTCTCATGGTGGCAGAAAATCATATACTACTGTAAGTATGACACAACATTTACATTAAAATCTCGTTTGTAAAGGTACCATATATTCTTTCGACAAAATTATCATTGCAACCTTTGGCCATATATATTGTTTAATTTTTGTGACTTAATTAATATTTAATTAAAACCTTCATTAACATATGTGGAAAGTACAATGCCAGTACTTTTCAAAACTTCAACCTTTGAGTGATAAAATTTCTGTCAATTAATAATTATATCTTTTTGGTGCAATATAGACATCTTGATTGGCTGAAATATGATCCTA
This sequence comes from Erythrophleum ivorense, assembly GCA_026724425.1. Classification (NCBI taxonomy): domain Eukaryota; kingdom Viridiplantae; phylum Streptophyta; class Magnoliopsida; order Fabales; family Fabaceae; genus Erythrophleum; species Erythrophleum ivorense. The sequence goes on from JAIUCV010000003.1 coordinate 9,981,782, forward strand.
TTGTAAGAAAAACACCAGATCTGAGAAGCATGAAACAGGCGAGGTGCCCAGAAAACTACCAGACATGTTAAGAGTTCCTTGAAAGTCGTTACTCTGGTAATTTGATTGAATCTCGAATCTCACATGCTGTCCCTTTTTTTTCCCTGTCTTGAATTAATTAATTCAGCTTATTTATAAATTGTTTAATTATAAATTAAAATATATAATTTATTTATTACTATATTGTCACAATGAATTATTTTTAATTAACTTTGTTAATAGAAGATAATAATATATATGTTGATGACAAAAATCAGGGAACACTGTCTTTAATTAGAAATTTTAGTACGTAGTCATATTTTTTTGTGCTTTTATTTTCATTTAATTATCTCTTCATATTTTTTGACACATGACAACTCTCAGGACAATTTCAAAATCTAGGAGGGGCTCGGGCAAATCCTCAAGGAGGTTGATCATATTGCATTAGTTTCAAGTTTTTTCTTGTTGGACATAAAAAATCAATTTGTTGAAAATGGTTTAATTGCATGCGGTTTCTTAGGATGTAGATGATACATTTCAGACATTAAAATATTTAACATGCAGTTTTTCAAGCATCAGTCATAAAAGCCGAAGTTCCTGATATTAATAGATAAAAAGAAAAGGTGAATATTTGTTTGGCATCTAATCATGCATTTATTGGCAGGAAATAAGGAAAAAGGGGATCCAGAGAACCCACCAGATAACGTACATAATGAAAATATTCCACAAATTTATGCCGCCCATCATGAGTTTCTCGCCATCTTCGTAACTTTATTTGGCTTTTCAGGAATATTTGGTATGTTATTAATTTCTTAATCTATTATACTTCTTCCTCCAGTTATGCCTGCTCTTGATTTTCTGTGAACGTGCTTGTCGGGAAAAACATCTACCGACATGAAGAACATGAAAGAAAAGCATGCATGGAATGTTCAGATATTGGATGAACTAAAGAAAAGGCCTTCTATGGCATTCATCGGAGATGGAGGTAACCCCGGAGATTGAGAAAGGTGTTTTGTAAGACCAGATCCGTTGGAAACTAAAACTTCAATTTATATTGAAGCCAAGCTAGGCAATCAATTTGATTTTTAGTTCATTCAAATCAAACATATATTCTGTGCCTTATGAAACTAGAATAAAACTTAATGTCTAGTAATAGTACTGATGGAAAAATTGATGTACTGGTAACTGGCATAAATTTAAGTAGTTTGCATGAATTTTTAAATATTATTTTAAGAAAGATTGTAATAATTGATGCTTTACAATTCAAATGCATGTGAAGATGATCAGAGACAACATTATTCTGATAACGGAAAGGAAACACTCATATTAATCGCAGCAAAGAATGGGGTGATGGAAATAGTAGAGAAAATTCTTGATATTTTTGCAGCGGCTGTTGACTCTATAGATGGTGAGGGAAAGAACATAGGGCTATTGGCAGTAGAGAATAGAAAACTCCACCTATATTAGTTCTTGCTCAAAAAGAGTTTCCTAAGAGAAACTATACTTCGGAAGGTGGATAATGAGGGAAACAATGTATTGCACTTGGCACCCAAGCTTGGAAACTACAAACCTTGGCTCATCCCAAGCGCAGCACTCCAAATGCAATCAAGTGGTTTGGGTTTGAGGTAATTAAAAAAGTGTGTATGTGTGTGTGTATGGAATTATAAATGGATTGATCAGTTGCAACTAACCAGATACGTGCCAGATTGTTGACTGTTTAGCAATATATAATATTTCATAATTCTCCCCGCTGCCATGTAAATTTAGTTTGTGAGAGAGTCATCGTAACCGCGAATGGATTCTCTGCTTGGCAACCTGCAAAGCACGCGGTGCTTTGCGGCAAAATGATGTCGTCTTAGGCTTGTGAAGAGTTGATCTCAGCCACTCAATTGACAACGCCATCTAGCCATCCATTTGAACCCTCTTAAACGTGCGTTTGGAGCAATAGGTTGTATTCGTCCTACGCATCTTCCTCGACTGCATCTGAGGCTTCCTTCCATGGCTGAACCTAACTCCATCTAATAGTAGAAGATATCCAGCACTTGTCCTCTCCAACGCAGCATTTGTGAAGAAGATCCGAACTCTCTTAAACGTGCGTTTGGAGAAAGCATTTGTCCAACACGTCTTCCTTAGATGCATCTAAACTTCCTTCCATGGCTGAACCCAACTCCATCCAACACCAGAAAGCATCCTGCACTCATCTCCATCTAATATCACGGCATCCATGAAGAAGTTTAAAATGAACATTTGCTGAGATTAACAATCTTCTCCTTCAAAAGCAAAGATTTGCGACAGGGATACTTTAGTTGTTGGGAATTTGTCTCCAGAGATGGTGAAAGAGACAGGGAGCTTTTAGCATTTTGGATCACTGGTTATGGATGACATCCTTCTAGGAGTTGAGAAACCAACTTGAGAAACTCATACCAACGTTGCTTCTATGCATTTAGCAACCATATCCTCTAAGGAGATGTGCATGGTTTTTAAGCACTACGGCTTGGAACTTCCAAAAGACAATGAAAAAAATTTAACAATGGATGCCCTTTTTGGTTCTGCTCAGTTGTGGCCTTGGCATATCATTTATTACTGTGGATTGAAGAAGTGACCAATTTCAACTTAGAACTATGCCAAGCGAGTTGCTCAAAATCAAGAACTTGGTATTGTTGACAAATACTCCCTCCAGACTCCAATATAAATCACTTATTAGATAGTTGTTTTAGTCTAAAATATTATAAGTCAATTTTTTAAATTATCTTAATCATTAAATAACTTTTTCTTTAAATATCCCTAATTAAATAGAGAGTCATTAAAACTAATATAATTTATTAAGGATAAAAGTAGGCTCTTTAATTAGGGGTAAATATGAAAAAAATAATAATGATTTGATACAGATTCAATTAGTTAAATTACTTTTAATTAACTTTTTTAATATCTGTGAAGTAAGAATTGGTGACTTATATTGGAGACCGAAAGAAGTATATGAGAAGCAGCAATGGATGAGGGGAGTTCATTACGAGGAACTCAATAATGCTACCTGCCACCAATTATGCCCCTTTAGTAGACTTCTCCGTGTAGAAAGTCAGTATTTTATGTTTGCTCTTTTCAGGCTCTCATTGGAATTCGGATGTGATTTTTTTAAAAAGGATTTTCAAAAAGTTTGACTAGAAAATTTTTTTAAGTAAACTTAGTGCATGGTACACCAAATGTAATCAATAGTCAAAATTTAATTTGCACAGATAGAGTTCATATGTAGTATAAGTAGGGTCTATATGCAAAGCAAATTTTAACCATTTAGTATATAAATAACATGGCGTTCCCGATACATATAAGAATTGCTCTTGCCTAAGTAGCCAAATAGATAATTATGCAAATCATAACATAATTCATATTGCACTACTTGTAGTCTCCGCAAGATTTTGCTGCTGTATTTAATAAAAATGATTATATATATAACAATAGCAATACATTGAATAATAGTACAGTTTCTGGAATGATTAAAAGTCAAGTTTGTGTTTCACTTTTGTTCTGTTCATTTTTGTGTTTGCCTAAATGAGATGGCACGAAAGGCTGAAGATGGTGTTTTAAAAACAGGGCACCAAATCCATATAAGCTGCAAAAAAACGCTGGATTTCATTTCAGGTGGCTAAGGGAGATTGCATCTTATTATTCCTGCCAACCCCACGAAAGGCACCGTTTCATTAAAGCTGAAATGGTGCAATTTGATCCCTTTCATGCGTGGCGTTGTGGTCCACAGATGCCGCAAACGGGTGAGATTACAAGTCTAAGATCACATCGTTTTAATGCGAAACACGCGGTGCTTTGCAGGATGCAGAGCAGAGAATCCGTTCCCCATCGTCACCTTATGTGCCTTCCCGATGCAACTCGAAAGGAGAAACCCCAGAAGGCATCTTCACCGAAACTAACGAGAAACTGGAGGAAAAGCCCCCCCCCCCCACCCACCGGGGCGGACTGGGGAGAGGGGAGGGGAGTTGATAAACAAAACCTCACAATCGTGCACGGTGGTGGCTGCACTGATTGCAACGGTGGCCTTTGCCACAGAGGTGGCCGTACCCGGTGATGTCCAAGAAAGTACGGGCCAGCCAACCCTTGAGAACGAGATAGCATTTCAAGTGTATGCCATCACATCATTGTTCTCCGTCTTCTGCTCCGTCGCCTCGGTGGTCATGTTACTCTATTTACTCACTTCTCGTCATCAACAGCAAGATTTTGGGAAGGACCTGCCCAGGAAGCTTCTAGTAGCTTTGACCTGTCCATTGCTTCCTTGTTGGTCAAGTACAAACTCCGACCCGCGCTTCCTCTATATTTTGTGGCTTCCCTCCCAGTCACCCTTTTTGCTCTTGCACAACTTCCCCTATACTTTGATTTTCTGTGAGCTACCTTCAAGAAAGTGCCACAGCATGGCTGGTACAGGGTCAGCCCCCCAACACTCAGGAAGTTCCAAAAGAAGAATAGCTCAGTAACATTTGATCCACCACAAGCCCAGAAGAGAAATGAGGAACAAGTCTAGAATTCAGATAATCAAGCCTGTTAACCATGCTGTTACTTAGTTTGTTATACCTTCTGTCCGCTACTTTCATTTCTTGGCATCGCAAATGAAAGGATTCCTGCAAGTTATCTGGAAAGGTCTGAAGAGAATGGAAGGAAAAAAGAAAGAAAAGAAAAAAAAAAAAAAAGAACAGTCATCCTCTCTGGGACATTGAAAACCTGCAGGCAATTTATATAAGATATTTTGTATCGGATATGTGGTACTTGCAACTCTAATCTTCATAGAATTTTTTGAATATTTTAAATAGTCAATAAAATTTAAATATAGAATATTTCACTTATAAATGCAAGAAATATAATTTTTGAATTGTAATTAAAATATCTAAAATTTAACCAGACACACACTCATTCCCATTTCTACTTAGGATTATTAATGTTAGGATGTCGAGTGTCGGGGCTTTTTGACCTATGCACTACATTGAAAATAACTAATGCCTCGATTAATGTGTCGCGAATCTACTTTACCCGATTTACTTAAAAGTTTTTTTTTTCAAAAAAAAATTATAGAACGTAAATTCTGGGACTCCACGTTCTAATTGGAACGCAGGGTTGTTAATCCCATGTTCCAATATATATTTTTTATTTATTGTTATATATATTTGAGTTATTTTACTTTTTTAATAGTTTGTTGTTTCAGCCACTAATTTCTGTTTAAATTTTTGGTACTTCGAAATAAGATGATTTAGAAGCATTCAAACAAAATTTTATTAAAATTAATAATAATAATACTATACTTTGTCAATAGGGTTTGTGGTAGGTAGCTATGATTACATGCATGTTGTCCAAGACCCCTCATCTTAGCTCATAGTATCATATTGAGGTAGTACCTATTAGCCTGTAGAATCTTTATAGCTAAATGTCCAAATGAAGTGGAGGTGTATCTTATGATTAGACATGGTTGCTGACTTCTAATATATGAGATATACCATTTAATTGAGAGTTGTGTGCACTTGTACTAATGATGCTAGTATATCAATTTGAAGTTATAAATCATTTTAGGGCCATTGGTCAATTTTTGTGGAGGAGCATGAACATCATATTTTGTTTTTATATTTCTCAGGACACAAAAAAAAATATTAAAATAAAAAAATCATCATTTTGGGTTTATTTTTGAATTTTGAGGAGATTCACTTTTGAAGTGAAGTTTAATTTTGGAGTCATTTTTAATTAATAAAATAATTAAAAAAATCATTAGAGTGAAGTTTAATTTTTTACTCACTTCTAAATTAGTTTTAAGTCAATAAAAGACATTAAAAACAAAAGAGAGAGTCCATGTAAAGAGTTAAGATCTTACCTTGTTATGTACAAAGTCACCCAAAAAAAAAAACTAAAGTCAAAATGCAAGCTTGTGCTGCATTTAGAAACCTTGCCCATCGAACATAGACGATGGCAACTCCCAAAAAGGAATTCATAGCTCAAATAAGGGCTGAATTGAATATATATATATATATATATATATATATGGTAGATAAGAGAAAGAAGGGGTATGAGACAAAGAGAATGGGGTGTTGGCCTAATGGTCTTTCAACCCTTTTATGTTTGATGATTCTAAAAGCCTAGTTAAGATAAAAGTCCAAAATTGACTTATTTTTAACTACTTTTGCCTTAGCCACTTTTATAACATATAAAAAAGACAATAGTTCATATGTTTAACCTTTTCCTCAATGTAAATTTTTATCCTATTGCTAAAAGTAAAAAGTTGATTTTAGTATGCTTATATGTCATCTCTGATTATTGACTTTTGTTAAAGCAAAAATCAATCTTGCTCCATTTTACTTCTTAAATGTATTAATGAGGATAAAACAATTAGAGAAATTACTGCATGATGCATATCTTTTGGACATGCTCGCTTTGTACTGAATTATGAAAGAAAATAGAGATAGTGGTCTACTAGTTTGAAAATCTTTTAAAACCAACCAAAAAAGAATAGCTATCTTATTTTTCCATGGCTACCCAAGAATCATGATAGCTTAGCTACTTTACAGACAAATATGGAGCTATTTCACAATAGTTAGAAAACTAGAGACCTATATAAGATGAAGTGCTAAACAAAGACACAACTAAAAAAATACAAAGTTATTTTATTCCATAACTTGTTGTAGTTCTCCTTATTCTAAATTTCATCTTTGCCAAATGTCCAGTTTGTTTAATTATTTGAGGGTCAAACTATGAGCATACTTATAATCCTTTGATATAAAAGGGTTTCTAAAACTTCTTATCTCTTTTGTGTAAATCTTTTCTTAGAGAGTTAATTAGTGAGTAAGTTGTAAAACCATTTCTAAAAATTCTAGGTAAGTTTGGAAACTTAGCTACTTGTGTGCTGTGTTCTAAGTAAGTTTATCATAATCTATTAATAGCCTTTTCAAATCTAATTTTTCTTATGGATTTTGTCATCATCAAAAAGGAGATATTGTTAGCCTGAGGTTTAATAGGCCCAATAACTTCATTTGGCTCTTGACTTTGATGATAACAAAATAAATATTTTGATATATGAAAAAGTCCACTAAAAATTATCTTGTTAAAATTTATATCTTTCAATTTGTTTAAAATTCATTAATGAGCTAATAGACAAATCTCTCTTGCCTTTGACCTTTGAACAATACAAATGGAACAAAATATATTTGTATTGACTTTATTATCTCTCTTGCAACTAAAATTTTGTGGTATAAGAAAAAAGTATATTATTTGTCTAACCTTGAAGCATAAAAAGAATATTAATGAAAATAAGACAAACACTCTACACAACATAGTGTTATTGAGAAATAAAAAATGAATGTTGAAGACATATATCTTTTATTTTGGCCAAAAAGATGCTACACTTAACACTTCACTCTATAGAAAAAGAGATGTCATTAGTAACGGCTACAAGTTAGTGAAAAAATATAAATGCATTGAAGATTGAAAATCAAATCATGAATAAATTATCTGTGCACTCAATAGCATTTACTTTTCTTATAATATTCTGAGTCTCTAGTTTATCAACTTTTAAAGAAGTATTTATTAACTATTTTTATAATCCCTTACCAGGTTGTAAATCTTCTTTTCTTAACTTTTGTTGCAACTTTCTAATGTGAGATTAAGTTAAGGTAAGCTTGTGCAAAACCTTATATAAGTAACTTAATGGTTAGTTTAAGTAACCCTATGTGAAAGTAAGTTAAAAGTAAGTTTGTGTAAAACTTTATGTAAGTAAGTTGATAGTGAACTTGTAAAAGCTCTTAAACAAATTAGTCAAGATATAATTGTACTATAACTTGTTGTTTTGGAGTAAAGGAATTCCCTTAATAATTAAGGAGACTAGACACAAGCTAGAAGAACTAGATCATGATAAATTATTATGTATTATTTCTTTTTCTTTAATTCTTTATTTGTGCATTTCTTTTAAGGTAACTTAATTTGTAGTATGCACTTAACTTGTATTTACTGTGCTATTCTTCACAAAACATTATCGCTCTTAAGAAACAGTTTATTAAAGTTTCGCTTAATTGGTTTGTAGTCTCCTAAACTTAACTTTAACTTGCAATTATTTTTTGATTATTTTTCACTTTTTGCGCTCATACTATTCATCTCCCTTTATATGTGTTTATCAAGAAACCCTTTAATAATTGCTCAAGCTTATTTCCATTTATTCTCTTAAAGAGTTTTCAACAAGTATTGAAGGATCTCTTAGTAAGCTTGGTTCCTACATTGTAAAATCATTATTATACTATAATTAGTTAAGTTACTGGAAAATTGTGAAAATTTTAGTTTGGTAGTGAGGTTGTAAAAGTGTTAGTGTTGAATCTTTTGATGACAAGGCTGCCTCTAGTGTAAAAGGATGTAAAAACAAGTGTAGTGAGCCTTTAAGGTTGCCTAGTTATGAAAATAGTAAAAGATAGGAAGCTAAGCCTTGTATTAGGGGTTGCCTATTTATAATTGATTGTAATTTCCTATCATTATAAATTATCTTGCTTTATACTTTGGGAGAGAATGTAGATGGTCTAAATATAAATCTTATTCCTGATTTTCTTCTTCCTTGTACTTTACGCATAATTTGGCTTCTGCGAAATGTAGGAACCTTAGAAAATCTTATTTGTTTATTGAGGTTCTTGGTTCTCTTGAATATGTAAGTGAAGTATTTGTTTTCAAAAACTCATTTATCCAAAAGGGGTGTTTACTGAAAATTAGGAACTTGAGATTCTTGATTGAAAAAATAATTTTAAAATTAGCCCCTTTTTTTTTGGTAAAAATACCCAATTCAACTCCTTTCTTTGGAAATATTCTATGCTGGTGAACTGAAATTGGTGTGAATTCAAATAAATTTAATTTCTATTTCAATTCGGGCAACACGTGGATATATGACTGTTGCTTTTTGCACAACAAATTTTGTTCGGCAAGAGCCCGCAAAGGTTCTCTCTCAATTCAATTTTGTCATTTTCAAGACTGCTAGGTTGTCGGGGCAAGATGGTCATGTTAACCACAGGTACTTTATAAAGAAGAGAAAATATTGAACAGAATCACACAACACAACTTTAAAATAGTGTCATCTGTATGCTCATTTGAATATCATCACTTTAGGAAACCTTTCGCATGATCCTCTTGTCTACTCCGTCGGGAATCGGCTTGAGTGAGGTAAAAGTAAAATCCTTTCTGCTTTTTGGCCTGAACACGAAAGGCATATATTATAATTAATGTAAGACGGGTTCAATAGATTTATGGCATTTTTTAACACTTTTTTTAATTTTTTTTAACCCTTGTTCAAATTAACGCTATATCTTTTAGACAACGCTTATATGCTGTGACTTTTTTTTAATTGTGAGAATTTTCAATAGTATATAATTATCTAATAATAATATCACAAGTAAATAATTTTTATAGATAACTCTATGATTTCTCAAATAAACTATTTATATTAATATTAAAGAATTGTATATTTATCATATTTTGATTGAAAATCAATAATAAAAATGTAAGTAATTACAAATAAATTTAGTTTTTTTGTATTTCAATTTTAAAGCTAATCAAGTAATCTTATATATATATATATATATGTTAATAAGTTTTAAAAATTAAAATTGAAAAAATTATACTACAAACTCCACGTTGAAGATATTTATATGGAAAGACTTTAAATTTTAAAATTATTTTCAAGGACTCAGTGGTCAAAAATTTAAATTGCATATGATAATAACAATACAGGACTTTAAATTAAAATTTTTTGTCTTTTAAATCGTTTAAAATAATTTTAAATTTTAAAATTTTTTAATATATACATTTTTAATTTAGAGTCATCAATTCAAATTTTTCCGTTAAAATTTAAACCAGTGTGGCAGAGTTTGGTATAAATTGGCGTCATTGAATGCGCGAACAGTATCATTCATCATTCTTGCACCCAACCAATCGGGGGAAAGAAACAAATGGCTCCACCTCCAGCTCCACAAATGTTTCAATGGAACGAGGAATATGATGAGTGGGAAGAAAATTTGTGCAAGTACAAATTCGAAGGCAATTGGCTAGCCAATGAATTATGCGAGTATACATTCCAAGGTATTTGGGATAAGATTGTGGAGTTTTATGAAGTGAACCCATTGCGTCACTGCAGTGAGATCACGAGCTCAAAAGACCCAGCATTGCACATGGCCATCAATGATAACCGAGGAGATATTGTGGAAAGACTGGTAAGTATCATCATGGAAAATGCTAGTAGATATCTGTTTAAGAATGCTCTGGAAATTAAGATTGAGAGAGGGGAAACCCCTCTGCACTGCGCAGCGGCAAGGGGGTCCGTGATATGGGTCTGGACTTGTTGACTATCACTAACAAAGGGGACGAGACGCCAATTTTCATGGCTGCTCTCCACAACTGTAAACATGCCTTCCTCTGCCTCCACCATGCCTCTATTAATTAGCCACCTATAAATCAAGATTTTGATGTCCGTCGAAGAAAATCGATGGAGATACTATACTTCACCATGCCATTAGGGGAGACCATTTTGTTAAGCATCTTAATTTATTTAATATACTCTACTCATTCGGGTTTCAATGATAACTTCTGGTAATAGATAAGAACATACCATAGTTGAGTTATTACATACTATTTACAAGCCGTCTGAAATTACAGATCTGGCATTTCACATAATCCCAGTGTACCCAGATCTGTCAAACAATTTCAATCTAAAGGGAATGACTCCTCTTCATGTCATTGCCAGGAAACCTTGGGGCTTAAAAGTGGCAGCCACCACTCATGGTGGCAGAAAATCAATACTACTATGAGTATGACACGACCTTTAAATTAAAATATCGTTTGTAAAAGTACCATATATTCTTTCGACCAAAATATTATTGCATCCTTTGGCCACATATATTGTTTAATTGTTGCGATTTAATTAATATTTAATTAAAACCTTCATTAATTAACATATATGGAAACTTGTACTTTTCAAAACTTTAACCTTTAAGTGATAAAAATTTTGTCAATTAACAATTCTTTTTTTCTTGGCGTCAGATATACATATAGATCAGCTGAAATGTGACCCTGCTACAAGAACAGCACACCCACAGTTGAGAAGCTTGAAACAGGAGAGGTGCCCAGAAAACTACCAAACATGTTACGAGTTCCTTGCGAGTTGCTACTCTGGTAATTTGAATCGAATCTCAAATCTCACGTGTTGTCCTTTATTCATTGTTTTGAGTTAATTAATTCAGCTTATTTGCAACTTGTTTATTTATAATTTAAAATATATCATTTATTTATTAGTATATAGTCAGTCACAATGAATTATTTTTAATTAACTTTGTCAAGATCCGGACTCTCGGCTTTTCCGTCCAGTTGCCAAGGATGGGCGCCTTCAAGCTTGCCTCTCCACTTGCAAGGCATGGGTCTCACTCTGTTTCTGAGGGGGCATGGAGAGAAATTGCTTCATCGTGCGATAAAGCTGAACGCAGACCCAGACCCTTCTTCTATTATTATTATTTTACTTTTCTTTTTTTGCCAAAAATTTTTATATGGATTGTTTTAAAATATGTTGTTTAGATAAGGAAAAAAATATAACCATAATATAATATAAGAAACCAAAGTTAGAGCCTTCTTTTTATCATTTTAAACTATAAAATATTCTAATTTAATTTTATATTAATAAAATAATGAAAAATAAATTTAAATTAATTTATAAGTGGATATTGGATAAAAAAATTAATGAATCAAAAGATAGCATTATAGTATAAAATATTAAATTAATTTAAAAAATTTTAATAATTATCTCATAAAAATTAATTTTAATTTAATTTAATGAATCTTAAAAAATATATCTATCGCTTAAAATATATTTTTATTTATATTGATTACTAGTAATTTATTTTAATTTATTCTTTATCTAGTTTAATTTTGTATTAGTATTTATCTTAAATCTAATAATTAATTTAATAATTTAGGTATATTTATATTTATCTAAAAAAATTTACAATATATATCATTTATTTATTTATTTTATTATTTATTAATTTTTATTATGAAATTGTTTATTTAAATTTTAAAATTCAATATTTAAAATGGCTTAGTGCTTTTGTGGCGACCAAAGTTGCTGCTAAAAGCAGCTTTGGTAGCCCCTTTTGCTTTCTTTTTGACTTTAGTTTCTCAAAAAAAAAAATCCAATGTTTTTTGCGGTAACAAAAGTCACTGTAAAAAATAACTTTAATAGCAATCTTACAAGGTTGTTGCTAAGTGGATTTAGTAATAACCTTTTAAGGTCATTGTTAAAAGTGACTTTGATAGCATCTTTATAAGATTGTTATTAAAGTCATTTTGTGACAACTGTTTTTTTACTATTAAAAGTTTTAGCAAAATCAAAGAAACTTTTTTAGTAACGACTAAAAGAATAGTTATTAAAAATTTTAGTGATAACTTTTTTTTAGTTATCACTACAAACATGTTCTTTTGTAGTGATATATTTGCTTCGAATCTTGGGTTGCTAGGAACTTATTAAATCCAAGTGGTTATTTGAGTTGCAAAAATCCTTGAATTACACCTATGTATTGCTTCATGTTGTAAGCAAAAAAGCTCGTATGAGTTGAGCCCATGTTAAGGTTTACTCATTATAATTGGCTAATAAAACACTTGCAAGTTAGGGAGGTTGCATTGACAATTAGGCAGGAAGCTTTGAGTAGTTGAACCTTTGAAAAGTGTTGGACTGTATATTGCGATTACCTCATAATAAAAAATCTCTTGCTATATGCTTAAAGATTATATATAAAACCTTAGTGATGAGAAACAAAAAAAGACCTTTGGTTTAAGAGAACCACCCAAATTTAATTATTTGGACCACAGTTTAATTTATCAAGATCTAAGCTAATATTGAATGGATGCTTGTAAATAACCAATAGAGACTTGACTAATTTTTTATTTTATTTTTTCACAAATCCTAAATCATTCATGAAGGGTGCTTTTTCTTTTTAAAGGTCATTTCATTAAAATCATTATGAAACTGAAAGTTTTTAGAAAAGAAAAAATATACTTTAAGTCCCTTAATTTTATTTAAAGCTTTTTGTTTTTGTCCCTTTTTTTTTTTTTAGTTTCAACTTAGTCCCTTAACTTTACTTTAGATTTTACTTTCATCCTTTAACTTAATTCAGTTATAATTTAGTCCTTTAACATTATTTTAAATTTCATTTTTGTCATTTATTTTGATTTAGCTTTAATTTGGTCATTTAACTTTATCTCATATTATAATTTTACCTCTTAATTTTATTTTGTTCTAATATTTCCATTAATTTTCAAAATCAATTTAAATTTTTTTTTTCCTCTAGCACTATTAAATTAAAATGCTTATAAAAAAAAGTTTAATGTGACTCATCGATAAAATAAAATAAAATCATTAGTTAGATTAAAGCAAATTGGACAAAAATAAAATTAAAGAAAAAAAATAAAATTTAAGCTAAAGTTGACGGACAAAATTGGAATCAAATAAAATTAATGAATGAAGATTAAATTTAAAATAAAATTAAAAGACTAAATTAAAATGAAATAAATTTAAGAGATAAAAATAAAATTTTAAAAAATATTAAGAGATCCAGTTAAAACTAAATAAGATTAAGAGACAAAAGTGAAACCTGAAATAGAATTAAGAGATTAAAAGCGCATCTTAGCCTTTTAGAAAAGATATCCGATTAAATAACATAACATGCATGATTGGCTAGCTAAATAAGGAAATAACATGGCATTCTTGTCATTCAAAAACTCTAGTACCTTCATGGCATTCTTGACCTTCAAAAACTCTAGTATGCTACCTACAGCTAGATTCAAACGTCCAAAGGTCAAATAATTGTGTGAGTACTCTATATCTACCAGTTCCTGCTTTTGTTCACATGCATTAAAATAAAGGCTTTTATTTATTTGTTTGTTTGTTTATATATAATGTTAATCTTCTTTTATTTTCTCGCGTTGTCAACTAGAAATAGAGTAAAAAGTATGCATGAGGATATCAAACTTCTTAAACAGATACAACAAATCCAAAACTGTATTTTAGTTCCTTAAGCACGACATAAGAGCATTTTGATTTTGTAATATAGAACCAGAATAGAATTTTGGTCGTGTAATAAAAAATAAGAATGGAATTCTGATTTCGTTAGAAAACCAAGTGCTGGGCTCTTCCCTCTAAGCCAGAAATGCCCTTCTGAAGCGCATTTTCTGGTTCTTAATGGGGAAGTCGGTTTAACTAGTACCAATGCAACCTTATCCTTTGAAAATAAATAAATAAAAAAAATAAAAACAATAGAAATCAAACTTTAAAGAAGTGTATTGTCTTCAGTTTCTTTATCCTTTTTCCTATACCACAGTGAGTTTTTATTTTTATTTCCTTTTCTTCTTATGGTTAAATTACTTTTTTTTAACTCTTGGATTAAATTTTATAACTAATGAGTTAGTGCTGTCTAGTGATGATTCTTACCTAAATTATATCATATCCAATACTTGTTTAGTTTTTACGGTCAGTACAAATTTTGATTGAACCTAGGTATGTCTTAGAAGAAGCTAGTGTAAAAATCACATATTAAGAGGTTATTCGAAATTTGAAATGGATTATTATTAAGAAATCGTTCCCCTCTCAATCAGCTTAATGATTTTGAACCCCATGCTCTTTCCCATAAACTAGACGATGAGGACCGAGACCAAGGGATAAACTTTTCAATAAATTTGAATTCCCTCATTTTGAATGAAATTTTAATTGAAAATCTCCAAAATGAAATATATTCAAAATATGCTCCACCGATCTCATACTGTACCTATCAAGCACCGTATAAGATTTTGATCAATTTACATTAAAGGCTTAATTAACCAGGTTTCATTATAACCTAAATAAAATACCATCTTCCATTGTTGAATCAAACACATTTATTTTTCCTTAACCTAAAAGCATTCTTTGTGAGTAGGAGAGAAAGAGAGAGAGAGAGAGAGAGAGAAAACTGAATGAGCTTGCTTAGTTTTCCAATATTCATTTATTTGCATATTTTATTAGAAACAAAAAAATTATGAAAAAAATGAGATTGGTAAAATTTGAAAGACAACATTTTGTTTAATTTAATTGAAATTAAAAAGAAACGTCTACATTATGTTTTCAAAGTTTTTACAAAACGATTGGTGATATTTTTATAATTTTGTAAGAGTAAAAATAATTATTAAAAAAATAAAATAATATTATAATTATTGAGAGTAAATTAAATTCAGAACTCGGAAATATTTATGACCATTCATGTCAATATGATTTTAAAACAAGATGAATAAATTCTTAACTTCACGAAGTAAACTTATGTTTTTAAATAATGGAAATAACTTTAATTTCTAGTTCAAGCAGTGTACATAAGTATATATGACAGTTGCTTTGCACAGCAAATTTTGGTTGGCAAAAACCTGCAAAGGTTCTCTCTCAATTCAATTTGGAAATTTTCAAGATTATTATGTTGTTAAAAGCAAGATGGTCATGTTAACTACAGGCACTTTATAAAGAAGAGAAAAAACTAAACAGACCATCAGAACACAACTTTAAAATAGTGTCATCTGCACGCTTGTTTGAATATCATCGCTTTGCAGCACTTGAATAAGAAGCTGGGTGAACACAAGAAACAAGATGCAACCTGGGCTTTGTACGATCCTTTTGTCTATTACACTGCATGGAATCTTTTTTTTTCTTTTTTTTTTTTACTTTATCTTTTTTACCCATATTTTGTACGGCTAGAAATGATTAGATTTGGTAGGTGAGATATGATAGTTTCTATCTTTAATTAGATTCATATTTTACGAAAAAAAAATGCTTCATTTTCATTAAAGCATTAATCACGAGACTTGAATTCATTTATTCAAGAAATTTTTAAATTGGACAAGTTTTTCTCAAGTTAAAACTGATTTAACTTTTTAAAAAAATAATATATTGATTAAAATTTGCAATAAAACACTACCCATATTTATATTTAAACCTTTAAAATATTTATAAAAATTTTTATATTAAACACAAGCATAACAGTTTGTTGCTATGCAGAAAGTTATATATAAAAAATAAAAATAAAAAAATAATTTTGGTGATTAAAAATAATTTTAATATTTTTATTTTTAATGATAGAGTAATGATTAAAAAATAATATTAAATAATAATAAAACAAAGATTAAAAGGACAAAATAGATTACACAAAAAAAAATTTCATTTCCTTCTCACATTTTCTAATCATACCGCCCGTTTTTATGGATGCTTGTAGGAACTTAATATTTTGTTCATCTCTGTGCAACGCTCTTACATACAGTTCACATGTTCACAAAATGCGGCACTCAAAACAAAAGCAAAACACGCTACTCCGTCGGGAATTGGCTTGAGCGCGGTAAAACTTGAATCCTTTTTGCCTTTTTGTCTGAACACGAAAGCAACATACTGTAATGTAAGATGTGCTAGATAGATTTATGGCTTTTTTTTCTACACTTTCTTTATTTGTTTATAACCTTTATTCAAATTAACGCTGTCCCCATCTATTTATCATTTTCAGTTCCGAAGTTAATCAAGTAATCTTTTATATATTTGTTGTTGAGTCTTAAAAATTAAAATTTAATGGGTGGGCAGAGTTTGATATAAATTGACATCATCACAATGGTGAAGGGGTGAACGTTGTTGTCTTCAATATATCATTCATCATTCTTGTACCCAACGACGAGGGGGACAGAAACAAATGGATCTTTCAGCGCGACAAGCGGGCCTACTGAACGAGGAAGATGATGATTTGTACAAGTACGCATTCCAAGGTAAGTGGGATAAGATTGTTGAGTTATATGCTGAGAAAACATGGCTTCACAACAGTGAAATCACGAGCTCAAAAGACACGGCATTGCACATGGCCATCAATGATGACCAAGAAGACATTGCGGTGAGGCTGATAGGTATCATCAAGGAAAATGCTGATAGTTATCCGTTTGAGATCAATGCTCTGGAAATTAAAAATCAGAAAGGGGATACCCCACTGCACCGCGCAGCCGCAAGGGGGTCCGTCAATATGTGCGAGTGTATTGTAAAGGCAGGCTATGATATGGGTCTGGATTTGCTGACTATCACTAACGAAGAGGGCGAGACGCCCATCTTCATGGCTGCTCTCCACAACCGTAAACATGCGTTCCTCTGCCTCCACGATGCCTCTACTAAATATCCACCCATAAATCAAGATTTTGATCTCCTTCAAAGAAAAGTCGATGGAGATACTATACTTCACTGTGCCATTAGGGGGGACCATTTTGGTAAGCATCTTAATTTATTTCCTCTATTCATTGTTAACTGGGGTTTCAGTGATTCTGGTAATTAATAAAAACATACTAAAGTTGGGTTATTACTTATTACTAACAATCCATCTGCATTTACAGATTTGACACTTCACATAATACGAAAGTTCCCAGACCTTTTAAACAAGTTCAATGTAAAGGGAATGACTCCTCTTCATGTCCTTGCCAGGAAACCTGCCGGCTTTAAAAGTGGCAGCCACCTCTCATGGTGGCAGAAAATCATATACTACTGTAAGTATGACCCTACATTTAAATTAAAATATCGTTCGTATAGCGCCATATATTCTTTTCGACAAAAATATCATTGCAACCTTTAGCCATATATTGTTTAATTTTTGTGACTTAATTAATATCTAATTAAAACCTTCATTAATTAACATATCTGGAAAGTACAATGCCCGTGCTTTTCGAAACTTTAAACTTTGAGTGATAAAACTTTTGTCAATTAATATATATATTTTTTTTTGGGCGCAAGATATATATGTTGATCGGCTGAAATATGATTTTACTATAAGAGCAACACCACCACACCCGAGAAGCTTGAAACAGGAGAGGTGTCCAGAGAACTACCAGACATGTTATGAGTTCCTTGCAACTTGTTACGAGTTCCTTGCAAGTTGTTGTTTTGGTAATTTGAATTAAATCTCAAATCTTACATGCTGTCCCTTTTTATCACTGTTTTGAATTAATTAATTCAACTTCTTTGTAAATTGTTTATTTATAATTCAAAATATATCATTTATTAATTAGTATATTGTCACAATGAATTATTTTTAACTAACTTCGTCAATAGAAGAGACAAAAATAAGGGAGCACTCTCTAGAATTTTTAGTACGTAGTTACATTTTTATGTGCTTTTATTCTCATTTAAATATCTTTTTATACCTCTTGACACATGAGAGCTCTAGAAGTGTTTCAAAGTCTTTGTGTTTCAAATCCTCAAGTTGGTTAGTTATATTGCATCAGTTTAAGTTTTTTTTTTTGTTGGACGTGATAAAATCAATTTCTTGAAAATAGCTTAATTGCATACGGTTTATTAGGACGAAGGTGATAAATTTCAGATATTAAAGAATTTAACATGCAGTTTTTCGATCATCTTTCATAAAAGAACAAGTTGCAGATATTAACAGATAAGAAGAAAAGGTGAATTTTTATGGCATCTAATCATGCATTTATTGGCAGGAAAGAAGGAAGAAAGTGATCCAGAAAAATTATTGGCAGGAGAGAACCCACCAGATGACAAATATAATGAAAAAATTCCACAAATTTATGCGACCTGCCATCAGTTTCTCGCCTTTGTCTTCGTAACTTTATTTGGCCTTTTAGGATTTGGTATGTCATTAATTTCTTGATCTATTATACTTCTTCCTCCAGTTATCCTTGCTCTTGATTTTCTGGAACATGCTTCGTAGGGAAAACATTTACCGGCATAAAGAACACGAAAGAAAGGCACGTATGGAATGTTCAGATATTGGATGAACTAACGAAAAGGCCTTCTACAGCATACAATATAGATGGCGGCCACCCCGGAGATGTCGGTGGGTATTTTGAAAGACCAGATCCATTGGAGATCATTCCTCCATCTTATACGCAAGCCAAGCTAGGTAATCAATTTAATTTTCAGTTCACTCAAATCAAACCCATATTCTGCCTCATGAAACTAGGACAAAACTTCATGTTTAGTAATAGTATTGACGGATAAATGCTCTGGTAATTTGGCATAAATTTAAGTAGTTAGCATGAATTTTTAATTATTGTTTTAAGAAAGATTGTAACAATTGATGCTTTACATTTCAAATGTGAAGGTCAGAGACGTTATTCTGAAAGTGGACCACTCATATTAATCGCAGCTAAGAATGGTGTGATGGAAATAGTAGAGAAAATTCTTGATATTTTTCCAGCGGCTGTTGACTTTACAGATGGTGAGGGAAAGAACATAGTGCTAGTGGCCGTAGAGAACAGACAACTCCACCTATATCGGCTCTTGCTCGAAAGGAGTTTCCTAAGAGAAACTACATTTTGGAAGGTGGATAATAATGGAAACAGTGTACTGCACTTGGCAGCCAAGCTTGGAGAATACAAACCTTGGCTCATTCCAAGCGCAGCACTCCAAATGCAATGGGAAATCAAGTGGTTTGAGGTAATTAATTGTGTGTGTGTATGGAATTATATGTGGATTGATCAGTTGAAATTAACTAGAGTTGTTGACTGTTTAGCAATATATAATATTTCATAATTCTTAGCGCTGCTATATATATATATATATATATATATATACAGTTTGTGAAAGAGTCAACGTCATCTTACGTGTCTTCTTCCCGATACAACAAGAATGAAGAAACCCCAGAAGACATCTTCACAGAAACTCACGAGAAACTGGTGAAAAGCGGGGGAGAGTGGATGAACAAAACCTCAGAATCATGCTCGGTGGTGGCAGCACTGATTGCAACGGTGGCCTTTGCCACAACGGCCGCCGTACCCGGTGGTGTCCAAGATACGGGCCACCCAACCCTTGAAAACGAGACAGCATTTAAAGTGTATGCCATCTCATCATTGATCTCCGTCTTCTGCTCCGTCACCTCGGTGGTCATGTTCCTCGCTTTACTCACTTCTCGTCATCAACAGCAAGATTTTGGGAAGGATCTGCCCAGGAAGCTTCTAGTAGCTTTGACCTCCATGTTCCTGTCCATTGCTTCCATGTTGGTCTCTTTCTGTACTGCCCATTTCTTTATGGTCGAGCATAAATTCCGACACATGCTTCCTCTCTATTTTGTGGCTTCCCTCCCGGTTGCCTTCTTCGCTCTCGCACAACTTCCACTGTACTCTGAATTTTTGTGGGCTACCTTCAAGGAAGTGCCACCGCATGGGTGGTATAGGGCCAGCCCAACAACACTGAAGAAGGCCCAGGAGAAGAATAGCCCAGAAACATCCACCACAAGTTCAGAAGAGAAATGAGGAACACCAGACGGGAACAAGTCTAGCATTCGGATAATCAAGCCTGCTAACCGTGCTGTTATTCAGTTTGTTCTATATATATATATATATACACACACACACAAACCTTCCTTCTGTCAGCTACTTTCATTTCCGTTATATGTTATTATTTTAAATACCAGCGTGCTTCCAATTTCGGAATTAAGCATTTATATATATTCCTGGAGTTTTTCCCCCCTTCTCTCGAATTAAATGAGTGATTAATTTGCATCACGAAGTTCTGGGTGTTCCTTGTTGTGAACCCAACACAACCGTGCAATCAGTAACTTCCACCAGAGTATGTTTGGCATATGTAGAATGAGGGGGTAACATGGAAACTCGATAATTCCTTTTCTGATTTCTGTGTTTAATTAGTTAAGAAAGGAGAAAGACGGGCAACCTGTGCACCTCATTTTCCTTCAAATAATCATTATCTTTTTCTTCTTTCCAAATTATGAATAAAAGAGGGGTACAACTTTGTGTTTATCTTAAAAGTTGCTGAACACTATATTATTCTCTAAATTTAATTAATTTTTTATAAGGATATATTTATAATTTTGACTTATTATTTATCTTTTTTTTCATTTTTTTTCATTAATGATCCGAATAATGAAAAAGTTAGTGTATGGTTTGTACAAATATTTTTAATTTCTATTCTATATTTTTGTTTTAAAAATTTTTTCCATTATTTAAAAACATAATTTATTCATCTTGACACGAATTGACACGAATGGTCATAAATATTATCCGAGTTTTGAATTTAATTTACTATCAATAATTATAATATGATTTTAGTCTTTTTAATAATCATTTTAACGCTTACAAAACTATAAAAATATCATCAATTCTTTTCTAAAAACGTTGGAAACATATTTTAGACGATTTTTTTATTTCAATTAAATTAATAAAACGCCATCTCTTAGATTTGACCAATCACACATTTTTATTCATAATTCTTTTTTGTCTCCAATAAAATATGCTAAGAAATGAATACTTGGAAAATCAAGCAAGCCCATACAGTTTTCTTGTTCTCTCTCTCTATACTCAACAAGAATGCTTTTAGGTTAAGGAGGAAGAAATGCGTTTGATCTAACAATGGAAGCTTGTGTTTTATTTATAGGTTATAATGAAACCTGGTTAATTAAGCATTTAATGTAAATTGATCAAAAGTTTATACAATATCTGATAGGTACAGAGTGAGATCGGAGGAGTATATTTTGAATATTTCATTTTGGAGATTTTGAATCCAAATTTATTGAAAAGTTTTTCCCTGGATCCCGGTCCTCATCCTCAAGCTTATGGGCAAAATAGCGTGAGGTTTAGATTTCTTAATGATGATATCCAGAAGTTGTGGAACCTGACGGAGGTGATTAAGCTGATTGATAGGAGAGTGATTTCTTAATAATAATCCATTTCAAATTTCGAACAGTCTCTTTGTATGTGATTTTGATGTAAGAATAAATTCAAAATAATTATATGAAATTAGAATACTAAATTGATTACCTGTGGAAGACATAGCGACAGATTTAGGATACCCTATTGATTCTGAATGCCTGAAGGTTTGAAGAGACTAGGGCTTCCTCTGTGATTCACACTCCCTATCACAACTTATAATGGGGTAAGTTGTGGAGTTAGAATTCAACGTGAATACAAAAGGGATCTAGCCAAGTTTAAATAAAACTCTAGTATCCACCCATTATGGGCCTATGAGTTATGGGTCCGCACTTTCATCCATACCAATCAATTAGATATCCAACCCAAAACAATAGGATCACTAATAATAAGTAGGCCCAAATGTATCTTTCATGGATCATAGATTAGCCCGTTTTTATTCAAAACTAAAACAATTGATTGTAGCCCACTATAATTCCTACATTCTCCCACTTGGGCAAAATCAATTCTTCATTTTAAAAACTTTTATTTCAAAAATGACTCTCGGGCTAATGACTAATTTTGTAATGTGGCCACATTTTAAAAACAAATGATCCAAGATGCGATATCTAATACGACTCCATCCAACTAAAGCCAAGTAACACTGAATCATGGCAGTTATCATATCTATTACTGATATTAAACCTTCAATAGTTACAAATATCACTGACTCCGTCGACTAATCATTAGTGTGGAGTGTAGCAAAAAAATAGTATGCCAATGTGATCCAACGGCCTAACTACTATTTTCTTTGTCAGTCCTCACAATTTTTCT
Source organism: Erythrophleum ivorense (assembly GCA_026724425.1). NCBI lineage: Eukaryota > Viridiplantae > Streptophyta > Magnoliopsida > Fabales > Fabaceae > Erythrophleum > Erythrophleum ivorense. Next base: position 10,004,318 of record JAIUCV010000003.1, read on the forward strand.
CAAGTGCTTTAAAGCCAAAGAAACTATATGGTTTGTCAAGAAACCATCATGCCTCAACTCCAATATGGCATCAACCACGGGCATAGTGGTCCTAAAGATACCGAGTTCAAAATTTTGTAATTGATACATATATACAAAAATATAAAATACCAAAAATTTCATTGTATTATCAATTAACCAGAATACAAATTATATGAATGTCAAAAGTATCCAAAAAAAAATGTTTAACATAACAAGAAAATAATATAAAACTCAAACTCCCACTAACCAAACGTATCAAAAGAACTTACAATGCCCATGTTCTCAACGTGTCTTTTAAACACTATGGGCCTAAGTCCTTTGGTCAAGGGATCAGCTAACATAGAATCCGTGTCTATGTATTCAACAATTATTTCGTAGTTTTTCACTAAATCTCTGACAGTCAAATACTTCAATTCTAGATGCTTAGAACTACTAGTAGTCTTATTATTTTTCGTATAAAATACTGCAGCACTGTTGTCACAGTAAATCCTCAGTGGTCTCGCAACGGAATCAACAATACGAAGCCCTATTGTCAAATTTCTTAACCAAACAGCGTGAGTGGCAGCAGCATAACAAGCAATAAACTTCGCTTGCATAGTGGAGGAGGCAACTAGAGTCTATTTCTTACTCTTCCAAGATATCGCACCTCCAACTAACATAAAGATGTAGTCAGAAGTTGATTTTCTATCATCGGGACACCCGGCAAGATCTGAATCAGTGTATCCTATTATCTCCAAATTATCAACCCTTCTGTATACAAGCATATACTCTTTAGTTTTTTGCAAGTATCTCATTATTTTCTTTACGGCTATCCAATGGTCATTCCCTGGATTAGACTGATATCTGCCTAAAACACCAACTATAAAGGCTATGTCAGGTCTAGTGCATACTTGAGCATACATCAAACTCCCCAATGCACTATGAAAGGGCTTGTCTTTCATCTCTTTCTTTTCAATCTCATTTTTAGGGCACTGATTTTTATTAAATTTATCCCCTTTAATCACTGGAACATCTCCGGGTTTACAATTTTGCATATTAAACCTCTCCAGAACTCTGTTAATGTATGCCTTTTGGGATAACCCAAACATATGACGTGATCTATCTCTATGAATCTCAATACCCAACACAAATGATGCTTCACCAAGGTCTTTCATGTCAAAGAATCTAGTCAACATGTCCTTAGTCTCATGAAGTAAACTAAGATCATTACTAGCAAGTAAAATATCATCTACATACAGCACAAGGAAAATGAATTTACTTCCATTGACTTTGATGTATATGCATTGATCAACCTTATTTTCTTCGAAACCTAAGGAGTTTACTACCTCATCAAATTTCAAATACCACTGTCTAGAAGCTTGTTTTAGACCATAAATTGATCTTTTCAATTGACAAACCAGATGCTCACTACCTCTTGCTTGATAGCCCTCAGGTTGTTACATGTACACTACTTCATTCAGGTCACCATTCAAAAATGCCGTCTTAACATCCATTTGATGCAACTCCAAATCAAAATGAGCTACAAGTGCCATAATGATTCTAAAAGAATCTTTAGTGGACACTGGTGAAAATGTTTCATTGAAATCAACGCCTTCTTTTTGAGTAAAGCCTTTAGCCACAAGTCTAGCCTTATATCTCTCAATCTTCCCTTGTGAATCTTTCTTTGTTTTAAACACCCATTTGCAACCAATTGCCCTACAATTATTAGGCAGTTCAACAAGCTCCCACACTTCATTGTTAGCCATAGATTTCATTTCCTCATCCATAGCATCTTTCCACATGTTAGATTGAGGGCAAGAAATAGCTTCTTTATAATTCTTAGGGTCAACAACATCTCCAACATCATAGACATCCTCACTAAGATAAACCATAAAATCATCAGTGATAGCAGGCCTTCTTTGTCTAACTGATCTCCTCACAGGCATTTGTTCAACTGGTTCAATTGGTTGTGGGATTTCAATAGGGGAATTATCAAAATTCTCAATTGGAAGGTGATTTTCAATAGAGGTATTAGACGATATGATATTATCAAAAATGGGCAGAGGCAAAGAAATAGCTTCTTGGGTATCCATAGGAGTATCATGAGATGGAATAATGGTTTCAGCTACATCAAGCTCTAAGAATTTAACATTCATAGATTCCACAATTTTGACACCTCTACCGGGACAAAAGAACCTATACCCTTTAGCGCGATCTAGATATCCGATGAAAAAGCAACGACTAGTTTTTGGGTCTGTTTTCTTTTCTAAGGGATTATAAATTTTAACTTTTGCTGGACACCCTCATACACGAAAGTGGTTCAAACTGGGTTTTCTTCCTGTCCAAAGTTCAAAAGGTGTTTTTGGTATGGATTTGCTTGGGACTCTGTTTAGTATATAAAGGGCTATTTTCAAGGCTTCACCCCATAGGAATTCTAGCAAGTTACATCTACTCATCATACTCCTCATCATATCTTTGAGTGTGCGATTACGCCTTTCGGCTACACCATTTTGTTCAGGGCTACCAGGCATGGTATATTGTGGAACAATTCCACAATCTTGTAAGTATTTTGCAAAAGGCCCTATATGCTGACCCGTGGTATCATGTCTACCATAATACTCTCCGCCACAGTCAGATCTCACTATCTTGATGACTTTTCCCAATTACTTTTCTACCTTAGTTTTAAAAATCTTAAATTTTTCAAGAGCATCAGATTTTTCCTTAATCAAATAAAGATAGCCAAATCGAGAAAAGTCATCAATAAAAGTGATAAAGTACCTATTACCACAAATTGTAGGAGAAAGGGATATACTGATATCTGTATGAATAATTTCTAAGAGACTTGAACTTCTAGTTGCACCTTTCTTCTTACTCTTAGTGAATTTTCCCCTAATACAATCCACACAAGTCCCTAAATTGTCAAACTCTAAAGAAGGTAAAATATCACTTTTAATTAATCTTTCAATTCTTTCCCTAGAAATATGACCTAAACGCTTGTGCCACAATGAAAAGGATTTTTCTTTAATTTTAGATCTTTTGGCAACCACATTCAGTATTTAAAGATGAAAAATTATTGTTAGAAACCAAAGATAGTTTATACAAACTATCCACTAGATGTCCATAACCAATAATTTGAGAATTTAAGATTAAATCTAATTTTTCATTGCCAAAAGTAAAATGAAAGCCAAATTTGTCTAAACAAGAAATGGAAATTAAATTTCTTCTAAAAAAAGGTAAATAAAAAATATCTTTCAAAATCAATTCAAAACCGGTTGCCAAAATTAGATTGACATCTCCCACTGACTCTACCATTACTTCAAGGTCATTTCCTACCCTCAGCTTGCTTTCTCTCGGGTTTGGTTTCCTCAAGTTTTTGAACTCTTGTAAAGACACAGCAATATAGGTTGTAGAACCACTATCAAGCCACCAAGAATCAATAAGGACATTAACTAAATTAGACTCATAACAAACAAAAACTAAGGGATTACCTCCAGATTTATGCTTATTCTCTAGCCAAGCCTTGAATTTTGTGCAATCATTCTTTTTATGCCCCTTTCCCTTACACCAGAAACACTATATGTTTTTCTTAATGAGAGTTGGTTTAGGACCTCTTACATCATGATGTTGACCATTGCCTGGTTTCCTCAAACTCTGATTTTTATAAGGAATATTGAATTGAGGTTTTTTATGTTTCCATTTACCCTTGCCAGAATGGGGTTTACCGTGGAAAGTAAAAAGGGCTAGCTGACAGGATAGGTCACTCTTTTCCTTTTTCAATTTTTCTTCTTCAGCCACACACTTGGTGATGAGGTCATTAATGGTCCACTTCTCACCAAAGGTATTATAGGCAGTTTTGATTTGTGTAAATTTGGCAGGTAGGCAGTTCAAGGCATGTGAGACAATGAAATTCTCATTTAGGTCAATGTTATGGGCTTTCAGCTTGGTTTGGATATAAACCATCTTCAAAATGAACTCTCTTACTCCCTCATTATTGTCATACCTCATATCAGTCAACTTTTTCATAAGATATCCAAACTCAGTGTTATTAGATACTTGGTATCTTTCTCCCAAAATGGTAAGAAATTCTTTAGCACTTGTGATTTCTGGTAAGTCACTAAGTAGATGCTCGGAGATAGTTCTTTTAATGGCAATCAGACTGAGTCTGTTGGACCTCTCCCATTTAGCTAAAAACTCTTTCTGTTCAGTTGTATTCTTCTCATTTACTTCAGGCTTACTCTCGCGTAGTGCCAGATCAAGGTCAGCAATTCCTAAGGAGAATTCTAGGTCTTGCTTCCACTTGTTATAATTTGATCCAGTTAAAATCTCAATTGAAGCAGAACAATTATTCATAAAAAAGGTAACTGTAAAATTGAAAGGTATTAGGATAATTAATAAGGGCAATTTTTATTCATAGCTTTAATTAAAACAAGCTATCACAATAAGGCCAACATAACAGTACATTCCCCTTTGGGTAGAATGTACAAATCAAGGTCACAACCCAAATCAGAACCTCAGATAAGTTAATCAATGAGAATATATTGAATTCAAATGTTTATCCCCTTTAGGCAGATAAATATCTGAAACTAATATATTCCCTATTAACTTCATCCCAAATTAACTCCTAATTATAACATACAATAACCCCCTTTGAGCAGGCTAAAATATAAGATAATTAGAAGCCTTCCTCTAATTACAAAGGAGATTTTACGCATTAATATGAATAATTCCACTTTGGTGTTAATTATCCATAATAATTTATAAAACTCTTTGCACAAGAATTGCTTGCCCAAAATTATGGTACAGTATTTAAGGAGGTAAAATATTATACTCTTACTGTCCATAAACAAATTCTTTAGCATTCCCAAAGAGGCTTGATGTAGATACAATTAAAACAAAATCATATATTTCCTAAAACAAACATATTAAGGTATATATATTAGGCTTGAGAGTAGACAAGTATATATTATAATTTGCGGAGAGTGAATATTATCATAAGATTCAGTATATAATGAATTAATTTTTTAATGTATCACGTTTCAGAAAATCATCCAAATAAATATTAAAAAATATTATATATATAAATATTTATATAAAAAATATTTATAGTGGTCAAAAAATTATAAAACATATTCCAAAAAATCACATTTAAAGTATAGATTGCAACGCAAAAAACGAAACTGAAAAATTCCATCTGTACGTTGCACACTCTCCCTCACTCTCCTAGGACACAAGTGGGCAAAGGCTTAGGATTCATCTTCTTCCTCAAGCAGGTCAGCCCAAAACCAGAAACAGGTCGCGCAGTACCCGCGGGTACAGATTCGGGTTTCTCATCTTTTAGCCATTTTTCTTGCAATTTTCTTGTGCCTTTTGTTCCTAATCCTATTCTAAATCTGTAGGAACTAAAATCCCCAATTATAATCATGGATTTAGGGGCTTTCCAACTCAAGAACTTCATCATAAAACCGACGGCACGGAACTCGTGTTCAGGCGCTGTTTTGATGCAATGGTTTTATGTATCTTATTCACAATTTCATACGAAACATATCCATAGCTAAAGCCTCAATTATAATCGACAAATTTGGATGATTCAATGCATAATTTTCAGTTCAGGAAAGGTCTCCATGGCCGAAAAATTTCGAAGCAAATTGCACTTTAATCAACCAAGTTTTGGTGCAATTGGTGTATGGGTTTATATCATATTATCACAAGGAACTCTATATTCGAAAATTGTACAGCAATTTGAAGCAATTTGTTTCAATTGAAAATCAAGTTTAAAAACCCTAATTTAGAATTTCAAATTCAAAATTCTTCATATATGGTTCACAATAATTTGAATTTCAGGCACCAATTGATTCAAAATTTCAAATTCTACAAAAGCCCTAAGATCTTTGGTTCTAAATTTTTAAAAAGCATCCAATTAAAATTTTTAAAAACTTATATAAATGAAAATTGCAAAAGGATGAAATTATTAAGCACATATTCAAGTCTTCAACCAATCAGATTCTAAATCATATAATTATGGCTCTGATACCAAATGTAAGAATAAATTTAAAATAATTATATGAAATTAGAATACTAAATTGATTACCTGTGGAAGACATAGCGACAGATTTAGGATACCCTATTGATTCTGAATGCTTGAAGGTTTGAATAGACTAGGGCTTCCTCTGTGATTCACACTCCCTATCACAACTTATAATGGGGTAAGTTGTAGAGTTAGAATTCAACGTGAATACAAAAGGGACCTAGCCAAGTTTAAATAGAACTCTAGTACCCACCCATTATGGGCCTATGAGTTATGGGCCCGCACTTTCATCCATACCAATCAATTAGATATCCAACCCAAAACAATAGAATCACTAATAATAAGTGGGCCCAAATATATCTTTCATGAATCATAGATTAGCCCGTTTTTATTCAAAACTAAAACAATTGATTGTAGTCCACTATAATTCCTACATTTGACCCTTGTCGAAGACACTAACTTCTGGCAGGACATATATATCAGAGTTCAATCAAACCCTGTAAGACCATAACAACTAAACAAGTATAGGATTTGATATACTACCTCCGGTCTTATTTATTAGAAACAAAAAACTGTTTCACTGGTATTAAGAAAAATAGTTAATATTAGTTTAACTCATTAATTAGGTTCAAATTTGATAATTGTTTCCTATTTTACCCATCTTTATTTTGCATGGGAAAACGTTATGCATTGTTAAGTGTATTAGATGTAACAATAAATGAAGGGTAAAAAAGAAATTTATTATTTAGTGAAATAAAAAAATATACCATGTTTCTTATATTTTGGAACCAAAAAAATCTCTTCAAATTTTCTTATAAACAGGACCGGAGGGAGTAATTTATGTAAGAATCAGCACTAGACAGCACTAGCTCATTAGTGTTAAGATTTAATCCAGGAGTTAAAAAAGTTATTTAACCATAAGAATAAAAAATAAAAATAACTAGAAAAAAGCATGAAGAAGTTGAAGACAATACACTTTGTATTGTATTGTCTTAAATAAGCCCAATTCCGTGTATTGTCTTAAATAAACCCAATTCCCCATCTATCTAAGAACCAGAAAATGCATTTCAGAAGTGCATTAGTCCAGCACTTGGTTTTGTAATGAAATCAGAATTCTCTTCTTATTTTGTATTACATGACCAAAATTCTGTTCTGGTTCTGTATTATAGAATCAAAATGTTGTTATATAGTACTTACAGAACTAAAACACTATTTTGGATCTGTTGTAGTTCTGATTAAAGAAGCTTGATATTCTCATACATACTTTCTACTCTATTTTCGGTTGACAATAGCGAGAAAATAAAAGAAGATTGGCATGCCATATAAATAAATACCTTTATTTTAACGTGTTTGAACTAAAGGAGGAACTGGCAGATATATAGTCTTCACACAAATATTTTGACCTTTGGACGTTTGAATCTAGCTATAAGTAGACACTAGAATTTTTGTAGGTAAAAAATGCTATGTTATCTCCTTATTTCGTAGGTCAAGCGTGTTATGCTATTTAATCGGATATCTTTTCTAAAAATAAAAATAAAAAAGCACCCTTCTTGAGTGAATTGGGATTTGTGAAAAATTAAAATAAAAAATTAACAAAGTCACTATCAATTATTTACAAGCATCCATTCAATATTAGCTTAAAACTTAACAAATTAAGTTGTGTTATAAAGGCCTTTCCTATATATGCTATGAAGGTTTACTTTAAATCTAAACCTAAAATTTGTTTTTAATTACATACTCTTTATTATTAGACAAAACTCCTTCACTAAATCACATGCTAGCAAGAACCTTGATATCCAAAAAGTAAATGATATTATCAAACTTTTTTTTATGTCTTGCCTACATTACTTGCATTAACATTTTTTCTATCTTTTCAATGTTTATTGACTTATAATATATATCAAAAGGATGAAACTCTAACGGGAGGATGGACACTTACACCTGAAGGCCTATGACTTAAAAGAGGGTGACTAGTTTACCAATAACTGACTGAGTAACACTTAAATCCCAATAATGGTTTCAAACTTTAGTTTCTAGGACATGAGAATCATGTAACACATGATTATGTGACTTTTGCTTTTTGCACTGCAAATTCCACTCGGCCAAAGTCAAAGCACACAGAGCTTGTCTCTTAATTCAATTATGCAACTTTTCCACATTCTAACTAACCTTTTCTTTTCTTTTCTTTTTTTCTCCCCTTTCATTCTATCTCTTCACTCTTGTTTTATACAATTCTCTTATACAACTAGCATGTTCCAGTTCCACACAATGACTCACTCGAAACAAGAGCAAAAGATAGTAAGATACTACTTCGTCTTAAATGGCTTTTGTATGTGAGCTACAATCTTTTCTACTTTTTTCTTTTTGTAAATTCATTTCTTGTTTTTTCATTTTTTTTTTGGTCTCTAAAACTTATTAGTAGTCAAAGGCATTTTTAACTTCTTAATGCAGAGTGTTTAGCTAAGAATTTCATGGATTGAGTTGACTAACAAAAGCTCAGACATAAGGCCTAACAGTCAATAATTGTTTAAATAGCCATAACTTTTGATTCGAGCAGAGTTTTGGCTAGGTTTTTTTTAGGTTGTTTAGGTAACAACCCAAGTTTACCTGATTTAGGTTATCATGAGGCACATAATCCTTTGTTTTTACATGTTTTGGAACTACTTACTTTTTTATTTTGTGACATTTATTTTTATTTTTATTTTTATTTCCTCTTAATTATAAAATTTATTTCCTTATTTATTAAAATTGAATATAACTTCCTATGTTAGTGTCCTAATATATTATTTAGAATCATTCAACAATAAAGAATTTAATTTAGGCTGAAGTCTTGTTTTTGAATTTTGTGATCATATGAACATTTTCTTCCATTTTTACACATATTATGCTGCATCGATTGGTATTATAGTCGATCAACTCATTTAGTTTGATGGCAAGTGAATCAATTATAGTAGGCAACCATTTTCATGACAAAGATGAGTAGGACTGAGACTTCATGATTAGGAACGGATCTTATGGTAGCACGTAGGGCTATAGATCAATGTTTGAAGCAGCTGATAAATGACCAATTCCAATGTCTAAAGAGGCACTTCGAAAACAAGAGGCCATGTACTAAAGAAAATAATGCTTTTAGACAGCTAGTTGATAAGCACATCAAAGCTTGGCTTTCTTACTCTTCTCTGAGGGTCAACTCCATTCAAAGGAAGACACAAGGAAGAAAGCTCTTCATCACCTAGGCAGCTATTCTTCTAACCATGAACATCATCAAATTCTGTTAGAGACCTTTCCTTTTACTAGTGCAAGATGATGGCATCGACATTTACTGCTAGAGATTAGGTGTACTGGATTACAGAGACAAATGTAAACTCATATCCTACCAAGCTTAACCTTCAACTTCTAGTCGTACAAAAAATGTTTTAAATTGTGAACTACAACTTTTGATGCAACCACAATATTGCTAATGTAGCCCACGCCGCATTCGCATCAAACCACCCGCAATGCTCACAATCCTTCACAATGCAATCGAAATTGTGACTACAACCACAATTTAAAACCATATGCACAATAAGTCTGCTTCCATTATGAATTTTCTTGCCAACAAGACAGTTGCATTTGGGAACTATCTGGCATGATGTGCAAAGGCTTACCTCTGCTTCACGGATTTCAAGTTTAGCTTGGTCTTAAAGGATCTCAAATCTCAATGGTTGCGGCTTCTCATACATCCTCACCATTTCACCTTTTTTAATTTTTCTAATCTCTCTACTTCCTAGTCTATTTTTTCCGTTTGGCTTGGTATCCAAGAAAAAAATTATTAGTATTATTGGATAAATTATAATATAAAAGGATAAATTGAATTCAAATGGGATAGTCTATAATTATAAAATTTTGATAATAAGAATTTATATAATAATTAATTTAAGTGATTTATTATTATTATTATTATATTATAAAATAACTCAAGAGATAGAAAAAAGAGAATTTAGAGAAAATAGAGAATAAGAGAAATGCTTCTCAAATTTTTTATTTATACCTCTCAATGCAAATGAGGTGTATATTTATAAGCACACATTTGTAGCTCTAAATAATCCAAAAGGTTACATTCTAAATGTGAAATAATATATCATAAAGGAAGACATAAAAGTGGGGAAATGAATATTTAAAGAGTTACAATTTTTTAAGAAATATAAGGAGATGGTTATCCATATAATGAATAGAATCATAATATACCTTCAATGAGTTTTGGGGTTAAGAAACTAAAGGGACATCCACAATAATGGATGGATTTATAACACTCCCCCTTATACGTCTATTGTACAAAAAATATGCTTCATTAAAACCTTACTAGAGAAAAACTCAATGGAAAAAAAAAACTAGTGAAGGAAAAAAGTACATCGTTCCTTGTACACTCCCCCTATTCACAATATCACTATAGATTTATAAGCCAACGCATCCTAATTTTATATACTAATCTTTCAAATATTGAGGTAGGTAATGCCTTGATGAATAAGTCAACTAAATTATCACTTGAACGAATTTGTTGAACATCAATATCACCATTCTTTTGAAGATCATAAGTGAAAAAAAAAAATTAGTGAAATGTGCTTTGTTCTATCTCTTTTTATATATCCTTCCTTCAACTGAGCTATACATACCACATTATCTTTTATACAATACAGTTAGAGTTTTCTTGCAAGAAAATAACCCACATGTTTTCTATATATGTTGAGTTATAGATCTCAACTAAACACATTCTTGACTTGCTTCATGAATTGCTACAATTTTTGTATGATTTGAGGAAGTGGCTACAAGTGTTTGTTTGGTGGAACACTATGATATAGCTATATTTCCACTTGTAAATATATAGCTTATTCAAGATTTAGCTTTGTGTGACTTAGATAAGTATTCAGCATCTGCATATCCTAAGAATTCTGATATAAATCCATTTGCATATAACAAACCCATTCAACAATATCTCAAAGATATCGAAAAACATGTTTAACTCCAGTCCAATGTCTTTTTATTGGAGCTAAATTAAACCTAACTAACAAGCTTATAGCAAAAGTTATATCATGTCTTATATTGTTAGCAAGATACATTAATGCACTAATTGTACTAAGATATAATACTTCAAGACTAAGAAGTTGTTCATTATTATCTCAACCTTGAAAAATATCCTTTTTCACATCAAGTGACCGACTAAGAATTGGGTACTCAATGGATGTGCTTTATCCATTTAAAATCTTTTAAAAACTTTTTGTGTGTAAGTTGATTTATGTATAAAAATTTCATCTTTCAAATGCTCGATTTGCAGGCCTAGACAAAATTTTGTCTTTCCAAAATCTTTCATTTCAAATTCCTTTTTCAAACAATCATTGTCTTTAGAATCTCTTCAAGAGTTCCAATAATATTCAAATCATTAACATATACAATGATGATTGCAAATCCTGAATTTGGCCATTTTATGAAAACATATGGATACAGATGGTCATTCTTATATTCTTCCTTTAACAAATATTCACTAAAACGATTATCCACATTCGTCCAAACTATTTTAGTCCATACAAAGGACTTTGCATTTTATGCTTTAAGCATCTTAAATCCTTTTAGGATTTTCATATGGACGTCATAATCAAGTAAGCTATATAAATATGCTGTAACATAAAACGCATATCAAGTTTTTCATATACTACCATACTAATAAGATGCATCCACCATAGGAGAATAAGTGAATTTATAATTAATTCTAGATCTTTGTGAGAATCCTTGTGCGATAAGTCATGCTTTATATCTCACAACTTTATTTTTCTCATTTCGTTTTTGTACAAATGCCCATTTGTATCCAATAGGTATTACACCTTCAGGTATTTGGACTATAGGCTCAAAAACCTCACATTTTCAAGTGAGTTCAATTCTACTTGAATTGCATCTTTCTATTTTGGCCAATCACATCTACGTTAACCCTCATCGACGGATGTAGATTCATGATCCTCATTATCATTTATAATATTAAGCATTATAGAGTATGCAAAAGTGTTATTGACAACTATTTCTTTATGGTTGAATCTTTTCCCGGTAAAAATATAACTTAGTGAGATCTTTTCATTTTTATTAATTTCAAGTATTTAAACTTCTTCTGGAATTATGTTACTTGTTATGTCTCTATATTCTTCAAGAGTATATATTTCTTTAATGGGTTCATTATGAATAATTGTTCCTTTCTTTTTGTGAGGATTTTTATCTGTTGAACCGATTAGTCTACCACACTTCTAACGTGCTTTGGACTCAAGCTATTTCGCTTATGAATTATCCTTCAAGGATTTCAATTCTTACAGGAGCATTTGTAGATGGTATATGTGACTTTGTTACTCTCTTTAGGTCAATAAATATATCTGGTAATTGATTTGTTATACTTTCTAAGTGAATTATCTTTTGAACTTCAAGTTCACATTATTTTATATCAGGATCAAGATATGTCAAAGTATTTTATGTAATTTCTTTAACCAGCTGCTTATCTTTTTCTCCCCCTAATATTAGGAAAATTAACTCAGCAAAATAACAATCAGCAAAATGTGACATAAATACATTTCCTATCATTGGCTCAAGATATCTTACAATAGAAAGGGAATCATACCCAACATATATTCTCAATCACCTTTGAGGTCTTATCATAATATGTTGTGGTGGAACTATTGAAACATATACTATATATCCAAAAATTCTAAAATGAAAAATATTTGGCTCCTAACCATAAGTCAGTTGTAAAAGGGAGTATTTATGATACTTTATTAGTCTTATACATATAATTATTGTTGCATGCAAAATTGCATGTCCCCAAGTAGAAACAAGGAGATTTGTTCTTATTAATAAAAGCCTAGCAATTAATTAAAGTTGTTTAATAAACAATTCAACTAAACTATTTTGTGTATGAATATGAGTTATAAGATGTTCAACATTTATTCCAATTGACATGCAATAGTCATTAAAATCCTGTAAAAAAAATTCTCTAACATTATCAAGTCGAATAGATTTAATGGTATAATCTAAAAATTGTGCTCTTAACTGAATAATTTAAGCAATCAACCTTGCAAATGTCAGATTGCGAGTTGATAACAAACATACATGAAACCATCTGCTAAATGTGTCTAGTAATACCATAAAATATCTAAATGGTCCAGATGGTGGGTAAATAAGCCCACAAATGTCACCATATATACATTTCAAAAAAGTTGAAGGTTTAGTTCTAACTTTAGTTAGTGATGGTTTAATAATCATTTTATCTTGAGAACAAACAACACATGAGAATTCTTTATATTGAAAAATTTTCAAATTTTTCAATAGGTACCCATATAAATTCTCAATAATTTTGTGTATCATTATTTTTTCAGGATACCCCAACCATTTAAGCCAAATGGTAAATATTTTTGAATCTATAAACTTCTGATTTATAGTTTCATGTATTTCAATTGTATTAATTCTTTTATAGTACAACTTGAAAGAGAAAGTTAGTAATTTTTTTAGTATCTTTTTCTTATTAAAAATAATACTCGTGATATAAAGGTATTCATTATTTCCTTTACACACAGTCTCTATATGATATCTATTATGACGAATATCTTTAAAGTTCAACAAATTTTTTTAAGACTTAAAAGAAAAGAAAATATTATTTATAATAAATCTAGTTCCTTCTAATAATATGATAATAGTTATTCCAAATCCTTCAATTAATCTTATAATGCAAAAGATTATAGTAACGTAAGTTTCACTTATTTTTATTTGAGAAAAATATTTTTTATCTTTTAAGATTGTATGAGTACTTGCACTATCTGCAAGACATATATCTTCATTGATATTTTCTAAAATTAAACAAAAAAAATAAGAAATATTATAAAAACTCATACTTAAAATTTCATATAAACTTATAATTATAAAAATAATTTCAAACACCTAAAATTATTTTAAATATCACTATTTTCTTGTGGGTTGACAAAGAAATCTGACACATCTAAGTATATAGTATTTATAAGATTATTGGCAAAACACCTTTCTTCTTTTCCTTCATTGATACTTGATAAAGATCGACAAGGTGTTTTACTGTATGCCAGGTACATGACCAATATCCATTCATACCACAATGATAGTATGAATTTTTTGAATTCTTCACATACTTCTTTTGTCTACTTATGCTTCCTTGTTTTTCTTCTCTCTTATTCCACTTTTGGTGGTAAGTGACATTCTTATGATAAGGAGCATTATTCCTTCCTCGACCACGTCTACAGCCTCAACTATGACCATATCCTCGTCTATTGTTATTAATCATAGTCACATTCACTTCAAGGAATAGAGTAGAACTAGTTGAACGAGTTTTATGATTTTTTATTAGTAGCTTGTTATTTTATTTAGCCATAAGGAGGTATGAAATTAATTGTAAGTATTTTTAAACCCTTTTTCTTTATATTGCTACTGCAAGAGCATATTAGAGGCATGGAAAGTAGAAAAAGTTTTCTCTAATATATCTTTTTTAGTAATTACTTCTTCGCACAATTTTAATTGAGAGCTAATATGAAATATTACAGAATTATACTCACTAACTGATTTAAAATCTTACAATCATAAATGCATCCAGTCATAATGAACCTCTGAAAGAATAACAATTTTTTAGTAGTCATACCTTTCTTTCAAATTATTCCAGAATGCAGGTAAATCTTTCTCTGTAAGATATTCAAATTTCAACCCTTCATGGATAAGATGACAATAGAAAATTATCACCTTTGCGCGATTTTACATTAACTTATTGCTTCCTTCTTTGATGATATTTCTGAGACCCATTGCATCAAAGTGAATTTTAGCATTTAAAATCCAAAACAAATAATCTTTGCTTAAAAGATCAAGGGCCACAAATTCAAGCTTTGTAAGATTTGATATGATAATTCAAATACAATAAAGTTAATAGAAAAATTAACAAGTAAAATAGAAAGATCTTACCTTTCTTGCTCAAATGATCAAGAGTAAAGTTATGCTGATAATATATTATAAAATAATTCAAGAGATGCAAAAAGGAGAATTTAGAAAAAATAGAGAATAAGAGAAATGCTTCTCAAAATTTTTTATTCATATTTATAAGTACAAGTTTATAACTCTAAATAATCCAAAAAATCACATCTTAAATGTAAAATAATATACCATAAAGAAGAACATAAAAGTGAAGAAATGAATATCTAAAGCGTTACAATTTTTGAAGAAATATGAGGAGATGGTCATCTATATAATGAATGGAATCATAATATACTTTTAATAAATTTGGGGGTTAAGAAATTAAAAGGGCATCCATAATAATGGATGGATTCATAACATGGTAGTAGTAATAAATAAGTTTTAATTTAAATAGATTAATTAACTTCAAATAAGTTTTTTGAATTAATCAAATAATTATTTGATTTGATTATAACTTCAAATATCTTATTTGAATTAATTAGATAATTATTTGATTTGAAAAATTATTCGAAAATTGATTTAGGTAACGATTATTCTATTCAAATTTAATCAATATATTTTATATTTAATAAAGATATGTTCCATTCAAATTTTAAATGCTTTGCAAGTTATAATTGAACTCAATCAAATTCCTTTCTCATGTGCACTTCTTCCATCCTTTCATAACTTTGGTAACAGCTCTAAAATCTTGATCAACGTATGGGCTACATTTGAATTCATAAAATAAGCACTCCCTAGGACCAGAAGCATCATACAAAGTATGCCTAATTTCCTAACATGCCTAATATTTACCAATAGACAGATTGGACACTCAATATGAACAAGCGAATAAGGTACCTGATATTTGAATTATATACAATTATATATATATATACTTTATTCATTACTTTTTTTTTGTTACATTAATGTTTAGTATACCTTATGTAAATTAATTAATAATTATTGCTACCAATTAATAATTGGGTAATTGCAATTTAGAACTTATCTTTTAAATTATATATTATTTGTAAATAAAGCTATTGAAAATTTTCATATATTCTTTTTTTTAATAAAATTACAGAAGTCACCAAACTATAAAATTACATTATAAGATCCAAGAGTTAAAAAAAAAAACCAAAATATTCTTTGCACCGCAATTGAAAGGATTCTTGCAAGTCATCTGGAATACGCCTGGAGAGAATGGAAGAAAAAAGAAGTCATCCCCTCTAAGACATTGACAACCCGCTGGCAATGGTTGATTATTGACTAGAAGTTTATATAGGATATTCTTTATCGAATATGTAGTATTTACTTGCAATTTAATCTTCAGAGTTTTTGGGATATTTTAAATATCAAATATCTCACGCGTAAATACAAGATTTATAATTTTTTGAATTCTAATTATAAAATATCTAAAATTTAACCTGACACTCACTCATTCCCATTCCTACTTATGATTATCAATATTAGAATGTCAAGTTTCACGGCTTTTGGACCTGTATGCTACAGTGAGAAATTAATGCCTACATTACTGTGTCGCAAATCCATTTTACTTGATATACTTAAAAGAGTTTTTTCAACATTATAGGACGCGAAGTCTAGAATTCCACGTTTTAATTGGAATATAGGGTTGCCAACCCCACGTTCCATTTTTTTTAAAATTTTTGTTTTAATTATATATATATATATATATATTGTTGTTGTACTTTTTCTTTAAGAATTAGCTGTTTCAACTTTCAACCACTAATTTTTGTTTAAAATTTTCTATACTTTGTAACAAGATGATTTGGAAGCATTTAAAGAAGATTTCATTAAAAAAAAAGAATAATAATAATAATAATAATATGTGGAATATTAACATTTAGTGACGTATGTGATATCATTATGTAAACATAAAGCATTAGAGTTCATGTATAGAAAAGCTAGTATGAAATTTTTGTGGTAGTACCATCGAGGAAAAAAAATTGTGTCAATAGTACTTACTGAACGCATCTTTTGTGCTTATCACCTATGAGGTTTGTTGCCTTACTGCAATGTTTCAGTAGTCAACCATTACTATAGATCTTGTGCTCATTTGATTATTGTTTGTAGATTATTTAGCATCCATACAATTCTCCAAGTGTACACTAGTTGCTTTCCAGACTAATGCTTAACATATTATTTAATCAGGGAGGATCGTCATATCAATAAGAATTCTTCATCCCAGGTAAGCTAATTCCTCCTACTTAATCCCTTGACTTTAATTCTCCACTAAATGACAATGTAAACCAACTAGAGTAGCAGCAACAATAACAGCAAAAAGAAAAAGAAGATTTGCTAATGAAGCAATGACCAAAACAAATTTAAAAACAAAAAAACAAAAAGGTCTCATGTTAATATTGAAAACCACTATTTTGATCAATAAGTGTTTTTTTTTAAATTTTTTTTTCTTTCATGTGTGTAAAATTTTTTACTTTTATTTTTTTCTATAATAATTCAAGGTGTTAATATTCTATTTATTATTATTATTTCTTAATAGTCTTTTTTTTTTTAAGAAATCTTATTTGAATGCTTCTAAATCACCTTATTATTTTTTAAAAATGTATAACAAGTAATATATATAAAAACAACAAAAAATAAAAATAAGTATTAAAACACTGGGTTAACAATCCCACATTTCAATTGGAACATAGAATCTTAGACATCGTGTCTTAAAATATAAAAAAGAAAAATTTTAAATATTACTGGGTAAAACAAATTTACACATTAATACGGCATTAATTATTTCCATTTGTAACAAGCAAGTCAAAATGCCACGTCTCACAACATTTGTAAGAATTGTTGACTGGTTTTTCATCATTAAAATGTGATTGCTTATTACTTTAATCACTGAAATTTCAAAAATAGCCATACGGTATTCGCCTCCACACTTCAAATTTCACTTCACCGTTAAATATTTTCTCGAATTCGCGATGTTCGCATCGCTATTCACTATTCTTACCTCACATTCCAAACACTACTCTTCTCCCTCCAAATTTCTCTTCTTCTCATTATGCTTTTGTCCTCACAAATTTTCCCTCCCAAATTCCAATCCCTCACATCTGAGAAATCCGAGCGCTAATTCAGTAAAATTCCCAAATCGCAATAAACACTTTTCCTCTATTATTCATTTCCGCACTCGAATCAAATTTTTATTCTCATTTGCAGCATCAAAATTCAAAATGACGAGCCACCATATAGTACATCACAGAGACGAAGCTGAGGTCTACCATGGCGAAGCCATCTGCAAGAAAAAATCGCGTGAGCTGCTCGGAGAATTCTGCCTCCCTAAAGGCTTGCTTCCCTTAGACGACATCGTAGAGGTGGGGCACAACCGCATCACGGGGTTCGTGTGGCTGAAGCAGAAGCGGAAGAAGGAGCATCGGTTCCAACGCATCGGACGTGTCGTTTCGTACGAGCCGGAGGTGACGGCGTTCGTGGAGGAGCACCGCATGCGGCGGGTGACCGGCGTGAAGACCAAGGAGCTGTTCATCTGGATCACGATCGCTGAGATCTCCGTCGACGATACCGATTCCGGTAAGATCACGTTCGCTAATCCCTCTGGTTTATCAAAGACATTTTCTGTTTCGGCATTCGATCTCGAGGAGTAAGAGAACGAAGGAAGTAGGAGGGTGCTGGCGTGAGCGGCTGTTCGCGATGAAAATTGATCGAAAAATGAAAAAGCAAAAACAAAAAAAAAATCACTTGTTGGGTAAATTAGGAGTTTTAAAGGAAAAGTTATATAGAAAAATTTTGGAAGAGAAAAAGTCGTAATTGATTTGAGTTGTGTTATGTTTATTTTTTCTCTTCAAAATTCACGATGTAAAGTTGTCTAGAATATGAGAAACTTCAATCTAACATTAAAAGTTGGGTAAATTATTTAGAGATATTTAAATTACACATTTATCTTTTTTATTATAAATATATATAAACCTCTTTAAAGTTAAAATAGGATGAAATATTTTAAAAAATAATATTAAAAACGTAACCTACTGAAAATATTTTAAAAATTTTTATTTTAATATTATTTATTTTCTGATGAAAATTATAAATTTAATTATTTTAAATTTAAAAATTAATTATTTTTATATCAGTAAAATACATATTTGATATTTATTATATTATATAAATAATAGATATAAAAATATTTTAATCAAAATATATATAATTCACCTTTTATTACAAAAGAAGTAAATGTAAAATATCTATTGATTTAATTTTTAAATAGGATTTTACTTTTCAAGAGTCTATTATTTTAAACAATTAAATTGAGAATCTTAAGATGTATTTACAGCCTATTTGGTTGTGTAAGATAGAAAAATTTTGTTGTGTAATATTTATTATATTCTTACAATCATTATTTATTATTATTTAATAATATTTATTTTTTTGTATTTAAATTAAAGTAAGGGTAAAAGAGTCTTTTTCTCATTCATAAAATTATATTGTTATTTTTAGATTTTTCTTTCCATTCAATATACCAAACAAGTCGCTAATAATAAAAAATAGTTTTTACATCAGAAAAAATAGAGCATTATATATTGTTACCCTTTGACATTTAATTCAATTATATATATATATATATATATATAGGTTTCACTTGATCTTTTTATCGGCAGGAGATTTGTGAAATAGACAATTTATGCTTGATAATGATGGATAATTTGCTTTTAAAAGGTCAAAATTAGACCCATATTTCAACCAAAAAAGAAAAACTAGATCGAATATTGCTTGTTTTGAAAGTGGGAAAGGAAATCTTGGGCAAATTTTGTATCCATGCAATTGTAATGGCCAAGTTGCTGAACTCTTCTACATGATGCTTAATTCAAGCTTAATCCAGCACCAGCTGCAAGGATTCATCTTCAGAGACACGGCCTAAAAATTCTCCTCTTTGCAAACTCAAAGTGTTCTTCCTCTTTCTTAGAAATTGAAAGAGGTAGTTTCAGATTTATGATTTTATACAGTCCTTCTTCCCATTAAGAACTTAGAGCCCTTAAATCAAGATGACGACTTCCCATCTTTGTCCCCTACCCAGTAAGTAATACCCACAAGATTGAAAAATGTTAAGATTAAAATTTACCTTTTTTTTAATTATTCTCAATTTAAATATACCCATAAAGTAAAGTACAAGAAACAACGGAATGAAAGAAAAATGTAACTCAGTCAGAAATAGTGGGATGTTTATAAGAGGAGGTTGGTGGATGGGAAATGCCAAAGTGGAGCGAGATTTTTCTATTTGTTATATGAAAAGTTCATGACTTGAAGAGGGTAAATAGAGAAAAAGCAAAGGATCCAGGTCGAACTTGAGACACTAAGCTCACTTTGTCCAGTGAGACATAGCATTAAATCAGATATCAAAGCTTAAAAGATTCAAAAATTCAAAAATAATTACAGAGCTTTAAGAAACAATTATCACTATTACTATTAAATAGACCCATATACCGCTTCTTCCCTTCTTTCCCATAAATGGGCCAAAATTCAAAAAGGAGATTATTTATCAACAATAATGATTAACATATGAATGCCAAAACTAACAAAATATTTAATGCAACCCATAAACTTGTTTAGAGTTCAAGAAAGGAGAGTTATTTTGACATTATGAAGTGTACGGGGCTTAAAGATAAGTACAAGCAACTATTGCTGTTGTCAACCAAACCAGGAAACCTTATACTCAATAACTCACAATATTTAAGTTTTTCTTCTTCTTTTTTCTGCCAACGCGATATTTTAGTCATCAAGGACTCGAGCCCTTTTAGTTTCTTGCATTAAAACACTGAAATATGTTTTTCTATAACAAAACCAAGGATGTTACTTCAACATTAGATGTTGTAGGTTTTACAAACACTAACAATTCGTCTAGATTAAAGCATTCCAAATCAATTCTCGGAAATTCCCCCTCTACAGTAGTAAGAGAGAGTTGATAGTACTAAATAATATTATTGCAATTTTCACCATTTGGAGTTTGTATGCACGTCATATGTATATTTTTTGTACATGATTGAATAGAGGTTTGAACCTAGTGAATAATACTTTGGCAGAGAGCTGTGAGTAGTCCCCTAAATCTTGGTGTGAATCCTTTCAACGATCCTCGAGGTGTGACTGTCTCCTATAAAATCTTTGATGTTGAAGTTAATGACTGCCCAGAAGGTGTAAGAAAATAATGAAACGTAAATCATGCTTGGTGCTTTAGGAGCTATTCATAAGAGATCCTTTGAGGGCATTGAAGTCAAAACCCAGAATGGTTAGTTGTGGTTGCATTCCGGGAGCAGATCTTCTGAAGTATGATTCTGTGAAGTATCATACAAATTTATATTTTTTTTATTTTTAATCTAATTTTTCTTTTTTTTTTAAGGAATAGAAGTTTTGGATCGTGAGACACTTCCAGATACTTCAGAGAACAGCATTTCAGAGGATCTGCTTCCGTTGCATTCCACCCACCAGGTTCTGGTTGGATTGAAACTTTTACAAAATAGGTGGGTAAGTGGATGATTGGAGATTGAGTAAGATTATGATTGATCGGATAATTATGGGATAAGATGTGATTTGATAAAGTTACTCCCATCATTGCGTTATCTACATATAATCTAAAGGACTAGACCCATGAGGTGGCAAGGTCGACTTGTGAGATACTGAGCTGGACTTAAAAATGTCCTTTATCAGAACTTAAGATGTCTTGCAACTATCCACACTCCACATCATTGAACCACAACAGCTTCATATGTATCATTTTCATTTTACGTGATTGGTCTCACGCTATTATATTGGAGCCATATTACATAAATAAACAGACAAAAGAGAACTAAATATTAAACCAAATGATAAATTTAATGCAAATAATTAAAACTACGAAAGGGTATTAGTGCAAAATGGATGAGCCATATATCCTGTACATTTCAGGTGTTTAATTAATAGAAAATGGTGTGTGTTTGTGTGTGTGTGTGTGTGTTATAAAATCTTTTTTGGTAAATAAGTTTACAGCTTACATAACATAAGAGTTTTAACCTAAGTTACATCTTTTAAACGTAGGTGTTAAGGATCCTTTTATATATATATATATATATATATATATCTCTCTCTCTCTCTCTCTCTCTCTCTCTCTCTCTCTTTTGGTTCTTAAGACCTTATAATTCGTTTATAACCAAAAAAAAAGGTTGAATATAATGTCAAAGACTCATTTTTATACTGTCTCTCTGTCCACTCTTTATTTTTAAAGATTTGTGCTTTATTTATAATAATAATAATAAGAATAACATAGATTTTTATTCCATTTCTAGCCTTTTGGTTTTTGGGGACATCCCTCCAACTTTTAATTTGACGCGGTTATTTTGATTTTCAAATAAAAATAAAAAGGATATGTCTATAATTCTTTATTGATGATGATACTGCAATAAGCGACATCCCAGTTTCAAAAATTAAATGCTTAGTTTGTCAGCAAATAAATAATTAGTTGGTTAGTGGCCCAAAATAATTAAATAAATGCTTAGCTTATGTTAGTACTCTTTCCAATTTGAGCATAATCTCAGGCGAGACTTCAGGATCTTTTTTGGTTTTGTACAAAACTTCTGTTGCAGTCAATCCAATATATCTTTTCTTTCAGGAAGAAACACGCATTTAACTTCTTCTTTTTTGTGTTTTTTTTGGGGGGGGGGGGGGGGGGGGGAGGGTTAGGGAATGCTAAGGTTGTACTATGAGAATCCTCATTTTTAATATTATAAGATGGAAGTAAATTTTCGTATTGGACTTCTTCTTCACATTTTATTATTTAAGAAAAAAAATTTATAAAAATAATGCAATCCAAATATGAATAGTTAAAATTTTTTATTTTAATAAAAATTCTTACAACTTGATTTTTATTTAAAAATTTAATATTAAATTATGAATTATGCATTTTAATTTTTAATAAGAATAAAATTTACTTGCACGTTAGCGTATGTGCATGTTCTAATAAATAAATAAATAATTGTAGTAAAAAAATGGAAAGAAAATTCCAACTTTCTTAAATTACTAATTATCAGTTATAAATTTTTTTGTATTTCATAAAAAATTCAAATTTTTAATTGTTTTTGTAATATTAAAATTATTAATTTTATCATCAGTATTAATTCACTTCATTTTTTAATAAAATTTCTTTTTCATATTGATGAACTCTTTCGTCATGGACGGCGTCATATAAATCTGGGCAAGACTTTTTTAAAGAAAAATAAGAAAGCATTTAGGGCTGAACTTGTTCGAATAAATTAATATTTATTTATTCAAAATTAGTTCTGAAGATGTTAAAATGAGGAAAAAAATGAAGAATTTGTTTTTTAAAATATTTTTATAAAATACTACACACTTTTAAACACCAAAATTATTTGAAACTATTAATTAATATATTATATAATAAAATTTCTTTTGAACATACATATTTGGGCTGAGCTAAAATTAAGCCCATTTTGTAAACGAAGATTGGGCCTCATATGAATTAAAAAGAAAATGTAAAATTTATTTGGGCTTCAAATTTAAAACCCATATCTTTTTGGTGTCCTGTGCTGCCATGTGTCATTTATTTACTGCATGAGCACGAGTTGCGTGCCTCCTATGTTTTTTTTTTTGTGCTGTAACAACTATTGTATTAATCTTCGTTGGGAAATGACACTTTCATTGGCAAATAAATAAATAAGCAAAACAAAATAAAAAAGAAAGAAATTAAAAATAAAATTGTATTTTTCGGGTCAAGCAATCTTAGGTCTATTTTGTCATTCGTAATTTGTATTTAAAGGTAATTATAATTTGCCCCGACTAATTTGCTTAAAAATTAGTTTATCTAAGTTTAAAGTGCATTATTCAACTTTCTTATAATTTGTTTTGTTATCATTTAACTATTATATAATATTTTGCCTCTTAATTTTAAGTAAAATATTAAAAGTTAAAATGATAAGCAATCTTAGTTTTGAAAGTATATTTTACTTATATTTTGAGTAGCTTCAAAGTCTTTTAAAATTATTACTAAGATAAACTAGTATTTTAAAATTAAAATTGTTCACTTAATCCTAACAATTTGCTTAGAGACACGATGAAATTATCCAAAATATAAATGAAACATATATTTAATCATGAAAATTTTTTGATAAAGAGAAAACTATCTATTGTATTAATATTAAGAAATTATTTTTGCTAAAATTTAAATATAAATTAGATTAAACTATAGCTTTGGTCCCTATAATTTAGGGGTGTATACTTGTCCCACTATCTTGGTTTGCTTAGTGTAGTTCAACCAAGTTCGGGTGGGCCAATCTTAGAAGAAAAAAAAAACATTGGTCAATCAAGCTGAGTTGCATGACTAGGCCGAGTTAGACATTGAACTGTCCATGTATAATAATAATGGGCCGATCTTAGAAGAAAAAAAAACATTGGTCAATCAAGCCGAGTTACATGACTAGGCCGAGTTAGACATTGAGCTGTCCATGTATAATAATAATGGGCCGATCTTAGAAGAAAAAAAAACATTGGTCAATCAAGCCGAGTTACATGACTAGGCCGAGTTAGACATTGAGCTGTCCATGTATAATAATAATAATAATAATAATAAAGACTTAAACGAAAATTTTTATAAGCATCATGTTGTAATTTTGGTAAAAAAATTTAAAATACATTTTAAAAATAATAAAAAACCAGGGGGTCAAGGCTCTTGTTATTTTCATATTGAGTATGATTATCATTTTCAAATGAAAGAAAATAAAATGAAAATATATGCATTTTTAGTGTTAAAGATAAAAATCTTAAAACTGATATAGTAAATATGAATTTGTTGAGAAAATAAGTGATGGTACTTTACATAACTTCCATATCAACAAATTATCCAAACTTTTAAAAAAAAAATTGCCCCAATTAGAGCAATAGGTCTTAAGTTATAACATTTTAAAGTTTTATCTTTTACATGTGTGTTTTTATCTTGTTTTCTTTTTTGGACCCACAATTTTTGCATTTTCACTATAAAGATCTCACACAAATATATCAAAACAAGTGATTATATATCTAAAATTATCAAATGGTTATAAAGATATAAGTATTCAAAGTTTCTAAATCATTTAGAATTGAAAAAAAAAAACAAATACTAGCTTTTATCAACCAACCTGCCTTGATATGTGATTGAGTCATACTCATGCTAAGCACAAGGCTCGAAAGAGTAAGCTTGATATAAAGTTGAGTAGGGCATTGGGCCAAGAACAAACCCGACCTAATTTATATAACACCTAACACTCTATATAATCTAAATTTAATAAATAAATTTTAATATCAAATTAAAAGGTGCAAAAGTAAAAATAAACTAAAATATAAAAAAAATACAAGGATTTTTAAACTTTCAAAGTTAAAGTTAACTTTGTCTCACTTAGAATTGATTCCCACATTTGAGAATTAACTACAACTTAAGTACATGATCTCTTAATAGATTTCTTAACATCATAGACCAATAATAAGAAACTATTATCTTATCTTCAAATATAATATTACTCCTACAAATTAACTTGAATAATGCCATTCATACAACTCTAAAGACTATTACAAATTTACATCTCCTATTTATTCAAAATTGCAAATATAAATGTCATTTATTCTATGTATAAATTATAATTGCCTATGAGGTTCCTCAAAAAGGACAAAATAACTTACAATACCTAACTTAAGGCCTATACTTAGCAGTTTTATATCACTTGAGCAAAATAACCAAAATGAAAACCTAAGGAATTTTACATCAGTAATTCCAAAAATATCCAAAAATAAACCTAAACTAAAAATAACTAGCTTATTAAGTCTAATTTGACTCTCAACCAACTTATTCTTACCTTTACTTGATCCTTCACCTAAAGAATGTGTCTCAAAATGGGATGAGATTATTATAATCCCAATAACCAATAGTAAAAGTACAATCACATGTAAATAAAACTCAATATTAACACCATACATATGAAATTCATTTTAACATACCATATGCATTTATTATGAATGAGTAATTTAAATACACAACATATATTGTTAGCTCTAAGGTTTTGTATGAACTTAAATTATTTTAATGATAATAAAACTATTAAACTAAATTAATAAAACCATTAATTTTAATATAATCAAATATTGTTTATTGTCTTTTTACATTAAAGTCATTAAATTTACTTTTAATAGGTAATAGCAATTGTTAAAAGATAAATAAATTATATTAAAATGAAGTATTATTCTGATTGGGTTTTAAATCTAATTTAGCTTATTAGTAGGTTATATTGAAATATAAGGAAGTATCATATTGTTTTAAATTTATAGTATCTTATTCAAATAATTTTATCCTATTCTAACTTTTTATTATTAAAGCTAACTTGTTTAGGATTCTTTTTAGAAGCTCCCTACCCAAAACACATTTTTGTTCTTATCTAAACAAAGTTGCAGAGGCAAACTAGTGAGAAGAAAAAAGAACATAGAGTAAGAAAGCAAAGGGTAAAGATGATGGCAACCCTGACATTATTGTTTGTTCAAAGTTCATATTCCCACTTTTTAAGAAAATAAATAAAATAAAATAAAATAAGCTAGAAAGCAACATAGGCTTCAAATGGTTACTCAAGGACATGACTACTTGTCATTATGGCTTTGTAGGAAAATAAATTGCTTCTATCTTATTACAATATTGTAATCTTTTTGTTTAAGTCAAATTGGCTACAGACTGTTTAAAAGTTTATTTAAAGATTTTAATGAAAAAAAAAAAAGCAAAAGATAAAGACAAAATATAGAAAGAAGGGAGATAATGCCTTTTGTCTCAACGGTCATCACATTTTGCTTTAACTTTAATACCTTCAAAGGAATAAAGAAGTTAAACAAAAGGAAGCATTGCGCACGCTCATGAAAAACGCACGAAGAAAAGGTATGCAAGTATGTGTGTGTGTGTGTGTGTGTGTATAAGGGTGTCAAAATACTTCTTCTTTATCAACATAACTAAATATTTTGTTTAGCAAAGGTTATATCTCATTATTGATCAAAGTTAAAGAAATATAAAATATATTTTATTGGGTTGAAACTTGAG
Source organism: Erythrophleum ivorense (assembly GCA_026724425.1). Taxonomy (NCBI): domain Eukaryota; kingdom Viridiplantae; phylum Streptophyta; class Magnoliopsida; order Fabales; family Fabaceae; genus Erythrophleum; species Erythrophleum ivorense. Next base: position 10,031,377 of record JAIUCV010000003.1, read on the forward strand.
AGAAAAGAGACACAAAGCAAAGCCATATCAAATGAGTGAGAGATCAACAAATTATGTAGAGGAAAAGTATTAAATGAAAAACAAAAGTTATATGACAGAGAAAGGCAAGGTCAACAAAAATAAGTTTTGATATAAGCAAATTTCATCAAGCAAAAAACTAATAAAAAAAAGTAACAAAAAAGAGAGAATAAGCAAAGCAAGGCTGATGATTCAAAAATAAGAAAGAAGAAAAGAATAGCTTATGCAGCTGAAAGTGTAACTTTCTATCTTTTATATCTATCTCTACATCTATACCTTATATTGATAAAACTCTTTCTCTTGCAACAACTATATCTATGAAGCTCAACTCTTAAGGATAATATTTTTAGGTGAAGAACTAAAGAATACAAAGAACTGAAATAAAGAAAGAAAAGCTAAGTTATATTATAGCATTCCTTGTTCTTTTCATCTTAAATTTTTAAGCTTAGTATTTGGTTAAATATAACTTGTGAGAACTTTTAAAAGTTAGTTTATTGTAATATCTTTCTTAATAAGGGTTTTAAATATATTCTTATTTTATTCTGTATATCCTTCTTAAGTGTCAAGAAAGTGAGCTTAGGATGAGTTTACTAAAAAACCCTTTGTGGGAAAAGTTTTGGGTAAACTTGTATAATACCCCAAGTGTTGTAAAGTTTAAAGTAAACTTAAACCTTGTATTAATGGTGAACACGTGTAAAACTATTTCCTTTGTAATTTAAGTTTAAATTGAAATAGAAAAAATTCCTTAAGATTCGAGGGGACAAGATGTAAGACAAAGAGATTCGAACCAAAATAATATACAATGCACTTCTTTTCCCTTCTCTTTATTTTTTTCCTTATATTCTAATAAAATATTCTGTTGATAAGGTCTTTAAAAGCTTACTTGATCTTCAGAATATATATTGTCTTTTATAATATCTTATCAACAAGATCTTTTTATATCTATAATGTTTCTGCCCCATCATACTTTATGAAACTTTGTTTGTACTCATTTCTGTATTAATTACTTGCTAGTTTAATTGTCTTTAATTTTACACATTTTTGCAAGAGCATCTATTCTCCCTTTAGGTACATTCTTCAATTGATATTAGAATTGGTCTCACTTGATTATGCAAAAAATGATGAACTAATAACTTGAAGGATCATACTTTCTTGAAGGCTTTTCAACAATAAGACTTCCTTACTTCAATGGAGACCACTATACCTACAGAAAGGCAAGAATGAAGATTTTATATATACTACAAATTATCCAATCGAAAAAAATTATTAAGGAGAAGAATGATAAATGAGAAACTAGTAAAAGCTTAAAAGCAAATGGAATTAAGATGATATAAAGATCATCCAAGCAAATGATTATACCATCTATATTCTTCACTATTGCATCAATGTACAAGAATTTGACAAGATCTTAAGTTGTGGCACAACTAAAAAAATATAGCATAAGTTGGAAGTAACTTATGAGGGAACTAGTAAAGTCAAGGAAACTAAGATTAATATGTTTGTTTATGATCAACATGAGCTCTTCTAGATGAAAGATAATGAGAATATAGAAGATCATGAAGAAGCAAAAATGGAACATCTATGCTTCATGGCTACCAAGGATAATGAGTTGAAACTTATACTAATAAAGAAGAATTACAAGAAACTCTTGATGAACTTTTTATTGGTTTTCAAAAATTATTTTCAAAATATGAGGAACTTAATAAAGAAAGATCTAATCTTGAAGAAAGTTTTCATGTTATCAAAAATAAATTAGCAAACGTTATAGAAGAAAATAAGGTTTTACTTCAAGAAATTGAACATTTTGAAGAAAGAAAATGATTCGATAAAACAACAGATTGCAACCCTTTACAAGAAAAAGAAGATTTGAAAGTTGTTTTGGACAAAAATGGTTTTGATTTTTTCAAGAAGGTCAAACCTTAGAAGAAATTATTTTCAAAAGCTTTTAGTCCTTTTATGAAATGTTTTTATTCTCATAGAAATGGACATGTATTATACAATTGTGCTCTAAAGAAAAATCAACATGTCATAACTTATGTTATAACACTTTTCCTACTACAATTACCCCATATAAAAACTGCGATGAATCAAATAGAATCCTGAACTAATTAAAATTTTTTCTTTTAAAAACTTCCTCATACAATTTTACTATTCATTTGGTCATTTCCAATTTCTTATCTAACTTTGAAAATACATAATTAATTATAGAAAAATCGTATGAGGTCTGTTCAGGACTCTACCTCAAGCTCTCTAAGCCTTTTATAAGAAGAAAATACTTTCTCAGCAAAATATGTATAAATTCATATTAAAGTGTCCCTACAAAAATTGGACAATTTTACTCCTCATTGGTCATATTATTATTATTATTTTGCCTTTATATAAGCATAGGCATTCTTGCATCTTAGGCACGCTAGTCATACTCTTTTTACTTCAGGGTTAGGTATATACATGGCTTTCTATTACATGCCCTATTACCATACAACATTATAGTACAACTCATACATACCATAATCCAAAGATACTTAATTATATGACAAAATGTGATGCATAAAGGTAAGGTCCTCAATTTATGCCTCCACACTCTTTGCCCTTTCTTTGCTTGAACTCGGACCAAGCATGGGTTATATTTGGGGTGAGATTATGAAATCTCAGTAGTAGTAAACCAGTTTCATTCACAAGCAAGTATGTAAATACATAACATAATGCCAATCAAAGTGCCACATACCATATAGGAATTTCATACAAGGCCAAGCATGGTCTAAACATACATGTTTCATCTTATAGCATAAATAACAACTTGATATAGCATAACACTCATCACTATACAAACATACAAGCTTAAGAAAAGAGAAAGGAAAACTACTATCTTAGCAAATTTTGCTCCTCAATCCTTAGGACTCAGTTTACTTGCTTTTGGAGTTTCTAAAATAACATCAAACCTTATAATCATAATGATAATTCATCACAATCAACACATAAACTTTAACTTCTAAAGTAGTATGACCCTTTTAAACTCATTGGAACCATTAGAATTGGAAAAATCCAACTCCTTCCCTTCCAATTCGTTATGGCTGAATAGTGCACATTTCTTGGCCAAGATTTAAAAATTTTATTCCATGAGTTTTTGGGCTTTGCTATAGGTATTCCTAGCTAAAAACACCCTTTTGAATCCATTGAAATGGATAAAATTATGAAATTCTAGCCCCAACATCACGTTTTAGTTATAACATAATCTAACTTTGTTTTAGGCTTAAAAGTTAGTTTCTTTGGTTCTAAAAATTTCATAGTCTCTTCTTTTATATTTTAGGACTTGAAATTTGGTATACATGACTTTAAGACATTAAGAAAACACCATAAAAATTTTGGAAAATTCAGACAGAATCTCCCCATGATTTCTATTTTTCCAAAAATTATAATCTTTGTGTTTTTCGAAGTTCCAGCACATAACAATAATAACTAAGTTCTTATGGCCTTCATGTTCAACATATATACTTCATTTCAAGGCCTTCATATTCAACATATAAACTTCATTTTTAATCATCCATATGTTGTGCAAAAGTGACTCATAACTAGGGTTTAACAAAACTAATTCAAAACATGTGATTTTCAAGTGCAAGGTGGAGAAAACTTACTCTTTAAGCTTAATCCTTACTTTTTTTGCTTTTCTCACTCCAAAATCCTTTCTCTTCCCACTTAGAGCAACATTCCACCTTGAAAAAAAGATAAATATGCAGCTGCCCTTTAAAGAAAATAGTTGGAGGATGGAAAAGATAAAGAAATTTGATGAAGAATGGTGGTAATTTTGCTTGGTTTCACTTCTTCTTCCACTTTTTCTCCCTCTCTCTCTTTCTTCACGGTTTTCTTTCTTTCTCCTTTGTGTGTGGCTTGAAAATGGTGGAATAAAGGTGAAGGAGATGAATTTAGATAAAGTTAAATGGTCATACTAAATTTGGACCCTTGGATCAACCTTTTCAAGATCAAATCTTAACTTTCCATTCCTTTTTTCTTTTGATTTTCTAATTTCATAATTAAATATCTTCTTCCAAAAATTCTTGACCACACACTTGGACACCTTTTTTTAGCCCTTAAGTCATGAATAGTAACCATGGTTAATTTCTTTAACTCAACCATAGTCCACTTTTAACTCAACTATAGTTAGTTTCTAACTTAACCATAGTTATTTTTTTAAAATAATTAAAATCCTTTTCTCTTTTCCTTTTCATTTTGAATTTATATTTGGGTTTCATCTTCTCTAAAACCCTAATTATATCTTCTCTTCTCTTTTGGGCCTTTAGAATCAGCTAATGGGTCTTATAGTAGTTTAAAAATTGATGTCTGAGCCCAATTAAGATTTTACGGTACAATACATACCTTTAGACTTTCTAAAATTTATGAATATTATTTCCTCTACTTTCTGGCCATCTTAAGCTTCAAATATGGATCAGGGGCCCTTAACTCAATCCTCATAAATTTTAGTGTCAATCAGACACCCGGGTCTATAGGTATAATTTTCACCGTTCTGTATTATAATTGTGCCATAAAATTTTCATTTACTGCAATTTAGTCCCTGAAACTCTTTCAGAGTTTCTTAACCCTTTAACTATTCCTATTTCTATAGTTGTTACAACTTCCTTTTTCTATTTTGCTCATGGCTATTGATCGGGATAACCAGATTCCGGACCAAATCCTGCCCTGCCATTCAAACAACTTGGTATCATTGGACCCATCTCATCAAATGGAATTTAACCGTAGGTCATAGATTTTTGAGATTCTTGCCCAATTTTTTTATATTCGTGCCTAAAGTCATGAATAGAGGGTGAAACTAGAATTTCCTGAACTTTCAGGCAATTTATACATTTTGCCTAGCATATAATTTTTCTTTGTATTTTAGTCTCTAACTCTTTCATGCTTGACTTCAAAAGCTCTTCGGGACCTTTTTCTGATCCCCCTCTTTTTTTTCATCTATTTTAGCCTCAATTTTAGGACATCTCTGGCCTTGACTCATCATTATTTGAGGTATAGGATATTATTTTAATTTTATTAGACCTCAATTTACTCTATTTGGGGGGACTCCCTCTTGTATCCAGTAAATTTCGTATGTTGACGGAGAAATCGTATGTTACATTTCTCACATTTCCTTATGTTTTCTTGGATTTTTGAGGGACCGGATGTTACACAACATGCTTGTTTTGAAGTTTTATAAATACTTAAAGGTACTTATGCACATAAAGAAAAAGAAGCTAATATTGTGTTACCCAAGATAAAGTGGGTACTAAAATGTCCTTCTACTATTTCAATTATGCAAAATGTTTCTCAAAAATAATTGAGAAATTGGTCCAAAAAAGGAGGAATTACTAAAGAAAGCATTACAAACATAAAGTTGGATTTGCAAGGTTTAAACCTTACAAGAAGAAGCAATGCGTAAGAAAATGACATTTCTCAAATACCAAGGTCATGGTATCAAATTATAAAATCTCTTAACTTATTATATTCATTGAGATATATCATTTATGACATTAGGTATAAATATTGCATTGATTATAAATATATTGTCATTTATACATATTTTAATTATGATTCATACCCTTAAATTATAAATTTGGACAAATATTTATAAAGGACCTTTAATGCTTAGTATCAATATTCCTATGCATTCTATTATGCTTATATATTGTTAAAATGGATAATGTAAAATAAATATATAAGTATTTTTGTGCTTAAATCATTACAATCAATTATATTATTGTGACTTATTCAATCTCTTGGAGTGCATTAAAGTTTTTTATAACATAACCTTTTATGGACCCAAAATTGATTACGTACCAAAGCAAAAGAAATTATTTTTTTTTTGTAGGAAGTTCAATGGTCTTTACTTCAAGCTTGAAAATGGAAGACAAGAAAGGAATCGTGAGGATGAGTTAACTCTATGTGAAATAAATACATTCTAATTAAAGAATACAAGTTCAAATTTGCAATATATGCCTAAGGTTTAAATTTAAGAAAAGATCAACATAAGGACCTCTTGAAGTATATGAAGAAAGTGTCACATTGAGTGACAAAAGCTAAACATGGAAGTAAACTGGCGAAGCAATGAAAGGTGATGAAACTTAAACTAGCATTATTGCCTCAAATTTTCAAGAATCAAAGGAGATGCCAAGTATTTTGAAGATAACATTAAATTAGTATGGCAAATCATATATGCTTGATTCATATGGCATGTTGAATATTTGAAAATTGTGTAACTAACCTCATCTTTTGAAATGTGCTTAAGTTGCTGAGATATATATGTTGAACGATGATTCTATTTAGGTTGAAATTAACTATTTTTGAGTTCGAGTTACCTATGTTCAAAAGGTTTGGCAGCAAAATTAATTATTTAGATGTTTATACGTATAAAGTCTGCTTGCCTTGTGTTAATTTAAAGTTTACTATATATACATATACATATATATATATGGTTAGCAATCTATAATGCCTATTAGAGTTAACTTCATGTGTATTTGGAGTTAGCTACTTTATAAGGGTGAAAGTCTTTCATACTTAAAATATTTTGTAATCTCTAACTAAATATTTGGAACTATTCTAAAAGTGTTGTTTCAGATTAAATGCATGTGTTGGTTATGTCATAAGTTGTCTAATATTAAGTCCTAGTTAACTAAGTACCAAAATTTTTTATGACTTATATGATTATTAAATTATTACTTGAAAGATTTCTACATGAAGTTTACCTAATCAACATCTAAATCATTCATTTGAATTTTTTTTGTTGGGTGATGTTTAACTAGAAATGAGGTTCAATTAACTAATTCCTAAAGTTTTGAAACACTTTGCTATCTTTGGTTACAATTGTTATAATGGTGATGATAATTTAAGAAAGTTTGATGATAAAGGGATATTTTTAGAATACTCAACAACTAATAAAGCATATAAAGTTTATGACAAAAGAACATTAGTCATTGAAAATTTTTGTCCATGTGGCATTTGATAGACTAATCCTTCCTTGAGAAAAAAATTGTGAATATAGGTGATGAAAAAGGTGCAATAATATTAACCAAAAAGAGAAAACAAATTCTATAGCATTAGAAAAGGATAAAGAAATTGCCACAAAAAAATAAAGATTCTGCTAAAAAATCAAGTTAATAAGATCCTACAACCTGTTGGCAAGATATTTTAAGATAGACTTCAACTGAAATTGCAACACTAGAAATTGAAACAAATGACTCATTGCAAACTTCCAGTCAACTTGAAACACCCAGAACTGATGTATAAGATTTCCAAGAGAGTGGAGACATTCATCTTCATACTTTATACAATACATCATAAGAGATTCAAAGGAAGGGTTAAGATATGAGCATCTATGTTTTAAATATGCTTTAAATTGTTATACTTTTATGCTTGTTTACTTTATTTTTTCTTTTATGCTATTTGATATGCTAACCCATCTTTATAAAGTTAAAGAAAAGAAGATATTTAAGAAAAAAAATGGAATTCTCAAGAAAGAAGGAAAAAAAGAGAACACACGTAATTCTTAAAGTAGAGTTTCAAGAAATTCTTTGAACTTAACTTTAATATTTAAATATTGCTACATATATGCATACTTGGTATTTTTTGAAATTTTGTAGGAGTATATACAAGAGAAGCTCTAAAGTATATGCAAGGAAAAAGTGGAAGCTCACACTGTGATAACTCCCTAATTTATGGTATAAAATGAGATTATATTTAAGATCAAATTAGGGAGGCAAGTGCTTTCTTCTTGATTAATAGAGTTAAAAATGAATTCAATCACACAAAAGAAAGAGAGTGTTCTATTGTATTATCTTTAGCAGTTTGAGCCTCACTCTATGATTGATTTCAATTTCAGGAAAGATAAAAGAAGAAAGAAAGAATGGAGAAAAGAGAAGGAAGCTGAGAAGCGAGAAAGTACAAGTGGATCAAGCATTCTCGTTACAGCGAGGATTGAACTCGCTATGGCGAGAACACACTTTCGCTATAGTGAGTGAGGTACTTTGCCACAGCGAAGTCGCGAAGCATACAAATTCCAGGGAGAAACTCGCCATAGCGCAGCAGTAGCGAGGACAGCAGAAAATCTGGGAACTTATGAGCTCTCGCTATAGCGAGAAGCACTCCTCGCCATAGCGAGAGCGGACCCTGAAATGCACAGTTTAATTTAGCAAGCTAGAAAAGTCGAGGAAAGCCTAGGGTTGGAGTCATTCAGCAAGCAGAGAGAGTTCTGGCCGACTAGGCGAGAAGAAAACACATCCAAGGTGTTGGAGAAGCTTCAATTTGATCGGGAATTCGTTGGTTTTGTTGATTTTTCTTCCGATTAGGTGTTTCTACTCCATCTCCCCTCTTAGTTGATGATAGTTAATATGTCTGCTGAATTTGTTTGTGGATTTCAAGCCATGAGCGGCTAACTTTTGTAATCCTTAGGGATTTTATGAACTTTTACTCTGTAGAGATTATTTTCCCTTGTTGATTCTGCAGTTATTGGAATTTACAATGTTTAATCTGAAATATATTTCATTCTATTGGGTGGCCTCCTTTAGTTTGATTGTGGATTACGTAATTAACCTTTGACGGAAGGGAATTGCTTATAGACCATTGGTTAAACAACTTAGGATTAGATATAATCTAATTTGCACTTGAGATAGAGATATCCTCAAGGGCCCTAGGTAGTCGAAAGAAGGTATGCATTTAAGCATTTATTAACCACTCCTTGAGATATCAAGCGTGAGTGGATATAAGGGTTCAATTGGATCGAAAGACAATTGCACCCATTTCAACCTTGACTCTAATAATTACATTATGCTGTTTAATTAAAAGGGAAGTAATCGACAGTTGATATAAAGGGGATTAAAATTCCTAAGGAGTTTCTAATTGCATACTTTCAATTAGAATCATCATTTATTACTTGTCTTTATGTAATTTTCATAAATCCATTTGCAATTTGATTGTTTAACTGAAATGAAAGTGAGAACTCTAATGCCTAATCGCCAATTGTGCTAATTCTCTGAGGGAACGACCTTGATTCATCACGTACTACGATTGCAACCCGTACACTTGCGGTGTCATATTTTAGTGAGCATCACACTGCCTTAGATAGGGGGAGTATAAAATTCTCTTTTATCTTATCCTTTAAAGCTTTCATGAAAAAATGTTATGAATTGGTAATGAATTGACACTTGTTTTGTCTTCTAACATCTTATGCTTTATTAAGATATCTATATGACTAAAAGCTTGGGATGTACATTGAACTTGTGACTATATATTTTGATTTTGTCTTGTAAAATCTTTATGTCATATGTAATGGTACATTTGGTCGTTGTTACATGACTTTGACATTCATTGTGTTCAATCTTTCATATGATGGCTTTTGGTATATGTAATATAATATGATAATATCTATGAATGATAATTCAATGCAAACACTCCTTTTGATCAACATCATGTCTTATGGTGTTTCATAATTACTTTTATGTTATATTAATTATGTTTTGTTGGAAGTTATATATTATTAAAGTTGTTTAGATAACTCTTATGCTCTAATTATTCACTATCTTATCCTTTTTATGAGTTTATCTACTCTTTTGATGAGAGAAATTGTGGGAACATATTACTTAATAACTTTGCAAGAGATTTATTAAGAAATTAGATATAAAGATGCAAAGATTAGAAAAGAAGATGATCCAAACAGCAGCTACTGTATTTGAAAGTTTATAAAGAATGTTTAACCACCCTTTTGACAATGTCAATAAAGGGGACAAATATTTATAGTACAAAACTATGTTGTTATTGTGTTAAAGCAAGTTTCAAAGGAGCCTCTTTATGGTCATAACAAGGACATATTAAAGGGGAGCTTCTGATCTATGTCCTCAAAAAGCAAAGGGAATATTTAAAACTTAAATCTTGAGGATTTTATATTATTACTCATTACACTTAATGCTTCTAAAAAGGTTTTGTACTTAATAGTTTTGCCATCATTAAAAAAAAAAGAGATTGTTAACTCTAAAGTTTTGATATGAGCTTAAATTATTTTGATGATAATAAAACCATTAAGTTGAATATAATCAAATATTGTTTATTATCTTTTTGCATTGAAGTCATTAAATTTACTTTTAATAGGCAATAACAATTGTTAAAAGAGAAATAAATTATATTAAAATAAAGCATTATTCTAATTGGGTTTTAAATATGATTTAGCTTATAAATTTGTTTTGGTTATATTAAGCTTCATCTTAGTAGGCTTTGTTTTTACATTGAAATATAAAGAAGCATCCTATTGTTTTAAATTTATGATATCTTATTCAAATACTTTTCTACAAAAGTAAGTATGTTGTAGAGTTTTAAATGCTTTTACCCTATTCTAACCTTTTTTACTAAAGTCAACTTGTTTAGGATTTTTTTTAGAAGCTTTCTACCTAAAACACTTTTTTTTTTATTAGCTGAGCAAAGTTGCATAAAAAAAACTTGTGAGAAGAAAAAAGAATATAGAGTGAGAAGCAGAGGGTGAAGATGACAGTCACTATGGCATTACTATCTATGCTATTCAAAATTTATATGTCTACTTTTTAAAAAATAATAATAAAATTAAGAAAAGCTAGAAACAACATAGGCTCCAAATGGTTACTTAAGGACATAATTACTTGTAACCATGGCTTTGTAGGAAAATAAGTTGTTTTTATCTTATTATAATATTCTAATCTTTTTGTTCAAGTCAAATTTGCTATAGACTATTCAGAAGTTTTTTTTTTCCAAAGGATTTAATGAGAAAAGGCAAAAGATAAAGATAAAGTATGGAAAGAGAGAAATAAATGTGTTTTGCCTTAATGGTCATTGTATTTTGCTTTAACTTTCTTATCTTCAAAGTAGTAAAGAAGTTGAATAGAGAGAAGCATTAAGCAAACTCACAAAAAAAGGCACAAAGAAAGGGTATGTATGTATGTATCTATTATATATAAGGGTGTCAGAATAATTTTTCTTTATCAACACAGCAAGGTACTTTGTTCAGTAACAGTGAAGGAAAAGTAACTGCACATATATATTGTCTTATTATTGATCAAAACCAAAGAAATATAAAATATATTTTGTTGGGTCAAAATTTTTGAAAAAACAGACACAAGGCAAAGCCATATAAAATGACTAAGAGCAACAAATTGTGCAAAGGAAAAATATTAAATGAAAAACAAAAGATGTGTGATAGAGAAAGGCAAGGTTAACAAAAATAAGTGTTGATCTAAATAAATTTTATCAAGCCAAAAATTAATCAATAAAAGTAGTAAAAGAGAGAGAAGAAGTAAAGCAAGGCCAAAGATTCAAAAACAAGAAATAAGAAAAGAATGGGCTGTGTAGCTAAAAGTGTAACTTCTTATCTTCTATAACTATCTTTGCATCTATACCTTATATTGATAAAACTCTCTCTTGCAATTGCTATATATGTGAAGCTCAACTCTCAATAGTAATATTTTTAGGAACCTCTATATAATAGCAAGATGATGAATTGAAGAATACAAAGAATTGAATTAAAAAAAAGAAGAGTTAAGTTATATTGCAGTATTCCTTGTTCTCTTTATCTTAAATTTTTGAATTTAATTTTTAGTTAAATCTAACTTGTGAGAACTTTTAAAAGTGAATTTATTATAATCTTTTTCTTCATAAGGGTTTTAAATATATTCTCATATCATTATGTAAATCTTTCTTAAGTATAAAGAAAGTAAGTTTATGATGAATTTAGTGAAAGATTCTTTATAAGAAAAGATTTGGATAAATTTGTGTAAAACCCAAAGTGTTATAAAGTTTAAGGTGAGATTGAACCCTATGTTGGTAGTGAATAAGTGTAAAACCATTCCTATTGTAATTTAAGTTTGGATTGAGATGAAAAAAAATCCCTTGAGATTTAAGGGAAATAGATGTAAGACAAGGAAGTCCAAATCATGATAATATATGATGTACTTCTCCTTTCTCTTTTTTCTTTCATTGCACTCTGATAAAATATTTTGTAGACAAGGTCTTTAAAAGTTTACTTGATCTTCAAAAATATATACTATCTTTTATAATATCTTATCACAAGATCTTTTTATATCTACAACATTTCTGCACAAGCATACTTTATGAAATTTTGTCTATATTTATTTTTGTATTAACTACTCACTGGTTTAATTGTTTTTAATTCTATATATTTATATAAAAACACTTATTCACTTCTTTCTAATTGCATTCTTCATATATCAATAAGTAGTCAACAACTTAAAAGTGACAAACATAACAAGGCTCATAAAGAAGCATAGCAAGCCCTTCAAATAGTCAAATCAAAGCATATGAAGGCTCCCACATTTTTTAAACTCTCTGAATATAGCTAGGTCCACAATAGATTGATAATTAAGTAGTAAACTCATTCATAAATCCACTTATTAAAATATCATCATGTAATAATAATTAACACAATTTCATAAACATGTATGAATAGAATTAAAACCCCAATTTTCTTTTACAATTATTACCCCTTGCTATCAAGCGAGCGTCACCTTCCACATCTGCACCTTAAGCCTCATAATCATATAATAAAATATATATCACATTAATTCTAAAAAAATCAACTAATCCTAATAAATAAAATGCTAAGAGTTAAGGAATTTATCTTATTCAAACTTCTTAGAATCTCAATTCTTTAATTTTGCATAAGACAAAAGTTCCAAAACCGTCTAACTTCTATACGTAAAAGGGACCAAAACCTTGGGCTCATTATTTCTTCTTTTTTTCTACTAAAAACCTTTCAAGAACTTTAAATCGATAGTCAAAGGTCACATCTATCGCTTCAGTCAAAGCTCTGAATGTTGGAGTAGCTTACCTCTTCTTATGCCTAAAATAGAGGGAGTATTTCAATGTGTTTTACCTCGGAGTGTTTTTAACGTGAGAGCAAATTAAATGTTAACGTTGGTTAGATATTTTAGTGAGTTGAGTTTGGGTTTTGCTCCATTGAATTATGGCAATCTACTTATTTCCTTATATATTAACGTTATACGTTGCCCACTTTAGTTCAATTACAAGAAAGAAGCTATTAGAAAATAAAATATATTTTTAATTTAATTTATTTTAATTCCAATAGTAATTGAGCCATAATTTATTTATTTTGAGTAATTTCACTAAATTATTAATTAAATAGTTTAAGTCCATATCTGATTTATTATTATTTTTTCATGACCCAAGTTAAATATTTATGAACTTTAATTATTTTTATTTTTTCTCATTAGACTCTTAATCAATTATTTTCCTCAAAGATCTCTAAATAAAGTTTCTTTGTCTTTAATAATTTTGATTAGTTAAATTAAAATTTTTTAATTTTATTTACTATCTAAATTAATTATTATTAGGATGTTACAACTCTACCCATGTTCACTGTTAAATATGAAAATAGAATGCTCACTCACTAGCAGAGAACGAAGTATGTCTTTCTAGTTGACACTGCATAGTTTGGAGGAGGGAGGGCTGGTGTTGGGTAAGTAACTAGCTGTCCTTCTATTAAACATGAAACTCAAAGAAAGTGAATCCAGAAAAGCTTTTGTCAAATAAAAGGAAAATTACAACAAACGTTCAATTTTATTCTGCAATTATTTATTCTTAATATTATATGAAAACAAGAATTTGACCAGGCAACTCACTAGTTCATGTGTGCAGACATATTTCTACGTCACTTTAGAATTCATTTCGTTGCGTTAGCATTTAATTAACAATGTTACAATAGTCTCTAATAATAAGGTCTCTTTTTTATATATTTTTAAATTATAAGAACTAAATTACAAAAATTCAAAATATAAAGATTAAAATTTAAATTTAATTAAATTATAAGGACTAAACATATAATTTAACTTATAAAATATTACAAAATAATTAAATAATAATTAAGTAAATTATAAAAAATATTAAATAACACATTTTAAATTATATTATATCAAATTAATATTAGGCTAAATGACACAAATAAACACTAAATTCACCCTATTTATTTTGTATGGACATAGAATGTTAATAAACATTAAAGAAATATAGTTAATTAGTTATCACAGTTGTAATGGTAATAAAGTCAAATCTATTGATAGTACTATGCGGGAATCATAAGACGCGTTAGTCTTAAAGGTCCTCCCTTACATTAATCACAACACTCATTTCCCCCGCACCAAACGCTTTCACAAATCTCTCTCTCTCTCTCTCTCTCTCTCTCTCTCTGCTTCCTTCGCAGCCCCATCCATGCTCTGTAGCATTCTGCAAGATCGAATCCTCCGCCCACAATTCTCTTCACCTTCTTGTTGGATTTGCTCCAGCTTCCCTTCAGATTTCGATCCAATTCCAAAAGCGCACAGGTTTGGATCGCTGAATCACTGAAGCCGAGCCGAGCTCAATGATCGGATCAAGCATGTCGAAGAGACTGCCTTACACGAAGAAAGATATTGACTATGACAACGCCAAGTTTCGCCACCGTTCATTCTTCAAGGTACCCCCCGGTCATTAGATCCCAGCTGGGAAATCCTCTGAACAGTTTTGTTAAATTTGATAGGAACCCAGAATTTAATTGATGATAGATAGTTTGTGGTTGGATTCTGTATCGATGGTATTAGTATCAGTTATGGCAATAGAATTTCGATTGATGTCAAGCTCGGTGGGGGGAAAAAAGTGTTTCAAAATTTATAACGAAGCTGGATTAGAGAGTCAATATGTAAATGCAGAACTTTTCTAGATATGGTGTTGTTGGTTTACAAAATGATGTCTTTTTAGTTTGGCTGAGTTACATGAAACATCTGGCTGATTGATGTACACTGGCTTAAGCTTGCTGGCCTTGTTGAAACACTAATAGTTGGTACCTGTCTAGGAGAGTGAAGGGATTATTTTAACGTTTCTGAAAAAGAAGCATCTTCTTGTATCTTATTCACCATATTCTATTTAACCCATATTCTGTTTTGCTTTCTAGAGATGACTTTGTTTTGGTTGATATATAAGAAATTTTGGTGCCAAATGAAATGAAAATATAATCCACAGCATCACAGATTAATTTGTTCAGTTAGGCTATGTTCAGTTAGCCTTTAGAAACAGTTATTGAACTAAGGTTGCTTAAATGCGTAAATCCATTTAAAACTTGGTATAACATATCCTTCTTTTTTATCTAAATATTAGTTTGTATAATTTGGTTTTTGTGGATTGCTTCGGAGCTGAGCTGCATTGCTTTTTCAATGAAGAACATATGTCTAGGATATAGTATTTGTGGTCCAGTGAAAAATATGTTTGGCATGAGGAGGAAATTTTAATGAATATATATTGTTTTCTTTCATAGTTCTAGTGGTGCATGGCTATTAAAAAAAAATGGATCATAAAATGTTGGAGGTAATCGTTGTTGCTTATCCTATATTTGCTGCATAAAGGAGAGAACTTTATTATGATAAGAATGATAACACTTTGAGGTTATGGTAACTGTTTTTCAAGTTTCACAAGGGTTATTCCTTTAACTCTTTAGAGTGCGAAATATACTCAAATATTTGTTTCTTGTTCATGACTTGATATCTACTCAACCTTATCCAAATGACAATCTAAGACCTTAGAATTTAGTTTACAGAATAATTGATTATGCATGGTAGAAATGGATATATTACATGTAAAGTTCCAGTTCAAATTTTTCAAAAATAAAAAGAAAAATAAACAATACATATTAATCTGTCATCCTTTTTTATTTTATATCCATTTATCTTTGCATTTTTTTGACTTTTGTATAACATTGAATTTTCAGTTGTTCTATGAATATCATCTTTCTACTTTAAAATTAATGATTTTCCGTGCCGTAGTATTTAAAGGAAAAAGGATTTACTGTGTCTTGATTTTCCAGGCCTTTACTCAGAGCTTGGCCACTAGTAATTTAAAGCGTGATTGTGTTAGTTGTAGCACAGGAAAGTTTCTACTCTTACTACTGATCTTTGGTTTAGCATATGTTATGCTGACACACACAAGCCCTCGTCCTGTAGTTTCTAATAATGAAGCAATTGGCAATAGAAATAGTGAAGAAGGTAGCATCATTACCAAGAGTGGAAGCACATTAAAAAAACTCTGGAGACGACCTCCAAGGCTTCCTCCTAGATTACCACCTGATGCTAAAGTTAATGGTAATAGCATTGAACATGTAAATCAAGATGTTGGATCAATATGGACTACTAGGCAACAAAAAGTCAAGGATGCCTTTATTCATGCGTGGTCTGGCTATAAAAAGTATGCTATGGGTTTCGATGAACTTATGCCACTAAGCCAGCATGGAGTTGATGGATTAGGAGGTTTAGGTGCTACAGTGGTGGATGCTCTTGATACAGCCATGATCATGGGTATTGATGAAGTTATTGCTGAAGCAGGATCCTGGGTTGAAGCACACCTCTCTGAAAGAATTAGCCAGAAGGGCCAAGTAAATTTATTTGAAACTACAATACGCATTTTGGGTGGGCTTTTAAGTGCATATCATCTAAGAGGTGGGGAAAAAGGAATGAACTTAACGCATGCAGGACCTGAACCAACTGTTTATCTAGAAACTGCCAAGAACTTAGCTGATCGTCTGCTTTCTGCTTTTACATCCAGTCCAACTTCTATTCCATTGTCTGATGTTATTCTGCGTGAATCCTCAGCCCATCCAGCTCCTGGTGGACTGAGTAGTACTTCCGAAGTTTCCACTTTACAACTTGAATTCAATTATCTCAGTTCTGTATCTGGTGATCAGAAATATAGGGTGGAGGCAATGAAAACTTTGGATCACATGAAGACTCTCCCTAAGGTTGAAGGATTGGTTCCTATCTACATTAGGTATGGAAGTGTATTTAATTAATATAGTGTAAATGCTTCACTTTCTTCAACTATGTTCTTTTGTTTGAAGTTATTATTGATAAATCTTTCAACTATTTTCTGTGTTCAATTTCTTATTTTTACCTAAATTTTCAGACGTAATCAGGCCATTGTGGATTTTTTTTCCTCCTTTTTCATGATTTTCTTATGAACATTTGATATTGTCTATAACAGCCCTCATTCTGGTCAATTTAGTGGAGAAAACATCAGACTGGGATCTCGTGGTGATAGTTATTATGAGTACTTAATCAAAGTGTGGCTTCAATCTGGAGCCAGTAGTGACGGGAATACGTCGTTCCTATATGAAATGTATAAGGAGGCAATGAAGGGTGTTAGGCATCTACTTGTTCGAAAATCAATTCCAAATGGATTAGTTTTTGTTGGAGAATTGCCTTATGGATTAAATGGTGGTTTCAGTCCAAAAATGGATCACCTGGTATGCATTGACTCCTGCTTTTCATGTTTGACATTGCTTGAAATTCATTTAGTCCCTTGGTTGCTTGCCGCCATTTTTTCATCAGTAGAAAGAATGCAAAAGGGCTTCTTAGAGTTATTGTGCCATCTGTGCTATATTATATCTGTCTGACACTTCTGAATAATGGATTAGTTTGTCACTGGGAATTATAATTGAGAAAACAGATTTTTCAAATGTTTTCCTCCCTTCAAAATAATTACACAAACTTTTCCTCCAGCCCTCTGGTGCATTATGGGATTATATGAAATTTAACTAGCTGTTGTTACAAAAGGATGATGGAAAAAAAAAATAGGTGCTGCCCATCATTTGTTGAATTGTGTGATATTGTGATTGGTCCGGGATATTTTTAGTAAAACAATTATATTATCAATAGTATCTCAGAGTCCTAAGTCTTAATATGGCTTTACCGCTTTAGATAAGATCTTTGCTCCAAACATATGACAGAGCTTTGGAATTTTATATTTATCCTTCAGATATGAGTTGAGAGTTGAGAGTTGAGAGTGAGACTGTGATAATTACTCAAAGTAATAGTTCAGTTCAATTGAAAAGGTTTTTTTGAAAAAAAAAAAACTACTATTAAATCTTAATTATGCACCTCTTCTTGCCATGCAGGTGTGTTTCTTACCTGGTACTCTAGCACTTGGTGCCACAAAAGGCCTTACAAAGGGAAAGGCAATGATAAACAATATGCTTAACTTTGAAGACTTGGAAAATTTGAAGCTTGCAGAAGACCTGGCTAAAACATGCTTTGAAATGTACTCAGTAACTTCTACTGGTCTGGCTCCGGAAATTGCTTACTTTCATACGGAGGTTAGCAAGTTTTTTATGACATATTTTGGATTTATTATTGAAAAAATGACAAGCAAATGTAGCAGAGTAGCTTATTATACACTTTTGTCCTCTGCTTGATGGTGTTCTATGAGAAAATATTGTTTATTGCATTTTTGTGTAGCTAAAGTGCAGATTTGATATCTACTCTCTGATGATGCAGGAATATTCTGAAGAAGGTCTTGATGGAGGGAACAAGAGCTCAGAATATGTGAACGACATCATAATAAAATCAGCTGATCGTCATAATCTTTTGCGACCTGAGACTGTGGAATCATTATTTGTTTTGTACCGTATTACAGAAGATCCAAAGTATGCTTCTGTTCCCTTTTATGCATTGGGTTAATTGATAACTTAATTTCCTGGGACAATACCCCAGAAACACAGAACACAGGATTAATTTTTCTTTCTTGACTTTTGTTTAATGACCCAATGCGTTGTCTTGTAGATATCGTGAATGGGGTTGGCAAATATTCGAAGCTTTTGAAAAATACTCTAGGGTTGAGACTGGTGGATATTGTTCTCTGGACGATGTAACTACTCTCCCTCCTAGCAGAAGAGACAAAATGGAGACTTTCTTTCTCGGAGAAACGCTGAAGTATTTGTACTTGCTGTTTGGAGATAGCTCTGTTGTTCCATTGGATAAATTTGTTTTTAACACAGAAGCACATCCTATACCAATCAATTTGAAGAAATGATACGTTTTTCCACAAAGGCATTCAATCAACAGAGTTTTTGGCCAACTAGACCGAAGTGGCATGACGTGAGATGCTTCTTTGAAGTTACTCGGGAATCCCTTACAGGGAGCAAGAGCACTTGTTGTAAAGGCATTGATTCGCTGGGTTATCAGGGAACACAAAATGGGGCAAATATTGTTTGAATCTTGCAACTACATTTCAGCTCCCGTCACTTTGGTTATTGGACTTATTTTTTTGCACTTGTAACCTGGCTTGTCTTGATGAGTTTGTAAAATTTTTTGTTTCAATGATCAGTAACAAAGAGCAGCTTTTGTAATTAAATTATCTGCTTTTCCAATGATTTTCTGGCTGCATTATATTGTTGTCGATATTTGATTATATTGCTACCTTCCTATAAGTTACGCGCTATTTTGATATCTACTTTTTGGCCTTCGGTAACATCATGACTGCAAATTTTCACTATTGCCGCGATGGAGAAAGAGGTGATCGCCATCTCGAATGACGTTTATGTCATCTATCTCTGCTTTCTCTGTATTAATAACTTTTGTAGGTTTTGATCCTCCAAACTTTTCATCTGCAGTTTCACAAGTTGATAGTGTGAGAAATTAAGAAAAGAGGATTTGCTGATATATGCACAGAATTTTGAATTTTTCTTATAAAAAAAAAGGAACAGAAAGAAAAAGCTGACCCTTTTCTTTTTCTTTCTTTGTATCTACATTTTCAACAAATTAACTGCTGTTGCTCTCAATTCTAGGTTTAAAATCAAGTATAATTTTAAGGTCAAAGCTTACCAGCAACCTTGAGCAGCTCTTCTATTGAATCAGGTAGAATAATCAACTTCCCGTGCTGTCCTTGTGAGGTACTCCTGCATTGACCTAGCAAGTGAATCGTGACTCTCTTCTTGACGAATCTCGCCACTTCTCTATTACTTGGACAGTTAGGATTACTTGAATAGTTGCTTTTGTATACATTCTCTAATGAGCAGTTGATAGATCTTGGATCACCGTGTTTTCTGTTTCTGGTTGTGTCATTCCTAGCGTGGTTAAAAATTTCTGGCTCCACAAATTCTATTATAGATTCATCTGATTTCTCCCTCCTTTCACAATTCATTAGGAGGTTAGAAGTGCTCTTGTTATCTTGCTGCTCTACCAGAGTTTTTGGTGTCCATCCTATGGACTTTGGATTCTTTGCTTTTGCTTCTCTTTCAAGCAGTATATTAACCATCTCTGGATGCCCTCTGAGTGCAGCAGCATGAATATCTCTTTCACCATCCTCACTTGTCACCTCATGCAACGTAATCTCTGAGTCTGTGAAGTCTCTATACCTTCCTTCCTGGATTAATGAATCTTCGTGTGAATTGTTTGTACATGCACGAGAAAAGCTTTCTCTTGTTTTTCCTCCATCTACTTTTTCATGAAGAACCAATCCAGGATCGGCACGTGGATATTCAAAGCCTAAGCCTTCTTGTCCCTGTAATCTCTGTCAATATAAATAATGAGCAGTTAGGAATCAATTTTTATTGTTATTGTTGTTGTTGTTGTTGTTGTTGCTTTTGCTGATTTTTAGATAATGCAGCTCTTATATATATATATATATATATATATATATATGTTTTCTCCAAGTTCAAGAGGCTGTTTTAGATCCTAATTACCATGGAAAGGTTGTCCATTATAATTTGTAATTCTTCTGGATATGCTTGCACAGCATTCATTAATGAAGTTTTGTCGACTCGTAAAATTTGAGAAAGTTCCGTAGTCCGAACTCTGAAAGGCTGTGGCCTGTAGTACATATCCCAATCTCTCCAAATATTTCTCCTGCAATTGCCTTCCCCAGAACCTGAATTGTTTATGTTAATAGGCAGTTATATAAAGTTGATTCATCGTGCACTCTAAAATGAAAATACACTGTTGGAATATTATGACATACTTGATCATGGCCATCCATGTGGCGAATAAGATCCTGCAACAATTAGTCATGTGAATAGTAATTTTTATTAGTAGGTATTCTCTAAAGAGACCTTTGCTACCTGATCATCTTCATCTAGACATTCACAGTTCCTAGATTTCTTAAATAGTTGAGTTAGATGTTGGTATATGGTACGCATTACTCTACTAGCATCCAGGATGTCAGGAGGCGTAGAATGCCTTCATTTAACAAGTATCTTATATCCCAGAAAGACAAAAAATAAAAAAAAATAAAAAGAATCTGACAGTCATATGAATACTAATTATATAAATTTATAATTTCCAACTGTTATACTAAACACAGGAACATAAGATATTGTACTAAACCTCTCTTAAGACTCATGCACGGTTACTTGGACTATTCATGTTTAGCTAACTCACCACTGCCCCTGAAACCAGCACGTAAAGGTCTGTAGGAGCCTCATTTTGCAGCATTACATCTTCCTTGGGTGGAAAATACTCAGCTTCCATTTGTGAGACCTATTATGAGAGTTACTCTGTCAGATTTGGTAACATTAGTTAATTGAAGTAACCAATGGATCTGCATTTTCCTCTTCCCTGAAGATGAAAGAAGATAGAAAAGGAAAGTGGATGACAATGATAACGTTTTGTGATAGTAAAAGCAAATAATTCTTGTGGAGTATTACCAGTTGGAAAAGGAAATCATGGGAAACTCTATCGAAGAGGTAGACCTCCTTCACAACAGGAAAGAAGAGATGATTCGCAATGCTTGAACGAATTGCCTTAGGCAGACCATTTAATGTTTCTTGCTGCATCAATCCTTCCGTTTTAAACCTCAGACATAAGTGTGACAACATTTGATCTTGTATGCACTGGGGCAAATGATTCCTTGATGCAAACTCTGATGCTGCTCTGACTGTATCCCTCTATGGCACCCAAAGTAGGCTTCTTTTAGTTATATGTCAGAAGAAAGTTCCTCTTATTCGAAATGAATACTATTTTCAATGCAAGGAAATAAATGGCTGTTGCTAAAGTAAAAGGAAAGTCAAAGGGCAACTGTGACATGGAGCTGTTAGGATGATTTTGCTTGGTTTGAAGTTTTAAATAAAATGTCAAGCATTGTCATCCCAAAGGAGTTAGTTAAGTTGGTAAGAGGATATAGTATCTTTTCTTATTAATCTAAGTTCAATTCTTTTGGAGAACACTCAAGACATTAATTCTTAATTAAATCCTTGAAATTATCCAAAAAATAAAGACTTAGGTAAAGCTCAAAGAGACCCTAAATACCAAAAAATAAAAGTCTTGAGTTAAAATGCATAAACATTAATACTAACATGGACACGGTAACATGATAAAATTTGAAGTATTCACATATAATTTAAAGTGTCATGTTATGTCTAATACGAGTATTCAATATATGTTGGATACAAATATAGTTCTTTTTCTTGAAATGTTCATACTTCATAATTTTTATGTAATATCTATTGTAACGGTAATTGCTAGAAATACTACTCGAAGAATCTAAAACTCCCAGCAGTTGCAGATGAGTGATAAATTGAACAGAAGTAGAAGAGGCATAAGTTGAGAGCACAAACAAAATTTCTGGTGTGGCTGGTCCAATGAACCACAAGGTTTGTCATGTTTCCAATGATGTATGATGTTAATCCCAAATTGAACAGCATGTACAAGGTATCAAAAAGCATTTCTCCTGGGTTTTGAGCATGTAAATCCCCATAGCCAGTAGTGGTAAGTGTGACAATGGACCAGTATATGGCAGTTACATATCTGTCCCAAAGATTTTCTTCTTTGAAATTTGGGTAGGTTGCGCCAATCCAGGTGCTTTTGGAATCAGGGTACTTATCTGCAATTAGATAGTAAGTGCATCCGGCACAGTGTACCGCAAAAAAGGTTACCTGAAATTTGATGGAAGTGACAATTCCATTAATTGGTCAAACAATGATTTAGGATAGGATGTAACTTGAGATTGTAAAGGTGCAAAGGAAAGATATGCGCTTTAGTGGCTTACAAAAATGAGTTTTGTGCATCTAGTCCAGAAATAATTGAAGCGGATGTCTTTCTCAAGTCTGAAAGAAAGAAAAGGAGAAAATAAGAACCGTGATATTCTTATAATTGGAATTTTGAAATGTTGAACAAGACTAGATCACGGGAACCATAAGTTGAATATGATGATGAACCTTGCAAAGAGAGAACTGACTCGTCTCAGACGCCATAACCGGAGCATGTTAAGCAGTTCAAAGCCAAGCTCACTGCTATGCTTAGTGAAGAGGAGACTGATGGACTGAAATGGTGCCGTTGAGCAGACATCAAAAATAAACCAGGTAGATATGTACCTGTAAGTTTGAAGTTATATCAAGTAGGAAAAGTTTTTGAGGCTCATGTTACTCTAAGGGAAGAAGGTTTGAGTAAAATACACTCCTTGAGAGATGGCTTAATTACATAACCATCTCCTATATTATGAAAATTTTCATGGAACTCTTTTAAAACCAAAAGATACACTACAACTAAACCCATTTTAACCGAGATATCCTCATTTCTGTTATTTATATGGTTAGATTTCTGTTTTTAAGGGAAAAGAAGCATTATACAAAAGCAGCAAGTAACTTGAAATAGGATTTTATTACCATTTCCTTGTTCTAATTTTCTATTTTTTTAAATTTTATACTCATTATTGGATTGAAGTTTAGTGGTAATTCGATCCAAACATATTTTGTATTTAGTGAAAATAAGAACAAGATTAATGGTAATAAGGTTTTTCTTTTAAATTGCTTTTAGAGAAGGTCTGTAAATTTTCATAGTAGAAAAGAGAACAACATAACTAAGCCATTTCTCAGGGAGAAGGTAGTATTTTATACAAAAGGTTATTTACCTGATTGCAATTCTCCTGTGATCATCAACGAGGAGGTAAGACTGACTATCTAGATATGCAACAAAGAATGTGAGCATGATGTCAATGGCAAAGAAGCCATCGACCACATTGTCGATGATCAATAGTGCATCTTGCTTTGTAGACAGAAAGGCAAACTCAAACGGGCTAATCCAGGCTGAGTAAATAACTAGAACTACCAATAGCATCTCCCAAGCCCTGTAAATAATGCGCATGAGAAACAGGAGTCACAGTATCATAAGAGTTATTATATATATTTTTACAGTCTAAAGAGTCATCACCTATATCGTGGATCAAAAGGGGAGATTATGTATCTTCGCAGTCTGATTTCCTGGTCGATTTGGGCTCCAAGAGATGGCAGGAGATCATTAGACAAAAAGTTGCTGTGGGCAAAACTTCCCATATGGAATTCATCTAACCAGAACCTCTGGAAGAACTTTTTTGCAGAGGAAAATGGCATTCTGAGTTTGTATCCCTCAAGGCTGTGTAGAGGCAGTTAAATTATAATGGGGTTTCCTTTTTCTTATGATACCTGTGATATATTCTAAAGGAACAAGCAGGAAGCTTCTCCAGCTAGTGCCAAATAAAGGGTAGAAAGAGAGCGAGGGAAAGGAGGGAAAATGATGGAGCCATAAAACTAAAGACGGGAGGCTTTCTGAAATGCAGTTGCAGAGCATTTGTGTGTACGAGAGAAGGTAAGAAGATACAAATGGTGTTTCTGGTTGTACATATTGTGGTGGTGGTAGTAGTTCCATCATCAGTATATATAGACCAAGTTTTGCAAGTACAGATTCAGAGTGACATATATTAGTATTTCCATTTCAAATGCAAAAATGGAGCAGAAACCATTGTAGAGTAGGTATGGATTCAATATATGGATGACACGTGGATCAATAAGGCCTTGGTTTAGAGGTTGTAACACTTCTGCAAAGCCCTCTAACAAAAAACCCAATTTAACTAATTTTCTCCTTGATCTTCTTAATTTGCAGGAACCTTGGATGTTTGTCTATGGAACGCAATCAGAACCATAAGTATGAAACGGACTCCCTCCGTATGTTAAATCATCTCTTACTTTCTCTCTCTCTCTCTCTCACTAGTTTTTGACCAGACTTGAATAGGCTGACATTTAATGCTGCTGATTCTTATCGACCTTAACTTGGTTGTGGCCCACATATGATGATTTAGTTTATGATAATAATCATTGCTTAAAGAATCTCTATTGAGAGCTACTGTGGAGTAATATTTTTTAATTTTTCTGGTCAGGATCAATGTGTTATTTTAATTTTGCATTAATATTCTTTCCTTTTATTCCTCGTTATCCTTTGTACACCTGGTAAGAAGTTTTTGCATGCGAAAGATTGTCAAAAATAGAGACTGCTCCCGTTTCATTAGAGTATCCTCCCAGCATCTTTCCCAATAGTTGATGGTATGGCAGAGCTCGAGCCCTCTTGCATCGGTACAACTACAAAGAGTACCCCAAGAAGTTGCAAAATTGGACATATTCTTTTCTCTTGCTGTGCATCCTTATTTACTTTCATTTTGCGGATTTTACAATTCTTCTGGTAGCAATACCTTGGCAGGTTAAGTGGGTTTTCTAAAATGGAAATAGTTGCATTGATTGATCTACCAATTTGCATTGAAACCTAAATAACTCTTCCAAAGTCACATATATATACTGTTTTATCACTGTAGTGGTGTCAAACGGGTTTTTGACTAAAATTAAATCCCCTTCCAGAGATTTTAAAGGTGCACTTTCTCACAAAGAGCCTTGTGCATTTAGAATTTTATTCTTAGAATACTTTTCAAAAGAATGAAAATAAAGAAAGATACTATCTTCTTTTACATTGAGCTAATCCTTTTGTTAAAGTCACATGTTTATTATTTGAAAAAACAAAAAAAATAAAACTTATATGCAATTCTTTATATTTTTATTATTAAGTTTTTTAATAATACTATGACAAATATATAATTTTTATAAATACTTATCTAATTTTTTTAATTAAACTAAATATTTGTCATGGTATTATTAAAATATCATAATTTATTATATTTTAATTAGAGAACCTGATAACAAAAATATAAAAATTTTTATTTAAATCTAATCCTTATTATTTTGCTAGGAGAAGAAAACTTCAAATATGCATGATATTGTGGATTTGATGCTCTGGAAACAGTAAAAAATGCATCATAAGGAAACAGTAGTGCTAGTCCTTATTGCTCTACAATTATGTTAGTAATTAATCAAAACAAGGAAGTGGGGCTGAAGCAATCTGAATGATTCTTTTGGTGGCGACTAAAAGCTAGCAGAGAAGCCCCACTTCTCGTGGAAGGCTAGATAACTGCAGGTAGATAGGTACAAGGATGTCAGGTAGGCATGCTTACTAAAGTAGGCACACTCACTACGCGTGGACCAAGCAAGCAGTTTTCAGGGTGGGTTTAATTGATCTTCAAGTCCTCCAAAGTCTTTTCCCTACTCATTTTCTGTGTGGCCATGGATTATTGTGTGAAACTCGTGTTTAATTTTAGTTCGGTACAATTACTTCCACAAAGCGCTGGTACCTAAAGATGAAGTTGTAGTGTGTTTAATTTATACCCGACACAACATTTTAAATTATATTGAAATTTTATATTTTGTCATATTATGTTATCTGTATTGTATCGTGGCATGATGCCCATATTTATGGGAATTTCAATACTTATACGCTATCCCATGAAGCCTATCAAGTTACGCTTTGCAAGAGACTGAAAATGTAGCCACAAATATCTCATCCATCCCCCAACTCTCTAATATTGGTCTGAAGAATTGTGGCTCAGCTTCTTCATTAGCAGCTACGGTAGAAACAAGTGCATTTGGGCCATGAATTTTGTGAAAAGAAAAAGAAAGGGGCACTTTTGTCAAGTTTCTGCTTGTCGGCCTTGTTAAAATTTGCACCATCTCATGTTAAATGGCTAGGCCCATTGAAGAGTTCAGAAGACAACTTTGACCAAGTCATCAAACTTTCAAGCGCGTTCAAGAGGCATTTTAGAGGACTTAACCCTTGTAGAGGATTGAGAGTAGTGTTTCCTTTCTATTTATGTCTATGATCAGATGGTTTTCTAGTTTTTCTAAAGTTATATCTCTGTTGAGTTTGCATTGTAAATTTTCTTCTAAATGGTTTAAGAGATAGCTTAGGAAGTGTATTGCCTCTTCATTGACGTCTGCAATGTTTGCAGGAAACACAATCAAATGCTGCAGCCACAACAACCACACTCTATAATCCTCCTCCTTCGTAGTTTTTTTACATTTATGACAAACCCATCAAGGTCAAATAACCTTAACGTTTCCGTAATGTCACAAATGTTTGATAATTCAAATATGGTACACTTTTTAATAGGTTAATAATAATAATAATAATAATAAAGCCATAAATGGAAATATGAGGAAGTTATCATGTGACCATTTTGGAGGGACACAGGCCAAAAGGAGTAAGTTGGTGGTCCTGTAAATAGTGAAGGGATGGCTCATAGCTCATCATTTATGCAGTCTACCCCAAAAATGTGTAATGCATGGACCATCATGTGGTCCTTTCAGTATAATGAACTTTCAGATTCAGGTTTTCATGACAGAAAGTATCAACAAATCAATATTGGTTTTCTGTCACTTTTTAGAGAATACAACAGCAATTATTTTTTTCTTTTAAAATAAAAAAGAAGCTATCAAGATGTTAGAAAGTTGAGAAGGATTGATTATTAGAATTAAAAATTGATGAGTCTGTTTGTCAAAGTGCCAAAATTGAGGAGGGTTTGTAAATTTCGTCCCATTATAAAATGGCTAAAATATACAAAATTTTCTTTGAACTTTGGGTCATGTGCAAATAATTTTTTTAGTTTTTCAAATTTGATAATAAATCTCTTTAATCTTTTAAATTTTGCACAAATAACCTCTCTATCATTATTTAATTCATTATTTCACTAATAGAGTATGATATATCAATAATAATGAAACTCCCCTAAATTTTATTATTATTATTTTATGCAAATAATCTCTTTAAACTTTAAATCATGTACAAATAAATTTCTTGAACTTTAAATCATGTACAGATAATATCTCAAATGTGTCACGCTCCATCAGTGAAATAATAGATTAACTAACAGTAGGAAGTTATCTATGTAAATTTAAAAATTTAGGAATATTCATTATCAAATTTTGAATATTAAAAAAGTTATTTACATATAACTTAAAATTAAGAAGAATTATATACAATTTAGCCTCATAAAAATGATCAAAACTTCAAGTTTAAAGATATTTTAGTAGTTATAAATAAAATTATTTAAGTAAATTACTTTGACCTTTTCTGAGATTTTTGAAACCTGTACTCACATTCTCTTTAGTTGGAATTCATACATAAACCTCTCCTTTATTAGTGTAATTGTTAACAGAGCTTATATTTTATGTACTTTTTTCTCTTAATTAAAAACTCTTATTTGCCTAATGTGAGACAAATAACCAAAAACTCTCTTTAAAACTCTCATTTGGAGTCAATGAGACAAATAACATCTCTTATTTTTAAGTTTGGCCTTTTTCTCAAAAAATACTTATGTTAGAGAAAAAGGCCATAAGTGTAATTTATTTTAAAAGAATCGATTACACTCTCTTTTCTTTGAGAATTGATTAAATTATACTTAATATCCTTCTTTGAGATTTGAAACAAGATGTTAACGTAATATACT
This sequence comes from Erythrophleum ivorense, assembly GCA_026724425.1. Lineage (NCBI taxonomy): Eukaryota > Viridiplantae > Streptophyta > Magnoliopsida > Fabales > Fabaceae > Erythrophleum > Erythrophleum ivorense. The sequence goes on from JAIUCV010000003.1 coordinate 10,059,796, forward strand.
CTTTTTAAGATTAGAAAGAATATGTGAATGTAAGTTGTATAAACTTTACTATTTTAGTAAACTGAAACTAGCAGGGGTGTAGGGGTAGATTTCAAAAACTCTAGCGAAAATAAATGTAATTTATTCAAAAGAATTTTCTTTTCAAAGAGATTTTGAACAAATTTGAAAAGCATATTCCTAGTTTTCTAATAAGAGATTTAGAAGCTGCTAAAAGAAAATTGATCTTTAGTCTGCCAATGAGCTTATGGTATGGCTTCAGTCTTAGTTTTAAGATAGGTGAACGTCCTTAACAATTTTATTCCACGATCTTTTCTTACTCTACTCTGAAGATATTGTACCTCTTTTATGACAAAAAATTTAATTTTTGCTAAATATTTACGGTATTCAGGTTCTCATATATCTTCATGAGACATATGTTCTCAAAAAGAAAATGATTGGTCAGCGTGGTGCGTTAAGATGAGTAGCTAGCACATGTATGTATTACTCTTTCCCATCATATCATGCCATTGATAAAAAAAGACATTATAATTTCATTCTTGGTCTGCATTTTGTTGGTGGTTAGACTTCAAAGTTGCTAAGCACTTATTCTTTTTCTCAATTTTTTTTTTTGTTATCACAATTGTGGCTATCTCTTAATTTTGCCTTAGGTAAACTTTTTAATCAAATAATTTTGATTGTAAGAACACATTTTCTTATATGGATGTGATATATTTAAAATATTATTCTTATATTGCTCTCCAAAAATGTTATACTCAAATTGATAAGACAAGATATTATTCTCTACATAAGAGGCCTAAAGACTTTTAAAGTAAAAAAGATTAGGGAAAATTAGAGTAAAAAATATAAAATTAAAAATATTTACTCTAAAATACTTACTACTACTAAATTTAAGAGATTTTACTTAAAGTTAGTAATAATTTATCTTAAAACAATGATAATAGATCTTTTAGAATAAATATTTTTAATTTTGAATCCTTAATTCTAATTCTCCCAAAAGATTAAACATTAAACTTCATTTCAATTTTAAAAATTAAGGTACATATGATGTAAGTTAAGCCTCATTTCAACTTCTTTTTTTTTTAAAGGTGGATGTATAAACTAAGCAGCCGGAGACAGATCCAGAGGCGAGAAGGTTGAAGAGACCCTCATGAATCCATTCAATGCTCTTGCTCATGCTGATAGAAATATTTACAATCTCTTGAAGATGTTATATATATATATATATAATACGATATATGTGTTTTAGGTGAGATAGTCTTTTTTGAAACGAATTTAAGGATATACAATTATAAACTCCTATAGTCAAAGTTTGAATGAAATTAGGTGTGTGGTAAAACCAGCGCAACACGCAAAAGGAAATAAATCTTTTCCAAAAAAAAAAGAATGAAAATCTGAAGATGCTTATCCAACCTCCTAATGCGTGTGGTGAGGAATGAGATCGGATTGAGTATTGAGAAAAAGATGAGTAGTCTTCTTCGCTTACAGTGCGGAAGTCGGCAGAGAAATGCCATCCATTTAATTTTATAATTTGTGCATTTTTTTCTGGTTATCATGTGTTATAAATTCAGAATGTTTTACGACGTACGATGCACACATACCATATTTGCAACAATAAAATACAAGTTAAATTTTTTAAAAAGTTTTACGTACGGCATGATATCATTAATAAAATCTTTTTGGTCAAAAATCATTAACAAAATCATAATATATAAATGTAAAAGAATGAATAAGCAAATAGCTTTAGAATTATTTTTTTGATGTATTCACAATTTGAGCCGATCAGTCATCTTAGTTTATTTTGTCAAATTTTTAATGCATTTTACATATATATATATATATATATATATTTGGTACAATTGACATATATTTTTTATTATCACAAAAAGGAGTCAAATTGGTCTTTCTTTGATCCATGTGAAAAAAAAAGAGTTATGAGTGTTTTAAAAATAAATAAATCACTTTACTTAGTACACTGTATTAATAAAAGACATCATTGCTAGTACGTGAGTATTAAAACCAAAGATTAAATTCTTTTTTTTTTGTTTTTTGTTTTCACTAAATGAGGTTGTAGGGTTGGGACAAAAGGAGGGAAAGCAAAATTGGCATAATTGACAAAACATTTCATTCTGAACGTAGTACAAGCTGATATAATTGCATGTTTCCACTGTCACCTCCCTCCCAGCTTCTACCAAATACCTTTCAAATAATGGCTTCAGAGTGTGACTAACTTCATGGCTAGGGTTCATCTCACGATTCTTGATACTACTGATAATTCCTAAACTTTAGAAGAAAAAGATGCCCGTTTATACATATGGCTGACTTATTGTCAGCAATCAGCGTATATGAATTTTATTACGCGTCTTCCTATTTATGGTGTAAAATTTTGAAAAAATTACAATGAAAGACCCATCACATAAAATTTATAAAAAAAAATTTAAAAATTAAAATTATTTTCAAAAACTATCATTATCATAAAATTTTAAAAGATTTTACTATCAATTTTAAGACAATACTTTCTTACACTCAATAATAAATCTCTTAAAATTGATAATAAAAATAAATAATAATTTCAATTGTTAAGGTCCTTATTACAAATTTTATATGAGATGAATTATTTATTATAATTTTTTTAAAATCTTTTGATATCTAGATTTTAGAGTACGTTTACTAATTTTTTAGTTAACATTAAAATTTTACACAAAACAAGACGAATTATACTTTTATGTATATTTTAAGTTTGAGAGATTTTTGTTTAAAAAAGATGTGTTATATATTAAAATAAAATTATTTTTGACTATCAAAAAATTTGGAGAAAAAGGATTTGAAAAGAGTAAAGATAACTAGAGATAGAAACAAAAGATATTAACCTTACTTCAATATTTATAATTATCAAAGTCAGATCAAATTGACTAGTTTGATTGAAAAATTGGTGAATTAGTCCTCAGTATGATTTAGTTGGCTTAGAAAGTCGATTAACCAAAAAATTGGTCAAATTAGTCATAAACTAGTTGAACTAGTGAAAATCAAACCAATAAAAAATTAGTCATTGTATTTTTTTTTTTTTAAGATTCTTTCTTGTGAAATAACATAGTTCATCTTAGATTATTTAAAAAATTAAAAATAGGAGATAGTAAGAAAAAAAAAGGAGACTGAAACAAAGAGAAATATAAAAAATAATAAAAGAAATCAAAAGGTGTGTATTTGACTATTTTCTGTACTTACTCTCTATCTTATTCTATCTTCTATCAGCATTATTCTCAAATATTAAGATATTTGGCCAAAACTGCTTTTTCTTCTTACATTTGCTTTTTTTTTTTTAATAATAAGTGAAATCTCAATATAATTTAGAAACCCCCGCCACTTCAACTATTATAGAGAAAGTGGGAGATGGAATTGTTAAATTAATTTTCAAAAGACTTGGAGCAGGTGAAAAACTTTCACAACCCTCCTTTAGAGGCCAGATCTAGTAAAGAGTCAGTTTTGATAGTAGAGTTTATATGGGTTAGGGATAAGGGCTATGGTTTCATCAAGAATATGAGTGATTTCTATAAAGTTATTTATTTTATTAGAAATATTGGATATGCAAGAAAAAAGAATAAATATAGAAAAAGATAAAAAAGAGAATAGTCTAACAGTTTCAAAAAACTCATATGTAGAAAACATGGCAAGATGGATTTCTTCTTACTCTTCTTTTTTATAGAATTCGTATGCTTATCTTAAGAAGATAGAAGCTTTGATACCAAATCAAAACTAAATTAATGTGGTCTGAGATCAAACCAAGCTAAATAGGATGCGACCTTAGAAATTTCTACCAACCTAATCTACCGTTGGATCAGAAAATGTTATACTCATCTTCATCTAGGAGCCATACAATTAGTCCTCACTGTTCATAAAAGAAAAGGGATTCTAGCAACAGCAAAAGTTTCCCTAGTTGACACCGCTTATAACTCCTTTTAAAATGCTTTAATTGGTGCAACTGTTGTTACCCTAAAAGGTGGAAGCACTATCTTGACCATCTTTCCTAATTTCAACATTAAGCTTTTGGATCTAACTCTTCCAACCATATCAAAGTGCAAATTCATATCATTAGCATAGAACACATAGAAAATGTCATCCCAGCTACTTTACATCACCAAATGACCTATCACCTTTAAAATTATGCTATAGATCTTCAATTTCTTAATGCAACTGATGATATTCTATACATTGTTTCTAATAGACCTAATCACACTACTATTATCCAAATACCCAAACAAATTCTCGAAGAAGAACTTTTGTAGCTCCTGCCTTTTGAATGGATTACTAGTTTTAAAAAGAAATTTCATAGGAGTCAAAAGCTCTTTCATACTACAACTCCACCAATTATAGAGAAACTTGAAGATGGAACTCTTGAATCAATTTTTACAAGACCTAGAGCAAATGAAGGAACTTCCATAACAATCTCTTGGATGCCTATAATTAATCAATCCTTGATAATTACTCCTGTTGTAGAGCAAAAAAAGAAGAAATGAGTTTTCTCAATATCTACCCTGATGGACATTATAGTTATGTTGCAAAAATCAATAGTCATTTCATTTGAAATTGTGTTCCCTTTATGTGTGACTCTAACTATGGATGCCATATGGATAACTAGAAAGGACTAGAAGATAACAAATATAGATTTCAAGACTCTAAAGCAATAGTACCATTGAAAATGAAAAAGCCATGATGGGGTCAAGGATTCTGCTCCCATATAAAGACTAGTCATGACAATAATAGTGATAATGATAATAGGCCTAAGCCTAGTTTGAAATCTTCTTAAGTAGGAATCCGAAACTTAAGACCTAAAGCCATAACCATCCATGAACTATTTAGAGAATTAAGTCATGAAGGCCTTCTTTCAAAGCCTAAACCTGTCATTAACCCACAAACTCTATCTCAACCAATATCTTGTGTGATGTTCTCTTCCTCATTCCAATCCTATGATACAAAATTTTCACCCATGGAAAAATAGACTAATCTGAAAACTAAAGTCACCTATAAGTCATTTTCTGTTCCTATAAGGGTTGCTCCTAATAAAGCCATAAAGCCAATTTCATAAAACGAATAAAGTTCTTAACTAGCATACACATAATGCAAGGACTTAGAATCGAGTCCTTTAGAGAAATGATTCTCATCTCAATAACTTGACAAGTCAAATATTCTGGACCAATTTTTGCATTGATGGACTTTCCACTCAAGTCCAACAACTATACTATCAATTATAACAATAAATTACAGCACTGGGTGTAAAACTGATAGGATTTATCATCAAAGGATACACAAGCCCAGCATTCTCAAAAAAGGAACAAGAGATCAGGAGATTTAAGTTATAACTTGGTTAGATTGAAAAATACTTAACAAAAGATCAAACTAGAGGCATCTGTGAATCACATTCCCCTCCATGCAATCTTTTCTAGAGCCTATATATTATTCATCCCTATTCTCCTTATCCTTTTGAAGTAAATTAGCAAAAATACTTCAAAATGACCTATAAGGTTCTTAGAAGGAAAGAAGATTATTTTCAATCATTCCAACTTCCTCAACCTCTTTAAAAAAGCACCTCCATCAAGAATCTTTAGACTATTACAAAGACCTCAATACATAAATCCAAGATATAAAGCATTTCTTTTAAAGACTAGACCTTTTGAACAACCTCTCAAATCCTTAAAAATCTAAACACCCCCTTTTCACTTAAAGAAACCCAATCACCACCTTTAAAAAATAGAGATAAACAACCAATTTAGTAGCCTATTCAAATAAAACAACAACCCATTCATTTTAAGAGAAAAAAATCCCAAGAAACTCAAAAGACCTTTGGAACCATAGTCCTTGTAAAATGTTTACCTTTTTATTATAGTTTTACTCAAAACACACAAATGAAATATACCTAGAAGAGATCAATTTTGACAAATCAAATGATTATACTGATGTCTCAACCCTTTATATGGTTACTCCTAATTCAATTGAAGAGGTTAAAGAATCTGATATATATCATGTTGAAAATGAAGAATATGTTGAGTATTATCCTTACACAAAAACCTCTCAAGGGCATGTTCAAGCTCAAACTCGTTCTGCCAATGGATCATGATTTACATTTGATGATGTACCTTTAGAAAAATGGAGAGCTAAGCTATATAAGTTTGTAGCATGAATTGATCTCTAAATGACAAAGCCAAGAGCAAGTTGAAAAGCAATGCTAACAGAATTTGTTGCAAGATTGACAAGAACTCTTTGAAAATGGTTTCAAAGCCTAAGAGAATATAAATAAATTTAAGGTACTGAATCTCAAAGAGCTAATCAAATTTTTGGCATGATTCAAAAAGGATTTCCTTATGATTTTCATTTGATGGATAAGTAAAAAAGGCAAGAATATTTCCAAATACAATGTTGCTCACTTAACAAGAAAGACTTTGATCTCCGTTAAATATATTACATGTTGAATGGTTCAATAATGTTAATGCCAAACATACTTTCATAGCCTCACTCCTTAAAGAATTTTAGCCAAAATTATTGAGAGCAATTTAATTACTCAAAAGAGACATAATTGACATCTCTTTGGATGAAATATATTAGCTTGGCCTAGCTACTCTTAAGAAGCTATGTGAATAATATAAAATGTTTGCTTCCATGATTGAAGAAAAAATAGCTCTTTAAAAATTTTGCAAGATGCCACATTTTCAAATCAAGTGCATGGGTAAAATAATAGGTTCTTGCCTTACCAAGAAAAAGTCTCACTTTCTTAAGGCTCGCCTCATGCATCATAAAAGGTTCAAGTGAAGACACAAAAAAGCCTATGAGATTCTTTAAAAAAAAGGAATACCCAATATAAACAAAAAGACAAATGCTATATTTATGGGAAGAAAGGACACTTTGCAAAGCAATGTCTCAACAAGTCCACAAATGAGGTTAAGCTCCTTTAACAACTTCAAGCCACTATTACTCTTTAGCAAGATAAAGAAATAAAAGAGCTTTTCTCAGAACAAGAAGATACTAATGATACTACTATCTTCTCTTTATCTACTTTAAAAGCCTCAAACTTAAAACCTTCCTTAGACTTAGAAAATTCTAGTATTTAAGAAGATATTAAAAACTTTCTCCAGTATAACTATTTAATCCAACCATATAACCAAATAGAGAAAATGCAACCACCTCTGCCATATATTGAAATGCAAGTTCTCAAAAGCAAATACCAAAGGTCAATTCCTATCATTACATACATAGACACTGGAGCCTTAAAGAGTCTGGAGAATCCTACTATTCTTCCCCCCAATGTATGGAAGAAGCATTCAAAATATTTCAGTGTAGCAGATGAAAAGATTTTTAAAGTGGATCTTATTACTAGAAAGAAAATTGGTATAAGATTCTGTTTAGATTGTATTGTTTGAAGATTCTTTCTAGATTGTATTATTTGGAGAAAAGTTCTTAGAAATAATTTTCCTAACAACGATAACCTTATAAGAATAGATGTTTATTGTCAAGCCAAGCAATTACAAATCTTTCTTAAAGAAATCAAATTTAAACAAATTTTTAAGCCCTCTATGAACATTCTAAAATTGTTCAAACTCTAGTAAATTCCCCATGGTTATGAAAAAATCGAAGATTAATTTATGAAACTTTGCCTTGAATGTCATGATCAATTTAGTCATCATTCTCCATTCTAGAAAAACAAAGACTTTTTATCCTACTTTCATTCAAAAGGAATAAGGATATTAATCCTACAAAGGCATCACATCAAGGAATGAATTCTAATGATCTCGCATTTGCCAAAGAAGAATATGCTTTTTTGCTAAAACAAGTCTTATTGAGCTAACCAAATCAGATTGTGCATGTCAAACTTTTTATGTTAAAAAAAATATCAGACTTGAAATAAGGAAAAAATAAATTAATTATTGATTACAAGCCTTTAAATATATTTCTTTAAAATGATAAATTTCATTTTCTAAAAATCAACATACAAACAGCCTTGTTCAAAGATGCAAAAGTATTCTTTAAATCTGATCTTAAAACTAGCTTCTAACAACTGGGTATTGATCATTATAAGAGATATAAAACAACATTCTATACTTCAAATGATCAATATCAATAGACAATCATACCGTTTGATCTCAAAATTGCACCATCTATATTCTAGAAAGCAATGACAAAGATATATAAGCATTATTCTGCATAGCACTCTCAGCTATATTGATAAGATTCTTCTTTTCTCTAAAAATGAAGAAAATCACAAAAAGCTTCTTTAACAATTTCTAAATATTAGTAAATAATATATGATCATACTTTCAACTTGTAAAAGTCAATTAGGCTAGGCTCAAATTGAATTTCTTAGAATAAACATATCCAATAGACATTATTATCTATACTCATATATTGCCTAGGAACTTCTTAAGTTTTTTTAAATAAAGACCTTACTTCAAAACAAATCCAATAGTTTCTTGGAATAGTTAACTTCATCAAAGATTTTATTCCACATGCTTCAAATTATGCTAGCCAGTTATCTAAATTTTTGAAAAAGAAGAATCTCTCATCTTGGAGACATACACAAACAGTAGCTGTAAAATATTTCAAACGGATAGCACAAAATTCTTTATCTTTAAAGATTTCTAGCAAAGAGAAAATGATACTTTAAACTGATCTAATGATGATTACTAAGGAATTGCCCTCATTAAAAAAAATAAAGGGAAACAGTATTATTGTGGTCATGCAAGTGAACAATTCAAAGACTCTAAAAAGTATTATCATGTCATCTATAAATAAATCTTAACTCTAGAAAAGAAAATTAAGAAATTCAATTTCTATCTAAACCCCTACCATCTTGTGATTTAGATAGACAATTCATCTTTCTCTAAAACTCTACAGTGCAAAAGAAAAGTTCTGCCTAATCTACATTTACTTAGATTAAAAGGCTAATTCTCAAGCTGTAAATTCACAATTTAACTTATCAAAGGTTACACAAATCTTGTTGTAGATCACCTTTCTCGACTTGATATAGTAAGCCTAGTAACAATAGTCAATCCAGTTTCTCTTATATTTATGGCTCACTCTATTCTAAGATGTACTATTTATCATCCTCTCTCTTTTACAACATAAGGTCTGAAAGACCTTTTACAATGTTCTAAAAAATAAACCATTCAAGCTAAAGCAAAAAATTTTGTTGAAAAATCTATTTTCAACTACCCCTATTGGTAACTTAAAGACTCTTCTCTTCTTGAATATCCTTTTTACTTCAATCCACAAAGCCGATTTCTCATTATCTTTAAAATTCAAGCTCTTGTCACTATTGACACACTTTGGTATTTATGGGCGCTTATTGCTTTTTGCACTGGTGCTATAGTTTCCTCTATTGCTCCTTTATAATTTCCTCTGCCAATTTGAAAATTGCAATTCAAACCTTTGGACTATTCTAAAATGGTTTTTATCACCATATTAGTAGCATGAAGAATTGAAAAAAATCATCTTTTAATATAATCTCTAGGAAATCCCACTAAAAGGCCAACAAGTTGCTAATATCTTCTTCCTGCATAGGCCATATTAAGCTGAAAGGAGTAACATGTTTCTTACAAAAAATTATGCCTATTAGTGGAACACCTTCCTTCACTAGCCAAAACAAAAACTCAAGCTCTTTAAGATCTCAAGTTATTTTTATGTGAACTTATTGATTATGAAGAAAAACAATTCGCTTTTTGTATTGTTCTCGGCCTATTTCCTTGTGAATTCATACCAGGTGAACCAAAAATGCCAAAGGTCAATTTGTCTAGTATAGAAATCTAGACTAAGGCCCAAATGTCTAAATGTCTCCAAAGATCTAGTTCACAGCCAAATCTAGCCTAAGTCTTAGAAGAGCATATGCAAGATTTTCAAGATCTAAATGAAGTATATGTTTTTTATAAAGTGGAAGAATGGCTGGTAAAATATTTTGGAAAGTTGAAAAAGAAGGATGACCTAAACGAATTAGACGGTGTAGAGGATCCAAATCTATCTCTATCACATGAACCTATTATGAAGGAATAAACCTTATCCTTTAATGGTTAAAATATTGGATTGTAGTTTGTCAGTATGCTTTACTTTTTAAGTGTGCTTTACTTCCCAACCTATAAAAATAGCTTTAATAAAAGCTATCTATATTATTATGTCTATATTATTGTAACTTTTGTAAAAGTTATTTGTATGTATACTTCAACTCTAGGCTATATAACCAAAGCATTTTCTCAGTTGTAGGCAAAGGAAGTCTTGTATCCAAGTTTGAATAATAATATTTAATGTTTTGATATGAATTACTTCTAAAACTTTCTTCTTCTTCTTTTGAAATCTTTCCTTCATTGAATTCTTATGGTAATCTTACCCGTACAAGTAGGGTTTGCACTTGTCTATGCATGAAGACCTTGTGCGTTAGAAAATATTGATAGAAAGGTACAATATTTATCAAAGAAATTTATGTTATCCATGAGTTCATATCTTAAATTTTTTTTTAAGAAAATCAAAAGAATCATTGATCCTAAAAGGCTAAGAGATGCATAAAACTAGAAAGAGAGAGGCCAATTTTTTAGATATACTAAGAAAAGAATGTTATTAATCATAACTGGAATACCAAAATAAAGTATTAAGCTATTCATAGACCAAGTACTGAAACCAAGGCTAGATATGTGAATTATGAACGTCATAAGCATCTTCATCGATTTCTCCATTATTATTGTATTCCTTTATCTCAAGAAAAGAGAATTAAGTTAAATAAGATTGCAAAGCCTCCTTCTTTTTAAAGTTTTAAGATATAGTTTCGATTGGATAGTACTCAGTATATTCTCCACTTTTCAACATGATCATATTAGATTCTTCAACTTCCTCAATTCAATTAAAAGTAATCATATAAAGAGCTAAGGCATCAACATGATCTTTTTGAGTTATATGTAGAGGAAGTCTTGTATCCAAATTTGAATAATAATATTTACTATTTTGATGTGAATCACTCTTAAAGTTTTATTCAATGTTTTGATATGAATCACTTCTAAAGCTTTATTCTTTTTCTAATTTTTTTCCTTTATAAAATTGTTACAGTTATCTTACTCACATAAGTATATTCTACACTTGCCTTTGCATAAAGATCATTTGCATTAGAAAGTATTGATAGAAAGGTACAATATTTATCAGAGGAATTTATCTTGTCCATGAGTTCATATTTAAAAAAAAATCAATAAAATCAAAACAATCATTAATCCAAAGAGTCAAGAGACAAAGAGCTCCTAGAGAAAGGCTAATTATACATGTACACCAAGAAAAAATTTTTGCTAGTTGTAACTAGAATATCAAAATAGAGTATTATACTTTTCATAAACAAGATATTGAACTTAATTTTAGATTTGTGAATTATGAATGTTATAAACATCTATATAAATTTCTCTATTATTATCATACTCCTTTATCTCAAGTTAAATAAGATTGCAAAGCTTTTTTTTTTTTTGAAATTTTAAGACCTAATTCCATTTATTATATTAGAATTTTAATATATAAACCTTTAAAAATATATATTTAATAATTATTGATTTAATTACAATTTAACTATAATTAAATTATTAAATCATAAACTAATATCTTTACTAATTTAATAATTCACCAAATTTTAAAAACATTATTAATATTAAAAACAGGGGCTACGTGATAATGGTAATTTTGACCGGTACATCTTTCTTTCACATCCAAATCTCATCATATATATTGCTAATTTTGATGTTGTGCCATGTGATAAGTTGAAAGGACATTTATGTGAAAAAATGTATCAAATATTATGATAAAAATTATTTATGAGTTTTTATTTAATAATTTAAATTTTTAAATGAAAATCATCTTTTTTAACTGAGAAAAAGAGTAAGAAATTAAAGAACAAAACTAGTTAGAAATTACGCTAAAAATATTAACTTCAATATTAAAGATTGATGCTTTGGGCTAAAAAAATTTTAACGATCGATGCCACATGATAATGCTAATTTTGACCGCTGGATACATATCTTTCACATCCGGATCTCATGCTAATGCTAATTTTGATGGCACTGCTTGTTAATCACATTGGAAAACATCTCTTCAACCAAGTTGGTGCTTTGGTGTGGTAAGTAGTGGCTTCTGCCATGGAAGTACGATTCTCAAGGATAAAAATTAATTGGCGTTGTAAGAGGCATGCGTCCACAGTGTTGATGGAAAGTTGGTGGCAAGTACTGCCTACCGTAGAATAATGAAATAATTATAATTAAAATTTCTAGATTAAAAATATTTATATTAAAAAATTTTAAATTATTTTAAATGACTTAAATATCAAAAATATAAGCTACATAAAAAATTATAATTTGAAATTCTAAGTTAAATTTTTTTATCTTTAAATTCTTGAGAATAATTTTAAAATTTAAAATTTTTTAATATAAATATATATAATTTAAAATTTTTAATTATAATTTTCTTAAAATAATGACAGGGCAACAAACTTAGAATGATTTCTAGAAGAGTGTACCTGAATATATCGCTTTTGCTAGGTTTCCATCTCATCAAAACAGTGGAACAATGATTTTAATTACGAAATGTAATCCCATGCAACATTGTTATTTAGGTCACTTCTGTTTCCATCTTGTCCATCAATTCAAATTTTAATTTTCTTAACGCTACTGAAACAACTTTCGTTACTTGTTTCATGACAATCGAAGTTAATACGTCATACTTGTTTAAGTTGTTATTTATTTATTTTTTGTATTTTTGTCTTCCCACCAATTGTAGCTAGCTACTTCGTGTATTGCATAGGCACTAGTTGTCGTTGTCATAATGGCCATTGCTTATCTTGGCATCCCAAAGGTGCAATTCAATCTTTTGATAATTTCTGAAGGCTTTAGCTCAGTTAATTAGGAAAATGGTTTAACCTTTAAAAAAAAAAGCCAGTTAAGAGGGAATCAGACTTTTTTCTATAGATTACTCTTTCCATCTTCAGTCGACTCCTAATAAAAGAACAATTCAAAGATCAAGGATTTAGATGGATAGTAACGGTTAAAATGGTAAGGAGTAAAATTATGAGGTAAATTTTTATTTAAGAGATATTTTTATGATGATATAGAATGGTAGAGGAGGATCTTTAAGACCTATATCAAAATCTAAAATTTTTTATCTTTTCAAGTTGAGAAATCTGGAAAGAAATGGAATGAATAAAAGGCACAGTTATAATTATAATATCTTAAGCTAAACTTGTTAGAATTACATTACAATTATAAAGATAATACTTAAAAAAATAATTTATGACTCATTTTATATCATTTATGCAGTTTTTTTCTTCTTTCATTAAACTCCCAAACAATAAGGTGACACGCATGACTCTCTATTTCAATACTTATCTTTCTATTCTATTTCTTTATGAGTTATTCTATTTCATTCTCTTTTAAAACTCTCAAACAAAAAATGTTTATACATTAAGCAGGACAGCATCCATAGATAACTGGATAACAAGAATCATCCATATATAGTTGATATAGTTTATAATTAAACCATAGTGTGATTTTAGTTCATTGATATGAAAAACATATATATTAATTATGACTTAAACTAAGAACAAAAACCCAACTTAAGAAACTAGTGACAAGATGAGATTCTAATTTGAATATATATATATATATATTAGGTGAGCAAGTTACGAGACTTGAAATATTATCTTAAATATTTAACTTAAAAGCATAACTTTTGGAACTTGGAGCTTTTCACACATCAAATTAATGCCACCCTTCTGCATTTCTTTTTAATTTCTCTTTCTCATTATTAATTTTGGGAATCAGGAAGCGACCAAAGAGCAAAACTTCCTTAGTGCCCGCTAAAGTGATATTCATGTTGTCGTAAATTCCATGGCTCTGATTTAGATTGGGAGACTGACATGATCTTCATCATGCTAAGAAGTGGCAAATGACTAATCCTAGATAAGAAAATACCAAAATTGTGCGTTCCTGAACCGCACTGTCATCGACAATTGCTACTAGCCAGTTACCAAGCGCGTAAAGGCCATTGACTTTTTAGGACTTTAATTAAACTTTTTCGTTCTTCCAAATAATAACAACTTGAACTTGTATGTATTTATCTTCTTTCCCTAGAAACTATTTTTAATTTTCACTCGTACCATATTTGGGTATGTTTTATGTGAGGATATCACAAATAATGCAGCTCCTTAATTTCTCCAAAGTGTTCTAGTGCTTCATTGATAATTATTCCATTTTGTAGCCACTATATATAGCTAGCAAGCACACAAGTTAATGACCATTGCAACTTACAAATGAGAGTAAAAGGTCATGTTTTATTAATGTAGTCCTTAAACTTATTATTATTATTATTATTATAGTTTTTTTTAATTGTCAATATATATTGTGGAGTAAATTAATAGTTAACAGAGCTTACACAAGATCATAACAGTTTACTCCTTAAAATTTTGTTGGTCTTCCACATAATTACTGAGAAGTTTAAGTTTTCATCTATCCCTAGTTGAGGCTTAAGCGACATGTTGCATTTCCTCGGAGGACTAGAACTGAAACTTCCAGCCAAACAAATAAAATATGGTAGTGCTGGAGCATAAGCTCCCCTAGTCTTGACATTGGTGGCAATCTTTGCCCTAAATACTAATTAGTGCTGTTCGTTCAATGTAATGCGCTATTGGCTAGGACCACTATGCCTGATCGACAAGCATTAATTATATCTGTTATCTTTCATGGGAGCATATACAAATGTACGTACTATCTTGTGAGTGAACCTTGTGGCATATGGCATTGAGAGGGCTAAGATTATAGGGTCCTTGGCATTTTACTCACTCACTATCAAAAAATTGCAAGGGTGTGTGTGTGTGTGTGTGTGTGTGTGTAAAAGAACGATCAAAATATCCTTATAATTTAATGGATACCCGTAAAGTTTATTTATTTGAGTGTAGGTTTGGAATGATAAAACATGAGCTTGGGAGAGATGGTACCGTCCCGACCCCCCACAAAAACCCCAAACAAAAACACGTGCACATTTGTCTCAAAGAGCAAAAACATTTGAATAAAGATTTTTTAATTAGTTAGTTGTAATTTTTACGTGTCACTTATTATGTTCGAGACATATTTAAAGGTAAAATTGTTGATTCAAGATAATTTTAAGTTATGTTGGTTGTGTGTTTGAGTAATATTAATGGTTGTGAGATTTTTTTGTATGTGTAACTTTATTATTATTAATTTTATATAGATGAGTCCTAATTTGAGAAAAAATAAAAAAAAATTTTAAGTCAATCGGTCTAGGTTTAAGAATTTAAAGTTTAATACGAAAGGAGATAGCGTTACGCACTAAGGTATAAGTTAGGGAATTTGATTATAGTATCAAACCCATGATCATCCCTTCATGTTAGATACATTTTTTAATAATTCTAACATTTTTTGTATACTTATAATTTACTTAATCTATTTATCTTTGATAAATCCGTTTATTATTTCTTTAGTATCACAGAGTATATTTATCAAAAGAAGATGGATTATAGCCCTTGATCTTGAGAGAATCACAAATAGAAACATAAAATTAACCCCCGGCCAAGCTAAAGGTGTTTAGTTCTTCACAAAACTACTTATTTTAAAATTTTATAGAGTTTGACAATTTAAAAAAATATATATGCGCTTTTAAATAGTAGTAGAAGTAGTTTATTTTTTTTCTTGTTATGAGAAGAAGCAGAAAATTGGAGCTTCTAATAGAAGTAATAGCAATGGAAAAAAATTAAGACAAAATTATTTCTACTCAAAATTATTAATTATTATAATTACTTTCAAGTTTTTTACTTATCGTTTTAAATACATGTCATTTTAAATAATTTGATGATAAAAAATATTTTTTAAAAGAAATTTACCCAATACAATAACATTAATAAAAACACTTATTAAACGATGTTAATGAATCAGCTTTTTTTCCTATCATATGTTTTATGAAACTTCATTTAGAAAAAAAAATTAATAATTTAAAAAAAAAATAATGCAATCCCAAGCGGACTCTAAATAACCACAAATAAGTAAGGTTATTCAACTTATATGGTAAACTGAATAATAACATCTTCTGGTTTATTTGATTCTTAACTATAAAAATCTTGATTGATGTATGTTAATTTTGCTTAGTGAATAGCTACCAAGTTCCAACAAATAGCATTTAGCATAGCACAAGAGGTCTTTCTTATAGATCCTTGAAAATTTCTTTCATCTGAAAAATGCAGAAGGGATTTGCTGGTTGCAAATTAAAGCCAATAAGTGATAAATGTAAATTTTGATGGCACTGCTTGTTAATCACACTGGAAAACATCTCTTCAACCAAGTTGGCGCTTTGGTGTAGTAAGTAGTGGCTTCTGCTCATGGAAATACAATTCTCAAGGATAAATATTGATCGATCTTGTGAGAGGCATGCGTCCAGTATGTTGATGGGGAGTTGGTGACAAGTACTCCCACCATAGATTAATGGCAGTGCAATAAACTCAACATCACTTTTGAAATAAACCCGATCATCGGCCAACAAAAAAATAAATAAATATGAACCCTAAGAAAATTTAATAAAAACATATTCACTTTTTAAAAGTCTAAATATAAAACGGGTTAGATTTAGATTTTTTTTTAAAACTCAACTCAAGTCCGAGCCAGACTCAAATTATAATTATTTTTTATATATTATTAATAAATAATATTATTAAAAAAATTATTTATAACTACAAATATTAGTAAAAAATAATTATATAACAAATATAATTGTCATATTTTTTTACTCTTACTTATTACATAATATATTATTAGAAATAAATTATAATTCAAATAAAATAAATTATTAATCAATAATATTATTAGAAAAATTATCATCTTAGGAGATTTTATTACTTTATGGGTGTTCCAAGAACTTAAATTTTTTGTAATACCTCTTTTAGGCTATTTGATATTTAAGACAAAAAAAAAGTGAATCTAACAAGTAATAAAGTATATATTTGTATATATATAGTATTTAAAACTCAAAAAAATAAAATAAAATAAAATAAACATTTTTTAAAATATGGGCTAGGCGGCCTGTCTCTAACTAGGCAAGGATTGGGCCTAAATTTTTTACAAATTTTTTAATATATTTGACCGCTGATCAAATCTACTTTAAAAGAATATATACCAATAAATGTATATAATTTTTGCAGGTTCTTCACCTCATCATAACACGCGAAAAATGATTTTAATTAAGAAATCCAGTCCCATACAACATTTTTATTTACGTCACTTCTGTTTCATCTATCTTGTCCGTCAATTCAAATTATAATTTTCTTAACACTATTGAACCAACTTTAGGTACTCGTTTCATGATAATCAATGTAAGTTAATATTTCATACTTGTTTAAGTTGTTATTTATTTATTTTTTGTATTTTTGTCTTCCCACCAATTGTAGCTAGCTACTTTGTGTATTGCATAAACACTCGTTGTCATAATGGCTATTGCTTATCTTGGCACCCCAAAAGTGCAAGTTCAATCTTTTGATATTTTCTGAAAGCGTTAGCTCGGTTAATTAGGAAAATGGTTTAACCTGTTTTTTTTAAAAAAAAATTAGTTAGGAGTAAAGCTATTCAAAACCAAACAAAATCAAATAGACCAAAATCCAACAAAATTAGAAAAAAAACTTAAATTGGTTTTTTATATATCAAAATCAATTAAGTCAATTCAATTTTCAATTTTGAAGGATTTAAAATCAAATCAATATTGATTTTGAATTTTTTTTAATTAAGTCAAATAAATTTGGTCACTATATATATTTAATATGCAACTTTAAGGGCCCGTTCGGTAGATGGAAAAAGAGAGATGGAAACAAAAATGACAAGTAAAAGGGTAATTTTGTAGATAAAAAATATTTATAATATTTTTACTTTTAATAATTGAATAATTATTATTAAAGAGTATTAAATAATGATTGAATAATAATTATAGAAATAAAACTGACATTTTTTGAAATTTTTTCTTTTTCCTCAAATTTTTCCTCCCTATTTCTTGCTACCCAACGAGGCCTAATAGATATGATAAAAGATTATGCAATAAATAACAAATCAAAACTTGTTGTTTAACCTTTTGTACAAAATTTAATTTGATATTCCTAAGTAGTTGGTTAATTGTATGGATAATGATTAATTGAGGGAAAACCCTGTTTATAAAAAAAGAGAAGCAAATTAATGATAATGAACATTTGAGTCAAGCTACATCTAAGTTTTTATTATCATACAAATATTTAAAACAAAAAAAAAGTAACTACGAACCAAATCGAACCAACATAAATCAAATTAAACCAAACCAAATCAATTATAACTCAAATTTGAATAGATCTTTCATTTTGTAAAACCAACTTGTTCAGGTTGATTTGATTCTTATCTAAAATTAAACCCAATTAAACCTTTAAACAATCTTAATTAAAATAGACTCTAGGAGATTTTTTTTATATAGATTATTCATTTTTTAGCCAACTCTTAATAAAACACCATTTCAAAGATTAAGGCTCTATGTTTAGATGAATAATAAGGAATGGAATGATGATGAGTGGAATTGTCGGGGGAACTTTTGTTTGAGACATGATTTTTAGGATGATATAGAATGGACTTTAAGACGCTTCTCAAAACCCAAATTCTGTTGTTTCTTCAAATGGATGGGTTTGGGAAAGAGTAGAATGGATAATAAGGTACAATTACAATGATAGTCTTTGGCTAAAAACTTGTAGAGTCACATTATATTTATAAGGATAATATTAAAAATATAATTTATAAATAATTTCATTGTATTAATAACTTCCTTCTCTTATTAAACTTCAAATAATAAAATAGCACATGCATTTCCATTTCACTCACTATATCTTTCTATTCCACCATTTTATTTTGAGCCATTTCATTACATTCCTTTCTAAACTTCCAAACATAATGTAAATGTTTATATTCCAAAGTAAGATTAACAAAAACAATTGACTGGATGCTTTGTAAATATGATTTTCTATTTACTAGAACCAAGCGGAGATTCCAAGTTTCCAACCAATAAAAATTAGCACAATAACTAGGAGAGCCTCCTTAGATAAATGAAGTAACAAGAATCATCCGTATATATATTTGATATAGTTTATAAACCATAGTGATTTTAGTTCATTGATAAGAGACACATATATATTAATCATGACTTAAACTAAGAACAAAAACTCAACTTAAAAAATTAGCTAGTGTGACAAGATAAGATTCTAATAAAAAAGATATATTCAGTGGGAGCGTCACGGGACTTAAAATATTATCTGAAATATTTAACTTAGAGCATAATCTTTGGGAACTTGTAGCATTTTACACATCAAACGCCACCCTTCTGCATTTCTTTTTAATTTTTCTTTCTCATTATTAAGTTTGGGAATCAGAAATCGACCAAAAAGCAAAACTTCCTTAGTGCCCGCTAAAGTGACATTCATGTTGGCCGTAAATTCCTTGGCTCTGGTTAGATTGGGAGACTGACATGATCTTCATCATGCTAAGAAGTGGCAAATGACTAATCGTACATAAGAAAATACCAAAATTGTACGTTCCTGAAACCCCCCTATCATCGATAATTGCTACTAGCTAGTCACCAAGCGAGTAAAGGCAAATAACTTTAGAACTTCGATTAAACTTCTTTGTTCTTCCACATGGTAACCACTTGAACTTGTATATGTGTATCTTCTTTCCCTAGAAACTATATTTCAATTTTCACTCATACCATATCTCGGCATCTTTTTTATGTGAGGATAACAGAAACGATTTCTCTACACTGTTTTTCTTTGTTGTTTTTGCAGTACTAAATTTGGACCATTTAATTATTAATGAAGGTGCATTTAAATTTTTATTTTTTTGTTCTTAAAAACAAAAATTATTCTAGAAATAAGAAATTAAACATTACGAAATGGAATAATTACTAATGGGACTATAGTATCCAATTTATGATCATCTCTACACGTTCCATACAATCTTTAATAATTCTAACATTGTTTGTATATTTATAATTCGCTTAATTTATTTATCTTTGATAATTTGTTCATTATTTCTTTTAGTATCTGCAAAGAGTATACTTATCCAAAGAAGATGGATTATAACTTCTTGAGAGAACTAAAATTAGAAACATAAAATTGGCCAAGATAAAGAAGGTGTTTTATTTTTTCACAAAACTACTTATTTTCAAATTTTATAGAGTTCGACTAACTTTTTTTTCAAAGAAAAAATAAGCGCTTTTAAATAAGAGTGGAAGTAGGTTTTTTTTTTTTTTTCCTTGTTATTAGAAGGAAGCAGAAAATTGGAGTTTTTAACATCAGTAATAGCAATTAAAAGAATTAGACAAAAATACCCCCACTCAAAATCATTAATTACTATAATTACTTTTAGCATTTTTTACCTACTATCTTAAAAACATGTCCTTTTAAGTAATGTAACAATAAATTACATTTTTTAAAAAAGATTTTCCTAACACAATAGTATTAACAGAAGTGCTTATTAAATAATATTGTCATTTATATATAATGTTACAATTTAGCTTGTTTTCATATCAAAGTCATGTAATTTAATTTTAAATTATGATAAAATAAAAACTCAAAATTTTGCTCGTATGTATTTATTTATTAAAATGTGAATAATAATATTATCCAAATTGTTAGTACTTCCAAAATATTATCCTCCATATTCATGCCCAAAAAAATTGTCTTTTTAATAGTGCATATCGCAACGATCACTCTGAATCATTAAATCTACAGTCATTAACCCAACAAGTATAAGTAGGTTCTTCGTGCAACTCTGAATGGCTGATGGACATCATGTACACGTTTCGACAACTAGTGGGTTCCATTTTTTTTTAATAGAAATTTGTCAGAGTTTTATATATATATATATTTTTTACTTTTTACATTTAAAGTTTAAGTGCGTGTTTGGTTGTACGTTAGGAGAGAAGCAAACGTGGTTTGAGGGAAGCAACAAATTGTTACTTTTGGACAACAAAGGTTTGCAAACGTAGTTTTGCTTCTTCCTACCGCGCCAAACACACGGTAAATCTTTAACGTTAGGTGATTTTTATATTTGAATCCTTTGACATTAATAAATATTGAACCTGTGACCCAACTCCTTTTTACTTTTCTACTCCAAACAAAAAATCAAAAAGAACTAAAACTCCCCAAGAGGCTACTTAAACCAGGTCATTTATAATTCAAAATCGTGATTTGATGATTCAAAGAAATTGGTTTGATTAGTAAGAAGAAATTTCTTTTTATTAACTTCGGTTTGATTTTTCTAAAAAATAATCTAAATATAAGAGGTGTTCCCTTTAGATGACACTAAACCTGAAAACACCCTTTAATAACCAAAAAAAAGTCAATTACACAAATCTCTTATAAATTTTGTTAAATTTTTACAAACCTCTCCTCTGTATTCAAAAATATATATAAATTTTTCCTAAACCAAAAAATTACTCTACATTTTAATTTAATTTTAAATTGTTTTAACTAAAATATCTTCTACTAACCTCAATATATATGTTTCAAAAACTGAAAAAAAGATTAAATGAAAAGTATTTTAGTTAAAAAAATTGAAATGTAATATAACACTCCATTTTAAAGGAAGTTTATATATTTTTTAAAAATAAATAAAAATTTCATATAATTTTAACAAATTTATAAGAAATCTATGTAATTTACTCAAAAAAAATGATAATGATTCTATGCGTACCAAATGATTCCACCACAGCCATCACTATTAAGCCTCCACCTCGAGTTATTGAAGTTATGAGTTTACTCTCTGCGGATTAAGGATTGGAGCTGTATTACAGGGTTTAATGGGAAACTTCTCTTGTAATCACTGCAAATAGTTAATGATCAAAATGAGAGAATTTTTTTTATTTGGTAAAAAAAATGAAGAATTTAAGAGTGCCATTCACTGGACAGCACACTAATAAACCCAAAGAAGCTGTTAACTCCTAGATATGTCACCTCTTCATTACTAACATTCACAGTAAGGCACGCAATATTTACTTTTTTAAGCCTATTTAATTCATATCATGGGGCATGCCCAATGTAAGGAATGTCAAGGCACCTACTAATATGATTTAGAGATGTTGAAGCTGTTTACCCCATTTTACAATTGGAAATCGATACTTCATGCTGCAACTACAGCCTTAAATTACGTTTAAAGTAATAGATATTATAATAAATCTATGTAAACATACTTTTTTTTTCTCTTTTGGATTCTAAAATTTGGATTAATTTGAATTCCATCCCAAATATTTATCGGATCAATTGCGTCATGTTTGTCAAAATTCTTAATATCTTTTTAAATGTTAATGATATCCAATTGCCTAATAAAATTAACTAACAAGTCGCATGTGTAGTCCAACGGTCATTAGAGGAGGCAAACATGAATATTACATTATCTAGACAATCATACATAGCAAACACCGTCGTGTCAATGGGAACAGCCATCACAACTTGGTGCACCATGATGGTGCTAATTTAGGATGTGTGTTGGCATATTTCTCAAATGCAATTCATTCAACCAATATAATATTCATGTTTGCACCCTCTGATAACTCTTTTGGCCACTTATACAACAGATCAACTAATTCTATTAAGTAATTGAATGCCGATAGCATTTTGGAAAACATCGAAAAATTTTACAAACATATATGACAAAATTGATACAATACAAGCATTTGGAAAGAAATTAAAATTAACCAAAAACTTTTTGAACCCCCAAAAAAAAAGTTAAAAATATTCATAAACTTTTACTTAAAAGGGTCTGATCCTTGACGTCATTCATCTCTTAATCAAAATAAAGTTTTAGACACGTGTTAAACATTATAATAAAATTATTCATACACCTTTAATTAACAACTTAAACCTCGGAGTAAAAATCGCCTTTTGACACAAGGTTTCCTATTCTTCTAACTATAAATATGTTGAAGCCTTTTCCTCCATGTTGAAACATATTTCCTACTTACCAACTAGCCTTGGAAGTTAACGGCCCAACTGGACCAGCATAAGACCACACTGGCAGATATTAAGGACAACAGTTTTAGAACCAATATCTGAAAGTTAAGGACATACGACCACAGTTTAAGGAGTCACAATCTCCCCAATTGCATTCAAGTCTTTGCTTTCAAACCTTTTTTCATAACAAATATAATCAAGGCCAAATAAATTTATAGCCATACATTACCAAAAAAGAAAAACAACCTGCTTTTGTCAAAACTGCTTATAGATGTTTTTTTACCACAGCTCAAGGAGAGGAAACAATGAAAAAAGGCAAAACAAACCAAGCACATAGATCAAGACAATGTACATTATTAATCTAATAGTAGTATGCAATTCTCATAAGAACTACTCTAAGAGCATCAAGGGGGATGTCAGCTTCAATTAGAAACAAGAGGCGCATATCCAACTTTAGTAAAGTCGAAAACGATAATGCAAACCATTCGCTTAAGAAAATCACGCCTTGCCTTTCCCAGCTTGAAGAGACTGAATCTTTTGTTGCAATTTAAGGATCTGCAGGATGACGAAAGAAATAGATGCGATGAATCAATTGTAGGTCCCATCTGGTGAATTCCTTTCTACTTGGTGATACAAGTGGATCAGCACTCAATTACTCATTAAGACATCCATCCAAGCATGTATACATATGGAACCAATTGGTATACCGTTATTTTGACACTTGGATGTCAAGCAGCATTTAAGATAGCCGTGTTTGGTACACTGGTACCTAAGATGTCTAATGTCATTCAAGCTACCTAAATATCATCAAATGAACTTATTTTGGGTAGTATGTTATACACACCCCCCCCCCCCCCAAAAAAAAAAGCAAGCTCATATCACACCACTTTTAGCTTTGTTAACTTCTATACAATATCAATTGTATCCTTTCCATGACAATTTCTAATTGTCACACCAAACATGAAAATCTTGAATACCATGAGGTAACAATGTGCCAAATGCCTCTACAAATCCAAAATTACAAAGAAGAGTGTTCTCCATTATTTGTTCTCTGATCTTATTGACAAGCAACAATCTCATCCAGTAAAATAATGCACATGCATATTTTATTTTGTTCCTATTTCAATTCTGAGACGAGCATGGGCAATCAAAATGAGGAGGTTGGTAGGTATTACGATTTGCAACATAATATGGAGGACAAATCACATGTTTTCAAACACAGCCCTTCTTGCTAGCCAGTATATAACAAAAAGCATATGCAGAGCCATATAACATATGCATAAACAATGGAATATGTTGTCATTAAAAAAGTTCCATCAGTTTCTGGATATTCTTCTATTTCTTAAACCATTTTCTCTGTAAACTGAAAATTGTAATTCTTTGAAAGAGCCTGGTGTTTTGATAGGCCCATTTGGTATGGCTATAAAAAATGGATTCTGTATCTATAATTATATGTGATGTTTATTATACCTTTATAATACTCAAAAATACCTATCCCTGTTTTATCTTTTTAAAAGTAAAGGCACGATAATCATTTCCCATCTATAAAATCACTATTTTTCTTTCCATATCCATTTCCATTCTAAACAATTCTCCATACCAGACAGCTGCTTTCATATTTATCTTGGACACTTTTTCCTATGAATAGTAGCATTTTATGATTCATCAATTTTGTATTTCTGAAACATAAAAGATAATGTATTTTTAGTTAAAAAAAATTTTTTTGGGAGAAATTGATATTCCAAGGACATGCTAGGACCTGACCTAAACCAAAGATCAAATATAATGATGTCGACCTTAAGAAAGTTGAAACCACAACTAATAAATAAGTATGAACAGAAAAACAAACCATCTCATTTTTGCTATTCTGCTTCTCTTCCAGATCTTGAAGAATAGAATCAAGACGCTTCCTGTTACACAGAAAGACTATTTATAGTTAGACATGGGTAACAGTGAAAAACTGAAAATAAAAATTGTAAAATGCCTTGCTAAGATGCCAAAACTATTCAAATCACATTTAAATGATGAGTACTCTATTACAATCAAAACCGGCAGCAAGCCAGCAAAATTAACATGCTTACTGCATCACAAAATGCAGGGCGGGAGGATAATAGAGAAAAAAATGAACCTTGGAGGCTACATAAGAGAATAAAACTGTAGTCAAAATAATGAAGCAACTAAGAAACTACATTTGACAAGGAATCGTATTGTTGTAATAACATAACAAAGTTTTACAGGCAATGTATAACGTAGGGGTGACAAAAAGGGAACTTCATGAATCATTACAAGGCATATTGGGATGCAAGGTTATGCAGACAGCGGGTAACATCTGGCGTGGCCTGTGAGGATTACATTCAGGTCATAACAAAATAAAGTCCTAGAAACAAATGGATAACTAATTCAATCAATACAAAACAAATTCATCAGTAAGGGAAAAAACTAACGACATAATTAAGAGGTATTACAGAATATCAAGAAAATTTCAGATTTTTTTTGTTTTTGGTGATATATTTTCCCTTCAAACGTAATAATAAAGCCAGATCATATTGAGTGCAAAATTTTTTCACACAATAGTAACGATGGCAGACGAGCAGAACATATGAAAACAACAGTTCAAACTCTAAATAAAATTGCCTATAATTCGCAATTTCGCACTTCACAACCATGCTGCCCATTGTTTTAATGAAAGATTAGCCACATAAAAATGGTTCCTCGCAAAGAGTTTTTAGAAGACATATTCACTAACTGTACATATTCTCCTAAATCTTATCAGAAGAAGAAAGAATAATAATAATCAAGCCTATGGACTAGATTTCCATCCATGTAATGTAGAAATAATCACATCATTTATCCTCTCCAGAAGAATCCATCATCCCCAAGATGCTATCAGACTAATACTAGGCTTTGATATGCATAACAAGGTGCTAACTTAAAGTTCTTTGCCTCGCGACTAACTTACTCATCCTTCCTACCGCTAATTTTGTTTCTCTGGGCCAAAAGAATAAGAAATTAAAGTCAATCCTAAGGAGTAGGTCAATCCCAAGGAGTAGCCCATAATCAGTTGAAAACAGAGAATAAGAAGCACAGCTCCAAACCCCGGTACTCAGAAGAAGAAGAAGTTAAAACAAACAAAAAAAGGCTTACAATTCAGCAGAGATGTATTCGATTCTCTTGCGCACATTTGCATTGGCCTCAGCTAGGTCCTGCTTAACAAGTACTGGCCCAATCAACTTGTAAACATTTGCATCTTCTGTCAACAAATCCAATTCCTGCAAAAACAAAAACAGGACAGAAAATGAAACACGGGAACACAAGAAAAACCCATAAGATAAATCATAATCAACAAGTAGAAAATTTTGATTTTTTTGTTCATTAAAGAGAAATGGATACCTTAAGGACGAGCTCGTTCTCACCAAGCTGAATTGTATACTTCTTTCTCACTTGATGGTTCTTTGCAATATCTGCTTAAAGCACCAAAAGAAAAATCACAATATTGAAAGGGGAATAAAAAAAAAAGTGAACAAATTAGAAATGTATAGAGGAGAGAATTATTGAAGCATGCCCTTTTGAAGCTTGCTAAGATCGTTGGCTTTGTTCTCCAAGTCGCGTTGGTGCTCACGAAGAGCGTTCGACGAACTCATTGCGTTCGCTTGTGTTCTGAATTTTCGTTCTTCCCTACGAAGATTAAACGCAGCGCTTCGCTTCAGAAATCGATTCGTTTTCTCCTCTGCTGGGTCATACTCTAGAAGGGGTAGAAGGGTTTTCTCCCCCTTTTATGTAGATCTGTATTTGAGCAGGGTTCGATTATATGGTGGATATATTCTAATTTGGGCCCAAAGTAGGCCTCTTTTGTATTGATTGTACTTTTGGATTTAAAATTATTGGACTTTTGAGAATACTTCCGGCGTTTTTTACACGTGTCCCAATACTAGAACGAAAAAACATGACCTAAGTATTTTTACCAGAAACCAAATTTTAGTCCCAAAAAATGACCCTAAAAATTGCAAATATGTTATTTTGGCGTGAAATGAAGTTTTTCTTTTTAATTTGGGCTATATGATAAGGATATTTTCGAGTTAGTTTACATGTCACTTAATAGTATTAAATCTTTTCTCAAACAATCTTAAAGATGCATCTTCACATATAACTCATACATATAAGAAAATAATTTTTTTCTAGATGTTAAGGTTTGAACCTATAAATACTTAAAAAAGGGAGCATATCTCCTTGGTTATTAGACTAATTCCTTAAAGCTAATAAATAAGGTATTTGAAAATATGATTGAAATAAATTGGTTAAAATATACATAATTCCTTTAAATTTTGGGGCATATGTATAAAATTTCTTAATCTTTAGAACTTGGTATTAAACTGCTCTAGACTTCCACTTTCATGTAGAAGAACTCCTCCACGTTGGTGATTTCATTAAATCATTTAACAAACAAGTGATATATCATACTTATTGAAGATGCGTGGCATTTATGCGGCAACTAATATGGTATTATTGGACTTTTGAGAATATCTTCTCCGTGTCGTTATATCTTTGCATCGTGTTGAGTTATTGGGTTAAGGTTTTCAAAAAATAAAGTCTTCGCAAAGCATGTTGAGGATAATTGCACTTTACAAAAGTAGTTAAAGTTACTTGCCTTTCTCTTAGCTTGTTGGAGTTTCTCTTTAAGGGTGTGTAAAGTCTAATTGCCTTGTTTAGTTCAACCTTGTCCAACCAACATCAGATTGGGATGGGTTGAAAAATAAAAAAAGAACAAAATTGAACAAAGTTAGGTTATAATGAGCTTCAGACTAATCTTTTAATATTGTCAAACTCAGTTCTACTTAAGGTGCATATATATTTATATATAAAAAAATAGATATTAAATTAAAAATAATTCCTTTATTTTAGGATTTTTTATAATTTTTGCCAAAAAAATTTAAATATATTATATAAATTATAAATAATTAAAAGAGTCAAGACTTATACTATGAATTTTTTAAATATGATGATCACATTCAAATCAAATAAATAAAATTCAAAAAATGTATATTTTTTTAAGTTTTAACAACAATATTTGTGTTTTTTTCATATATTTTTTTTCTTTGAGCTCATGTTTTTTCATATTCATTGTGTAAATTTAAAAAAATTATATTAAAAAAGAATAGTCATATACTTAAAATAATTAAGCAAACATAAAAATATAAATTTTTAAAGTTTCAAAATTTTTTTCTTAAAAAAAAAAGACAATTAATCTAATTTGGCTTGGTTGGCTTGTCCTAATTTGGTGTCAAATCACCTAGGTTACTAGATCAAGTCACCCAGAGCTCTATTCACCCATATTTTTTTTTTTCTAAAAGTTAATATAACATAATAAATTTAGATAAATATAATATATTTTTTTAGGTAAATGATATTTTTGTTAAAAAAATTAATTTTTATTCTATCCAACATTATGTAATATATTACCAAATAAATGATATTATTATATTGTATAATACATTATCTTATACAGTATTATACTAAACACTGCATAGTTTTAAAATTTTATCAAGTTTTATCCTATCAGGTCTTATCCTATCAGGCTTTATCCTATATATCATATCAAACAGGCCCTAAGATTGTCGCCAATAGTAGCAACAATAATAGTAGAAGTATGAACGTGCATGGGCCGAAATGGGTTGAGAATTGCCTCAACTTAAATCTCGACTTGATTTTGAACTCAATACAAAATTTTTATCTTGCAACCCAACTTGCCCTGAACACCAATACATCATACCAAACGGGCCCTAAGATTGTCGCTAATAGTAGCAACAATAATAATAGAAGTATGAACGTATATGGGCTGAAATGGGTTGAGAATTGCCTCAACTTAAATCTCGACTTGATTTTGAACTCAATAGAACATTTTTATCTTGCAACCGATTACATCGAGCTAAATAATTAAAAAATAATTTCAGCATACTAAATCATGTTGGCCATATTAGCCAATTTCAATTATCCTAGTGAAAATTTTATATTTTTAAGGGAAAAATATAATTTTTAAGGACTTATGTGAAATTTTTATTTTTTAAGAGTCAATTTATAATTTTTACTAAATATAAAAAAGTGGCTTAGTTAGTTTAAAAAACCAATATAGCCCAACCTTATATTAAACCAATTGGATTGAATTCGATAATAAATTAGTTTTTACGTCATTTATCCTAATCCTATTAATTTTTTTAAATTATTTTATAGGGACTTATATAAAAAAAATTTAATGATAAAATGTAATTTTATAGATATTTATATAAAAATTTTATTTTTCGGGTCGTTTTATAATTTTTATAAAATTTTTTATAAGGACTTATATGAAAATTTTATTTTTTAGGATCATTTTATAATTTTATAATTTTTACCAAAAATTTAAAAATAATCCAACTAACCCAAGTCCAATTAATATTAATTAAACCCAACTCAATTTAGTCAATAAATATCCCTATAAGTGAAGGGTTAAAATCAAATAATATTAATAAAATTTTATACATTAAAATTTAATCAAGCCTAATTTTACCCCTAAGTTATGATTAGGTTATATATAATTTTGATGTATAAGAGAGTCATGATGTATAAATTTATACTATACATTACATATATCAAATAAATAATAAGTTTATAATGTATTGTATTAGTTTATACTATCAAAACTTATATATATGGTATGTTAAATATACTCTTATCAGTCTTTATTGGCTTGGACAATGACCAACGCCACCAGGAAGCTTATAGACTTTAGCATGATTGAGTTTGGGTCGTGTTTTGAGACAATGGGGACAGATAGAGATAATACATACATACATACATACATATGTATATATATATATATATAACACTTAATCATATAATATTTGATACTTTTATTCATTTATTCTATTTTTATTAAAAATTTATAGTTTGCAATTCTCGTTTTTACCCTTTTGATTTCAGTTATAAATCATGAGTATTTAATAAAATGTCATATTAGATGCCATGTAGATGCCATATAGCTTCAATAAATATGACATGCCATTTGTCTGTTAGTGATTTAACAAAATGACTAACAACAAGAGTTCTTTATATACAAGTTTATAAAGGTTTAACGCCAAGTTTTAAAGATGATGGGGGTTTAGTGTACATGAATCAAAATTCAAGAAAGTTTTGGATGTTTTAGCCAAATAAATTTTAAAAGAAGAGATTAGTGATAGATGTAAATAAATGATGAGTACTTAAATGCTTACCATATGTTTGAATTTTATTTTTGTTAATTTTTTTAGGTGAAGCAAGCTAGTTCAGAGAAATCTCATTGTTGTAAAATTAATAAGAAATTCACTAACTCATGTTATTAAAAAAAATGTAATTCTCCTATATAAAGATATTTTTTTGAAATAATTATGAAAGTAAAGAATGATAAACTTACACATGGATTAGCAAGGTACAAAGATATGAAAGGATAAAAAAGAACACTAATAACTTGTTTAATACGTAAAAAGTTAATAATGAAAAGAAAAAAAAATAATTTTGTATATAAAAAATATGTATAATATTTTTATTTTTGATGATTGAATAATTATTATTAAAAAATATTAAATAATAATTATAGGAATTAAATTAAAATTCTTTCAAAACTTTCTTTTTCTTTTCCTTGTTTTTTGTCGTCTTTCCCAGGTATCGAACGGGCTGTAAAAAAATATTTGGGGGAGGGAGGGGGGATTTTAAAAAGTTGCTTGGTATAATTGAAAAGCTTTTAGGATAGTCTTTTATTTATCATACACCATATGATATTATGCTTTCTATCAAATCATTTATGAAAAGCAACTATTCAAAAAAGAAAAATCATGGAGGGGACAATTTTGCCGAAGGAGCAATGCAATGATTTTTATTTATTTTTAGGCTATAAATATTAATTTTTTAAAATTTTTGACATTTTAAATACTATAGTTATTTATTTATAATTTATTTTTATTATATCAAGTATTCAAATAAAGCAAATATTTTTATTTTTTATATCATATCAATTATAATTTTAAATAATAAGATTTTATTTTATTTTATAATAATTTTTTACTCTATCAAATATAATTTTAATTTCGTCTTAAAATGAGTAAACTTTTCCTTTTATAGGACGGCAACAATATCAAGAAGATAAAGGGCACTAGGGAAGTGAGCCATAGACAAAGTCGCTGCCAAATCAAATGCTTTTTTTTCTTTAATTATACCAGCACTAACGCCTAAAAATTTAGGGATTTTTCAAAAAATATTGGTCCTATCAAAAAATTGAAAAAAAGGGAAGAAACGTGAATCTCACTAATTTTTTTTAAAATAAAAATAGTATAGATGAATAATGATAAACAAAATAGAACAGTATATAAATAATAAAAAAAATACATAAACAATGTATTATGACGTGACGTTATAAATAATATAAATGGATAGTACAAACTTACAACTTTTATATATATAAAATGATGATGATGATCCACGCTTAAATTGAGTAAGTTAGATAACACAAAGATTTGTAAATAAAATTATATTTAAGAATTCAAGTTATAAAAACTTTTAAAAATTAAAATTATTTTCAAATATCAAAATTACTGTCACTCATTATTATGAGTTAAGAAAGTTATTATCAAAATTATTTAAATTATAATTTTTTAAAATTTGGTAGTAATTTTTTAATATTAATAATAATTTTTAAAAAAATTTGATAGTAATTTTAATTTTTATAAATTTTTATTATAAATTTTACAAAATCTAAACTATCAAATATCAATTTTCCAAATTTATACTTCGTGACACTTTCAACCAAAACGTCGATGGTCTTATTGGCAATAAAAAACTATACTTTCTTTAAAAGGAAAAATAGCATTCGATTTTTCTTTATCAGTATACAAACAATTTAGTCTGTAAAAACAATACAAGATAATATTAAATTTACATTTCAAATAACATTTACATCAATCGGTTAAATTAATTTTATTTTATAATTTAATATAAAAATAAATATACACAATTTCAAACTTAATTAAACGAAATTTTAATATTATATAATTAATATTAAAATCTATATATATTATAAATTTTGTAAGAAGTTGTTATTATTTATTCCTTCGGAAGAACGATGACTTCTTTCTCAAAACTTTGTGCAGTGTTTTTCTTTTTTTAATTTATTTTAAAATTTTAAATTTTTGTCTGTATTGAGATGCACGCACCTCATCTAAACATTAATATATATATATATATATATATAATCTATGCGAGGCACGGTTTATAAATACTGCAACTTCTATAGGTTGTGTGTCAAGATATCATTGATGTTCGTATATGTCTGTGTAATTATTGTTTATATATTATTTTTTTTGAAAATTTTTTTATGGGACGCGCGAAATTTTTTCGAATTATCCCTGCAAGATACAGAGGGAGGACCTAGTTTAAAATTATATGCTGTATGATTTGTAAGATATAAAATGATAATATTTTTGGTACATAGATAAAACATTAATTTATTATTTTACTCTTCCTGTGGTAAAATAATGATAGCACAGCCGGCCAGCCGCACGACAACTGCGACATAAAGAAACGTATAAATTCACGGGCTTCGCGGGTGATGTTGAATGCGGCGGGGCCCGCCCTGAGACACGCTTCTCACAACACGCAATACATCACTATAAATTTATTAAATTATTTTTTAAATAAATTACTCTAACCTTTTTTTTAAGACTGTATAATATTAAAATAAAAAAATAATGCAGTTGTAGAAGAAATAAAAAAATTTTAAATAAATTTTTTTTATACTCTTACTTTTAATAAATAATATAAAATAATGAAATATTAATGAATAATAATTTTAAATATATAATAAATGTTATATAAAAGATATATAAGAATAATCTCTAATTATTAAACATACAAATTTAAAAATATTTTAAAAAATATCACTTGATTGTCTTAACTTTTTTGTCTTAGTTGGTAGTTTATTGGAAAGAGAAAGTAAAAGTGAGTCCATAATTTCAAGTGTTTGGTTAACAAATTATTGAGAGAAAAAGAAAAGTCTTGCTACTATGCACTTT
Source organism: Erythrophleum ivorense (assembly GCA_026724425.1). Taxonomy (NCBI): domain Eukaryota; kingdom Viridiplantae; phylum Streptophyta; class Magnoliopsida; order Fabales; family Fabaceae; genus Erythrophleum; species Erythrophleum ivorense. The sequence continues at coordinate 10,092,871 of JAIUCV010000003.1, forward strand.
ACTGTCCTTGTAACATTATAAGCTGAACCAAGTTTTGGAGCGAATTGTTCGAAATGTCTATTTTGCTTCAAATGTCTATTTTGGCCCCTAGTATATATAACAGGGCTTTATTATTATTATTATTATTATTATTATTATTATTATCCCCAACCTAATAGAACCTAATAGAAGAGACAAATCATGAGATGAAAATTTTTGTGTAATTTAGATAAAATTATACATTAGCTCTTAAAAATTTTAAATATTTCAATTAAGTGCTTAAAATATTTTAAATAAGTCATTTATAAAATTTATAAGCTTTGTAATTATTTTAAAATTTACTAGTCTTTGTTTTATACTTTAAAATAATTTGTTTTATTTCAATAAGCATTATTTTCAATTTTACATACTTTAATTATTAATTAATAAGAACATATTTGAAATCAAAATTTTTAAAGGCAATTTTGTTTTTCGTTCAAAAAAATTATAAAATTCTTTCGTTTTTTTTTTTCAAAAGAGCCCGTTTTCTCTCTTATACACATACACACATACAAAATTAATAAATATTAAATATATATATTAAATAATATATGTAAAATATTAAAATAACTGGTTATTTTTATTGTATTAAAATAATAATTAATAAATATAAAATAATTATATAAAGATAACAAATTAACTATAATTATATATTAAAAAAATTATTATATTTTAATTATAATTAGATACTGATGAATATAGTGGCCTTAGCCAGTCATATTTGTGTAAGTAGCAGATAAAAGTTGTTTCTGGTATTGTTTTTTGATGCAGATTTTTATCTTTTATAGTTGATTTTTATTCTTTACTATTCTTTTATTGTGTTTGCAATTGAAATTTTTTTATCCAATTAATATTTAGTTAGAGATCTTGTAAATTTTTTTGTTAAAAAAATTTATCACAAAAAAATTTATCATGTTAGTCAGTTTTCTCAATCAGAAATTATAAAAATTGATGTAGTGTCCTCCTATCTTTCCATTTTTTTTAATATAATGATATTTTGATCATTTGCTATACTTTCATTTTTATCATAATTACATTTCATTTAATATTTTCTTTTTAATTTTATCAAAAAAATTTGTGCACGAAACAAAGCCTTAATATATATGAAAAAAATTCTCACATACTATTTGCTTCTTAGATGCAAATATGAAAGCATTATCTTTCTTTTTATGATACTTGTTATTTTTTATTAAAATTTATAATTAAAATAATGTATAACTATAATGTTAAATTTTAACATACTATAATTTTATTTTTAATGTACTAGTAAAAATAATTAAATTTTTAAAAATAAATGCATTGTATAAAAAAATTCAATTTTAATGACAATAAATAATTAAAAAATTTCACAATATCATATATTAAGAAAGATAGGTAATACTAATAACCTTTGTAAAAAATGTTATTAAATATAATTCAACTTAAAATTTAGTACAATTTATTTATTTATTTTGTAAAAAAAAAGTGTACAGTGACAACATAGAGTTCAATTTCATTCCGTTCTTTTTCAGAGTTTTTAAAGAAAAATTTACGGCTTAAAATGGTAAATTGAATATGTTTAAATTAAACATTTTAAAATGAAGATATTTAAATTAAGAATTAAAAATTTTAATTTAGAATCTTAAATTATAATTTTTGTTGTAAATTACATTTTTTAATTTAAGATTTTTAAAATAATTTTAAAATTTAAAATCTTTTAATTCAAGTAGTATAATTTTTTTAATAGAAGACATTAACCAAATAAAGTTGATTTCAAATTAAAATAAACAGCAAAAAGGCCATAGTACTGGCATCTTGAATAAAAGGACACTCCCACTCCCTGCCTCTTTTGCCTTTGCGCTCCTTACAAACAGAGCGGAGTAGCAACGCTGCGAAGAGAGAGAGAGAGAGAGAGAGAGAGAGAGAGAGAGAGAGAGAGAGAGGATTTGAGGGTTTTCAGAATTCAGATGGCTCGGAGCTCTACGAGAATGAAATGGGCCTCCACATTCTTGCTTCTTCTCCTTCCTCATTTGGTTATTACAACCATGGCTGATGACGGTAACGTCCTCTTCCTTCTCCACTCTGCTCAACTTATGTGTAGCCATTTTTGTGGTGCCCCTTTTTTCCCCATCTCTTCATTTCAGAAACTGGGTCGTTTCGTTTTTGGGTTCTCTCGAGTGAGATCTGAATACCTAATACAATTATGCAACTTCTGGTTTTTCTCTTGCTACTTGGTGAATACGCTTCTTCAATGTCGTCACTATTTCTGGGATTTTTGTGGTGTTTCCTTGCCATTCTTTAGCTTACTACTTTGGTACGAACAATATTGTTCAATCATTTCTTGCCTTGAGGAGTTATGTGTAATTCAAGTGTGAGTGAAAAGTAACAAAGAAAATGAAATAAAGGAAGACTATATAAGTTGATTCATCCATTTCTTAAGTAGTGTAATTCCATGAGTATAATTCCTACCATATGTGCTGGTTCTAAACTTCTAAGCTTAAAATCCTGAGTGTTCTTTTGCCAGGTGGCTCAGCGATCCTTAATTGTGAGAATATTTTGATTGTGAGAAGCAGTGTTGTATTCCATAAGAGGGTCCAGGCTTGAACTTTAGTTGATGATTGCTTTAGGGGACCCCATCCTTCTTGAACCTTGATGTGAAGCGCTTTACCATTTTGGCAGCTCCTAACCTAGAGCCCCCACCCTCCCTTTTGCTTTTTATCTATGTTTTTTTCTTTTTATAACACAAAGGCATAGGTGGGTTCCAAGTGGAAAATAAAATAGAATACACAATTTTATCTAATACTAATCATGTCATTATAATTATTAAACAACTGTATTTATTATTTTTTAAGAAAAAAATGTAAGAATTATTTTTTATTTACAAAGAGAAAGAGGTATAAAAATTATTTTTTATTTAAAATGTTTATATTCGTTATATCGATATTCATAATTCTTTTAAATATAAAAGAGATATAAATTGTTGAGAAAAAGTTAAAAAAGGAAAAGAAACAACATGTATATTAAATCTTTTTAAAATATAGGCCTAGGAGGTCTAATATTTGATGACATTCAAAAAGTACATAGATACCTGGTCTGTGAAATTTTTATAAATTTTTTTTTCTTATCATATTAAATATCATAATATTTTATATTTTAATATCATAACAATTTAAGAAGACACATTGGATCAATGGCTCAAATTTTTTTATGTCAAAATATTTTTAAATTTTTCGAGTTATTAGTAGTGGTAGTTATTTTTAAGTAACTAAACAAATAAATTTATTAAAAAAACAAATCCCAACTGGCCCATAGCATGAGCATGGGTCCCAACAATTTGACCTTTCTTATAATCCGAGGGATGGGAAATGAGAAATGAGAAATGACCCATTTGACATAGTATTCCCGCCAATTTGCCAAAAGTGATAAGGACCTTTACGGAAGGGTGACGACCCCCTAAGTCCTTTTACTATTATTGTCGTTTTCGCCCTATCATAGTCCCTAGGCCTATGCAACGCTCATGGTCCGTTCTAAGAAACCGCGTTATGCATTTTTCACTTTAGTCAAAATTGAAAAGAGTGGGAGTGGGAGTGTGCAGGGTGACCCACGCGCTCTGGTTCATGCTGGATGGGACCACCGTTTTGTCGTTTAGCCTTGGGAAAATCTTCCAGTGCGAACGCCGTACTATATTGCTCTGACCCGGTTGAGCAAGTTGGCATTGGAGGGTACTTTCTTGTCAATTGGGCTTTTAAGACTTTCGTAGGGCACCTTTTAATTTCCTCTACAATAACCTGATGTGAAATTGCTGTTTTACTCGTTTCATAATGTAGTGTAGCTAGAAAACATATTGTATCTAGTTTTTTCGAGTATTATACTGGACATCAGGATTTTTTTATTAACTTTTTTTTTTAAAAAGAAGAGTGTACTTTATGATGGCCTTTCTCACACTTGAGGCCCATACTTGGGATAAGGTTATCCAAAGAGCACAACTCTTCATAACTAGCAGTTAATGCTCAAGAATGGGAAAAGAAAGATTAGAGGGTAGAGACTGTCGTTTTGGGGTTAAATTTGCCAGATTCATACAGAATCATTGGATTTCCTTTTGGAAGAATTACAAGACTCATATTTTGTAAGACCTGATACTGCTATGAACTATTGCTTTGAGATAAAATCAGTGATAATTTATTTTAAAACGATAATAATAAGTTCTGTAGAATAATTTTTTATAATTTTGAATTCTTATTTGTAATTCATTCTTTCTTTTTTCCTCTCTCAATTTCATTTGTCTTTTTTTTTTTTTATAATCTTCTACTCTTTGAAAGAAGCAAATGAAGATAGTTTTTCGATTTTTCCTAGAATAACATCAGTTTATATTTTTATTGTTCTAATTTAAAATATTTTTTTTCTTGTTGGATGGAAATTAGATGGGACCATTTGCTGAACTTGACGATGATTCCGTTGGCCCTTCTTGCATCTTGAAAATATCTTGACAATGAAATGTGCCCCATCACTTAATTACTTAGGACATTTTCGTTGCCATTTTTAATCTATAAACTTGACATACTTTGGTGTTATATATGCTTCATCTTTGTTGTGCCTTGTATGCTATATCAGTTGCATGAAAGACCCTTCATGAATCACTCAGAAAAGTTACTCTTCATTTGGATGAATGTTCAAATCCATGTGGATAGGCACATAAACATTTCACATGGCCTAAAACAACTAAATTTGATTATTTGATAAATTAATTTTTGCAATTTTAATGTTGACAATTAATTCTTTGAATTGGGTAAAACGAGGTTAAAAAAAAAAGATAATTTGAATTGGGAATTTGGCAATATTTGATTAAACAAATGTGCTCTCAAGTAAAAATTTCTCTCAATTTCATAATTTTAGGCTTTTCATTTTTTGTTGATACTCTGAAATTGGCATTATTTTAGATGGAATTGACTACTTGTCATGTGCTCATTAGAATAAATCGATACTTTTGTTTAATTAGCATTGGTATTGTTTATTAGATAAATGAGAACATCTGAATTCAATGATAATTGATAATAATATCAATTAAATAAAATATCAAAATGCTTCTTGCATGAAAGAGTTACTCTGTTCACAATGGCATTTACTTATTTTATCTCATTTCCAAATTACCTGAGTGTATGTAAAAACTATGTGAAGTTTTCATCATATACTTTAATAAATTGTTTAATTTAGATACAATAAAAATATTTTTCTAAATCTTAGAATATAACAAAATATTTCATTAAACATCAAATATCCCTTATAGTCAAATTGGGAAAGTAGTTAAATTTTAAAGATGATGGGATGTTTTTTCAAGTTATAAAGTTCATGTAGGCACTGAGGAAATAAAAAAAAAATAGTATGAAGATATGAAATGTAATATATCATTTATATAATTTTAATTTTTTAGCACTTTTTTTAAGTAATAATTGAATTGGATTTGTATTTTTTTTTTAATGGGAGATGGCTATCCCTAAAATGTTACATCTGGATCTGTCCCTACATGTAAGCTTTACAAAGAAAAAGAATAAATTATCAAAATTATTTCTAAATTTTACTAAAATCAAGCAAACTTTTTTTTTATTTGCGAAATATATACAACTTTTTTTCTGAATTTAAAAAAATACTTTATAGTTTAATTTAATTTTAAATTTTTATTAAAATATTCTCTATTAACATAGATATATATATTTAAAACTAATAAAAATTATAAATGAATGATACTTTGATTAAAAAAAGTTAAAATTGAATTAAAGTATAAGACAATTTTTTATTTTAAGAAAAGTTTCTGTATATTTTAAAAATAAATAAAATATTTGTATAATTTAGTCAAAGCAAAATGTAATTTCCCAACCATAAATGCAAGTTTATCTTATCTTGTCATGGAAAATTTGTGCATTTTTTTATTATTAATTTTATGTAAATCAATTACAGGCCTAGTGGCCAACGGAGACTTTGAAGCATCCCCATCGAACGGCTTCCCTACCGAGGCCATAGTGGAGGGCCCCACAGAAATCCCAAGCTGGACATCAAACGGCACCGTTGAGCTAGTAGAGTCGGGGCAAAAACAGGGTGGGATGATCCTCATCGTACCGCAGGGTAGACACGCAGTGAGGCTAGGCAACGACGCGGAGATCAGCCAGGAGATGACGGTGGAGAAAGGGTCCGTTTACTCCGTTACGTTTGGCGCGGCTCGCACGTGCGCACAGATGGAGTCGTTGAACGTGTCGGTGGCACCTGCATCACAGACCATAGACCTGCAGACGTTGTATAGCGTGCAGGGGTGGAACCCATTCGCTTGCGCGTTTAGTGCAGAGGAGGACAGGGTTAGGTTGGTGTTTAAGAACCCCGGCATGGAGGATGACCCCACTTGTGGGCCCATCATTGATAACGTTGCTATTAAGAAGCTCTTCACTCCAGATAAGCCCAAAGGTAAATTTACATGTTTTTGTTTTTATTTGTATTTATAAATTAATAATTTTGTCCCCCAAAAAAGGATAAACTATTTTCTCTGCCTTAATTTATTTATTGAGTAGATTATATAAAATTTTTATGAATTTTATTAAAATTAAATATTTATATTTTAAAATATGCTCAAATTTTTCTTAAAACAAAAAGTTATTCTAGATTTTAGTTTAATTTTTTTAGCTATAAAAATATGTATTTTGGTTAATTGAAAGTATTTGAGTGAAAAAATTTATAAGTAAATTAAAATGTACAGTAGTTTTTTTAATTTCAAGAGAATTATATATATTTTAAAAATAAAAAATAAATTTATGTAATTTTAACAAAATTTAGAGGATATCTATATAATTTTAGTAAATTTAGAGAAGATTTGTATAATTTACTCTTATTTATTCAATTTGTTCTTTTAAATTTTTTTGTTTTAGTTTAATTCTTCAACTTTCAATTTATATTATATTTATATTTTTTCAAACTTCTATCAATGTCTACATTGGAACATTAACAAAATTAAGACATTATTTTGGATCACTAAAAAAAATTACAGGAGTATTTTGAGATACTAAATATCTGGTATAAATTGAAAATTAAGAGACAAAATTAAAATTAAGAGACCATATTAAAACAAATAAGTTTTAAGATCTAATTTAAAATGGATGTTTATTAAATATTGAGAAAATAGATATTACAAGTGTTTTAAAATGTGAAATGTTTTTAGTTAGTTAAAGAAAGAAACAATTCTAAAAGGAAGAACTTTTATTCTTTTGGGGTTCAAAAGGGGTGCAAATTTATTGGTGATTTGGAGATTTGGTAGTGCTTACTTTACGTAGCATTATTATGGTGATATTCTTACATGAGAAACCATTAAACCAAAGTTCCTTTGTACAGTTATTACAATAGCACATAAAATAAAATTCTCATTTCGTTCTAAAACTCTATTAATAATTAACAATTATTTTGTTAAAAAGTGCTAATTACTAATGTGCATTGAAATTCACATGTTAACTCCCAGTCTACAACAAACTACACCTTGCAGCTTGTATACTAAGAAATTTTTTGGTATAAACCAAATTAACCATTAGTTAACATTACATTAATATAATTTTTTTCTTAGTGAAATTCACTTGTGACATATTCATATTTCTATCAATGATCGGTTTGTTCTATTATGTTCTTCGTAAATCTAGTCTATTTAATATCTTCTCATATGCTAAAAACCCACCCCGGCTGTAAATTCATTTGGTCATTGGCATTTGGTATAAGTAACATCTGCTTTGTACCATTTCACCCTGCAGGAAACGCAGTAATCAATGGAGATTTCGAAGAAGGACCATGGATGTTCAGGAACACTTCACTGGGCGTTCTTCTTCCCACCAACCTTGATGAAGAAACATCGTCGCTGCCCGGCTGGACCGTGGAATCGAACCGGGCGGTCCGGTACATCGATTCAGACCATTATGCAGTGCCACAAGGCAAGAGAGCCATAGAGTTGCTTTCAGGAAAAGAAGGCATAATCTCCCAAATGGTTGACACCACACCAGACAAGCCATACACCTTGACCTTCTCCTTAGGCCATGCTGATGACAAGTGCAAGCAGCCTCTTGCAGTCATGGCCTTTGGAGGTGACCAAGCTCAGAACATTCACTATACACCAAATTCAAATTCTAGTTTTCAGAGTTCTAGCCTTAATTTCACTGCGAAGGCTGAGAGGACCAGAATTGCCTTCTATAGTGTTTATTACAACACTAGAAGTGATGATATGAGCTCCCTTTGTGGCCCTGTGGTTGATGATGTGAGGGTCTGGTTTTCTGGGTCCAGAAGAATTGGGCTTGGTGGGCTTGGGCTAGCGATCAGGCTTGGGCTTGGCATCTTGGGCTTGGTTTGGTTTATTTAGGTACTATATGGTATGTATGTGCCTAATTGCTTTAGGGTGTTGGTAAAGTCACTCTCCAAATATGTTGTATGTGAATGTGGCCTTTCTAGTTCTTACTATTGGGAAATGAAAATGCATTAGCTCTTTTTCTAGCTTTTTGTTTTTTTTGTTTTTCATTTATTCATACTAAAAAAAGGAAAATAGAATAAATCTAGCCCAGAGGTCGGCGTCACCGAAAGGCACAACGAAGACACTAAACGTAAGACAGACAAGCAAACATGTGCTTCAGAGACGTATCCTTAATTATTAAGTTAATCCTTGGAAATCACATAAAGCACGACGATGAAATTCAAAAGCTAATCAAAACAATAGGTTGTCATCAATCATTTATCAGCAACAAAATGAGGATATGGTATCTTTTAAAGTAAATAACATGAATTTTTTTTAATTTTTATTGAAATTATACAAATATTTATTTTATTTTCAAAATACATACAAACCTTCCTTAAAACAAAAAATTATTCAATACTTTAATTTAATTTTAATTTTTGTGATCAAAATAATCTCCATTTGAAATTTTTTTAGTAAAAAATATATGTATTTAAATTAATGAAAAGTATTTTAGTTAAAAATTTAAAATTAGACTAACGTATAAAATAATTTTTTATTTTAAGAAAAATCTATATATATTTTTTAAAAATATACGAGAGATTTGTATAATTTTAATAAAATTAATATATATATAATTTATTTTATTTTTTATTTAAGTGGATTTCCCAAATCCAAACTGTGCCCACTTTCAAGATTTCATTCCTTCAAGGAAAAGGAATCAATCTGGATTCTGAAAATGTATCATACATGGAAGAGTGGGAGTAACCGGTGAACCTCATATTTTGTCTAAGTTTTTGGATTGATTCTCGACATCGACATGAAACTCACTTGAATTTTGCCTTCCACAACAAGATGCTACATCAAATCAATCCTACAAATCCACCAGTATCTTATGTGATCAGATTACTTTATGAATAAACTTTTTTTTTTAATATTGAGGAAAACAGTACTTCATTCTACAAGGAAAACTCACTTGTATATAGGTATACGGATATGTCTTTTACGTCAGATCACCCTTATTTTTTTTCCTCAAATTGTCTTAGTATTTTTAGAATTTTTGAAAATTTTATCCTAATTTTTTATTTATAGAAATTTTAAATAGAATTTTAATAAAATAAGATATTCAATTGAATTAACATATTTACATCACTTATATCATATTTAGCCTCAACAAAAAAGTTTTCATCTTTTATGATGTGGACATGGCTTCTGCTTGGGACTTTGGTTTAGCTTCTGCCTTGTCACTATGTGATGTGATGAATGGCAGTATTTTCTTTTTAACTTTCTAAAGTTATAATCATTGAGTGAGATTAATTCCACCTTCAAAGGATGTAAAGATACTTAGAAGAAAAAAAATTTGCAATTCAAGTTTTCTTGTGGCTTGTAAAACAAATTTCTGTTTCCACTTTATGAATAGCCAGATAAAATTTTAAAAACATGTGAAAATCACTTTCTTCGATTTTTTTAATTAATAGTTATTCACTTATATTTTATGTAAATAAAAAAAATTTCGACTACCTTTGTCTTTAATTTTGTTAAAAATATTTGATATTTGATATCAAATATAATTAATATTTACCTTTTTAATTATTAAAATATTTCCAAGTTTGGCAAAAATACCTGGTCCTCCCTCCCTGTTTTCAATGAAGTTCTGTTCTCTTAATATATATATATTACATATTGCCACATTATATAAACCTATTTCCTACTGTTATTTAAATATAATCTTAGTAAAACTTATCATCCTAAAATTTAGAAAAGTAAAATTAAGGTGAAATTAATTATATGAAAAGTAATTTATGGTTATAAATTTATTTATGTTTGTATTTTAATATAATTAATTAATCTTTTTATCATATTTAAACTTAAATACTTTAAATAAAATAGTATAAAGCGACAATATTTAAAAAATATAAATAAAGAATAATTATCATATGAAATATTTTGAAAAAATTATTATAAAAATTTTTAATTAGCATCTATTTAGAGGGTATAAAGAGTGAAAATTTTAAGTAATATGGACTATGTTAATTTTTTTAACTTAGTTATAAAATTGAACTGATTGATCAAATTTAAAAATAAAGTTCATTTAATTTTTAAAACTAATTTAAAATAAATTGATCTAGAATTGGCTAAATTAGTGAAAAAAATAAAAATTGACTAATTTAATATTAAATTGGTCAAAAACTTATTTATAATTTTTTTTATCCAAAATAGAATTTTACCATTATATAATAAAGATTTATAATATTTTATGAATTATGCTTAATTTATTTTATATAAACTTGGTATTATATATAAAATATTTCACCTATTTTTTATATTTTAAATATTATTTTATAATGTATGTATTAATTAGATTATAAAATATTATATTTTTATATATATTAAAAAAAAGATTCCACCCAATCGAATCACTCAGTTCAAATTCCGGTCTAAATTTTAAATCATTATTTTTGAACATCGTTAGTGGCCGTGAAGGCCGAGGTGCCAACAAGGGCATGCTTCAGTATAAAATGAACCAACGAATAGAAACGTCTCAGAGCAGGAGAAAGAAAGGGCGGGTGAAATTTTTTCTGTGTTCCTTTCTTTGGAGAGTCTCTCCCCTCTCTCTCTCTCTTGTCAAATGGAAGGTGAAGGGGGGATTACTTCATCCGCCGCCAACCCCAACCCCTTGCCGTCGCTGCACGATGATCGTGGTTCCGATCCCGCGGATGAAGTCGCCGAGCCTGAAATTCATTCTCCGGTGTCGGATGAAGATCAGGATCACGAGCAGGACCACGACCCTGACCACGACAACAACCACGATCAGGATCACGCGGCTGAGACCTGTGTCTCCGTGGATGATCTCAAGCTCAAGATCATTAAGCAGGCAAGGCTTTCTTTTTTTGGAAGTTTTGGTTTAAACTTTTTTCAAGCAACTGCTTTATGCGTCCTGTATGTAATTGGCCTTAAGTGCGGAATGGCTTTGTGCTGTTTGATTGCTGAGGAAAATGCTTGGAGAAATGTGAGCTTGATTGAGCTGAATGGTGTCTTAAATTTATTTCTACAATCTTTACATCATCTTGCTTGTTTAACTAACTTATAATATAGTCTAGTGTCTCCGTTTAGATACCCAACATAAGGAGGGTCACTAGGGGGCCCTTGATTTCGAGTTAAGAGGGAAATGGGAAATAAAGAAGGAAGAAAATAAAAGATAACGCATTTGGATCATCAAGAGACCATATAAAAGCTTAAGCTGCGATGCAACCTGATAAGATTAGAACAAACTTTAAACATTCCATTTTTATGAGAATTTTCTATTGAGTAACCTGGATTTGGACTTGCTCTTTGAAAAATATTATTGTGAACCTCTAAATCTTAATCACTCATTGCACTTTTGGATTAGAGCCTTTACATCCAAAGGAATTACATATTATTATTGTTCTCGTCATTTATTCATTTATTTTTACTTTTATCCTAAAAACGCAGTAATAAAAAATAAAATTTTAAATACTTGTTATTTGGTGCTTGGATATCTTCTCCACTTCAATCAGCCTTATTCTAAGCTCTTGCCTTATCACTGTGATCTTACTTGTTGAAATCCTATATGGTTATTCAGGTAGAGTATTATTTCAGTGATGAAAATCTGCCCACTGACAAGTATCTGATGGGATTCATCAGAAAGAACAAGGAAGGGTTTGGTAAGCCTTCAAGTGTTTTGGTACATCATATTGTTGCCACCCTAAAGATTTCATTTTTTGAGGGTTTGTTTTCCAAGGGGAAAAAAGACATGTACTTGTTGCTTGAAAAAACAGTATATGTTAGTTTGAATAAAGTGAGCTACGTATATGTTGTGGAAGGAGGTATTCATCCCTCCTGGAAACCCCCTGCTTTTTGTTTCTGATTATATACATGAAGTTCTTAATTAGTTACTTCTGTGATGACAAAGTTAAATTGAGATTGGCATGATGTTATATATATATATATATATATCAATTTTTAGTGAGAACTTACGTATATGCGGTTGGTATTATTTGACATGAGTTACTGAATTGCATTAGGGGATTAAAATCATCACCTTTATCCATTTTGGTAAATGATAGAAAGAACTATCTTATTTGTCAATGCAAGATGGACCTAGCAGAATTTGTTCATTATCAAACATTCTGCTAAAGTTTTGAGTCTTGGAGTACACAATATAAAATCTCTCCCCGATGTAGAACCAGTAGCAAATAATAGAGAAAAAGGATAGAGAGAAGGAGTGGAAAGGAGAAGAAGGGATGGGGAGAGACAGCTAACGAGCCAAGAGAACTTTATTAATAATCATTCAAAAGGCTACTTTAACCCTAATTGCTAAGGGCTTCACATAGAGCCTAAAGGATAACTCCTAATAAGACAAATTAATTAAAAAATAAAAGATAATTAACAAAAGGGTAATCAAATTTAAAATAAAACCAATAAAATAATTTCTAATTCTTATGTTTATCCTTAATCCCTAATTTACAAATAATTAATGTCTCCCCTAATATTCTCTTCCCATTCTCCATTATTCCCTTTTTAATCAAAACATCTAGCAGTTAGAATCCTTAGGCAAACATGAATTTGGGCATTGATGTATTTTGTATAAGATATGTAATACGTTTCTTAATATTGCTGGTTCACAACCTTCTTGCCCAAACTTCATAAAGGTTTAGCATGAGTGGATCCTTAATTGAAGGTTTAGCATGAGTTCTGGATTCTGGACTTCGTCTTTTGTTGTGCACTAGTCTCCAGGGATAGTCCTGATGTTAGGCCATGGGCTTTAGCTATTCAGCACTGTAAACAACAAGAGCCTTGTTTTGAAAACTTACATAAAAGAAGCCCAATTTGAGGGGCAAGACAGGTCTTTGTTGACGATAAAAGTGATAGCTATCAATAGTAGTTTTAATAAAAAGAACACCTTTCATAAGTGTTCATCACTGACTAGTAGACCCACATAAATCACATAACTGAGAAACAAAGCTTTACAAATGTCCAGAGGATGTATGTAATCGAGTCAAGCTCGGTTAGCTTCTCATAGGATTGAGCTGACTTGATATAAGAATATTAGAGCTCATGTTAGGTTGAGTTTGATTATCATCTCACTTCTGATGGAGTTTGTTTGCCTCTCTAGTTACTTGCTTTCATTGGTGCCATAAACACAAAATGGAGTTGACTTCATGAGGCAGCTTAAGTTAATACTTCATTACTGCATACTATGCAGAAGAGCTTCTAGCTCTCTACCAATGAAGGGAAGAGGGCCGTTCTTCTATAGTGAAAGAAGATTCCTTTTATATATTTCCTTGATGTGAGGGCAGGACTAGGACTTTTTCTGAGGCCTTTTAAGTCTATGATGTCAGGTAGCAGAGGAATATTTTAGTGCAGAAAGACAGAGAGGGACAGGTGAGAGAACTTAGAGCTAAATAGATAATATCTACGGTAAATTCTTGTCACAACTGTAATAGGAACTAGAAGTACCTAATAATATTTTTTTCTTTTTTTTTTTCTTGGGAGAGAAGGAAGGGGGGTTGGGGGGGGGGGGGGAGCCCTTCTAATTCTAATTCTGGAAGGATAAGAAACCTTGATTTATTTTCTAGTATTCTAACTAGTTGAATTAGAAAGACTTACAATGTTGTGACGACCCTAAATTCCTAGTTGTTGAAAATCTAATTTCCAAATCACTATGTAAAGCCAATTCTTAATTCAGACATTTTTATTTAGTGTTCCTAACCAGTGTCATTATAATCAACATAAAGCATAGTGATTCATTATTTTTCAGTTATCATTTAGATTTTATTATTTTGACTACTGAAATCAATTTTAATGTGTAAAACTAGAACCAACTATATATAGAGGCCTAAAGAGGCCTAAATGCTTTTTATATGAGCTTTGGTAAATTTGGCTTGGCTAGTTTAATACTTAAGCCTAATGTGAGTCTTGACCTGTTATATGAGAATCAAGACTTTTGTTGGTAGGATACCTTTCATCTTTATTATGTTGAAGTGGCCTGAGCCTGATTTGATGTAGTTTTTTAGCATTGTCTTGGTAAATGTATGTCTATCTTCTGTTCTACATACAATATATGCTTTCAGTTATAATGAAATTGGTTAAGTGATGTGAGTACAAGGGAGGGATGTTTCTTGCTTTCTTTTTGACTATAATGAAACATCATCTACTTTTGCAACTGTTTTTTTTTTTCTTTTGATGGTTTAACTAATCTGATACTTTATGAAGTTATCATTATATTTGTCTATAGCTCCTTGCATGTATATTTTTATCCTATCATGTAATTCTTATTTACATTGGTCATGCAGTTCCCGTATCAGCTATTGCTTCTTTTAGAAAGATGAAGAAGCTTACTCAAGATCATTCATTAATAATTGCTGCACTGAAGGAATCTTCACTACTTGTAATAATTACTCTTTCCCCCTTTTGTCTGTATAAACTGCATTGGAATTCTATTCTTGAAGTTTTAGGGGAAAGTTTCTCTCGTTGAGAATGCAGGTTGTGAGTGGAGATGGAAAAAGGGTTAAGCGGCTCAATCCACTTCAACTGCATGAGTTCAAAGACCCAAAGGTATTTACTTCAAGGAGCGCTAAATATTTATTTATTGTTATTCTATTCATTTTATAGAATCTTATTCTTGGACCCTAGTTTTTTACTGTTGTGGTAGAGAATTTGCCAGAGGACCATTCAGAGGAGAACATTCAGCGTATTTTTAGTGAAGCTGGAAAGTATGATTTCTTCCTCGACTTATGCTCTACTCTTGTTACTATGGCTTTTCAGTTTCTAAAATTTTATGTCTTCTGATATGCAGTATAAAAAAGATAAGCATTCATGATCCACGTGCTATGGAAGGGTCTCAAAAATCTATCAAGAAGGAGATGAGGATTAGTCGCAAGGTAGGGAATCAGGTTTAGTTGACCCTAGACATGGAGTATTTATATTTTCATTGAATTGTTGTGTATGCTAAAATCCTTGCTTTGAAGATTTGAGCATTGTTGGCAGCAAATGTTAACAATTAAAACATCTAGAAAGATTTTTAAAATAGTTTAAACATGGACTGTTTCTTAAGCTTAGGCAACTAGCCTAATTGGGCCCAGCTGATGATCCAGCTATTCAAGAAAAATAGGTTTAGGAATGGGCAAATATCACACCCAATGTACGTACCTAAAGTGCTGGAAGGTCCAGAGGCTTGGAAAAAGAATAGGTCTGAAAGATTACAGGCTTATCAAGAGGTATAGGAGAAATAGAGGTCTTCATTGCTCTTAGAAAAATAGATTTGACCTCTTTGGAAGTAGAGCTAGACTTGTGTTGTCTTAGAAATTATCAGTCCTCTTAAAGAAATGAAGCACGATTCATCTTGTTAAAAAATAGTGAAATCCTTAGATAACTTATTTGGAGCAAGATGTTATATTTTGTCTCAAGGAAAATAAGATAAATATCTCTTTTCTATGTCAAAGATAGGAGTTTTATCTTCTCAGAAAGCCCCAACAATTTAATAAGCTTCCTTAATAGAGGATGAAATTTCTCTCAGAGGGAGGAAGGCATCTCAGAGAGATTTGAGAGGAGTTTGAGATCGGCTTGCTGGAAATTTGGATAAGAGAGTGAATCAAGAGATAATTCTGGAAAAATGAGTCGGAAGTTTTCCTGGAGCTTTTTCCTTGGAATCTGCTGCAAATAATTTTAGAGAATCTGTTTGTGGATAAAATGATGCTTAGGAAGGAAACTAGAAGTTCTAAATTGAAAGAAATATTGTAGATGAAAAAAACGATCTCAAACTAACTGATCAATTCAGGGATAGGTTCAGCGTTAAAGTTGAGGGAACTGATATAGGACGACTGGCCCATAACTTGCAAGATAATCTTCATGATCACAATGGCTTCACTGTAAGGTCAGCAGTATGGTTTGCCGTTTGCCTTATTCAACTAGGAGATCAATCACTTTCCTTTGTTTGAACAGTTCAGTTGATTTATTTTCCTAATTCTGGCAGCTGCAAAATTCTTTCCTGATCTTCCTAGGAAAGGGTTAAATGTTTTGGTACATGTTATTCCTCATTCCTTGGCATTTTAGATGGATGAATATAAGATATATGGGTATCTGGGTATGTAAGATCCATGTTTGTTATAGAAATTTCAAATTATTGAAGAAAGGACGCTATTGATAATTTAGAAAAGTTGATGAATTCTCTTAGTCAGGCACATCAAATTCTCATACTATTTGAAATACATGTAGTTAATGGGAGTCACATGTTTGCAGGCATTCTAGATGTCCTTGCTTTAATCTATACTTGTGTACTAAACACATATTTAATTTAGGTATCTATGATACCCAAGAATTTATATACCTAAAAGATTATGGTATACCAAGCACCTCCTTGGTGTCTTTGTTATCCTAGTCCTAGGTTAAGGGTTTACCATAAATCATTTTGTTTACCTTCTAGTAGGGCATAGTATTTTCTGTGAGTTTTAACTTTACAAAATTGAGAAAATTTACTAGCTTCCATCGTGTCAATTATTATCCGAGGTTAAAGAAATATGATTTTGATACTACTTCAGGATATGGTGATTAATCCTGTATGTTTAGGACTTCAATATTGTATAAAACATGAAATTTACAAATTTGTAATTTTCTAGTTTTTATCTTGAACAAAGTGAATATTCATGTTGTAAATTATTCTTCTGTGAAGAAGAGCTTGCACAAAAGGATTTTGAGGAAAGATTTGGGGAGACACAAGGAAGTGCTAACGATATGTGGGATAAGATGGCTAAAGAGATTAAGAAAATGACAAAAAAGATATTCAGTGAATAATAGGCTTTAGACTTAAAAATAAAAAATCTTAGTGTTGGGATGCAAGTATGCAAGATAAAGTTAAAGTTAAAAGAGAATATTACAAAGCATGATCTTTGTGTAAAAATGATGAAAATTAGAAAAAGTATAAGATAGATAAGAAAGACACTAGGAAGGTATTGAGCAAAGTGAGAGTCGAGGCACTTGATGAGTTATACCAATTCCTACATACTAAAGTTGAGAAAAGTAGTATTTACAAGCTAGCTAAAAGCAAGAAAAGAAAGACAAGAGAATGGACTAATGGGTCATTTAGTATATAAAAGGTTAGGTATGGAAATGAAAATGGAAAGAAAAAAGGTAGTTTTGTAGATAGAAAATGAATTTAGTGCCCTTATTTTTAATTATTGAAAAATAATTAAGTAATGATTAGTAGATAGTATTAAGTAATGATTGAATAATGATTATAAGGGTAAAATAAACATTTTATCCACTTTTCCATTTCCCACTCTATACCAAATATGTCGTAAGCGAAATGCATTAAGGGCAAAGAAGGAAAAATATTGATCATGGAATAAGATATCAAAGATATATAAAAAGGTTATTTTCATAAGTTACTTAATGAAGGACACATGATTTTATTGCACTTAGATAGCTAGACACTAAAGAGGAGGACTAAAATTATACTTTTTATTGTAGAATTCAAGAATTAGAGATAAATGAAGTATTAAAGAGAATGGAGAATGGCAGAGCAATGGACTAGATAATATACCTATTGAGGTATGGAAGGGTTAAAAAATGAAAGACATAAATTAGCTTATAAAGTTATTTAATGAGTTTATGAGGTCTAAGAGCATGTTAGATGAGTGAAAGAAAAGTACTTCAATTTTTATTTATAAAAACAAGGAGATATACAAAACTCTGCAAATTATAAAAGAATTAAGATCATGAGCCACATTATGAAGTTATAGGAGAGGATAATTGAGCAGAGATTAAGACAAAAAGCTCATGTTATAGATAATCAATTTGGTTTTATGCTAGGAAAGTCAACTATGGAAACAATATACTTTCTGCAAAAATTGATTGAGAGATATTGAAAGAGTAAAAAAAAACTTACACAGTGTTCATCGATTTGGAAAAAGTATAGATAGGGTGCCAAAAGAGATTTTGTAGAAGGTTCTAGAAAAAAAAAAGTTCGTATTATTTATATTCAAATAATTCAGGATATATGTGATGAAATTATAACTAGTGTGAAAACAGAAGATGAGTTTTTAGAAGATTGTTTTGATAGCCATTGGCATACATTAGGGATTAATTTTGAACCCTTATCTTTTTATCTTAGTCTTGGATGTCCTAATTGAATATATCTAAAAGATGGTGCTACAGTGCATACTTTTTGCAAATAATATAGTTTTAGTTGAAGAGTTAAGAGAGGAAATAAATAAGAAGATAAAGATATGGATACTAGTTTTGGAATCACATGGATTCCATTTAAATAGAAGTAAAATGGAGTATATGAAATGTAAGTTTAACAAGAGGCGCACTAATTTTACTGTAAAAGTGAAAATTAAAGAGTATACCATATCACAAGTCACACGGTTTAAATATTTTGAGTCTATCATATAACATGACAAAAAATAGAAGAAGATGTAAACTATAAAATTCAAGTAAGGTAAATGAAATGGAGGAGTATTATGAGTGTTATTTATGATAGAAATGTACTATTCAAACTTAAAGATAAATTTACCATACAATTATAAGACTTGTAATGTTGTAAGGAATTGAGTATTAAATAATACAAAGTCAATAAGAGAATAAGTTCAATATTACAGAGATAAGAATGTTGCATTGGATGAATGAATATATCAAATAAGATAAAATAAAAAATAAATACATGAGAAAGAAAGTTGAAGTTGTATCTGTTGTGAAAAAAATTATAGAATCACATCTTAAATGGTTTGGGCATATATAGAGAAGACTTATATAAGCCCTAATAAAGAGATTAGATTAGATGGAGAGTAATTCAATAGTTCGAAATAAAAAGAAATTAAAAAAAAACTATAGACGAAATCATTAAGAAGGATTTAAATTTAAACGGTTTGTCTAAAAACATGATTCACGATAGAACTTTATAGCATTGTTTGATTTACGTAGTCGATTCTACCTACTGAGGAATGTTTGTTGTCATTGTTATTATTGTTATTGAAGATTACAAAGGTTGTTGCAACTTCTTTATACAGTAAGTTTTTTGTGGGTTCAGTTAGATTGATATACTTTGGTGCTTTGATAGATTTTAATATCCTTGAGATCCATACTTGTGGTAACAAAGTGAGTTGCAACTGCAAAGTGTCATTTGCATTCACTATGTTATAGATATATTAAATTTCTATTCTTTTTCTTTTTTCTATCGTTAATTTTGATAATGCTGATGTATGAGCAGGACTACTAATTATTATTTGATTAATGCCTTAATTTATTGCTAGGTTCTTAGCATTTCCAGCTATTATGCTTAAGCTAATTGTTTCTGTTTTTGTGGGAAGTACTCCAAATTTTGAA
This sequence comes from Erythrophleum ivorense, assembly GCA_026724425.1. Classification (NCBI taxonomy): domain Eukaryota; kingdom Viridiplantae; phylum Streptophyta; class Magnoliopsida; order Fabales; family Fabaceae; genus Erythrophleum; species Erythrophleum ivorense. The sequence goes on from JAIUCV010000003.1 coordinate 10,112,675, forward strand.
ATGGCTCGTAGGTAGACGTATGTAGCCAACTTTCTTATGTATTTTCTTTTTTTAAATTATCCATATAATCATTTCAGCCTTTGGGCATTATTAGCTCATGCCCGTTATATTCTGCTCTTCTATTGGAAACCCTATATCCTTATTTAATTTTTGTTCTTCACTTACGTCGTCATTCTTTATTGGCAGTTACATGCTCGTGTGGAATATGAGACAATTGAGGCTGCTGAGAAAGCCGTGAGTTTTAAGTTATATATTGTAATATCATTTGGTCTTTGTCACCTGGATGATTAACCAGGTGTTTGTGCTTTGTTAAATTAGGTGGCTACTTTAGATGACAGACAGGATTGGAGAAATGGCATGCATGTTAAAGTTCTTATGAAAAAGGTTAGTCCCCAATTCCTTTCCTTCCTTTGATAGTAAAAGGTTTTGACAATGATTTTATTATGTAGCATAAGCATGGACTCAGAAAGCAAACTTGGAAGGGATCTGATTCCGAGAAGAATAGCACTAGTCGTGTATCTGGGTCAACAGGAGATGAGGAATATCATAGCTCTAATGAGCATAATGAAGATACTCCTGATGAAGAGGTGTGCATTCTTACATTTTTTACCCCCACTTTGGCAGCATCCTTTTACGTAGATATCAGTTAATTGAAGTCCTAACATAATTGGCCTTGCATGGATTCTTTTGCGGATATAAAGCATGTAGTTAATTTATACCCTTTATGTGGAAAAGTTACAATTTCTTTTAAACAAGCACCCGTCATTTATTATTTTTAATCCCTTCTTTGAAGCCTTTTTTTTTTCCAAGAATATTTTCGAATTTTCTGACAATGCAACAAACCTACTGGACTTCATATCCTCTTTTTTTGTGCTATCATCAACGGACACAAACTGATAATATGATCAGCTTCCGTTTGCTTATGTTGGTTTCTTTTCATTGCAGGATGGAGAGCATTTGTCAAAGGATAAAAACGGGCAGAGGAATCGAAATCCGGGGCGCTCAAGAAAACATAAATACCGAGGCATGCACGGAATGGGTATCTTATAAAAACCACTTTTGAAGACTTTTTCCTCACTCTCCGTCTCTAAATTTGCGGGTTTATTTGGTTAAACTTCTATTGAAGTTTGAAACAGTCTTTTTGATAACTCGACTTGGATCTAACCTAACAATTTAACTGTTGCATCCCTCAGGCCATGGAAGTACTTCGTCTTCTCATGCCATTGAACCATCAAAGCCACCTCCGGGACCGAAAATGCCAGATGGAACTAGAGGATTCACAATGGGACGAGGTAGGGTTCTTGGATCTGCTCCAAACTAGCAAACTATGAAGCACTAATACTTCAAAATGGAGTGGCATTGTGTCCTATACTTATTTAATGCTTATATTAATTATGACATGACACTTGAAATTACATTTAAACACCATATCCTGTAGTGCCACTGTATTTGTATTGTGTTGTGTCACATATCTATGTCAATATTGCACTTCTTAGCTAGCAAAAGATTTGACACTAGATGTAAAGGATTGTGTTTTGCACGTTTTTGTCATTTGTACTGTACTATTAGTAGTCTCTTTAAGTGTGTGTCAACATCCAAGGGATGGTTGCACTGCAAGTTTTGGTGGCTCCATCTTTGTGAGAGCCAGTGTAGCTGGCATATGGTTATATTTAGATGTGTTAGGTTGGGGAAGATAAAATTTTATTTTATTATTATTATTTTTTATATTCTTAATGAGAAATCTTTGTAAATACACTTTTGGTTTATCTTGTTTGAGAAAAGTTTTATTTTGGTTTCACCTTTTAGTGTTTGGTTTAAAAAAAAAAATTGTTGTCTTTTATATTTTTAAAAAATGATCTAATTTTGCCTTTGTGTCTTATAATCTATCTAAAATTAATTTTTAATTTAACAATATGTTGCTTGAATGTCAAATTTTAAGTGTGACTTAGAGATATTAAATAAATAAATAAATCTAGGTTAAATTAATATTACGATCTTATAATTTTGTTTAATGTTTTAAATTGGTCTTTCAAGTATAAAGTGTTTTAAAATAGTCTTTTGATTTTTAAATTCATCTTAAAAAAATCATTTTTTATTCCGTTAAAAAACGCAACGTCCGGCTCTTCCTGCAGCTCCCAGCTTCCCATACTTCCCCTCTTCCCTCCTTTGCAATGGTCTCTTACGCTGTCTGGAAATTTATCATGCGTCTCCAAAATGCGTTTAACTACCTCCTCTGGGATATCTTTTCTTTCTCTTCGTTTGTTTTGTGTTTGAAATATTGAAGGATTTTTATAATCAGCGATACGACAAAAGTATCAAATCAAACTCGAGTTTCCCCAAGTTCCTTACTTATCGTTGCAATAATGATATGCCGTGTTGTAGCCCATGAATTCAATACATGGCTTATTTCCCTTGACTAATTGAAACAATATATAAAACTAATCAGTAAAAGGAAAGCAATGTCGTTTGCCTTCTTTGCCAATGTGTATATTATTTTCAGAAAGAAAGATTCAGCGTCTCCAACATTGGTGGGTTGAATGGAAAATGGAAAATGGAAAACCAAAGTCACTGTGCATGAGAGAACAAGCAAAGCAAAACAGAGAGGGAAAAACATAGTAGTGAAATAAAAGACATTGCAGGGGACCAGTAATTGTGGCAATGCAATTCTTGGACGAGGGTAAATGTGTTTTCTTTTAAAGGCGCAATCTGATTGTTTATTTTTTGTTGTCTATGCCTTTACATACTTGGTCTAGACATGCATTTCACAAAAGTTGTAAATATCCATACATTACTAATAATCTGTGTAAGTCATTTAATGAATGGATAGATTACTTGAGAAATATGACTATATTGAACTTAGTGGATAGGTTAAGGGCAAAAATTATGATGAGAATCTACAAGAAATTTTATTCTACTACATCTTGGCTACAAAATGTTACGTCACGTCAAGGATAGTGGAATAAATAAATAAAACTATAAAGGATGCAAGACTATGTCATTGAAGTCAGCTGGTAAAAATCTATTTAAAGTATATGAAGGTTTTACAAGATTTTGTGCTAACTTAAATTCACAGACATGTGAATGCAAAGTATGGCAAATAAGTGGTTTGCCTTACAAACAGGGTGCAACTACCATTACTTACATAAGTAGAAAGGTAAAGGAATATCGTTATGCTCATTACCAAAAACAACTATATAGTAACTTATTCTAGTTTAATTAACCCTTTACTTGATACTTTGGAGGAAATAGATATTTTTTCATCTCCATTACATAGGCTTCTAGGGTGGCTAACAAGAAAGCAAGATAAGAGAAAAAGATGATGCTACACCATTAGATGTAAGACAAAAACTATCAATTGTCCAGTGCACTATGGGGGGCTATGACATAATAAAAGGAGTTGTCAAAGAGCTCCAGTTAGAATGAAAAGAAAAAAAAAAGATAAGTATTCTATTATCGTTCTATTATCATTTTTTTTTTAAATTTTTTTCCAAGTTAAACAATGTTGACTTGCCTTTTTATCAATTTGTAGTGAGCTTTAAGAAGTGCATCATAGACTTTGGTTAAGGGAGGAACTTAAGAACATGCTTAAACACAAGCAAGGGCACAATCACAAATACAAGCTAGACAAAAAAGATGGTAAAACATATCTAACTTAGCTACACTTGATGTCTACTTTAAAATATGCTAAAGTAACTTACTAAAATCCACTCTTTTCTTGATATTGAAGAACATTAATTTAGGTAGAATTCCTAGCAATCCTCCTGCAGCGACCTCTCCCCCTCCTTCAGCTATTGCAAACCATGCTATAACTTTAAAGGACAAGGTAACCCTAACTTGAAGATAATTTGACTAAGATTGGAATCTTTTTTTCTAGGCCTAATGTTTTGTCTTTTTTATGTAGGCAACCCCATAATAATGGCTATTATTTAATGACCTACATATGATTGGTGCATCTTTTGTAAAACACATTATGTTGGAAATTTTTTTAAAATGCCAAAGGGGGTGGTAGGGTAGAATAAGCTAACATCTAATGACATTGTAGATGGTTTATACATTTTACATTTTTTGTATGGCATATTAATATTTAATGACATTGTGAATTTGGTTTGTTTGAGCAATAAGAAAGAACTTGGTTTATTTCAAGTTTTATGGGTGTATGCAAAATTTTCTACATAGTATTTGAGCATGTAAAATTTTTTAAATAGCATTTTTTTTGCAAATTATTGATAAATACATTATTTTACGTTTTTATACTTCTTAGAATTAGTCTAATTAGTTATGGTTATTAATATTTATATTTGTATTTAGGACATAAATGAAAAACTTGAAGTAATTAAGTCTAAAATTAGAAAATTCTAACATTTTATGTTTCTAACCTTTATTACTTGTTTCTGGTCTTTTATTGGGATAAAAGTCTAGAACATGAATAAAACCTTCAAAAAAGTTATAGAGGACATTTCAAACTTTCTACAATTGTATTATGAGCCAAAATCCACATCTGTTTAAGCTTCCAAACCCAATCCCAAAATTTGATATGAAAAGTTATCCCAATTCTAGTAGGAGTAAAATTTCTACTCGACCTCTTATTTTTTAAAAGATCTTATTTAAGGCTTTCAATGTTGGAATCATATAATTCAAAATTCCAAACTATCTATACATCCAAGGCCACAACTTTTCATGAAGGACTTGAGTTAAAATAAAGCCATTTTGAAAAAGTAGATAAGTTGGGAAGTTGAAATTCTATGTTTGGATTGACTGGTTAAGGTAGTGTTGGTTTTTAGCCTATAACTTGAATTGTGGGCTTTTGTTTTATAAAGGTTTAGTGTATTGGAAATCTAACATCTTAGACTACAACTTTCATGATAGGAGTAACTTTTGAAGAGATGTGCATCTAGTCTAAAATAAAAGGCTAAGTGAGACAATAAAATAAAAAAACTAAATCATAATTGAATTATAATAACTTATTATTAGAAAATGATTAAAGGTACTTTTGGGAAGTAACTTAAAACCTTATGTAACCCTAGATCAAAGGTGTTTAAATAGACAACTAAGGGTAAAAGAACACTGGTATTATAGTTGAGAAAAGGCTCTGAAGAACACTAGTGACACTAAGGTGTGAGGTTCTACCCAAAGATTGCTCCACCATAATTTTCTCTTTTCTTCTACATCTATTTTTCTTTATTGTGAATTTGTTTTCTTTTGATTTTTGGATTTTAGTTTTGATTATGAGTAGCTAAACCTTTTAGATTTGGGGTTTGGATGTAAATGTTTTTTAATAGTGTTTGAATTTGGAATATTCATGTAATCTATTTTTATTCAAATTAATTTATTAGTTAGTTTATAATTTTTTTGCAAATTATTGATTATTTATGAAATTAGATTTATAGTGAGATGAACTTAAAGGTAAATTACTATAGGACCTGAATAATAGACTTATGTTTAAATTCTATAAAGATATAAATTGTGAATGAGTGACTTGTAGATTATGTGTATGCTAAGTAGCTTCATAGGCTTACTTTAATTCTTGTGCTTAATGTGTTCATCTTATGCATATGATCACAATAGTATATTTAGGCTCAACATGAATATGAATGATTTATCTTGAAAAAGAATTTATTGAATTTAGTTAAATTGTCATTGGTGTGAATAAATTACAATTGCAAGAATCAATCTTTAATTGGGCATAGGAGGTGAATAGAGAATTCTAAATCCTAAAACTTAAAAATTTGATAAGTTTAAGTCAGTTAATAGTCAGTTAATTTTTAGTTGAGTCAATTACTAATTTAAAAGTTAATTGAATTGAATTTGCTATTTTTTAAATAATAAAAATAGTTAGAAAAAATTGATAATTGATTCACCTTCCCTATTAGATGACTTTAGACTTACTTCTATATTAGTTGTTCAATCTATACACTTGTAAATTTTTCACATCAAGTATATAAGTTTAGGTTTTGCTGGGGAACATGTAAAATTATGGTACATATTTTGTTTTATGGCTCATTATTATTACCAACCAAATTCCTTGGTATGTTGGGTAAAATTTTCTACACAATATTTTTTGCTATAAGGAAGAACTTGGTTTTATTACTCTTCCTTCATAGTATATGCTAGTTTAAAATGGCAAGGAATATTTGAGTACTTTTTTATTAACAAAAATAAGTTCAAACAAAATAAATGTAAAAATGAACTAACTTTATAATAGGATTAAAACAAAAGTTTTTTTTTTTTAAAAAAAGCCCATTTGGAGTCTTAAGATTTGATTGGGAAAAAAAGGATTATTATACTATCCTTTAAAAAATTACTAAATAAGCATTTAGGTTAAGAATAGGTAGTTTTGTCACAAAATATGTCAAATTAGATCTAAAAACACAAATAAATGACCCATTAATGGAGGGGGAACAAAAAGCGTATATATGAAAATGGATAAGAAGTCTGTATAGCATAATTGTTTGTTTCAAAGGAAGCCAATGTAAGTTTTGAAAATGCAAGAGAGATCTATATAATTTCAGCACAATTGAGAGAAGATTCGTGCATTTTATTAAAATATTTCTTTTGATGTATTATTTGGAAGACATATGTCTTTTCTATGAATCTTATGTCTAACCATAGAATAGAAAATATTCATATTAGTTCTTCAGGAACTAAATTTTGTTTTATTATATGTAGTTCTTCAAGAATTAACACATATTATATTTTTTTATATATTATCACTATACATTTTTTAATACTCATTAATAGCATAATATCAATCACTTCAATATTGCTATTATAGGAGTACATTCAAAATATAAATCATGGAATAATTAAATTTCTCTTGCACATATTTTCATAATATCTCTTCTTTTGAAAAATCATCAATTCTAGTATATGTATTCTCCTTTCAAATTATTATAAAGAATACATGTCCATTTATAGAATTTTTTAATCTAATTTTTCACAAAATTGACTAGAAATAAAAATAAACACTTTACACATTTTGCAATAATGTTTATTTTCCTTCTTCTAAAGTATTTGTAGAATTGATAATAATAGAATAAACTCAATATCAAATGTTTATAATAAGTATTTTTCTCAAAAGCTAAGCAAAATGAATTCAAACTTTGTTATCTTTGATATTATACAATTAATATAAGAAACAAAATAATTTAATTAAAAGACAAATAACAAAATATTAAATAATGAAAATGCATATATTTTCTTAATAAGAGACCTTTTTCTTTTTTCTCAATTGTCACATATTAAACATTTAATTAATAATAGGTAAGGAATAAGGATTTAAAGTATGAATATGATTTTTTTTTCTCTTTTATGATGAAGGATGCCCAACATTGGCTCTTCTCTAAAGATTTTAAAAATTTGCAAATAAATTGTCATAATAAACAACATTACCATTCAACATGTTATAATACTATAAATTTCATGATTATTTTTGACCTTTTCTATTTTAAAAGAATTAATATTTATATGTCTATATAACTTCTAATCATATTATAGTCACTACTCATAATTTTATTTCAATAACCATGGCAAATTACTTTTGTTGTTGTGCATATGTTATAAATAGTCATTAACTAGTTCATAAACATATTAAATTTGAATAGTTTTCAAAGCTTTGTAGTCTCATGAAATCCATAAATTGTTAGCCTTTAGGGCTATAGTAAAAAAAAAAAAAAAAAAAAAAAATATATATATATATATATATATATAATCACCAACTCATCAAAATATGTCACAAATCTCTATGTGCGCTATTTATTTAGACAACAAAATCATCAATTATAAAATAATAAAAACTAAAAATGATGTGCCTACTAATCATTTAATTATTTTTAACTTTTTGGTTTCTAAAATATTTTCTAATATCATATTAATATTCATATTATAAATATAAATAAACTTTGAATTTATGAATAATATAAAATATTAAATATATTGGATAATATAAGGTAAGAACAAAAACTTTTGTATAACTTGATATGATGAACACCAAATCCCACAGATTGACACCTGACGCCAGTTTGCTGGAGATTTCTATGATAATATGTTGCAAAACTAATAAAAATATAAAACATTTAATAAAGAGTTAGAGAAAAAATAAAAGAATATTTTTCATTTACTTAAGATCTATCACGTTTAATATATAATATTTATTTATAAGTCTTAAATCATAAAAACCAATTTCAGAGTTATAATGATATATATATAAAAATAATAATTAACATAATTATACAATATAACTCTTTAAAAATTATAGAATACGTAATATTAAATATAAAAAAAATCTTAAAAAATTGTTCTTTAAAAGTTATCAATATTCACATAACTATAATATTTACAATAATAAATAAATAATAACTATTGCTAAAAGAGCAATCATATGTACTCCTCAATTAATCCACACTTGATCATGCTAAAAACAAGTCATAAGACATGGATATTAAAAGATTTCTCTCATGACAACTTTAAAAATTTGAGAAAATTAAAGTTTTTCAAATTTATATCATGCCCATTAATGATATATCATGTGCTTACTTTCAAAGCTAATAAGCCAACTTCTTGAGTTCCATAAGCCATAATCGGCAATTTTACTTTTACAGGAGTCTCACATTTTGAGTGAGCGTTACTGAATAGATTTTATATACCCTCTCTGTTTTTTTGCCTCTTGAATTCTTTTCTTTTAATTAACAGAAAATTAAAAGCAAAAACATGGAGAGGTCCAATTTGCGCAGCTCATTGCACTGATCATTTTGGTAAAAATCGGCAACCGCACAACCAGTTGGCTAGACTTAGATGTTGCTCGCGAAATTGAATGATATGCTCAGCATTGATGCATTTAAAAGAAGCTCTGCCTTTCCATAAATAATCATAATAATAAAAAACAAAAGCCCCCTTTTAAATACCATAATAAATACCTTGAGGATGACCTTTCAAGATTTGAAAAGAGTACAAGATTTGCCAGAATCCCCAAAAGTTAAAAAGAGCTGCGTCTCAACGAATTTTTTTTTTGGTTCCATTTTTATTGACATCCACCAACCAATGAACTCTCACAATCACACACACTTTTATCCCAAAAAAAAAAAATCCTACCGCTCCTCATCTTTTTGAACACCCACATTCAAATAAATAAAATTAATAGAAAAACAAACAGACAACACCCTTTTTCTCTTGCTTTACCGCTGACAGCTCAAGAAAAAGGATAAAGTAACAATAAACAAACTACGACATAAGTTTAAAAGGGCAAAAACCCGCTTAGAACTTGAGGGCACTTCCGTCATTTCGTCAACTCCATACCTGGGAAGCAGGGATATCGTGTGCACCGTCTCTTCAAGTAAACCTTGCAATCGTCCTTTGGACAAATGGTAGGAACGTATGCAATCGCATCACAGCCGTCCGATCTGTGCCTCTCGAAATCCATCAACGACGCGAACAATGCTATGAACAGAACCAAATGGTTCAGAGCATATCTCTGCCCTAGGCACTGGTGGGCCCCGGCACCGAAGGCCAGAAAATTCCTTTTGAATATCTGGTCCTCTTGCCTCTCGTCCGAGAACCGGTCAGGGTCGAACCGGTCCGGTTCGGTGAAGCCCTGGAAGGAAGAATCGTATGCGGAGGGGAACACAATGCACCCTTTGGGAATCGTGTAACTCTCCGTCAACGGGTAATCCACCGCAGCGATGTGCGGGACCAGCGTCGCCGGAGGCCGGTACCTCACAACCTCACGCGCCACCGCCTGCGTGTACTTCATTTCCCTCAACTGCTCCGCTGTTATCAGAGCATCACTCTCCGGCGACCATATCCCGGCTACTTCCTCCCTGACCTTTAACAAAACTTCAGGGTGCGAATCGAGCAGCGTGACCGCCCAGAGAAGCGAAGAGGTGGAAGCATCTTGCGCCGCAAAGAGGAAATCGAAGAGGTATCCGCCGATCTCGGCGTCGCTGCAGTACGGCGGCGGAGGATTCCCGGCTGCCTTGGTTTCGGCGATCTCCCTCAGCGTGTCCTGCATCCAGTAATCGATCAAGCACGAAGGCTCCTCCCCTTCCTTCATCATCCTCTCCTTGCTGTGCTCCGTGCATGCCCCTAGGGTTTTGACCAACCGGTCAACGGCCAACCTGGCGTTTCGAAACGCCGTGCCGGGAAAATCAATAGGCAGTTTCATGAGCCCAACATTGAACAAAAAATAATCATGCTTAAACCTCTCTCGGGCCTCCAGGCCCAAATACGGGCCCACGAACACCGTCTGAGAAGTTTCCAGATTCATGTCTCGGGCCAGAATCCGAAGCGGAATCGGGTTGCGAGCATTCTCCGACGAGAGCTTCTCCCATATCTTTAAGTGCTTGAGGATAATGATCTGCTGCAACACGGTATACGTAGAGAGAGCCTTCGGGGTGAAATTCGGTGCGATCCGACGGCGGAGATCTTTGTGCTGTTGGCCCATCATGTAGATGAGATTATGTTCGCCGAAGAGCTTCTTGCCGAAGGGGTGGCCCACCAAGTGAAACGCATCGGGTCGGACATTAGCAAAGACCTTGTGGGACAGCTCGGTGTCGCGGATGAAGAGGATGAAGTTTCCGATGATGTAGTTTGCGGAGAATCCGAGGTTCGATGACTTGGCGAGAGCTGATTGGGTGTCCCAGAACGTGGTGGGCTTGCAGACCAATGAGATTGCGTTGCCCAAGAAGGGAAGAACGAGAGAAGGCCCAGGAACGAATCGTTTCTTTCTCAGGTACGAGATCTGTTCTAAGAGAAGTAGAAAGAGGATGAAGGAGATGAAGTAAGGGGCTAACTGAGTGAGGGTGAGGGAGATAGTCATTTTCTGCGTTGTAAGGAGTGTTTGGAAGGAGAGAATTTATTGCCCAGGGAGAGAGTATTGTTTAAAGAATGTATTAGGTGGGAAAACTCAAAATGCGTCGCTATAAGAAAAGAGCAAGTCAGAGAAGAAAATAAGGTCAAAAAATGTTAAATGTTCAAGTCAAATTTGAGTTTTCAGGGAAGAAAAATTAAAATAGAGGAGTTTGGTCATTTAAAATGATGGAGATTGAAAGTGTACGCTGAAGAAATCGATTGGAATTTGGAGTTGCAGATGAATTGGAATTTGGAGATTCAGACCAAACGGGTCAGATATAGAAAGAAGAGAGAGAGAGAGAAAACGAGAGAAAACGAGAGAAAATTGAAATCCTGAAAAGGGAGATGGCGGGATTGGGGGGGGAATGGAGGTGGTGGGGGTGGGGCTGAAATCCAGCTGGTTTAAGGGGAGGGTGTTACATGGTTGGATTTAAGAAGATTCTCTGGGGACACAAATACATATATATATATATATATATATATAACTGCACTCTCTATTTTTATTTGTGAAATTAGCTTGCATATTAATTGGAACGAATCTTTTTTCATCAACTAAATAATTAATATGTATAAAATAAATTATTTTAAATATTGGCTTAATAATAAAAACATAAATCACATTATGTGTAATATTTATTATATTTTTATAATTATTTTTTTAAAAAATGAGAATTATATTTTATATACAAAATTATCTTTTTTTTCCGTCCTAACATTCTGTACTAGTTTTGTTTGTATATCATCGTTTGCGTTCTGTATTTAAAGTTCTAGCTCCATTCATTCTGGCATAATCAAATTGCGACAACTATTCAGAAAATTTTTTTCCCGTTTGCTAGACGCCTCTTGCGTTGTCTTCGTCTTGTGTTTACACCGGACATATCGATATCTTGCTCATTCATCCTTTAGATATCCTCAGTGGTCAAACTCAATCTCATTATGAATTTTTCATGTCAGTATATATATTTTTTCATTTCTTGTAATATTCCAAATTACTGTAGGTTGGGTTCGGTTACTTGCAACGTTAAAGAATTTTTTTTAACAAAATTATATGTAATATTTATTATATTTTTGTAATTATTATTTGATAATATGTAGTTTTTTATATTCAAATTAATGTAAAAATACATAAGGCTTTTTCTATTCATAAAATTATCTTCTTTTTTTAATTTCCTTTTTTGTTCTACATTTCAAATAGGCTTAAATATTTCTAAACATCTATTGTCTTCGAATATATTCATTTTAGTGATTAAGTCAAATTGGAATGAGATCCTTAAAGTTTTCATTACGTTGATAAGATATAAATTCCACCAACTCCAAAGGCCTGCATAGATGGTTCCCCCCTCCCCCTTTTTTTTCCTTTTTGACTTCTAGAATATGATCTTTCTTTTTGTGGATTTTCTCTTGTTTCTATTTCATTCTTCAACAATAAATTTTAAGGCCTTGTTTGATATAAATTTTTCAATAGAAATAGAAATAAATGTTAAATAAAATAAAATAAAATAATTTGTTTGATATAATATAAAACTAAAATAAAATATCTTTCTCTTCAATATTTAGTAGAATAAAAATAGTGTAGAAAGAGAAAATAAGATATAGAAAGAGACCAAAATATCCTTAAGTAAAAAATGGCAAAAACATTTATTACAGTAACACAATTGGCAATGAGTTTAGCCGGCAGTAGAGTCAACGTCTATGTGTAAATCAAATACAGAGCGCTCAATTAGCAACCCTTCCTAGCCTTCTGCTATATGCTCAACATTGTATGAAACTCTACAAATTAGTCTGGTCGGTGCGTACTACAGAACTCAGAAAAGAGCCCAAGAATAATTGCACATGGGCTCAAATATTGTTACCGGGAATCTCAAAGCCAGAGAAAAGGAGAATAATTGTAGATGCACATCTTATTTTCTAGTAACACAAAACCCAAATAATTTACCATGTTTGGTAGATTGTTACCCAGAATTTTCATATTTCTTATAGTTTATAAATAAGTGTTGTGTGAGATGCATTAATTCAAGTATATGTTTTTTTTTAACAAAATGGAAAAAAGTTCATGATATTTCATAAAGAGGAAACGGTATTTTTTTTCTTTTCCTTGCAGTTATATGTGTCTTCAGTTTTCTCAAATCTAAATTTATCTCTGAAAAAATATGAAGGGACAAAATGATGTTGGTGGTTTACTCAAAATTAAATTCTTTTTTCTCTTGTAGAAGTTAAAGGGTATATTTTTCTATATCATTATGAATTATTCAAAATTTTATTTTTAAATTTTTTTAAAAAAATCAAATTGATAAAAAGTTAACTCTTCTTATTAATTAATTGATTGAAAAGCTTTTGAACCGTTATTTGTTGTCTTTTTCTTTTAATCTTCTTTGAATACATGGGGCGAAAAGCCAACACCCTTGGTGGCTTTGACTCTTCCTGGTATTATTTTTGAGTTGCAATGAGAAATTATTTTTGGGTTCGGTTATGGAAAGATTGACTTTTCAATCATTTGATAGTCTTAAAATTTGTAATCAATATTTTATAATTATGTACATATTTTGAAATACGATCACACAATTGATTAAGTTGTCAATTTATTCATGTTCTCTCCCATTATCGATCACGTTTGGCTCTAAATTCACAAAATAACAAATCTTTTAATTTGACAACACATCAAGGGCCCTTGCAGCATTTTCCAAAGAGATAAGGCTATCTGCAATGTGTTCAGAATTCTAAACCGATGCGTTTCAAAAAAATAAATAGCGGCCTTCAGAAATTGGATCCTTCGTATTAAGAAAAAAAATTTAAATGCTTTAACATGAAGTTAGATTATTTACAATTATATAATTAAAGAAAAAATATTTTTTTAAAAAAAGTAAAAGTGGATATAAAATTTATTTTTTTCCTATTTATTCTTTCATTTTTTAAATTTATTTTCAACTATATTATATATAATCAATTTATAATTATAAAAAATTCAAATTTCTTGAATATCACCAAGATTAAGTGAACTATTACCTTTTTTTATTGGCCAAAACAACATTAAGACAAAAACAAACACAAAAGACCACAGGCACAGAGACAAGAAGCCGCACAAAAGACACACACAGACCAATGGTTCAAAACAACCAACCCTACAACTTACCCCACCCCTTCCCTATTAGGAGAATGTAAAGTCAATTCAAGATCCCTACACAAGATAGAAGCTAGAAGGGATGGTGGTGCTAAGACCCACCTAATTGGGCACATTTCTTTTGCGGCATTAACTGCAATCCAATCAACAATAAAATTTCTTTGGCATGACACTAAAAAAAAAGAGACATATAATAGAAAATCTTTCAATGAAAACACATCCTCCATCGCAGCTGCACATGTCCATTCACCACCCTCGAAACTACCTTTCGAAAGGAATTTAAACAACTCCTTACAATCTATTTCAAAGAAGACTAGTTTTTTAGAAAATTGGGATGCCATATGCAATGCTTGTCTCAGGGCCAAAGCTTTTGTCATAAAGGCAGATGAAGCCTTAACACAACCTCCAAAACCATCAAAGACTTCCCCATCTATGTTTCTACATATCACCCCAATTCCAGCCTTCTTTAGTTTCTGACTAAAAGAACCATCAGAATTGATTTTCACCTGTCCTTATAGAGGTAACTTCCAATACAAGGATTTGATACTAGCATTTATACCAACCAAAGAAGGCTCATAGAGACCCCTTGCCTTCCAAAAGTCATTAAGCATCTTATATGTTCCCGCCAACACCTATCCCTATCCACTTTCTCATCCTAAAACACCAAGTAGCATCTTTCCAACCAAATTCTCCAGCAAATGCAAGCCAAAAGAGCCTTATCAAAATCATCCATTTCATTGTTCATTATTAGCAAACTATGACACCATACGTCAAATCTTGATATATTATTTTTATGGATTAGTAGAGACAAGGGGCATTCGAACCATACCCTCTAGACCCATGGGCAAAGTAACAACACATGCTCAACTATTTCAAGATTAATTCTGCACAATGGACAAAAAGGATTACTAGCACACCTTCTCTTAGACAAAGCTTCTCTAGTTGCTAGTGCATTAGATAAGGTTCTCCATAAAAAGTGACTAACTTTTAGTGGGACTTTCAAAATCCAAATCTCGAGTCATAACCTCTTAGACACAGAATAGGAGAACTAGGGGAGCAAACTTGATTTGGTACCAACCTATTCCTTGCACCTTATATACTCCTTTAACACTACCTATTTTTAGCCCATACTAATTTATCAGAAACAGTGGAGACTGGTAAAGGGATCTTCAAGATCTCCTATTCGATCTCATTCAAAATATAGTTCAAGATTGGTGACAATTCCCATTTTCCTTCTACTACCAAATCAGCCACAAATAAGTTTTCTAAATTATCAACTTGGTTGCTTGGGATAATTCTAAATCCTTCCACCCCTGGAATCTAACTATCCTTCCACACTTTCATAGATCTTCCATCACCAATTTGCCAACAAAGGTCCTTAATTAAAAAGTCTCTCCCCGCCAAGATACTAGACTAAGCCCAAGAGGCTTTATGTCCTTTTTTAGCCCCTAAAAAAAGAGGAATGTGGTAAATATAACCCCTTTAGTACTTAAGCCGATAAGTCATCTAGATTTTGTAAAATTCTCCAAGCATTCTTTGTAAGAAGAGCCAAATTAAAGCTTGAAAAATCCTTAAATCTTATACCTCCATCCAATTTCGACTTTGACAATAAATTCCAAGATTTCCAATATATTTTTCCTTCCTCCAGCCTTTGCCCCCACTAGAACTTAGCCACAATTCTATCAAATTCCATGCATGTATTCTTCGAAAATTTTAAATATGACATTGGGCATATTGAGATTACATTAGCCATAACTTTAATCAATGCTTCATGCCTAACATATATGAGAGGAGGTTTTGTTTCCAACCTTGCACCTTTCAAGCAATTCTTTCTCTAACAAATGCCAAAGCCTCCCATTTAGATCTTTCCCATAAAATAAGAAGGCCTAAGTAATTGCTTGGCTTTCTTGATTCCCCTATACCCAAAATATTATAGGTGTGTTCCCTCTTCTCATGTGGTGTATTAAGTGAGAAAAATATACTTGACTTATCAAAATTTTCTTGTTAACTAGAAGCCTCTTCGTATAATTTGAAGATCCCATTAAGCTTCTCACAATTTCTTTTGCTAGCATTCATGAAAAACATTACATCATCTGCAAAGAAACTATGTGAAACAGTTGGACAATTCCTAGACAACTTAATACCCTTAATATCATCAAGTTCCACATGCTTCAGAATCATACACGACAGAACCTTCGCATCTAAAATGAATAGATATGGAGAGAAAGGATCCCCTTGCCTTAATTCTTTTTTTGGCACCAAATCAGCTACTCTCCTTCCTGATAAATTGACAATAAACTTAGTAGATTCAATATATCCCATGATCCTCTCCACCCATTAGGTATAGAATCTCATTTTTAGCAAGACTCCTTTCAAAAAATCCCACTCCATTCTATCTTATGTCTTATTCATATCCATTTTAAGAGCAAATTCATACTTCTCTCCTCTTTTTCTCCTCTTAAGGTAATGAAACACCTTATGAACAATTATCAAGTTGTCTTGGATCAAGCGGCCAAGGGCAAAAGTATGTTGGTTTTGAGAGATAAGTTTGGGTAGCACTCTCTTCATTTTATTTGCCAAAAGTTTAGAAATGACCTTGTTACTAAAATTGCACAAACTAATTGGTCTGAATTGGCCCACTAATTTTGCGACATCTACCTTTGGGATGAGTACAAGATTAGTATCATTCAATCTGTTAATAGGTGTACCACTATCCAAGTAATTCTTAACCACTTCAAAAATTTCCTTCTCAACATCTTGCTAAGCTATTTGATAAAATTGGCCCAAAAAGCCATTAGGACCAGGTGCTTTTTGAGCTCTCATATGAAACACTGTTGTGATGATGTCTTCAAATCTCAAAACTTAAGTCTCACATTGGATAGAACTTAGATGGGAAGGGAATTCCTTATATATAAAAGAGGGGATAAATCCCACATCGAATAGAATTGGGTTGGAAGTGGGATTATTTATATATATAAAGAGGGCTTCTACAGTTATACTGTATACCTTGTATCATTCAGTCTCAATAGTATAAAGTTTTTTTTCTCCTTGCCCGTGGACGTAGGTCACATTGGCCGAATCACGTTAATTTTTTGTATCATTCTTTTTTTTCTTTCTATTTTCCTAATACCGCCAATTTACAACAATTGGTATCAGAGCCTGGTTCCTTAGCTAGGGTCCTTGGTTCAAATCCAGGGTATTTAGCTAGGCTTTTGGCTTAAATTTTTTTTTGTTGAAAGAAGATAGCGTCTCACAAATTTGATATTGAGAAATTTAATGGGTCGAATGATTTCATATTGTGGAAGGTGAAGATACAAGCAATTCTTGTTCAGCAAGGGTGGGTGGCGAAGATTTTGGAGAAAGCTTATAGCACCATTCTATTGAGTTTGACGGATGAGGTCTTAAGGGAGGTTATAGACAAGACTTCTGCGGCTTCGTTATGGAAGACATTAGAAAGCAAGTACCAAAAGAAATCCCTGACGAATTGGTTATATCAGAAGCAGTGGTTATATACCCTTAGGATATCAAAAAGTACACCGGTAAGAGATCATATTGATAATTTTAACCAAATTATTTTAAATCTTCAAGGGGTAGGGGTTAAAATTGAGGAAGAGGATCAGACAATAATTATTTTATGTTCGTTGCCTAATTCATATGAAAACTTTGTTAACACGATACCTTATGGGAGAAATACTATCTCAGTTGGTGATGTACATGATGCTTTACAATCAAAGGAACTAAATAGGAGGGTGTCTGGGTCCGGTGAGGAAGCATCAGATATAGGTTTGATAGTGAATAGAGGCATGAGCAAGGAAAAGGATGAAGATAATCGAAATAAGTCCCGTTCGAAATCAACGTCCAAGGGGCAACTACGATGCTTTAAGTGTAAGGAAAATGGGCATTTCAAGAAGGATTGTCTATAGTGGAAAAAGGGAAACAATCAGAAAGAATTAAATGGTAAGGCAAGTGTCTCAGTGGTTTAGGACAGTTCAGATGAGAGTGATGATGGAGATATTCTAATGGTTAGTACCTTTAATTCTGCAAATATTTGGGTCATGGATACTGGAGCTTCTTATCACATGACTTTCACAAAGGAGCTGTTTACTTTTTTTAAGGAGTGGAAGGGCAATGTGAAGTTGGGAGATGATCATGAGCTTAATGTTGAAGGCAGTAGGTCAGTACAGGAAAAAATATTTGATGGTATGGTTAGAACATTTGATATATGGTATGTTCCTGGGCTATAAAAAAATTTGATTTCTTTGGGTGCCTTGGATAAGCAAGGATACAATTTTTTTTGGCGAGGGTAGACAGGTAAAGGTTTCTAGAGGTGCTCTAGTAGTGATGAAAGGTAGATTTCAGTATGGGGTCTATATACTCATTGGAAACTCAGTAATGGGCAATGTGGCAGTTTCTAATTTTTTGGAGAAGAACAATGATTAAACAGAGTTATAGCATCGATGATTGGGGCATATGAGTGAAAAATGACTAGTAATGTTGCGAAAGCAGAGATTGTTGGAGGGTGTGAAAACTGAAAAGTTAAAGTTATGTAAAACTTATGTCAAGGGAAAGTAACACAGAGTCAAGTTTAGTTCGGGAAAGCATACCTCCATTGATATCCTTGAATATATATATTCAAACTTGTAGGTCTTTCTCCAATTGAGTCTCATGGAAGGTGCAGATACTTTGTGACATTTATTGATGACTACTCCAGAAAAGTGTGGGTGTATTTTCTGAAGAAGAAGGATGAGGTGTTTGGGAAGTTCAAAGAGTAGAGGACTATAATTGAGAAACATACTGGAAAGCAAGTCAAAACATTCAGAACTGATAATAGGTTGGAGTTATGCAATATACCATTTGATGAGTTCTATAAGAAAGAAGGTATAGTGAGACACCACACTATATCGCACACACCACAACAAAATGGTGTAACAGAGCAGATGAACTAAATACTTCTACAGCGCGCAAGATGTATGTGGCTGAGTGTTAATCTTCCTAAGCAATTTTGGGTTGAAGCAGTTAACACTGCAACTTATCTAGTGAATAGATCTCTATCAACTGCAATTGATCTGAAGACTCCACAAGAGGAGTGGTACGGTACACCTTTGGACTATTCTAGTTTAAAGATATTTTGGTGCCCGGCATACGCTCATGTGAATGATGGTAAATTAGAGGCGAGGGTAATGAAGGGCATATTTCTAGAGTATACAACTAGTGTGAAGGAGTATAGATTGTGGTGTACATAACAGGATAGGACCCCGAGATTCATTATTAGTAGAGATGTGATGTTTGATGAATCTGCTATGTTCAACCAGAAGGAGAAATTTGATGATCTCGCAAGAAAAAATATGGGTGTTAATCAAAAGGTAGAGTTTGAGGTGGAGACCTTAAGGACAAACAAGAGCTCTGTAGACCAACCTAGAGATTTGTAGGAAGAGCAACAGAGTATAGCAACAAGGAGAGGAAGAAGAGAAAATAGAAGGCCTATTAGATATGCAAACTGTGTAAATTTTGTTGATACTAACCCTATTGCATATGCACTGGCGATGGTAGAAAGCATTAATGCTGAGGAGCCGTAATCCTACAAGGAGGTGGTCCAAAGTAAGGAAGCAACTGACTAGTTACTAGTTATGAATGAGGAAATGCAGTCCCTATCAAATAATGGGACTTGGGAGCTGGTACCTCTACCAAAGGGTGTAAAGTCTGTAGGATGCAAGTGGGTATACAAAAAGAAGGAAGGGATTCCTGAAGTTGAGCCGACAAGGTTGAAAGCGAGACTTGTAGCGAAGGGGTTCTCACAAAAGGAGGGCATAGACTATCATGAAGTATTCTCTCCAATTGTGAAGTATAAGACCATTTGGGTTCTTTTAGCCATGGTAAGTGCGCTTGATTTGGAGTTGGAGCAACTTGATGTGAAGACGACGTTCTTACATGGGAATCTGGAAGAAGACATTTACATGATTCAGCCTGAGGGGTTTTAAGATCTTAAAAAAAAGAGTATGTTTACCTGCTGAAGAAGTCCTTATATGGCTTAAAGTAGTCACCCAGGCAATGGTACAAGAAGTTTGATGCTTTCATGGTTTCTAAAAAATTTACTCGTAACTCATTCGATAGCTGTGTGTATTTCAGGAAGTTGTCTGATGATTCTTGAATCTACTTATTGCTGTACGTAGATGATATGTTGATAGTGGCAAAGAACAATGTTGAAATCAACAGGTTAAAAAGGTTACTGAACAGTGAGTTTAAGATGAAAGATCTAGGTGCAGCTAAAAAAATCTTAAGTATAAAAATTTGAAGGGATCGAAAAGCACGTCGATTGTATGTGTCACAACAGAAGTACATTGAGAATGTATTGTAATCTTTTCAGATGGATCAAGCCAAGTTTGTGAGTACCCCATTGGCAGCACATTTCAGATTATATTCTAGTATACTATCGAGCACAGATGAGGAGAAAGGCTACATGAGTGGGGTCCCTTATGCTAGTGCAGTTGGGAGTCTGATGTATACAATGGTATGTACAAGATCAGATTTAGCCCATGCAATTAGTGTTATGAGCAAGTTCATGGGAAATCCAGGACAGACTCACAGGAAGCAATAAAGTGGATCATGCGGTACTTGAGAGGTACCATTGATGTTTGTCTAGTTTATGGTATTGATGGATTTGCTGATGGATTAGTAGGTTATATAGATTCAGATTATGGTAAAGACCTTATGAGGCGAAGATCGTTGACATGTTATATCTTCACCTTGTATGAATGTGCTATTAGCTAGAAAGTAACTTTGCAGTTTACAGTTGCTTTGTCGACCACTGAGGCGGAGTACATATCCTTAACCGAGAGAGTGAAGGAAGCAATATGGTTACATGGCTTGATTGGAAGCCTGGGATTAAACATTCAGATGTCTGCGGTATATTGTGACAGTTAAAGTGCGTTAGGCCTGACAAAGAACCCAATCTACCATGAAAGGTCCAAGCACATAGATGTCAGATTGAATTTCATTAGGGATGCCTTGGTGACCATAAAGAAGATAACAACAGTAGAGAATCCAATAGACATGTTGACAAAGTCATTGCCTATTGACAAATTCAGGCATAGCTTAGATCTGGTGCGAGTACGAGTAGCATGAGGCCTTACAGGGCGTAATGGTAGGGAGATGATTGAATCAGATGTTTGGAGATTTTAAGTCAAGGTGGAGAATTGTAATGATGCCTTCAAATCTCAAAACTCAAGTCCTATATCAGATAGAACTTAGATGGGAAGGGAATTCCTCATATATAAAAAAAGGAACAAGTTCCACATCGAGTAGAATTGGGTTGGAAGTGGGATTATTTATGTATATAAAGAGGGTTTTTACAGTTATACTGTGTACCTTGTATCATTCAGTTTCAATAGTGTAAAGTTTTTTTCTCCCTACCCATGGACGTAGGTTATATTGGCCGAACCACGTTAATTGTCTATGTCATTCTTTCTTTTCTTTCTACTTTTCTAATACCGCCAATTCACAACAACTGCTTCCTTTACTTCATTCATGGTCACTGGCATAAAAAGCATCCTGTTATCTTCCCCAACCACTTTTTGATCCATATAGCTCAAAGCCCCCTCAAAAGGTCTCAAACCAGAACTTTTAAACAAGCTTGTATAAAAGGAGACAAAGGCATCTGCAATATTTTTCTCTTCCTCTAACCACTCCCCATCTTCCCTTTTTAACATTAAACCTTATTTTGAGCTCTTCTTTGTATTGTGACTGTATAAAAGAATTTTGTGTTTCCATCTCGAGCTTTAAGCCAATTTAACCATGATCTTTGACACCAATACTTCTTCTCTCTATCCCATGCTCTTTCAATTTCAATAACTATATCTTTAGCTTTCTCAACCTTTTCTTCAATTAGTACACCATCATTGCATTGTTCTAGTAGCTTCATCGATTTCTCTATCAAAGTTCTATTATTAGAGAACACCACTTTACTCCACTTCATCAGAGCTTCCTTATATTTATCAAGTTGACTAATTAGCTTCAAGACACATTCCTCTGCCATCTCCCCACCTTGTGCCAAGACTCATGCACCACTTTTAAAAAGTCTGGATATTCACACCAGAACAATTCTAATCTGAAAACTTTAAAGGACTTTGCTTCTTTAAAACAAAGGTCCATTAGGAATAAGTGATGGTCAGACCCAATTGATTCCCGATGAAACACCATGACTTTGGAAACTCCTCCCTTATTTTTGGATTATCTAATGCCTTGTCTATTTTCTCTTTAATATGAGCCTTCCTTAACCTCTTATTTGACCATGTGAATTTCAAGCCTTTGAATTCCAAGTCCATCAATTGACATTCATATAGAACCACTTGAAAATTTAAAATCTTCCTTATAACCCTTACCTTACCCATCATCTTTTCATTTAGGCTCAGCATGTCATTGAAATCTCCCATACATAGTCGAGCATTTTCAAGACCAGTCACTAAGCTTTTTAGTTTATAACATACTATCTGTCTTTCTACTTCCTTTGGGGGGCTATAAACAAATGTCATAATAGGGGGAATGGGGAAGGAATTAGAGCTCATTCTAGTATGAATCAGATTCTTTAAGGCATATATGATATCTACTTGAATATCCTCATTCCATCATAGTGCTAGTCTTCCCACCAAACCTCATGGTTCCACATAAAATTCCTTTTTGAAAGCTAAAGGTTTTTTTTTTTTAAATTTTTTTCCTAATATTTTTGTTTACATAAAAAATACTAAACAAGGTTTTCTTTTTTACACACCTCCTTTAATTTCTTCACTGTTAAGGCCGCCCCAAGCCCCTGGCAATTCCATGAGATAAGCTTCACTATTCCTTGGTAGCTATAGCAGGCCAGCCACCCAAGCCATCATTACAAGATGATGAAATACTACCTTTCTTTGCTCTAAACACAAACCAATCTTCAAGAAAGCTATCAGATTTAGCTACCGGGATTTCAATTAAACCTTCATCCGCTTCCAATTTAATTCTATCTTTTTTTGAATTCTTATCCTCCATTGTGTACTTCTTCTTTATTGGTGAACTTTGTTTCTGCAGTGAGTAAAAGGGTACACTGGCTCTATTACTGATAAACTTCTCATAGACATTGAGTCTCTTCAACCTTTGGGGACTACTCGGCTCTTCCGCATTTCTTTTTAAATTAATCCTCTTTAAATCACTTAACATTGTAGCAAATTGGCATGTTCTATCTACTGGAACAATTGCTTTCTCCATTACTTCTTCATTAGATAGAAGTTCCACTACTTAATCAACTTTGTTCTTAGAGTTCTTTTCTCCTATTTTCAACTCTAAATCTGAAATGGGCTTTAACAATATCTTTTTTCCTTACCCCCTTAGGATGGGCCTCAAACTTTATACCCTTCTCTGGGTTTTCCAAGACGAGCCCATCCTCTATCGAACTACAATTTACCTCCTTACCCTTTTGCCAGTGAGGCACTCTCTTTAAACAGGTACCATTGCCACATGTCACATCCCTTTCATCATTATTAAAACTAATTTTCTTAGCAAAAAAATTTCTTCCATGTGACTGTAAATCTATTACATAACTAACTCTTAAATCAGCCTTCACGTCATCCCCACCTGGATATTCCCTCATTCTGTTACCTCCATCTTCCTCCTCACACACCTTATTCATATTATCACCATGCGTCATCTTCTTCCTCAAGAATGGGGCTTTGCACAAGTTAAAATTATAGAAAATTAGCGCATTATCCCAATTTCTCACTGAAGTTGTTCTTAACCATGGCCTATATCATGGTTCCGTTGGCATAACCATTGACATTTTTTTCTTTGCATTACATGTTTTCAAATCATGTCCCCAAATACCACATCTATAGCAATAACTCTGCAACCTCTCATATTTAACTGACACCCACAATTTGTTCAGACTTGGATGAGGCATCCAAAAGCCAATTATCAATGGTCTTTTTAGATCAACAGCCACTCTTACTCTCACATAATTAAGTAAAATTCTTCCATTCAACATTGGATTTTCCAACATAACCACTTGCCCAATCATACTCCTTAGCTTCTTAGTATTCTTCACACAACAATACTTCTAAAGGGATATTATGAAATTGCACCTAAAAGGCGCATATGTTAAGATCAATTTTAGAGAATACCATAAACTCTGACTAGACCTGAATATTAAGCAAGTAACCCATCATAGACCATGGTCTACTGCATAGGACTCTACCAAAATCCTCCTCCTTAACAAACTTGAAAATAAAAGCATTAGTCTTTACTTCCAAAATATCAATACCTTCTTGCAAATTCCAACCCTTCTTTATCATAGTGATCACAGTATTCTTATTAAGGGATTTTCCCGCCATAATGCCACCCAACAGAATTCTACGCCCTTTTGCATTATCCTCAGTATTTTCCCAATCTAAAACCAAAGACCTTTCTCCATATAGAGAGCTACCTTCTTCAGCTTCCGAATTTGTTTCCATCTCCACCACTAATATCTTAACTGCGATGATATCTCTAAAACAACAAAGAATTAAAAATAGAGCACATTTATCTAAAAAAGGTGAGAAACATATCCCATTCTAGAGGAAGAGACGGAGCACTCTCACAAAGGAGAAAAAAAAGCTTGCAATGTAAATTGAGTGAATGATTACTTAAATTCTTGTATTTGAGGTATAACTGTAGATAATTTAGTAAAAATTCATTAAATTGGCATTTCAGAGACACAATGGACATTACAAGTGACGATCCATTGATTGACATTTTCAATGATTCATTGCACTTATTTTGAGAGCAAAAATTGAGAGGTTTATAGGTTCATATATATGGTCCAATAAAAATAGATAAACTAATTTATTAAGTAAGAGATATATAAACATATATGATGTTACATTGTTACTTTTAAAAAATTATACTTAAATTAATTAATTAAATTTATTTCTTTATTACAAATTGAATATGCTTTGTAATTTTTCCAACATTAAAATGGAGCTACAAAACTATTGTTCTATGGATAATCATTATTATTCCAAATTTTAAGTTACATCCATTCCTATAAATTTACAAGAAGGTAAAAAAAAAATTTAAGTGAGACTTTTAGGTATTTATTATTAATTCTTTAATAGAACAATAATATGTAGAGATTTTTCTTAAAATTGTTAAGAATATCATGTTAAGTTTTAAAATTGTTTATATACTATAATTTTATTAAAAAAAACTGGTAAAAAATTTTCATAAAAGTTAAGTGTTGGTCAAAGAAAAATTGTATGTGAAATTTCTAAAATTTACATTTTTTCATAGAAGGCACAACTGGTCTCCGTTTGAAGATTATTTGATGGGGAGTGATCCTATGCTGTGTACACTAATGAGCAGCATATTTTTATTTATTTTATTTTTTTAAAATGCAATCAAATTCTTGTTTCAGTAAAATTTGCAATATTTTATTAACATGCTATTTGGTTTAGTAATATTTATAAAAACTAATTTAAAATAGAACTATTGAAAAAAAAAATTATTATGTATGTGTATTTTTTTTTTTTAATTAAACCGAACAACATACACATAGAAACATTACAAATCTTACTATTCTGGAAATGTGGCTATATTTAAAGAAAACAAAAAACAAAAAATTTCATAACCTGCTCTGAGACAGCAGAAAATTGCCAATGAGGCATTCTCTTCGAATAGGTACCCTTGCCATATGTCACATCCCTTTCATCATTATTAGAAATAATTTTCTCAACCAAAAACATTCTTCCACGTGATTGTAAATCTGTTGCATGACTAACTCTCAAATCAGCCTTCACGTCATCCCCACTTAGATATTCCCTCATTTTGTTACCTCCATCTTCCTCCTCATGCACCTTATTCATATTATCACCACGCATCATCTTCTTCCTTAGGAATGAGGCTTCACACTAGTCAGAATTATAGAAAATTAGCGCATCTGCCCAATTTCTCATCAGGGTTGTTCCTAACCATAGGCCATATCGCGGTTCTGTTGACATAACCATTGACATTTTTTTCTCTGCATTACATGTTTTCGAATCATGTCCCATAATACCATATCTATAGCAATAACTCTGCAACCTCCCATATTTAACTAACACCCACAATTTGTTCAGACCTAAACGAGGCATCCAAAAGCCAGTTATTAATGGTCTTCTCAAATCAACAACCACTCTTACTCTCACATAATTCCGTAAAATTATTCCATTCAACACTGGATTTTCCAACATAACCACCTACCCAATCATACTGTTAGCTTCTCAGCATTCTTCACACATAATGCTTCTAAAGGGATATTATGAAATTGCACCCAAAAGGGGCATATGTTAAGATCAATTTCAAAGAATACCATAAACTTTGACCAGACCTGAATATTAAGCAAGTAACCCATTATAGACCATGGTTTATCGCATAGGACTCCACCAAAATCCTCCTCCTTAGCAAAATTGAAAATAAAAGCATTAGTCTTTTCTTCTAAAATATCAATACCTTCTTGCAAATTCCAACCCTTCTTTATCATAGCGATCATAGTATTCTTATTAAAGGCTTTCCCTGCCAGAATATGACCTTCCAGAATTCTACACCCTTTTGCATTATCCTTAGTATTTTCCCAGTCTAAAATTAAAGACCTTTTTCCACATAGAAGCTTCCTTCTTTAACTTTCGAATCTATTTCCATCTCCACTGCTGAATATCTTAACTGCAATGATATCTCTAAAACAACCAACAATTGAAATAGAGCACCTTTATCTGAAAAAGGTAAGAAACATATCTCATTCCAGAGGAAGAGATAGAGTGCTCTCACAAAGGAGAGAAAAAAGCCTGCGATGTAAATTAAGTCAGCAATTACTTAAAATTCTTGTATTTAAGATATAACTGTACATAATTTAGTAAAAATTCATTAAATTGGCATTTCAGAGACAATGGACATTATAGGTGACGATCCATTTGGTGACATTTTTAGTGATTCATTGCACTGATTTTGAGAGCAAAAACTGAGAGATTTATAGGTTCATATGGTCCAATAAAAATAAATAAACTAATTTATTAAGTAATAGATATATAAACATATATGATGTTACATTGTTACTTTTAAAAAATTATACTTAAATTAATTAATTAAATTTATTTATTTATTTATTACAAATTGAATATGCTTTGTAATTTTTCCAACATTAAAATGGAGCTGCAAAACTATTGTTCTATGGGCAATCATTATTATTCCAAATTTTAGGTTACATCCATTCCTATAAATTTACAATAAGGTAAAAAAAAATTTAAGTGAGACTTTTAGGTATTTATTATTAATTCTTTAATAGAACAATAATACGTAGAGATTTTTCTTAAAATTGCTAAGAAAGTCATGTTAAGTTTTAAAAATATTTATATACTATAATTTTATTAAAAAAATGGTAACAAATTTTCAGAAAAGTTAAGTGTTGGTCAAAGAAAAATTGTATGTGAAATTTCTAAAATTTACATTTTTTCATAGAGGGTACAACTGGTCCCCGTTCGAAGATTATTTGATGGGAAGTGATCCTATGCTGTGTACACTAATGAGCAGAAGATTTTTACTTTTTTATTTTTTTTAAATGCAATCAAATTCTTGTTTCAGTAAAATTTGCAATATGTGATTAACATGCTATTTGGTTTAGTAATATTTATTAAAAAAATAATTTAAAATAGAACTATTGAAAAAAAATTATGTATGTATATTTTTGTTTTAATTAAACCAAACAACATACACATAAAAACATTGTAAATCTTACTACTCTGGAAATGTGGCTATATTTAAAGCGAAAAAAAATAAACAAAAAATATCATAACCTGCTCAGAGACAGCAGAAAATTCATTCTCTATTGCCATCGATCAATGACCTGTCAGGAAAATTGTTTTTTTTTTTTATGAAAAGTTTTAAAAAGGAAGAATTTGTTTATTAGAAAAAAAGTGATATTAGTATAAGAAATTTAAGGTGAATTTGCTCCACTTAATTGAATCTTTCTGAGATGGAGCTACTTTGATTGAGATGTGACCACAATATTATTGTGAGAGTTGTGGCAAGCAAAAATGTACGTCAATGTTATAATATTCCCCCTTTATATGTACTAGATTTACTCGTTATCATATTTTGACAATTGTTTTTCTAAAAATAGCTGTATTTAAGTTTATTAAAACTTTATGTGGAACCTCCACTAAGAGAAAAAGGGAATAATTATATTTAATTATGAATGGATTTTATGTATATATGTTTGTTTTGTCATTGGCAAAGTTGGAGAAAGACGGTTCACTCAATTTGGAGCATCAATTCTTTGGATTCATCACCACTCCAAGGGCTTTCATTCGCCTGCAAGTGGTGATATTTCCCCTTTCTCTCTCTTACGTCCCCAACATCCATTCACAATTAGGACACGTTTAATATGTAAGAAATTAAATATAAAAATAAAAAAATAATTTTAAAAATAAAAAATAAATTTAATACTTTTATTGTTAATAATTAATAAATGATATTAAATAATAATTACATGAACAAAATAGATATTACACTAAATTTTTTGGAAGAATTATAAAGGAGGATTCAAATTTTAAAAAAAATTAGTTTAAAAGACTTGTTATTACTAGATTCAATTTTTTTTATTAAAATCAATAATAATCAACTTTAAAATAATGTTAATAGGTTTTTCAAAATAATTTTTCTTAACTCAAGATCTTTCTTTATAATTCTCTCAATTTTTTTTTTTACATTTTCTTTGGCTTACCAAATAAGACCTTAGAGCCTTAAGATTTAGCATGTGGAAATTAGAATATAAATAACCACTAGATTTAGGTTTACTTTTTATATTTATGTTATTAATTTTTTAATTAAAAATATGATATGTAAAAAATTTTAAAAATATATACTGAGTTGTAAAAATTGTATGTTTAATTTTTAAAAATCATATTTTTATTGAATATTTGATAGTGGAAATATACAAATTTTATCTTTTTCTTTTTTCAAAATTTCTTGGCAGTTTGCTATACGAAATGTCATAGAAAGTGTAATGTTACCCGCCTTGTTAGGGTAATTTAGACCGTAGAGAATGAAAGACCTTTGGTAGGCTTTTTTGCATTGAGGTCAAATTCGGCACATGAAAATAAAGAAATTGAAAATAAGAGAGAGAATAAAAATGATGTTTGATAGACTTTATTCAAATTTTCGTACACGTGTGAATAGAATAGGATCCTATTTTTTATTTAAAATATTACAATTATTTAGTTAACTTTTTTTATTCTTATTTTATTCTGTTTAATATCATGTCAAATATTAATAAATCACAAAATTTTATTCCATTTCCATTTCTATCAAACTAATTCCATTCAATTCACAAGCATTCCCGGTCCTTGCTTAAAATTTGTATGATCTGTTAAAAATTTGTAATAAATATTTTACAATTATATACATATTTTAAAATATGATCAGACAATTAATTGAGTTGTCAGTTTACATTCTTTATCTAATTCGGATCTCCTACTCATTCTTTGAGGATAAATAGGTATTTTTTTAAATTTGAACCTTCCAGATTTAATTTAAATGATTTAGATTTGATAATTTATTTTTTAATTTTTTTAATTTAAATTATTAATATTTTAAAATATAATAGTTAAAAGATTATTTTTATTTTTTATTATATATTTTTTAAAATTAAAAATAATATCAATTTTTAAAAATTTAAAATATTAAATCTGAACTATTTAAATTAAATTTAAATAATATAGATTAAAATTAATAGAGGATGAGTAGGAATAAAGAGAGTAGGGGATCTAGATTCATTCTTCTACCATCATTTAACACGTTTGGCTCTAAATTCACAGAATAACAAATCTTTTAATTTGACAACACATCAAGGGCCTTTGTGGCAATTTACCGAGAGATACGACGGCATCGTGTTCAGAATTTAAAATGAGCACGGATACCCTGGTTCCCGCGTGCACAGTAACGATGCAGTAACCTTGTTTATTTTGTTTCCCCTTAATTTTACATAAATATAAAAAGTAAAAATTAAAATTTTAAAAACACACATTTTAATTTTTAAAAAATATACTTTAAAATTTTTCACCTTTAAAATTTCAATTATTACTTTTTATATTTATCTCTAATCTCAAAAAATAAAAAAATATAAATTATATATTGCACGCACAAATCCCCTACGAGAGAGGATCCATGTTCAATCTAAATCAATGCATTTATTAAAAAAAAATTCTAAGCACTTTAATATTAAATTAAATTTTTTACAATCATGTAATTAAAAAGAAAATAATATAAAAATATAAATATATATAAGATTTATTTTTTATTTTTATATTTATTTATTATTTATTTTCCACTATACTATATATAATTCATTTATAACTATTAAAGATTCGAACACCTTAAAAACCATGAAGATTGAGCGAATTTTTAATTTAAATTCTTGTATTTTAGATATAACAGTATATAGTTTATTAAAAAAATTCATTAAATTGGCATTTCGAATATACAATGGACCTTAGAGGTGACGATCTATTTAGTGACATTTTTTTTTGGATACATTATTTAGTGACATTCATTGCATTTATGTTGAGAGCAAAAATTGAGAGATTTGTAGGTTCATATGGTCCAATAAAAATAGGGAGACTAATTTAATAAGTAATAGATATATAAACATATGCGATGTTACTTTTTAAAAGATTATATTTTAATTAATTAATTTAATTTATTACAAAATTGAATTTATTCAAAGCATACTTTGTAATTTTTTTGACATTGAAATAAGAGGGGATGAACACCTCCAAAGTTTGCATATTGACTAGTTGTCATATAAAAAGATTAATTAATCATGCCAATGTCTTGTTGTGTTATAACACCTTTAACTAGTGTAAATGATATCACTGCACCAGTGCCATCACAATTTTATTCATCCTTTATGACAATAAGCAACCAGACTGACATATAACTCTCACATCTCTAACTTAACTTATCTTATGAAACTTTTGATCATGTTAGATCAAGTGCCAATAGAGTAAGTTGGAAAACTATCATGAAGCGTTGTTTCTCAAAAGCAAATAAGATGTTCATTTAGTCATGGCTCACCCTCTTTTGATAATCATGATAGTCCATTTACGAAGAGACATGAATGGTCAACCTATAGAAGTTATCAATGACATCGACTTGGGAAAAAAGCTATGTCATTAAATAACCAAATATTATGTATTAAGTAAAGAAAAATAACAAGGCTGACATGTGTAAGAAGTTTACCATGAAACCAATGGTACTACTTGTAGGGTGAATCTACTGCCAAGTATATATCCAATACCATCATATGTACTTTGAAGTACAATCGATGGGTGCCGTAGTCATTAGCGCCTGAGTTAGAGCATCTTGTCATGCATTCCATACCTCGATAAAGTCCTTATGTTATTCTCGCCAATTTGTTGAGGTTTTTCTTTACAATTGTAATGTATGGCAAGCCCTTAAATTAATTAAAACAATTAGGATTGGTTGTTACTAGCTAAATTAGTGTAGCATGCAATTTGAATAGTGTCATTATATGATATGAAAGTAAATGAGAGGTGCCACATGCTATTCATATTCGTACCTAATATTTATAAACTTTTCTTTTAACTAATTCATCTCATATGCTTTGTAGAAGTTGTAAGCTACATGTCAAAGACAGAAAACATGATATTTATATGGTGGCTGCCATCCAATTTGTGAATCAGAGATGAATGTTTATCCAATATCGAGTATATCCCTCTTCTATCATTAGCGACATGCATCTGAATATTAAAAAAGAACTATGACCAAACTGATTGTGTCTCTTTTTCTATTATAACAAATACAAAAAGCATAACTTTCTTGTATCATCTTGTGATATAGCTATAAGCAGTGTGACTTTGTACTTCCTATATAATAACATCTTGTCAACCTAGATGCATCGATGCATGACTTGAATGCCTAAAATACTTGATGAAACATCTCTAGGGATTGCCCATCAAAATTGCTTTACAAACATTGTTTGTTAGAAAATTGTATGACTGAACTAAGAATAAAGTGCTAAACAATAGCTAACCACTTGGACAATAAAAACATACAAGCTTTTCCAATTATCAAAAGCAATGGCAAGGACCTAATGTTTTTCCTTCCATACCTTGGACGACACAGTGTAGCCAAACAAGTCTTGCATTCTTTTAGTGATTTAGGAAATGTTGACTTTTAGCTTGTCAACCATTATTACCATAATATAAGATGAGATAACATCATAATCCAATATAGGGTGATCTTGGATAACAATGGAGAAAGGCATGTATATGATTTCCCGTATTTTATAATCTCTTAATATGTTTTATTTGCCTTTTTGCATACCCTAACTTTCTAACTACAATTATAACCATGGTTAATACACTAATATACTTCATTTTTTTAAATAAATAGTACATGTGAAAAGTGTGGTGCATTTAAACGAAATACAATTTAACTGCATAGTTTAGTGCATTTACATCTTTATATCGCATACCATTATTCAACTCTTAGTTGTTAGTTAAATTCATAGGTTCACTCTTTCCAAAGAACTCGTGACCACTTGCTACTATTATAATAACCCATCAAAATAAGGTAGCGGTTAGGTTATCATATTGGCTTGTAGTTTCATGCGAACTAGGATTTGTCAAATCATCCCCATCATTATTACTTTTCTCACTAGATTCATTATCATCATCATCATTGGCACTCATAATAGAATGAAATTCATCCTCATCTTTAAATTCATCTATTAAGGCTTCTGTTGCAACCAATGAAGATTAAGGTAGAGTATTGCCAACCTCTTAATGGGATGAACTAGACTAAGGCATATGATAGATATGAGGGATATTCTATTGGTGAGCACAACTTGACTGTAGATCAAATGGGTAAACATCTCCAAGATATGAATTGAATAAGGATGCTTGTTCAACTAGCTCATGGATATTACTGGTAGACAAAAATATGTATGAAAAATGTTCTTTTGTTGATTACAATTCAAGGTTGAGATCCCCTTAAATGTTTAAGATACACGCATATAACTCTACACCAATCAATTGGAATAGGAATCATGAGTTCACTTGTCACATCTCATTGACATTAAAATCGTCCTTTAGCCTATACGCTTGGTATCGTATTGGATTTAAATTCACCGAGTGTCTATATACTAGTTCAAACACAAAACTTATTTGAGGAAAGTTGTAACTTTTGTCTAATTATCTACTTTAACCTCTCCAAAATGATATTTGAATCAATCTTTATTATCTTCATTCTAGCGCACTCAAGTGTTATGTTATTTGAACTATCATAAATACATCCATTCGCAAATATACACACATACTTATTCCTATTGTTTATTATTATTTTTTACAATATGATTTGTAAATAAAACCTTGTAGAAATACATAAATACCTTTTTAATTTATTTTGCCAACATTTATATAAAACATACAAAGTAGAATAAATACCATAAATCCAAAAGGCCTAATTCTTTCCTACTATATATCTTTTGTTTTACAAATTAAACATTGTACATAACACAATTGGAATTTACTTATTTAAAAATTATGAATTTTGGTAGTACAACAAAACTCATTTATTACATAACAAAAAATTGAACAAACACAAGAATAATAAGTAACATGACAAAATAAATACAACAAAAAACATAAAATGCAAAATACAAATATCACATCAAGTAAACAAAATAAGTATAACAAAAAAAAAATAAATGATAACATATTTACATATTTAAAACAATAAAAAAGATTAGCAAAAATAAAAATAATAGCATAATGAAAATAAATATATAAATATAATAAAAAATAAATGTAAACATATTTACATATTTGCTTTAATAGAATAAATATAAGAGCAAATTGATAATATATTTAAAAAATTAAAGTCAAACAAAATAAGTATAACAAACAAATAAATACAAACATATTTATATATTTGCTCCACTAAAGTAAACATAATAGCAAATACAAAATAATAATATATTTAGAAAAATAAATGCAAATAAAATTAATATAACAAAAAAATGCAAACATATAATTTAACGAATAAACATATATAAAATAAAAAAAATAAATGTTGCACACAAAAAAATACCTCTATGAAGTATAAACATGCTAGTAAACCTTAAAATGAGCAGATAAGGGAAGAAAAGTTAAGAAGGAGAGTTGAGCAGTTTTTAAAGATGAAATCAAAGAATGGATGTTGTGAAATTACAAAGTGCAAAAGACGAAAGTGAAATGAAGGGAAGAGAACCATGTTGAAAATGAAAATGAAATGAGAGGATGAATGCAATCAGTTTTAACATGCTGGTTTAGGTGGGAGGGATTTTGGTCTAAAAATCAAAATTTCAAACCCTCCCATTATAACTATCAAGTTACGTAGCTTGACTTGACATGCTATGCCGATTACGTTAAACTTGTATGCCTAGCTTACAAAGGTTATTTGTGATAGGCCTAGTTAATTTATACTTGTCACCATCGGTTATTTGTGATAGGCCTAGTTAATTTATACTTGTCACCATCATAGTTGAGAGTTAGATTCTTATCGCAGTTGGAGCCATATTCTAACATCAATATCACCTAATCACAGTGATGAGCCTCTTGTGGCAGTTGGACTTATATGGTCGAATTTTGAAGTTAAATTAAAAAAAATAGAAATCAAAGTCATAAGGTTTAATTTATATTAAATTTATAGGATATGAGTGCAATATTTTGCATAAGTTCAGATTTAAAGCATTTTTGGTTGAATTGTAGGATGTGACTCAACAAAAATGTTTTGATTATATGTTTGTCTTTTATTTTCATTGTTGTAATATTTTTACTCTATCAAATATCTCAATGAAAAAGTATTTTAATTCTTTTTTATGTTATACCAAATGTGACTTTAGGTCATAGAATTTTATTTTATTTTCATTTCTATTATCTTTTTCATTTTTTTAAAAAATCTTTCTATGCTACCAAATAGTATCCAAGGGAAACCTCCACTAAAAAAAATGTGGGACTAATTATTTTTAATTATAAATAGATTTTATTTATATATCTTTGTTTTAGCCTTCTCATATTGTTAAAGACAGAGAAGATGATTTGGATAATTTAGAGCATCAATTCTTTGGATTCATCTCCACTCGGAAAGGCATTCAGAAGTAGAGCGCAAAGATGTGGCATGAAGCTGTGGGAATAGAATAGAAACAATGACTAGATTTAGGTTTATCGTTTATATTTATGTTATTAGATTTTCCATAAAAAATTATATATGTAAAAAAAAATTAAAAAGTACATATTGAGTTGTAAAAATTACATATTTAATTTTTTAAAAATTATATATTTATCATATTTTTATTGAATAATTTAGTAGACAAAATATAAAAATTACATCTAAATTTGTTGTTTTTCAAAGTTTTTTGGCAATTCAGTCTATGAATGTCACATAAAAAGTGATTCTTAAAATTAATATGAAGAGTGAGCAAGTGGAGAACAGTGTAATGTTACTCACTCTTTTAGGGTACTTTAGTCATCCCAAAGAATGAAAGATGTTTGATTGCCTCTTTGGCATCCATGTTGTATTTGGTACATGAAAAATAGAGAAAGAGAAAATAAGAACGAAAATGATAATGAAAATGAAATAAAATGATGTTTCGTAGACTTTATTCAAATTCTCATGCACATGGGAATGAGGATTTCCCTCCGTTCCATAAGCTAATGGTATTCCGTCCATGGAATGAATGTGAAAATTACCATCATGCCCCCGCCTTTTTTTAATTAATGGTAATTAAAAACTTTTATATAACTTGAAAAAAAATAAAAATAAAAATTTTAAGTTTTTTTACCATTGAAAATTTAAAAAATGTTCTTTACAAATTAAAAAATGAATGTTTGAATAATTTTTTATTAAAAATATTATGATCATTTGATTAGTTTCCTTTTCATTTTTATGTCATCAACCCAAACATTGTAATGGAATAGAATTTCCATTCTTTTCAATGCCATATGAAATATACTAATAAATCACAAGATTTTATTCCTATGGAAATCATTGCATCCAATTCATTAAGCATTCCCCTTTCTTGCTTTTGAACTTTAGTGAAAAGAAAAAAAATAAAATAAAATAAGGATTAAACCCATAAACATGAAAATTTTATAATACTTATGTTTGAAGTTACAAAATATCCAGCACTTATGTTTAGAACTAGTGCCACTTAGATTAAAATTCTTAACAAATTATTATCATTTAACAATTTGTGAAAATGTTCTAGCAAAAAAAAAAGTGTGAAAATGAACATTATTATTTTTAGAAACAATTTAATGACTGAATAATGAAAATTTAACTGCATCTAATCAAGTGCAGATCCGCTTATTTTCAGGCAGGAAAATGAGCATTTCCTTTGTAAAATGAGACTGAATATCCAAAAAAGAAAAAAGAATTGTTTCGCTCTCACAACTGAACGCTTATTTTCTTGCATGAAAATGTCCAGACCTGCACACATATCTAACCATGTACAAGGCATTTATAATTAATGCATATTATAAATTAATAATAACGATAATTGCAATATCATAAAATATTATAATTTAGAAAACACAAAAGTGGATCTAAGATCCTTTGCATTAGCCATTTAACTGTAGTATAGTTGAAGTTTTTAAAGTATAATATTTTTTCCATAATTAAAAATATTGTATTCCCAATTACAATTTTTAGATACCTTATATTATTTTTAATTCCTTAAAAAATGCCTAAAAGGTGTTTCTGTACTCGTGTAATAAAATGGCTTATTGCAGAAAATCTCATTTGCAGAAAGTGACTTCCAAATATATACTCCAAAAATGAGTTGTGCATGGATCTTATGTATATATAGTAACATATATTATGAAACTAATTATTTTTAGTATTAAATTTGGGCAAAATATTTATTTTTGTTTTTTTGGTACTATTTAATCAATCTGTTACAATTTTTCTGGTGACTCGGATTCTATGCAGTTAGCCTTGTGACTATAGGGGATTAGATCTGATCATGAGTTGAGAAACTCGTTCGACTTGATAAGCTTGGCTCGAAAAAAATAGATATGAATTAAAAAAAAAGTTCAAAAAAAAGAACCCATTTTTAAAAAATCCAAATATAAAAAGGGTAGGGTTTGAGTTTTTTTTAAAGTCCGGCCTGAGTCTGAGCCCATTCATATTATAATTATTTTTTATATATTATTAATAAATAATATTATTAGAACATTTATTTATAACTATAGATACAAGTAAAAAATAATTATATAACATATATGATTTTTTTTATTTTTACTTATTGTATAATATATTATTAGAAATAAATTATAATTTAAATAAAATAAATTATTAATAGTAATATTATTAAAAAAATTATTATTTTAAGAGGTTTTACTATATTATATATATCTCAAGTTATTTAAATTTTTTATAATTTTTTTATGAGTTATTTA
Organism: Erythrophleum ivorense; assembly: GCA_026724425.1. Lineage (NCBI taxonomy): Eukaryota > Viridiplantae > Streptophyta > Magnoliopsida > Fabales > Fabaceae > Erythrophleum > Erythrophleum ivorense. Next base: position 10,150,127 of record JAIUCV010000003.1, read on the forward strand.
GAATTTAAAATAAAAATAAAAATATGACTCACAAGTAATGAAATATATATATATATATATATAATATTTAAAACTAAAAAAAAAAAGATAAAAATGTAAAAAAATTACAAAACGGGTCGGCCTGGACCCAAGCCCGTTTTAATCGGGCTTTGAGCCCGGCTTGGACTAAAAAAAATTGTAAATTTTTTTATGAGCCGGGCTTGTTTTTAAACTATCCTGGCCCATGATCAGGTCTGTAGGGGATACAATTTGCTATTTTAGTCATTTTTTTAGGATTACAAATTTTAATTGTAAAGATAGAAGAAAAAAATTTTAATTATGAGACAAAATTATACTTAAAAAATTTCAATTATATAATATAAGTAAAATTTTTTAAGTGCAGCTTTCTCTTGTATTTAAAATCTTTATCTTTACAATTGCAATTTTTATCTTTACAGTTATATAATTAAAATTTTTTAAGTGCAGCTTTCTCTTATATTTAAAATCTTTATCTTTACAATTGCAATTTTTATCTTTACAGTTAATATTTGTAATCCCTTAAAAAACACATTAAGCAAGGCAACCGCAGGGGATTCGTGTTGGTTTTTCTAGGGGTCAAGAAAAATCGTCATTATTTTATTCGTGGTGGTAGATGTAGTTGCGGTTTTAAAGCGTCGATATTGGCATCAGTTGTGGTTAGACTCGTTGCTAAATGTCAAAAAGTTTGGTTTGTTTATGTGTAAGTTCGATTTTTAATTTTTTTTTTTTTTGATGGAGACATCATCCGGTATCCACAGGACACGAACCTATTACCAAGTCCCTCAACCCATGACTACTCCGGATTCGAACTCCTGTCGGGCTCGATTGGCGGGGGGAGCTCTCCCAAAGGTGTTTGCTGCATTTACAGGGCTCGAAACTGAGACCTCTGCTTAAGCGGAACCTAGCCCCTTCCACTAGGACCAACGCCTGTTGGTGATTTTTAATTTTGATCCATCTATTATTCTTCCTCTTAGATTATCAACTTTTTATATAGTCACAATGACAAATAAGTTAGATACTTTCCATATCATATGGTATTTTAGAAATATAAGACTCACCCATTCTCTTCAATTTCAATGGGGCAAAGGTTCAAACAAAATTAACTTTCTTTTTTAATTTATAGTCCCTTGATTCACTTGGATTCATTTTAAGCTAGTTCACCATAATCAAATCGGCCCTCAAAGGGATGAAAAAAGTAATATAACCATCGTGTCATTATAACTAGTAAATCAATAACTCACCATAACAATCATCTTATTTTCTAAATTTGGAACATGCTTAAGAATCATGTACTAAACCAGTTTATTTTTTCACTCTTGTCCTTATATCATGAAAATCAATTTAGATCTTCTCCTGTACAACACGTTATGTAACAAGAGAAAAGAGAGGTGGACCTCACTTATATTTTTCTTTTTTCATTTACATAATGTATAATTTCAATAAAAAGTCCAAATTTTATCAAATTATATTTAGCGGTGATCATTCAACCTCGTAACTCAATCAGTTTGGTAAAAAAAAAATCTATTAATTAAACTAAGTTAAGCACTAAGTCGACCAAATTGGCTCTATTTGATTTAATTTTATTAATTTTAAAAGAAATTTTTTTATAAAAATTTTATTTTTTTTTGAAATAAAATATAATTTTACAATAATTTATATAAATATTTTATTTTTGAGAATTATTTTATAATTCTTATAAGAAAATTTAAAATAAAATAAAATAAAATAACTTTACCAGCTTGAAAAACTAACCCTACCTAAACAATGGGCTTAGGAAAATAGTTTGGTACAAAATTAGACTGAATATTAAATTAAGTTAATATTCAACCCACTTAACCATGATTACTCTCTAACTGTATTACCCAAAAAAACCTAATTATGAAAAGTAGGAAGTGAAAAACCCCTATATTTATAAACAAATTAAGGAAAGAGCATAGCTACTTTAAGAAGCAATAGTTGGTCCCCCACATGCACGGTGACTGCTAGACATATTACTTTTATTCTAAGTTGGCCTATTGTATGCTGGAATCAATTATTTGTCACTAATGATGAAATGATGATCATACAATGGTGGCTAACTTTCAAGTTCAAAATAACTAAGATTTTAAATATAGTTGTTGCTTATGCAAGTCACTAGTTTCTTCATATCAGGTCATTATCATTTCTTCTACATATTTTAAAGATATTATCACGATTTTTTTAATTAAAAAATCATGAAATTTGTAACACTACTCAAATTCACTAATTGTTTCTTTTATATAGTCACAATGACAAATAAGTTAAATACTTTCCATATCATATGGTGTTTTAGTAATATAAGACTCACCCATTCTCTTCAATTTTAATGGGGCAAACGTTCAAATAAAAATAAGTTTCTTTTTTAATTTATAATCCCTTGATTTACTTGGATTCATTTTTAAGCTAATTCACCACAATCAAATCGGCCCTAAAAGGGATGAAAAAGTAATATAACCATGGTGTCGTTATAATCAATAAACCAATAACTTGGCATAACAATCATCTCAATTTCTCAATTTGGAATATGCTTAAGAAACATGTACTAAACCAGTTTATTTTTTCACTCTTGTCCTTATATCATGAAAATCAATTTAGACCCACTCTTGTACTACATGCTTTGTAGTAAGTGAGAGAAGAGATGTGTAATGCCTTAGCTTTTTAGTCTTTACATAATGATTTCATAGTCTATCTTAACATATCTCATTTAATCAGAATACATTTGTAAGAAAATATATATTTTTGTACATCTAATTTTTATTTTTAAAAATTTAGATTATTACTCTAATTTTATTTACTTGTTTTTGCTTTGCTTTAAAACACTTTTTTAAAAAATCGCACATTTCTAATCCTTTTTAGACAAATCAGGTGTTACAAGATGGACCCCACTTATATATATATGTTTTTTAATTACATAATGTATAATTTCAATAAATAATCCAAATTTTATAAAGCTATATTTAGAGGTGATCTTCTACGACTATGGCTTAATTAGTTTTATCATATCGAAGTAGATTAGACTAGGCCAAAAATATATATATATATATATATATATTTATATATTAATTAGGTTGAGTTGGATACTAAGTTAATTAGATTGGTTGATCTGGTCTTATTAATTTTTTTAAAAAAAGTCTATCTAGACCTATATAAAATATAATTTTAAGAGTAAAATATAAATTTACAAAGATAAAATTTTTAAGGATTATTTTATAATTTTTATAAAAAAAATTTAAAATAAAATAAAATAACTTGATTAGTTCAAAAAACTAATCCTACCTAAACATGGAGCTTAAAATAATAGTTCGATACATAACTAGGCTGAATATTAAATTAAGCTAATATTTGAGCCGGCTTACCCATGATTACCCTCTAACTATATTATCCAAAAACCTAACTATGAAAATTACGAAAAAAAAATGTATATTTATAAACAAATTAATAAAAGAGCATAGCTACTTTAAGAAGCAACAGTTGGTCCCCCACATGCAGGGTGACTGCTAAACATATTACTTTTATTCTTAGTTGGCCTATAGTATGCTAGAATCAATTATTTGTCACTAATGATGAAATGATGATCTTACAATGGTGGCTAACTTCCAAGTTCAAAATAAATAAGATTTTAAATATAGTTGTTGCTTACGCAAGTCACTAGTTTATTCATATCAGGTCATCATCATTTCTTCTACATATTTTAAAGATATTATCACGATTTTTTAATTAAAAAATCATTAATTATTTCTTTTAGACGACGCATATTTTATGCAACGCTTGTACATAAATATTTCTATTAGACGATGCGCCTAGAAATCTATAACAATTTTTTTTAATCATTTGGCTCTAAAAATTTAAAGAAATTAAAATTTAGGAATAAGTCTACTAACACATGACATGTACCATTAATATTTAATCTCTTGTGATTGAAAAGAAAGAAACTATTTGAGCCCACAGAAAAGTTGCAAGAAAACTACATAATATTTTCCCACCATTTTGACCAAACAATAAACTAACTATGCATTTCAAATATTGAATAAATTATTATGTCATCTTACCTGTAGATTGTAGTGTGAAGTAAGTCTTTTTAGTTTTTATTAATATAACAATACCCCTATTATATGATTGTGTCTAAAGGGAATCTGATGGCAACACCACTAAATTTTGGACACAAGAATCATATGATTCTTCGTTGTCATCATAAGATCAAAGATAAGCCACATTTTTATAATAATATCAAGACCAACGTTCATTTCGTATTATAATTAATAAATTATTTCCTTAATCAATCACGCAAATGCAAAGTAATTTATCTTTTTAAATAATAATATTGTGACAGATCGGTAGTGCCATATCCGTCTTCTCTCTTATCTTTAATATATTGTCTTTTCCTGCAAATCAATAATGACATTGAACTTCTGATCTTCTTCTCAAACTAACCACATTGACAACAGTAAATTCAATTCGATATCTATATCTCTACTAAAATTTTATTCTAATATGCCATAAATAAAATATATTTTAATTTAATATTTTATAAAATTATTTTTTTAATTTAATCTCTTATGTATAAATATTCTTTGATTTGATCTTTCACAAATAAAAATTATTACCAATAACAACTTTCTATTAGTCTACTATTAATAAGGCTAATTTATAAATTATATAATGATGACTAAAGAATAATTTAAATAATAATTTATTTGTCATTACATAAATTAAATTCATATACAATAGATTTGATATAAAGATATTATTGATAGTGATCTTATTTATTATTGATCAAATGAAAAAGAAATTAGAAAAAAGTTGTCCTAAATTAGATTTTTGAGAATATTATTACAAAAAATATATCAGACAAAAATTATATATATATATATATATATGTTTTCTTCCCAAATTGTTAGAATGGGGATATGTTTAGTTTGGTGTCATAAGATTAATAATTTGGTTAGATTTAAAAAAATTTTAAACTGTAGAAGGTCAATTATGCTCAATACCAACTCCTACTATAAAATGACTATTTTATAAGTATCAATATATAGAAGTAAAATTATTTAATTTCTTGTCTACATAATATGTAGTATAATAAAAGTTTAATGATTCAATTTATATGATCAATAACTTTTATATTACTTATTTGCCACATTCTCACACATGACTCCTAGTTTCTCTCAATCTCCCTTAGCCTTAAGCAAGATTCTTACAACTAAGCTGCAAAGGAAGCTGAGGAAAGAGAAAATGGGACAGATTCAATGATTAGATATATTTCATAGGTTGACAAGGGCTTCTTTAAAAAAATCAATTTTCCAGCACGTGGACAAAATAATCAATCTTTCACTGAGCTGATAGAATGAGCAAATTTTTAATAGAATGGCAGGTTGAATGTACATTTTGCCCTCAACCCATGTCTTCATAATAATATTTTATTATGACTAAATAATTTAAAAATATATGTTTTACTATTTTTTATTACAGATAAATGAAAAAATATTTTTAATAAAAAATATCTATTTTAATATTTTTTTTACATTAAGGGTATTATTTTTACTATATCAAATATATAAATGAAAAGTATTTTTTTTTTCTTTTTCATATCACATCAAATATATTTTTAAATTTTAAATTTTATTCTATTCTCATTTTTATTCCTTTAAAAATCTGTTTACTTTGGCAAATGCAACTTTTATTTATCTTAGTTTCTCTCTAATGTGAGTATCCTTCAATTTTCTCAAAATTTTCCCATTAATATTCAAAACAAGGTCAATTTTTTTTTGTCAAAATAGTATTATCACTAAAAATACTGTAGGAATAACTACAAATACACTAAACAAGTTTATAATTTTGAGAAAATGAATTAAGATGAAAGGCAACACACTCCACATAAATTGTAACCTAAACTTACACAACTAATATCTAGAAGATACAATAACGAAGATTGAAGGCAGCACATTTCAGATTTTTCATATTTTTTGGAGGGTTTTTCGGATAGCGAGTGTAATTCAACAAAAATTACAATTAAAAATCATACGATGAAATATTTGTTATAAAGAATTTTAAATTTTAAAATTATTTTGATGATTTAAAGGACCCAAAATGTTATTTGTGATGAATCATTTCTTAAACATTAATAAACAAGAATGAGAAAAAAAATTGAGTAAGCACTAAAAAAAGATTTATGTATTTTATAATATAAAGTGTAATTTTTTGTTATATTTAAAATTTTTATCCTCACAATTAAAATTTTTTATCCTTTAAACATATAAAATAATTTCAAAATTACAATAAATATTTTCAACTTACAATCCTGAAGTATAATTTTTCCAATAATTAATACAGTCTAGTAGAATGGAATAACGTGAGAAAAGGAAGAGTTGTCACGCCATTATTTGAAAGTTGAATGAAGTAAAGAACAATAGTCCCTTTCCAATTGTTTGCGAGTTACAAAGATAATTAATAAGATAAAGTAATTTTTAATATAAACGTTTAATATTAATCTTATATATTACCTAGTTCAATGTACAGTAATAATAAAATTGCAATTGAATAAACAATAGATAGAAAAATCATTCTATAGCTTCTCCTTTTGATTTGAAACATATGGAAATTGGAGTGTGACATTAAAAAAAAAAAAAGGTTTAGCAACACAACCTAAAGTCCAAACTCATCCCCCTTCGATACGTCAAAAACATTTAAACTACAGTATAGATTCTTTTCACACCTTTAGCTCTTATACTACATTACTTTGAAAACATCCAATCAATAGTTTAGATTCTTTTCACATTTCACTTCATCCTTTCCCACCCTACTCCATCAAAACAAACAAACAATTATTCTTCATTTGGTAGCTAAATAAATAAAAAGGAAGAAAACGAAAGGAAATGAGAGAGAATAGAACTTTCCTTTATTTGATTTGTATTTTTAAGAAAGGAAAGATAGGAATGGAAAGGAATAATATTTGTGGAATACACCTTTTTTTTACACTATGTCCTTTAATTTCTTTTCTATGCTGTATTGCTAAATAAAAAATAATTCAATTATAAATAATTAATTATTTAATTATAAATAAACAAAAAATTAAACCATAAACATAAATAAAAATTAAAACAATTAAGATAAATAAAATCAAGGTCAATATATTTAATTAGATAAAGAATAATAAAATTAATTTAACATTTTATTTACATATATTTTCTTTCTTTTATTTTTTCATGAAACTAAACAAAGAGGAAAAAAAAAAGTCTCTTCCTTTCTATTTTATTATATGAAACTAAGTGAAAGAAAATCAATCTCATTTTGAAATTTCATATTTGACCCAAAAAAAATGTTTGGCCCAAGCCCAAACTCCAGCCAACCAAATTTTAGAAGTTATTTTAGGGTTCGTGCTCGTTCTATTGTTGGTGATGATGTGGTATGGCCCACGTTAAGCGGCTAATAGTAATGTTGGTAATATTGAATTAAAACAAAAATTAGAAATATTTTTTAAATAATTTTTAACAAAAAAATTTCTTTAAAAAACTGGAGTAAAAGTTAAACCATTGAAATTGTTTCTTTGCAAAGAAAAATTTTCTATCGAAATAAACAGAACCTAGCATGAAATTGTCTCCTCATGAACCAAAAAACACTATATGTCTCACTCTCATTTCTTGTATCATATTCACAACTCCACAATTGAGCACGAATATTTTTTTTCTCAGTAGCGTTTTGAAATTAGTGTTATGCCCTAGATTTGAACACAATCCTTCTTTAATTGCCCTAATCTCAAAATAAGAAAACAACTCGCAAGAAGTTCCAAACTCAGGCCGAACCAATGGAGTTTTTCTTGGTTCGTATTCATCGGGTAATTTGGATTATGTCATATTCTGGCTTGGATTAACGGGATCTACAGCATTGCTAAAAACACCCCATTAACACAATCTATACATAAATCTGTCTAAACTCTAAGCTGCCATGTATTATAAGTGAACTTCTAGCTAACGTAGACGTTGGAACTAGCATACCACTCCACTTCACAAATCAACTCGCAGAACTTCAACGACATAGTCAGATTTGTATCAGCTTTAATACGAGGCTAGAGCACCTAATTTAGCCCATTTACCAGTATAGGTCGTGGTGCATCGTAAAAATATAATGAACTTAGTTATTCTATTATTTAAACACATCATTATTCAAAATGACTAAAAATTATAATCAATAATACTGAATTTTAACAAATACCATCACAACAATTTAATAAAATTATTAAAGTCATTTAAATATAAAACTTTTAAGAGAATAAAGTAGTTATCATTAACTACTAAGATTATTTCAAAGTGATCTTTTCCCAGGGAAAGTGTTCCGCAGGTATTACACCAACACGGGCACGGAATTACCACGTTGGGGCAATAAAATCTAGATTGCTTACTTCATACAACATGGATTCACCTTACTTGACAATATCCATAATCTAAATGTAATATTAAATGAACTCAGAAAAATGCTGGGCCAAAACATAAAGAAATACATTATAGTTCCAAAATTGAAATCCAACTTAAGCTAAATATCAAGATGCCACAATATTGTCTTGGTAGAGGGGGAAAGAAAAAGCCACAACAAAAGCAGCTCCGAACATATAAAATTGCTTAAAGCCTTCTACCTCTTCTACCACCCTTTCTACGAGTGCTGTCAGATGGGATTGGAGTCACATCCTCTGCAAAATCGCATGAGATAATAACAGTTAAATGTAATGAAACTTAGGGGAAAACAAGAATTGTAAAATGCAAATGGCACTTTCACCGCATCGCAAACCAAATCCTGTTGCAAAGGTAACTTCATTAACACAATCTAAATAGACAAACAAGATGATTTTACAGACAAACTTAACCCACAATGTCTTATCCATTAAAATCCCCTTTTAACCAAGCACTATAGATTTACTCATTCATACTTAACACCACTTTGTTACAAAAGATTAAAGTAAAAATAAACAAAAACCAAACTAACAAGAAACAAAATAGCATCTTTAAACAAGCAAATCAATTCTTTAAAAGGTGCATTACCTATCCGACCAATTTTCATTCCTGAACGAGCAAGGGCACGGAGAGCAGACTGAGCACCAGGACCTGGTGTTTTTGTCTTGTTTCCACCAGTGGCACGGAGCTTGATATGAAGTGCTGTTATGCCCAGCTCCTGTTCCATAGCGCTTGAAGTCAATTAATGACTTTTGACTTTTTAACAAAACATAACATACTACTAAGTTACTAACTAAAATGATTCAGTCGGCTCAAACATCATCAGAGTTATTTGAACACCTACCTAGAACTAAAATTCCATAAATACCGCTAGATTACAGATACATGAAGATGACAATCATACAAAATAAATTATAGTAAAAGCAACATAGCAACTGTTATATTCAAATGGGTCAACTGAAAGAACTATTTTATAAAGAAATCTATGACCTTGCATCTAGCAGATACATCCTGTGCTGCAAGCATAGCAGCATAAGGCGAAGACTCATCTCTGTCAGCCTTAACCTTCATTCCACCTGAAGTTAAGAAACAATTTACATTAAAAAACACAACGTCAGCTTCCCTATGTGAATTGAAAAAAAGATACTTTTAACTTTCTTAAACAGCTCAGAGTGTTATCTAATAACTAACTCTCCAACTTTCAAGAATATTCTTATAATTAGTAGGACTAATTCAAACGGTTTCATCAACCCAGAATAGCTTGGCCCCAACATATATATCTTGCAAAGATGTAAAATCGTCCGTACATTCTCATATAGATAAGGAAACCCACTGACATTGCACATAGGGGAATTTCTTAACAATATATTACCAAGACTTGAAGAATTAAAAGATAAAGTAGTGGCCACATAAGCACAGTTGACATCTTAAACCAAGCAACATAAAGAGAAACATTCCTTACCAGTGATACGAACAAGAGTTTCCCTCCCAGACAAATCAGTCACATGCTGCAACCAAACAAATGATCCAATTACAACTAGAATTTAGAGAATGCAAATTTAAAGGGATAGAAGATACACTTCTTCAGCTCACAATGAAAGTATCATTAAATGATGCATAGATATGGGCCACGCCAAAAACATGTTCACCATCTCTGACAGCTGGCCCAAGAGTAACATTTTCTTCCTTGGGCTCCCTAACCTTTCTCTTTGACTGTAGAAACACAAATCACATGTCAGAATCAGTATTGAATCCATCCTAAATGTCTAAAACTAAAACCATGCAGGAAAAACATATTCTGAACAGGGCTAACATTACAAGCTATAAAGGTGACAATCTATCTCTGCCTCTTCCAAACAAACTTAATTTTATAATAATCCAACAAGTCACCTTCAAATATAGAGCTTGAAAATAACAAGTAGGTTTCTCTTCTTTCAGAAATTGTTACATAGACTCAAAAGAAAACCATTCACCGTTGCTGGTAAGAAAATGGCTTTAAATGAATATCATCACGAGCATGTGCAGTCATGTCCTTTTTAAATAAGGTTTTAACCAGTCACCACAGTCATTAGTGGATTTCAGCCAATGGGTCAAAAATACAATATACCAATCCTTCCAAATTGATATCAAGAGTATTGCTTTTGTCTCGTTTTAAAGGGCAACCAAATCAAATAGTCTTTTCCACACAATGATGTTGTTCTGTCAACATGACAAAAACATAACTCGAAAATTAATGTCGGAACACATCAATTACAGCCTCTAATATTCTAGACAAACTCTCAGACATTCGCACTGTTTGAGTAACAACCCCGTTAGGCGGTTTCCCCATCAGTGTCTGGTCAGTTAAGAAAACAAAAACCCATAAAAATGTCGACGGAATCATGACAGTAAACTATATAAGAAGAAATCGCAGATATACCAACTCTTAGGAACCAAATAGAACTAGAACTCATAAGCGTTATTCGTCAAATTTATAGATCTAAACCTCAGAAAGATCAAAATTCTACAACAGGGGAAGAAGTTCATATGATTCAGACAATGGTGTACACGAGAAATCAAAGCAGATGTAACATATCAGATGGATTTGAACTCAAGAACTCCGAACCATGATTGCGAGGTGACGTGGGAGAACACTAGGGTCTTGCTTGGGGCTTCTGCGTTTCAGCTCCGACGATGCGAAAACCCTTGCTCGGTGAAACCACGGCTGCGTCTGTTACCATCATATATGTGAGCAATATTAGGGTTTTGCAGCCATTTTACACATGGGCTTTTAGTCTGGCTATCACAATTCTGTGGACTGGACCGGGCCAGCCCAGTTGGGCAATAATTTTTCTCATAATTTATTAATAAATATATATATTTTTAAAAAGATTCAAATTATATGATTCATTATTATATTTTAAAAATTTACATGCTCTTTTTTGAAAAAATCAAAATATATGTTATATCAATTTTTTAAATAAAAAATAAATTATAATTACATATATTTTTTATATGAAATTATTTAAAGGTTCCTCTACTTTTTTTGTGCGATTATTTAAGTGAAAATGAAGGAAGCGTCTGTTGCCATTATATGGACGAGTAAGATTAGTGTTTTGTGGGTACATGGGCTTTCGGCCTGACCCGTCACAACTTTTTGGACTAGGCTTGGCCAATTGCTAAAATTTTTAAAACAATTTTTCAAAAATAAATTATATTTATTTCTTGAAGAGATATTCAAATTATATTATTCTTTTTTTATTTTAAAATAAAAAAACTTATGTATAATTTTTTATATTTTTATTATTATATTATTTAATTAAAACATAATAAGTGTATAATTTTTTAATAATACAATGACAAATGTATGATTTTTATAAATAATTATATGATTCTCTAATTAAATTATATATTTGTCATAATATTATTAAAGAATTATACACTTATCATGTTTTAATTCAAAAATATTATAATGAAGATACAAAAAATTTTATATACCTCTAATCCTTTTAAAAATCTACATTTTCTCTTTTCGAAGTCAAAAAATGCATCATATCTTGTAGCAAAAATAAACTATAATTACTTTTATTTTTTAAAAAAATTATTTAAAGGCCTCTCTATGTCTTATTTCCTTTTCTGAATATCCTAGGCGATGGAGCATTGTAAGCTGATGATATATATATATATATATATATATTTTTTTTTTTGTTTTGTTTTTTCTATTCTTCCATCGATGATTAAGCTTTTGGAAAAAAACTTGTGCAAGCAGTCTTGCCGAGCTTCAAGTGCTCAACAAAAGGGGATGTGTATAGTTATGGTGTCATATTGCTCAAGCTTCTGCTGGGGAAGAGGCTGACTAACTCGTCAGGTTGAATGAGTGAAGCAGCTTTAGAAAGAGAAAAGAGTGAATGAGATGCTGGATCCTAATTTGATAATGAATTCGCAGATATGTAATTGAAGTAAACTATACGTTTAAGAAATTGCACTTCAATGTGGAGATGAGAGACCAGACCGACGGGTAACCATGATACAAGTGATGACAGTGTTTAGAGAGCCTCAGGTTGACACTAAAAATGACCTCTCATTGAACCACAGTACCACATTGTTATTGAGGAAGTATGAATTGACAAATCTGGTAATCAAGAATGACACCAACGGTCAAATGAGATTATGCTTTCATCTGCTCATCAAGTATTCACTCACATAGAATCGTTACATATAAATCAGAGTTTTGCTAGCTAGTATTTTGATTTATAGTTAGAGTTACAACGTTCTTCTAGCAATAGCGGCAGCAATGAGTCCTACATCTACATGATTTCTCATAGTATCATTTTCACCGTGCTTTTCATTACCATTCAGGCATTCACGTAATAATCAAATATATATTCCATTTACATAGAAACTTTTTTTAACTTAGATATATATACAAAAATATATGTAACTAGATTCTAAAAAAGTAATCAAATACATATACAAATTGTAATCCTTGGCATAATTTGGTGTCATTGAAGAGTTTATTTTTTCCAATATAGTTAAGACACAACTAAATTTAAATGCAATGAATATTTACTAATTGAAAAACAAAGAGTGTAAGTTGTTGGTTGAATGAGTATATAGATCAACGATTTGATTGAAAAATGTAAGCATCTACATGAAAGATGATAAGGCACAAACCAAGTCATGGTGATAAAAAGTTAAGTTGGAATTTTGATAAATATGGTGCCTGGAAGTGTCACTGTTAAGTGCGGAGAACAGTCAATTAGGGTATAGAAGGAAAAGAAAGAGGAAAGAGAGGGGATTTTATGCAGAAGAGATAAAGATAAGAGAAACTGCAATGATTAGTGATTGGTGAGTGGGTTAGAGGCATTTCGCTGATGACAGATCATGACTAAACCTCAATCCCCCTTCCCATACCACCCCCTACCTCCACTTTAACTCTTTAAATGTCCGAATACCTCTTATAGATCCTATCGTGATCTTCTTTCTTGTCGCCCAGTCAAGCGTTGAACCTTCTCCTACGACCCTATCATGAAGAACAACCTCCAAATTCCCTCACTTCATGTACTCATACACAAGAAGCCTATCCTCTCCTATCTTGTAGTAAGCTAGAAGGGACCTATTGCTGTTGCTATTGCCAGTGGAACGTTGAAGTTGGGATAGGTTGTAGTGATGGCAAGACTTGCACAAGTAGCGTGGCTGGGAAAGGTTGTGGTTGTTGCAGTGGCAGAAGTTGGCAGCTCTGGAATCGCAGTGTGGAACTTCTGAAGGAGACAAGGGATGGGAAGGGTGTTGTACCCACTTGACTTTATCATCTCCACTTTTACTCCATCTCAGAAGTCTGTTAGCCATGTTGGACGGAACTAGATGGAGTTATAATGGAAACAAATGGTAGAGACCAAATTTTGAAGTTTGGAAAGTGTAAGGATGGATTTGGAAAAAAAAAATTATGGGACCAAATGATTAATTTTTCCTAAGCTTTTTGAGATATTTATATATATAGGGACAGAATCCAAAAAAAATTTGGGGAGGGGGGGGATTTTATATTTAATATAAGTATTAATAATACTAAAAATGTACCTTTTATGTTTCTATTAAATTAATATAGTAATAACATTTATTAAAATTAAAAAAAGAGATACATAATAAAAAAAATCAAAAAATTATCCTAATATCAAAATAAATACAATTGTCTTAATACAAAGAAAATATATACTAGAAGTAATATAATATGTATTAGCCATTAAGATTATATTCTATGACTTTTAATTAAATAGAATTTATTTATACTTTTTTTTATAGTGAAATTCCTTGTAGTATCCTTCTCAATATAAACAACTAAATTATTTACAAAAAATTCAATTTTCATTTTATTACGAAACCATGGTTTTATAGTAAGTAGAAGAAAAAAAATTTTGTGAAAGAGTGAAAATTAGAGAGTGGGAAATATATTATTTGTTATTATTGGAAAATAGAGATATAAAACTTTTTAGAGAATTTTTATAATATTTTATTTATTTTATAAAATATTTTTTATAGTAAATATAAAAAACAGCTGTATTTTTAAAAGCATGTGTTTAAAACTTTAAAATATTAAATAAAGTAGTTAAAAACTTTTTAAGGGAGCATATTTAAAAATTTTAAACAAAAATCAATAATGTATATATATAAATGTAATACATATAATCTTTTTTTAGAGGGGTCGCTATTCCTAAAATGTAATACTTGTCACTTTTAGTGATTTATTATTTACTGAATAACTGAAAAATGGATCCACTGATCCAATTATAAGGTTTGTTATTTTGTACAAAAGTTAAATATTCAAAAATTGGTTTATTCTTTTTCTTTTCTTTCTATCCATACAGGGGATTCCTCTAATATTCCAATAAAATCTTTTCCAGTACAAAGCAGAATGGGAATTATTCTGGTGGACCTAATTTAATTGTAAAACTTCTCAATATCAATGATTGGATCATGTAAACTAGAAATTCCTATTCTCAGATAAAGGAAGAGATTATTCAATTCATTTCCGAATCACTCATGATATATATAATAACTCAAGCACTCATTTCAAATTTATATTCCATTTTTGCACAAGGCTCTGAAAATCACCGAGAAATGTATACTTCCATCATTGTAGGATATAAAATTTTAATTTTTCTATCTATTATTCAAACCCTAATTTTAGTTAATGAGTTTTTCTCATAACTTTTTTCATATTATTTGAGTTGTTATTTCATTAATATCTCTAGTTTATTATCTACTTGTATGATTATTCCAACACATCTTGGCATATTTATATTAAAGAAGTTGATTATATACACGATGAAATTTTGACAAGTGACACGTTGAATTTGTAACAAATCAATGGAAAAGTTGGTTATACGTGGTGAAATTACAATAATAAACTTGCGACATGTAAATATTTTCGAGAAATAAATAAAAATAACTGTAAAGGTAATTGAAGACGTATGAGATAAATAATTTATGTCATGAAGATATTTTCTTCTTTGTATATAATTATCTCATAAGAAATACGTATTAAATTCAACGTGGATCACTTGGCTCATTATGTTGAATCGATTTTTTAAAATCGTTTTCCCACCGAAATTTAAATCAAGTTTATTGGGTTAGATTCTTGTAAATGATTCTTCATTGGTAAGGATTTTCGATTACAGAGCATCATGTTTTAGAATCAGAACAATCAATTTGTCTCGAGGAAAGGAATGTGCCAAAAATACAAGTCATTATCCAAACTATAACTCATTATTACCGCTTTAAATTGTACTTATGAGAATTTTCAATGTACTTCTCAACATACTAACATACTAAGTGCATGTTTGAATGGACATTTAAAGAAAGTAAATTACATTTTATAGGGAGTAAATCATGATTTACAAGAAACAAAAATAAATAGCTTTTACATAAATATAATTTTATATCGAAAATCCAAACATGCACTAAATTATTAGCATTAGTTCAATTATTTATACTTCCGAATTTCTCACTCTCTCACCAAGTAATGGAACTACCTTCTCTCTTGGCTATTTTATTCTACTTGTCCTCGATTTTGGCTTTTTATTATTGTCACCCCTCTTTTTATTTTAAAAAAGAATTCTAAAAAGTTTCAGGTATTTAATTGCACAGCAAAATAAATCAAATTCTCTATTCCATGCAATTTTGATTAAAATCACTAGAGAAACTTCGATTTTATTTTCACAACAAATATACTACAATCTAAAAGAGTCTTTGGTTCTCATAGGGAGAGTCTTTTCTCTTTGTATTCTATGTGTTTTTTAGTACAGAAAGTTCTCTATTTTTTTTTTAAGAGTATGTTCAAGAATTTATACGATAAGCTATTCTAGTCAATAACTCACTTTCTTTAAAAGGAAAAAACGTAACCTTTTAATTTTGAAATTCAAATAAATTGATTAATTTAAATAGTTAATTAAAAATTTAATGGAAGCGTTTTTTTTAAATAAAGGATTTTTCCTCTTCAAGATATAAACTTCAATTTTTCGATTTTGTAAAAGGTTTGCTACTCATTTCATCAAATTCCCGATAATGCTTTTAAGACGTTGAAAGAAGAAAACTTTTGTAACACGTACTCATAAAGGGTGTTGAAATACTTTCGATGATTATGTTGGCTCATAACAAATAGTAGTGATAATAATAAATTTATAACAATTAGTTAAAGTAAAAATAGATTTTTTTTTTTTAAATTAAAGTAAAGTTTGTATCAGTGAAACTCTTCTAACCGAAAAAAAAGAAAAAGAAAACAAAGCACAAGAAAACCTTTTTTTTTTTTTTTACTTTTTTATAATCAAGAAAATGATTACACTACAACCTGAGAAAAAACATACCACAGCAAAGAAAATTAGCGAATACAATTATAACTATATTTCGAAATCGATCCTGCCTCCTGCTGACCTTGTCTTATGAAATTCTCACGTTTTGGTAACTAAAGGACAAATACTTGAGGTGATGGAAATCAATCCAAAAGATGATGAACATCACTTCCTTTGTAATTCTCGATCCTTCTAATAGTGATCTGCTAGAATCTAGTAGAGCATCAGATAACAGCACAAAACTGAACGAGAAGTTGGAAGGATTACATACCAGGTCCTATAGCATAATAAAATCAAGTCCTCGTCTAGCTGCATGAATGCAGGAACATAATTTTTTTCTTCTTGTTTATGATATCCTCCCATCCCCATTTCCTAATTAGATTATAAATAAAACCAGATATAAATAATACTTTTTTAATACATTTTTCATTAAAAAAAATTCATGAATAGAACAGAAAGAGCCCTTGAGAAAAACAATTTTTTGCAAGAAAATGAGCCCGAAAAGCCCATCCATATTTCCTTGTTCCCGGATATATAGAGTAAAACCTACCGACTTTTTTTTTAAAAAATTATTATAAAAAACATGTTTGTTCACCGATATTTACTCGTTCATGTTACATTATTCCCACCTAGGGTATGCTTCGCAATTTTTTTTTTTTGGGATAGAAACTAAAACCATTCAAATGTAAAGCCTAGCAACACTTATTTTAGTCGTGGAAATTTAAATATATTAACAAACGAGTATTTGTAATTCTTTTGTTGAATTGAGGGGGGAATAAAAAATTTACTGATCCTTGGAATTATATCCTTGGCAAGAAAGCCCACACCATTATCATTGGTGCCGCAACAATGATTATCCACTTTGTGTACCAGATTTGGCAACTTCTACAATTGCATAAGCTTTCTAAATCAAAATCAAAGAAAAAAAAACCCTAATGAAACAGGAATAAAAATACCAGCGAAAGTGGAATCCAAAACCTTTTTGATCTACCAAAAGAGGCCAATGGAAAGACTTCTTTGATAAGATATTTATTTGTCAAAAAAATAGAAGAAAACAATCGTGAGAAGAGAAAAGGAAGGTTGTCGTTTGTAACTAGCTAGTGGCCGTAGTCCCCAAAAAAAATAAACACAATCCGTTTATTGCATTCAACACTTTCATTCCACGTCTAGAAGACCAAGTTGCATTGTCTCTTCTATCATAAAATTATACAAATGTCTCCCCTTAAATCAAAATATGACTAAAATAATCTAAAACATAATACCAATATCATTTGTTAAAAACATAACTTATTAGAAAATTTTAAACATTTATTTTACTTTTTTATTTTGTGTTAAAAATTATAAATTTAATTTAATTTAACATTTTGTTAAATTTATGAAAATATTTATGTTTATTAATATATATTTAATACATATGTTATTGACAAAATTGAATATTATTAATTATCATCTTTTAATTGGTTAATTTTAAAATTTTATTTTGTAAATATATTCTTTATTTTCAATAATATTTGTTTTTATTGGATGATTTTATAACTAGCTAAATTTGATAGAGGACTATTTTATATTAGTCAAATACATATTGAATCCTTGTTAGATTATATAAGTAATGGATATAAATGATTTTTTTTAAATCTAAAATAAGTATAGTTTATCTTGGGGTTGTTCAAGGGTTTTGCTTTGCTTAGTTTTGATTAAAATCAAGCCGAGTAAGTTAATTTTGCAAAATAGAAAATCTATTTGTTTTGGGTTATAGTCATTTTGGTTCATGCTTACATTTTTTTTAGGTAATTTGATTTTGTTTGTTTGTTTTTCTAAGCAATTGTGTGATAATAAAAAGTTATGTGACATGACTCAAATTATAAACATCTAACCAACTATTTCCTCTCTTAATCATCCATTACCCATACAATTAACTAGCTACTTATAAATATCGAATTAAATCTTATATAAAAAATTTAATAACCAATTTTGATTTGTTATTCAGTATATAATTCTTTGTTATACCTATTAAAGATACACATTAAATATATATAGTGATCAAATTTGTTGTGTATTTATTTCACGTTTGTGTTAGGACATTATTCTTTTTTTTTTCCTCAGGTGAGTTGTGTTGGTAATATTATAATAATTAAGTAAATTAATCATAAATCTAAGTGTTGTAAAAACCAATCATAAAAAGTAGTTCAAGATAAAGAATTATATATATATATATATATATATAAAATTAAATTTCTAGTTAGACTTCAAATGGGAGAGAATAAAAGCAGAAGTAGCATTGGTTTGATTAAAATCTAACCAAACTCGTGTAAACTGAATCAAAATCAAATTGATTTAATTGGTTTTGATATGTACAAATTGATTTGGATCTGCTTTCTATTTTTTTGGAGTTTTGTTCAGTTTTAATTGATTTAGTTTGATTCAATCGATTTGTTTCAATTTAAAATACTTTTCAGTTTATTTATTTTTTATTACAGGATATGTAATATAAGAGTTAACTTTATAATTTGAACATCTACTAAGTAAAAAATATAGTAAATGAGCCTATATCTTTTGTAGCTAAAATTCTAGTTATACTTTTTTTATTTTTAATATATAAAAAGTATCTTTTATATTATTTTATTTGTAATCGGTACAACCATTTTGATTAGTAAATTAATAGATAATCCCATGCCACGGTTGGATAGGATTTGAGGTTTAAGTGTTAGAATTTAGTATTCAGAAATCTGCAAGTCCGATGTGTTTTGTCGTGCCCACTGGCTTCGAATCTCTGGCATTAGAATATAAATCGTTTCTGGGAAATCTATGATTGTTGTGGGATTTGTATTTTTTGGTTTATTCTTTGTAGTGCTTCCATTAATTACATTGTTATTCTTCTCTTCTTTGCTTTCTTTTATGGTTTTTAAGTAAAGTAGTAGAAGGCTAGAAAATCCAGATTATTTTTACTACTATTTCTGGTTTTTTCTTCCATTCGCAACTTTTGGTTGAAAGAATCATGGATTATTATCAACTTTTTTTCCTTTTGCTTTTATCCAGTTTGCAAGATTATGTATCGCTTCCCCTATTGGACACCCTGATTGAAGGGGTCGGTTACTATTCGTTTTGTTTAATTCTTTGTGAAACACATTTCTCCCATATTAGTTTCTTTCAAATTTCAAAGTTATGGTTTGCAAATTTTCAAGATCTAAGTTGGGATGCAAACTTATGGGCTACTATTTCTTTCTTTCTTTCTTAATTTATTTTGTTCCTTTCAATATCTTGAATCTTAAATTCGATGGAGAATTTATAATTCTTGATGCATCATCCTCTCATTAAAAAAAAAAAAGAAACCAACAAGAGATTATATAGCTTTCCTTTTTCATAATTAGAGCGCTTTCTTGAACTGTGAGTATGTAATTTTTTTTTTAAAACTCGGGAATGGTATCTTGTCTAACAATGAAAAATGTAGACAAGTAATTATTGGGGATAAAATAATTGTTTGTTTGAGGTACAGTATCTTTGTCTAAAATATATTTTTACCTCTATCTATGTTTTACTCAGCAATTTTAATTCATTACATGTCTCTCTGGAGTAAAGAGAAAAAAAATTATTGTATCATTTGAACTAACATTTTGGGTTGACCCATTTTGATTAGCGTAACCATTTGAAGCAAGTAATGGTTATATTATATATAAGTAATGGTATCTAGTTTAAATTGCAGAAATTTAGTTGAAGTTAGACGGGTAAAATAAATTTCAACCTTAGCATATACTGATAATAATCATTTGGAAGGGAACATGATGAACACTTAAGAGGAAGGTAAAGCACAACTCCTTATTAAATAACGCAATCGATGGCCAATATATAGAATTATGTATGCCTTCTAGAACACATTGTTAAAACCTAGCCACAAGAGGTCTTAGGCTGCCATTGCCTCTTGGGTTTGTGCCTCTTGCAACCTCATGCAAATATTGATACATAAGAGATGGTTTTGAATAATCTAGTAGTGCATTAGCTTGTGACTGTGGCCATAGGGTCTTAAGCTGCCATTGCTTCATGGATTCAAGCCTCTTAGAATCTCATACAAATATTGATCAATGTGAGATTGTTGTATCAAAGGCTTTGGGCATTTTTGGATTTTGATTTATGTCTAAATACATTCAATTATGTATTTTAGAAAATGGGCTTTAAATGTTGAATAATTGGATCAACATAATTTAATGGGCCTAATTGTAATTACCAAGAATTTTGTTGGTGAATTTATTGTTGAATATCTTAACTATGGTAATATTTCTAATATTAAAATAGATGTACTTATGGACAATTTTGTTTAAAGTTTATATCATTGTCCAAATAATCATATAAGGAAAGTATCTGAATGTGCATTAATGAAAAGATTCTTAGAAATAATATATGGTAAGTTTTGAAAGAATATATCTCACCCATTTAACATAAATAGTCATGAGGAAAATTTTCAAATTCTAGGTTAAGTTATTAACTCTAATTTATTCTATATTTACATTATGACAAAGTTGATTATTTAAAATATTAATGAAATAATTATGCTTAGGAATAAAAATGGGGAGTCCACAATTTTAGGAAGTAGAAAGGGAAACAAGCTATCAAAAGGAAGTAGAGATAGAACTACATTTATGAAGATCCACTAAAGTCTACTATCTTACACATAAAGGCAATGATCTACAATTTGAATGAAGTCTATTGATTAAGAAATGAAGATATTATACTAATTGCTATTTGATTGGGAGCATTAAAGATAAATTCCTAATTGTTAGAATATATTTGCGCATTAATTAAGGAAGCTACCACCAATAATCATATGCTAAACAATAAAGTATGTATTGAAGACCTTTTGAAAGAACAAACTAAGAAGAGAGAACTAAATGTCGATCTTTTACTTTGAAATTATACTGTTTGTGTTTTACTATGTAATTGCTCCTCTGTGTGAGTTAGTTTTTGTATTTTGAGAGAACCTTATATAGTTTTATGAGTGAAAACCTATCTCTTATTTTATATTGAGTTTTTAGGTGTTTTGGAAAAAGCCTAGTGGTTAAGCTTAGAGGTATCTTGTAGAAAAACCTTAGAAATTAAGTTTCTAGAATTCTTGTAAAAACCTAGTATTTGTGAGAAATGGAGTAAAGTGAAGGAAAATATAAAAGTTATGAGTTGAGCCCTCATAGATTACCTTAGAAAGGTTATAAAAGTAAAAATGATAAACTTATGTGTTTGTATGATTACTTGTGTTCTTGGGGATTACCTATAATAATAAAAATCCATTGCTTTATGCTTGTGGACTAGACGTAGAATATTTTGGTTTGAATAAGGATAAATTAGTTATGTGATTCTTTTTCCTCTATTCTTTTTACTTTTAGTTTATTACATATTAGATTAAAGAGTAAGTTCACGTTCCTTAGAAATCTAACACTACTTAAAGGAATTATAATTTAAGGAAGAAGGCAAAGTAACTTCTAAAATTCAGCTTAACGTTCTTCTTAGATTACTTCTAAATGAACAATTGATATTAGAGCATGGTATCTGTTTTGTAAAACTAATCTTCAAGACAAAAAAATCTTATCTAAAAGATAAGTTAATTTCTCAGTATTGAAGGCCACTCAATTAATAGACCATCATACTTTGACGGGATAAACTATTTGTATTGGAAGATTAGAATGATGATTTTCATAGAATCCATTAAACTACAAGTGTGGGATGTAATTGAAAAAGAGCCATTCATTCCTAGAAAAAAGTAGATGACAAACTACTGAAAATTGACAAAGTGAATGGAATGAGGAAGATAAAAAGGTATGATATTAATTGTAAAGTTATTAACTGTATTTTTTGTATTGTAAATGTAGAAGAATTTATAAAACTATCAAGAGACCAAATACTAAAAGAAATGGGATAAGCTTAAAATAACTTATGAAGGAATCACAAAAGTAAAAAAGACATGAATTGACACCTTAATGTATGAGTACGAGCTATTTAAGATGATGATGATAAAAGTATAGAGGAGATGTTTAGAAGACTCAGAAAGATAATCAACGATCTAGATGTTTTTTAAAATACTACCTAAATAAGGATCTACTTTCGCAAGGTCCTTAAGTGTCTTAGGTCACCATAGAGTGCAAAGGTAGTAGCAATATAGCAAAAAAAGGAAGTGGAGAAAATGACCTTTGATGAATGCAGAGGAAACCCAATTTCCTATCAATGAAACTACTTGAACTGATATTCAAAAAGACAAGAGAAAAGTATTGCACTAAGAGCCTTTTACTAAGATGATGAGTATAATGTTCCTGAGGATTATCATAGAATAATCAAAGAAGAGGAAATCTTCCAAAATGTGAAGGAACTAGAGATCTTTCAAATGTTATGAATGTAAGAAAACTGGCTATATAAAAGCTAACTGTTCACTAAC
Source organism: Erythrophleum ivorense (assembly GCA_026724425.1). Taxonomy (NCBI): domain Eukaryota; kingdom Viridiplantae; phylum Streptophyta; class Magnoliopsida; order Fabales; family Fabaceae; genus Erythrophleum; species Erythrophleum ivorense. Next base: position 10,173,340 of record JAIUCV010000003.1, read on the forward strand.
AAATAAGACAAACTCAAATAGTAAAAAGAAGGCCATGCTTGCTAACTCAACATGAAGTGATGATGATTTACTTGATGATACTAGTGAAGGAGAATATCAAGAAAGAATAAAGCCGTGTCTCCTAGCTACAATTGATTCTTGGAATAACTTAAATGAAGAACCAGAAACTAAAAATTTCTATTTCATGACTAATGAGAAATCTGCCCACACTGAGGTAGAAGAAGAGGTAAATACTCCTTTCACTTATGATAAATCATTCCTTTCTTTGGATATTGTTGTGAAAGATTCAAATAAAAAAGAGAGATTACATAAAGATTCTAAGAAGTGTGGTTAAAAGTGAGAAGAAAATCTTAGATTAATTGAAGAGGAATACTCTATGAAAGCAGTCTTATCTTAAAATAAAAATTTAAAAGAGAAAATTATTTAGTTAATATAAGATCTTACAAAGTTTATAAAAGGACATGAAAACCTATAGATAATTTTAGGCACTCAAAAATAGTCTAAGGAAAAAAGGGAATTGGTTATGATAATGATGATAATGAAGGTGCAAAATATAAGACAATTTTTGTGAAAGTTTAAACTAATAGATCTCTTAAAATGTGCTATACATGTAATAGAATAGGTCATATGTCTTATCAATGCCTAACGAAGCCATGAAGAGTTATGCATAAATAGATTCCTAAGAGTGATACAAAGAATTTGAAGCTAATAGACAAGGAAAAGTGACATTGCATACAAAGAATCTGAAGTTGATAGACAAGGACCTAAAGGTTTTTAGGTACCTAAACTTTCGTACACTGCACACACGCTTTCTCAAGGCCAGAATTGGAGATAACCTATGGTTCTTAAATTCTAGATGTTCCCTTCATATGACTAGAAACAACAAAAGTTTTTTGACCTTTATTCTTTAAGTATTAAGTATGGCATAACAAGTATAAATGCATCTCTTATTATTGAAAATGTTTATTGGTTGATGGACTCAAGCATAATATTATTAACATTAGTCAATTATGTGATAAACGACATAAGGTAGCATTTGATTCCTACACATGCATTATATATGATAAAGAAATGAATAATATTCTAATTAAAAGAAAGAGGCATGATAATGTATACATTCTGCATCTTGATAATATCTTTACATAAGCATGTCTTGTATCAATGTTAAATCAAGGTTGGCTTTGGCACAAAATTTTAGGATATGTTAATATGAAATTAATATCTATTATATTATCTAAAGATTTTGTGATTGGATTGCCTAAGCAAAAATATGAGAAGAATCAAATATATGATGCATGTCAAAAGGGTAAACAAACTAGGCTTTCATTTCTATCCTAAAGAAAAAATTGTTTCCACAAGTAGAACATTGTAGTTGATTCATATGAATTTATTCGGTCTTGTAAGGACTCAAAGCCTTAGAGGTAAATCTTGTGGTTTAGTAATTATTAATAATTTCTTTAGATATACCTGGGTATTTTTCTTACCCCATAAGAGTGATTACATTGAAAACTTTAAAGCTTATTCTGCCAAAGTTTAGAATGAAAAATGATACTTGAATTCTTCTATTTGAAGTAATCATGGATTAGAATTTGAAAATCAATGTTTTGAGGATTTTTGCTCTAAGAACTCCTAAACAAGATGGAATTATGGAAAGAAAAAATTGTACTTTAATAGATATGGCTAGAACATTACTTTGTGAAAATTCCCTTTCAAAGAATCTTTAGGTTAAAGCAATTAATACTTCTTGTTACATTTTAAATAGATGCTTAATAAGATCTATCTTGAATAAAATCTCTTATAAGATATGGAAATGTAGAAAGTTCAATATTAACTATTTTCATAATTTTGTTGTAGATGCTTTTATTCACAATGATAACAAAGATAATTTGAGAAAATTTGATTTTATAATAGATGAAGGAATCTTTATTGGTTATTCAAATTCTAGTAAAGCATATAGAGTATACAATAAGAGATCATTGGAAATTGAATAATCTATAATTGTTATCTTTGACATATCTAACAATTTTGTATTAAGTAAGAACATGCCTAATGATGTAAAAAAATTTGTATAAGACAATTTGTATTTTAGAAATCTCATCATTAGGAACTTGAAAGCAAAGAAGTTGAAGAAAGTCCTGAACAAGAAATTTGTATAAGACAATTTGTATTTTAAAAATTTCATCATTAGGAACTCGAAAGCAAAGAAGTTGAAGAAAGTTCTGAACAAGAACCTAATATAGCAATAGAAAACTCTATTGAGCAACAAAAAGAAGAAGAAGAAATTGTCCTCGGTTAACAAGAAGTAAATAGAAACAAAATTCCACATGAATAGAGACATTCTTTATCTTATCTAAATGAGTTCATTATAGGGAGTTCTAATGAAGGAAGAAGAACTAAATTGAAATGGGTGCCTAATTTTGATGAAGCCTTAGTAGATGAATCCTGGATTATGGCTATTCAAGAGAAACTTAATCAATTTGAAAAGAATAAGTGTGGACTTATGTAGCTAGTTTTGATGGTTAATTTGTCATTGGTATGAAATGGGATTTAAAAACAAGGTTGATGAATCAAATAATGTGATAAAAAACAAAGCAAGGTTAGTTACATAATGTTATATTCAAATTGAAGATATAGATTTTGAGGAAACATTTGCTCTAGTAGCTAAATTAGAGTCTAAAAAAATCTTACTTGCATTTGCATGTTATAAAAGCTTTAAATTGTATCAAATGGATGTGAAAAATACATTTTTGAATGGCTATCTAAATGAAAAAGTCTATGTAAAATTGTCTTATGGTTTTGAAAGCTATAATCACTCTAATTATGTGTATAAACTGAAAAAGTTGTTGTATAGGTTAAAACAAACACCTAGAACATAGTATGAAAGACTTAGTAAATTCCTAGCTAAAAATGGATTCACTCAAGGTAAAACAAACACCATATTATTTATTAAGCATATGAAGCACGATAATTTAACTATCCAATATATGTGGATGATATTGTTTTCAAATCTACTAATGAGATTTTTTGCAAGAAATTTTCTAAGCTTATGACTAATGAATTTGAAATGAGTATGATAAGGAGATGACTTTCTTCCTTGGGCTGCAAATCAAATAGTTATAAGAAAGAATCTTCATTTGTCAAACTAAACATATAAAAGAGTAATTAGAGAGTATGAAATGGAAAACTCCAAGCCAAGCAAAACTCTAATACACTTATCCCTCAAACTTGACAAGGAAGAAAAAGGTATATTTGTAGATCAAAAGAAGTTTTGAGGTATGATTGAATCATTACTGTATTTGATTACTAGTAGACCTAATATTTTGCTCAGTGTATGCCTATCTGCTAGATTTCAATTTGATCCTAAGGAATCACATCTATATGCTATAAAAAGAATATTCAAATATCTATTAGGAACTATTGAATTAGGCATTTGCTTCCCTATGAGGTATTCTTTTAATTTGTTCGGATATTGTGATCTTGATTTTAGAGGTTGAAAAATTGATAAGGAAAAGCAAACATGGTACATGCCAATTTATAAGGCTTATCTTGTATCATAGTTTAGCAAAAAGCAACACTCAATTGCATAATCCATAAATGAAGCTAAATTTGTCTCAGTAAGAAGCTATTATGCTCAACTATTGCGGATAAAACAATAGTTACAAAACTATGGGCTATATCTTGATCATGTCTCTATTAAATATGACAACATGAGTGTAATTAATCTATTTAAAAATCCAATTCAATGTTCAAGAACTAATCATAATGAAATAAGGTATCACTTTTTAAGAATCATATAGCTCAAGGTAACATAGTATTAGACTTTATGTCTATAGAAAATCGATTAGTTGATATATTTACCAAACCTTTAGGCAAAGAACAATTTAATAAAACTAGAAGAGAAATAGGCATGATGCAAATATGAATTTTGAATGATCTTTCATATGCATAAAGTCTTAAAATTTGTCATTGATTGCTTTTATTCATGAAATACAATTGTTTCCTATTACATTGCATCTAAATAAAATCATGAATATTTGAGCATTGACTCTACATATCTAAAATTGGGATTATTTTGGAAGTTATACTTTTAAAATTTGTGAAAATGCCATACCTCATCATTATGACACATTCTCAGGAATGGTTGATGTGAGTAAAAGGTATTGCACATCTTTATAGTACAAAAACTACCTCTTTCCACTTCACCCTCGTGTATTGAAACTATCCTTTCATTATCCTTTAAAACCCTAGCCTCTTCCATCATGCAAAATCTGAGAAATAATGAAGTTCAAAACACTTACCAAGTGTATAAACTCTGAAAGTTCCATGGGTGTAGCTAAAAAGAGAAGTAAGAGTAAGAAAGCTTATGTATTTAAGGATGCTAGGGCAAAACTAAGGTATGACAATGATTACCAGCATCATGGTTACTTTGTTGTTGGATAGGTAAACCTTGAGTTCTTTGTTTTTAAAGAATTTTCATGCTTCATGCTATTTGAGAAAATTTACTAGATTGGATATTTTAAATTAGAGGAGGAAGTATTTCCAATCTTGATTATTGAAGCTTATGTAATCCTAACCCTTGATCTTAACTCTTTATCTAGTTCTGATATGTTGTATCGACATAAATTTGAAATTAACTATGAGTTGCCAATTGGCATTATTTAATTTCTAAATATGGGAGTAAAAAAAATATCAAACTAGTATAGGAACTGAATTTGACGTTTTAACTACCACGAAGCTATATAAGGATTAATGGGAAAGAAAGTAAATGTGATTTATGTTCATTCTATTGATGTTAATACTCACATGCCTTTACATGTCATAAATCAACTAGTCATTTCTTGTGTTGCCAAATCAAACTCTCCCAGGCCATTTATGCAATCCATTAGAATTTACCATTCATTATCCTTAATCTCCTTAAAGCTGTTATGAATAGGGAATTTACTGAATTGTTTTATGGGATAATTATTATTCTCATTCAAAGCATCTTGGTATTGATGCACGCCTACTCACTTTTATGTAATACAAAAAGGTTGGTAAATAGTAGATAAAAGGGACTAACGATGATCTTCCTTTTGAACCATCATTTATGAAAGGTAGGAAAGAAGCCTACTAGAGTAAATTATAGCAAATATGCCAAAGCAACATAGTGGCATGTGAGTCTCCCATTAGAAAATCTACTTGGTTGTCTGCCAAAGGGAAAAGAAAAAAATAAGAGTGAAATGATAGATCCCATTAAAGAAGAAAAGATTGATTCCATTGAATTAAAAAAGGACTTTGGCATCATTGAAATGATTGAAGAAGCCTTCTCGTACTTCTAAGTTCAAAACTACCTCACTTTCATTTTCTACAAAATTTGAAAGAGACATGAAAGAAGAAGAAGGTGAAAAAAAAGAAACTCTTGCTCTTGCTGCCACAATCACTAAAAATCCTATCGTCACATCTACTAAGCCTTATGATTGGTTAACCATCATTGTACCCCACAAGTAATCACCCTATTTCGTAATGTTCATGATAACATCATTAGTGAAATTAAAAAAGCAAAAGAGATGATAGCTATAAAGGCACTTGTTTAGGGAAAAAATATAATAATGTAACAAGATCTTTTAACAACAAGTTAGAAGATGAAATGAAACCTATTAGCACCCTTTTAAATCTTTTTGAAACCTCTAGCTTCGTCACTCCTCATTAGACCACTCTTGATGATCAAGCACCCACAGGACCTTTTAGTTCTTAAGATCCATCCACTATTCTTATTGTCTTTCCCTATGCTTAGACTATCCTGTATTTTACATTGTAAATTTGGATGACTATACTACTTTATTTGATGATGTTAGAACCATTTAGATTTAAGTTGCTCGTATCTTTTTGCACTTTGTTTTAGTACTGTAAAACTTTCTGTTGATCATGTGCTTTTTAGTTGTTAGATCTTGTGCTTATCATTGTTTTGATTGTCCTTTTCAAGCTCCTATATTATATGCTATTGATTTTGTGCTTTATTAACCTTACTTTTGTTTATGGAAAAGGGGAGAAATATTAGAATGATGAAAATTATATACGCTAAAAATGATGTGCATGAAAATGATGTATCTAAGTTGCAATAGGTTGTAAGGAATCATGAAGAAAGAAGGAGCTTTCCCTTTACTAATAGTCATGCATGCTCTAATTACGGGGGAGAAAATCCACTCCATAGTTTTTCTTGAAAGAGAAGTGTCCTTTACTCTCATACTACTTGAATATTTTTCAAAAGTTCTTAATATAATAATTTTCACATATTTGCTATAATTAGAAAAAAAGGGAAAATGTTGGATCAAAGGCCTTAAACCTTTCCTTTTTATTTATTTATGTCTAAATATGTTCAATTATATGTTTTGGAAAATAGCCTTAAATATTGAGTAATTGGTAATTTAATGGGCCTAGTTATAATGACCAATGATTTCTTTGTTGGATATTTTATTTATGGTAATATTTCTAATATTATAATAAATATATTCATGGACAATTTTATTTAAACTTTACATCATTGTTGAAATAATCACATAAGGAAAGGGTTTGAATATGCGTTACTGAAAAGATTATTAGGAATCATATATGGTAAGTTTTTTAAAGAATATATTTCACGTGTTTAATATGAATATTCATGAGGAAAGTTTTCAAATGCTAGGTGAAGTTATTAACTCTTATTTATTCTCTATTTATCTTATGATTAAGTTGATTATTTGAAATATTGATAAAATAATTCTACTTAGGAATGAGAAAAAAAAGTCCATAATTTCAGGAAATAGAAAAGGAAATAAGTTGTTTGAAGGAAGCAGAAATGAAACTACATTTATAAAGATCCACTCAAATCTGCTATCTACATATAAAGGCAACAATCTACAATTTGAATGAAAGGTATTGATTAAGGAATAAAGATACTGCACTAATTGATGATTGATTGGAAGCATTAAAGATAGATTTTTGATTGTTAGAACATATTTGTACATTGTTTGAGGAAGTTACAATCAATGGTCATATGTTGAACAATGAAGTATATATTTAAAACCTTTTGAATAACAAACTAAGAATAAAGAATTGAATGCTGATCTTTTGTTTTAAAATTATACTATCTGTACTTTAATGTGTAATTACTTTGCATAAATTAGCTTTTGCATTTTAAGAGAACCTTGTAAAGTTTCATGAGTTTAAACCTATCTTATCTTCTGTATTGAGTTTCTAGGTGTTTTGGGAAAATCCTAATGGTTAAATTTAAAGGTATATTGTAGAAAAACTTTGAAGAGAGTTTTCTAGAATTCTTGTAAAAATCTAGTGTGCATGGGAAATTGAGTGGAGTGAAGAAAAGTGTAAAATTTATGAGTTGAACTTTATCAGATTACCTTGGAAAGGCTATAAAAACAAGAGTGCTAAGCTTGTATTTGTAGGATTACTTATATCCTTGATGATTACTGCAATAATAAAAATCCCTTGCTCTATGTTTCGGGACTAAATGTAGGACATTTTGGTTTGAACTAGGATAAATTGGTTGTGTGATTTTCTTTCTCTTACTTTCTTTACTTTTAGTTTATCACATATTGGATTAAAGAGCAGGATTATGTTTCTTAGGAATCTGACACTTTTTAAATGAATCATTATTTAAAGAAACACCATATATCTTATCATTTCTAAGTCTCACATTATGAATTGCACAAAGGGAATGGAAAAATGACATTAAAATAATGCTTTATTTCACGTTGTGTCGTGTATGAAATTTTCATTTGGTGTCAAACGGACCACATGAGCTCATATATCACATTGTCATATTTAATTACATAAATACAACTCATTTGCATCACCAAAATTGGCCCATAACTCGTGAAATTCAAAGGGGAGCATCAAACACACACTATTATTTTTGGCCAGAATTTTAGTTTTTCTGTCACAATTTTAAAAATTTATAACTAAATCCAAAAAAATCAAAACCCAACAAACTTTACCATTCTAGAAAGTTATGGATGTCTACCACATGTCTGGGCTACTGGTTTAGATTACTGATATGAAGTTTCAAAATTCATAACTAATTCAAGTAAAATTGAAATCCTGAATTCTTGCCCATTATAAAAATATAAACATGTCTAATTTATGCCAAAAATATGTCTAGGCCATGAGCCATAACATAGAAAGCGTTTGACACATGAAAAAGGGTAAATGTTCAGACAGCTACTGGTATTGATGCAAGTGTCTGCTATAAACTTTGAAAATATCCAATTAATTAAAAAAAAAATTTAATCCATGCAAATAATACCAATTTGAAAATCTATAAATGTTACCTTTATGGTAAAAATATACTCAGACCAGAGAAAGTACGTTCAGATACTGAAATTCAATGGAATAGTAACTTAGGTCGTGCTGCGCTATTGTTGCTATTCCAAAAATTCAAAATTTCATATCTCTTAGTTCAGACCTCCAAATGAGGTGCTTCCATTTGATATAAGTCACTGTGAATGTTTAGTTTCTAGCTATAAAATTTTGTAGCCATTGGACCACGTTTGCCCCTTGGATGACACAATTTCACAACTGATCAAATGAACAGTATTGATGCAAATCTGAAATTCTGATACCAATTTTGAAAAATCATAAAAAATTTCATAGACCTCCAAATTACCTTATCTTTAGCTTTCCAAAAAGCTCTGGGCAAGATCTACTTGTATGAAAAATTTTAAGTCAAGAAGAGGTCATTTGGTCAGACTTTGCTATAGCTCAAAAATACGACACTTTTGGTTCCAATAAAGGGACAAATTTGGTCGAAATGAACCATCCATTGTTTCACACATATTTGAGCAACTTGGAAAGCATAAATATAGGATAAATAAGTCTCTCATAAGGTCTGAACCCTCATGCAACTCAAATTCATCATGCCACTTCCATAAATATAGATTCACAAGTGGACTCTCAAGTGGTCAAAATACATAATTCTATTTATTAAACTCTATTCTTGATACATACACTAAATTTATATAGTTTTACACTTGTTCAAAGTGTCATGGCTCAAAAATAACATGTACATATCTACTTTGACATTCTAAATATCCTAGTACATAAAAAATAGAAAGATTTGTCAAAAGATAGAGATTTAAGCTCATTGGCTTCTATCCTTTGGATTTTAAACTCTACCTAGATCATATGAGATGAGAGAAAGGAGGAGGTGAGATTCATTGAATCTTAATAGCTCATACACCTATCCAAGTACATTTTTAAGGCATGTAACATGTCAAAGGTACAAGTATGTAATCAATCTATTCATGAAGCATTCCACTTTCATATTTTTGTGTCACAAACTCATGTCAAGTATAAGAATGAGTTCTAGGGACTTTTGGTTTTCTCCTCACCTCATTTCTAGGACTTTTAGATTGTCTCACTCTTAGTTCTTGGGACTTTTAACTTAACCTCACTCATCCAAGGGACTTTTGGCCTTATCTCACCTATGCATGAGACTTTTGGTACTACTTCACCCTTATAAGTCATTTCCACCATTCAAAGACATTCAAGAAAGCATATTGGTACCAAAATAGCAACATAGCATCAAGTGGCATGTCTCAAATATATAAACATACACACAAGCACACAATAACACATATGCAACAAGAAAATGCAACAAGAAAATGTGGAGAGCTACCTTGGTGCAAATTCAAGCCTTACTTTGCTTGTTTCTTCTCTTTTTAGTTCCACAAATACAAAGAGGTGGGGTTAGATTTCCTTGCCCTACTCACAATAAACAACACTTAATTATACTCTTGGAACAAGTTATAACATTCAACTCACTCTTAAGACTACACTTTGTTCTTTTTGGCACAATATGGTTCCATTAATGACTTAATGAAGCAACTACCACAAGTAAAATTCTTGGTTCCATTCTCTTGCCATATTTAGACCTCTTGACCTCATTTAAGGTCCTTGAAACCATCACACACTCATTTTCACAAACCTAGGTCTATGTGCTTCATAAGGTTATATTATGGAAGCCATTGCCTCATCTTCCAACCTAAGGCTTTTAAATTTTTTTCAAGGGTTTCTCCTATCTTCTTTTATCATATAAAATCCCAAATCAAGCTTGGAACCATTTAAAACATCCCCTAGCTATCTCTAAGAGTCTTGACCGATTTATGCTTTTATTAAAGACTTATGGAGTTTGAGATTTTTTCTTAATGGATGGGGCATTTGGGAGGCTCCCTAAGAGTCTTAGAAACTCAAAAAAATACTCACATATGATGGGAAAGTCTTGAATCAACCCAGATTTTAAACTATATTCAAGCACCCTACACTTTTCTAACTTGAGTTTTACTAGCTTTTCATACATTTCTTTGATGTAATCTATCTTTTCATGGCTTAGTTTGATGGATTCTTTTGGATTATAAAATAGAAACTCTTCCTTCTTTATGGTTTTGTTTGAGGCATCCCACCATGGAAGAGGAGAAGGAGAAAAAGAAGTAACAAGGGAAGAGAAACTACCTTGAAATCAATCTTCCTTCAAGAGCCCTTCTTTTTCCCTCTTCCTCCTCCTTAAAATTTGAATTTCTCTCCTTTGATCTGAACCCAAATCAGCACCAAAAATTACATTAAAACCATGGAAAGATGAAGCAAGAAGGGGAGGATGAAGTTTCAAGAGGAAGGAGCATGAAAATCTTACACTTTCTTACCTTTCCTTGGCTTTTCTTCCTCCAAAATTTTCTTTCTTTGTGCGCCTAAGATAGCAACTTCTTTTTTGAGATTTGGCCAGAAGAAAGTCAATTTAGAGAGGGGAAGGCTGAATGTGGATTTAAAAGGAGTATTTAGAAGCTTCTTTGTACAATTTGTTTCCATTTTTGCCCTTCCATAATGACATTTCTGGTTTGACATTGTTTTAGCTCATTTTTGAGAACTGTCTTTTCCATCATAAAATTTAGATTCCCAATTTAATAAAATGCATTTGGAATCACTCAAATCGGAGTTAAAACTTTCCTGAACGAACAAGTCAAAATTTAGGTCAACTGACGTAGGAAAGAGTACACCGGAAGGACTTTACCAGTCTCGGGGCTTCCTATGGTTTTTGGGGCCTCTGAGAACCCTGAATAACTTAAAATTTCCATTTTAAAAGCCCTTCTAGGTGTTTTTCTCAAAATTGCACTTATTTATGAAAATATTACTGGCCTTTTGACAAATTTTTTGAATTATTCCAATCCCAATTTCTGGGCAACTCAAGGCTCAAATTCTCATTTTCTATTATTTACAATTTCATTCAAATTTTATTTGGCCTTGAATCACTCATCTCAGGAGACTTACTTTTTAAATTGGCCCGTTTTAGTGTTTTTACAACGTACCGGGCATTACAGAAAGCAAGATAATTTTTAAAATCTAATTCAACCTTTTTTTAAATTACTTTTAGACTAATAGAGATGGTTTTGAATAATTTTAAATTGCAAAAGGTTGCTAATCGTGACTATAGGATTCTAGGCCACTTGCATTTGTGCCTCTTAGAACATCATACAAATATCAATCCATTTAAGATGGTTTTGAATAATTTGAAACAACAAAAGCCTATTGATTGTGGCCATCAGGTCCTAGGCAATGATAAGTCTCAATTATATCTATATTTTCATATCTATTTTAAGGACTTATCATTAGTTTTAGTAAATTTTCTAGTGTTTTCTTGAGTTTATTGTCATTTTTATATTTTGTAAATATTCATTTAATTGTTAAATAAATAAGTTCAATTGAGGATGTAGTTATTTGTGTAAGGAAAATATTAGTTGCAAGCCAATGAGGGTTGACCAAAGGAAGCTGACAGTTGTGAAAGTAGAAAGTATCATAGTTGTTATGTGAAAAAGTCTAAAACCTAAAAAAGACATCTTGCACAATTAAATTAGAAGGATTTTGCATAGCTACAATTCGAAGTGAGAAAAACCCTAGGAGGACACCTATGCAATTGTGTTAGAAGGATTTTGCATGGTTATTTGAAAAACCTTGGAAGCCTTAGGTGTTGAGACACTTGTGCAACTACAAAAGGTGTATCTTTTGTAGTTGCATACTATAAAAAAATTAGTTATTTGCAGCATGTATTTACTGGTGGTTTTAAAAAATGACTGACAAATGTGCTATTACTAGCGGTGAATCCATTGGCTATGAAGCCATTAGAAATTAAAGCATTTACTGATGGTTTTTAAGTCAATTTCTGGTGGTTTTTGTAATCACTAGTAAATACATAGCAATCACTGGTGGTTCATAACAATTTTTGGCAAACATAAACTGCCAGTAATTACCAAAAAGGCTCCTTTCAATTTTTTACTTTGCACTTGAGCTTCTCTCTTCATTTTCATTCTTGTGCACCTCATGTTATCACTTTTGCACCCTCCAATTTTTCATTTTTGCTTTTTAAACCCCTGATCTCCTTCATCTATTCTTCATTTATGCTTTCTAAAACTTTGTCGTTTTACTTGTTTCATTGGGTTTCCATGGCTTGCGAGCTTAATCTCTTCCTTATGCCTCATTTTTGTCTTTGTTTTTCTCTTCAACTTCTTCCACCTTTAGCAATTGATCTTCTTTCACCTTTAGTGATTGATCTCCTCACCAAAATAACTATTATTATTAATTTTAGACTTTAGACTATTGAAGTGTATAATAGTATAATTTAGATTTTATACTAAAGGAGAAAAGGACAAAGAAGAGGTTTAAAGAGACATAAAAAGAGACAAATAGAAGCAAGAGAGTGTGAAGTCTCATAGCTTAAGTGAGGATCAAACCTTTGACTTTGTCATGGCTCTGGCATTTGTTCTTCATCTTAAGATTGTTGCTTAGCAATTCCCATAAGTCTTTCACACTACGATATTCAATTTGATTATCCTTTTCTATATGTATTTTTTGTTGAAATAAATCTTTCTTTAAATTTTTTATTCATCCCCCTAATTGTTTCATTTATCATTTTTTATAGTTTTCTATTACTACTATTGACTATTCACTAGAGATTAAAGTTCCAAAAATGATCAATTTTTTTTTGGGTTTATTTCTATAATTATTATTAAATCTAAATCATTTAAGAAATCAAATAATTCTTCTCTTATGTTCCATTTTTGCCATAATATATGCATTTACCTTATGACACATAGTTGATTGCTCAATCATATATCTTTGAGTAAAGAGTTGTAAATGCAAGTTCCTTTCTTATAACATTTTAACTTTTAGATTACCAAATGCCAACCTATTCCTATATCTAGTTATAGATTGGTATTGCCTTAGTTTTGTGTGTATAAATGAGATAGTACAACCTTAAATTTCTTCTTTGCATGATCATTCTACTTTCTCTTTTTCCATTATATCCTAACTTTGGTTCTTATCTTAATTTGTCTATTCCATATAATGGTTGCCTCTTTAAGTTCAACAATAAGCAATAATCTTTAGCCATCATCTAACAATATTATTCTGATTACTTCTTGAAAGCAATGTCTTAAATTTCTTTCTTGCTGAATGTTGTAAAGAGCATGGTCAAAGAGTTCTTGCCATTATGGAAGTAACATATTTGAAATGAATTTTAATGGACATAGTATCATGTTTTGATATTACCTGCTACTTTGTTATGTTATTTGCAGTGTAATACATGGATGTTATGTTATCTCCCATATTAGTTTTTGAAAATTGTTAAAGTAAGAAAAAAAGTTTCTTGAATTAATTTTAATTGATATTTAACCTTTTTATTTTAATTAGTCTACAGTTTAAAGAAATATTTTGTTATATTTTAAAGTTTATGAATCATTTCTTTAATTAGATCTTAGTTCAAGAAGGTTTCCCTTTTTCTTTTCTTCTTTCTTTTACAAATGTCCCTGTTTCATCTTTAACATAATTAAGAAAATAATATTCTATTTGCATTAATGATTCACTTTATTACAAGAAGATGTGGGACTAGTAGCCAACATAGGTTTAAACACCTATCCCATATCATGGTCAAGACTTATTCCAAGTTACAATCATTTATCAAACTATTAATATGAAAAGAATATGATAATATGAAGGACATTTAAGTAAGATGGTCAATTTGGCTTGTAATTGTTGTTGATGTTAATGTAAGAAAAGTAGTGTGGATATATTGGAATTAATATATTTACTTTTGCTTTCTTTTTCTCCCTCTAACAAACACTGTTAAGGATTTAAATGCCACTAAAAAGGCATTAGACTTGACTATCAATTAGTAAACAGCAATTTGTTTGATAATTGCTCTCTAATATGTTTATTATAATTATTATGATGGCATCAATGCTATTGTAATGTTACAAGTTTTTGAGTTCCATAATGTTTGAAGAGTACTCTAATAGAAGGAGAAAGAATGTAGGCTTGAGACTTCCTTCATTCATGAAAATTGAATGCAGGTTGTATGGGTAATTGCTACAGTTTATTTCTTCATCACATTGCCTACCAAATCCTAACTTTAGCCAATCTCCATTTTTAAGTATGCCATCTCGTGCTATTGTTTAAATTTGATTTTATAATTTTCTTTTGAAATGAATGTTGGTGCTATTGATATTCGTTATTATCCAAATTCATATTCTAACCACAAAATTCAATCAACTAAATTCCTAAACATTAATTTAATCCCATAACAATTTAAAAGAACAAGAAAGATTGAATGCAAAAGCATACTTGAATCCGTAGCCAGAAGTGTGATACAAGATTAATTGGATTGATCTTCTAGATTATCACTATATGAGATTTCTGAACGTTCTCTATGAAGAGAAGGTAGAGAGCGTTTTTAACATATATTCAATTTAGAGATCATGACCCCTATTCATACACTTAATTAGTGATATTTATAATTTATCCCCTTATCAAATTATAAATATAACAAATATAACTTTGGTCTCTACCCATAAATTTTCATGACAATTATACCCCTAAGCCTTAAAACTTTGATTCCATTTGAATTGTTGGAATATGAACTTATTCCCACTGAATTTTTGGAGTAAGCTCATAATGGCCACATATTTTTAATATTTACATGTGTGGCCTCATATTTTGAATTTTATTCTAACAATCTCTCACTAGTCCATATGTGTAAACCTTAAAAAAAATGTGTTTATCTTTATGAGCTTAAAAATTTTTGCCATTGTATATACAAGGTATAAACAATCTGGTCTATTGATTGCATTAATATATGATCAAAGAGGTTTTCATCATATTCATAATGACTAAACCATCAATGGTCACATATACTAATACAATCAAATGACATAGATCAATCATGGATGTGTAGCATGGAAAATTACACACAATGTGATCTTTTACATGTCTATTTTTCAACTGCTCATCCTTTACTTTAGTGAAATCATTATTTTAACATAATGTGACAGAGTGAAACACAATTACTGAATAACTTTATTTATGATCAAAAAATATATTTTAGAACATAAGGGTCTTAAATTGAACACTAAATACATACTCCCATTATTAAGGTATCATCAAATATAATAACACTTATATAAGTAGTATACTCATGAAAGATCATGGGTGGTAATCCTTTTGTAAGCAGATTTACTATCATGGAGTTTGTCCTAATGTATTCATTGGATATTTGTCTACTCTACACTATTTCTTTCATAATTAGGAACTTGATGTCTATGTGCTTTAACTTAGATGAGTTCCTGTTGTTATTAAAATACAAAATTGCTAACTTATTGTCACAATATAACTTTAATGGTCTTTCTATATTTTTTAAAATTTGCAGCTTAATGATAAAGTTTTGTGGCCATATTTCTTGGTCAAATGCCTCATAACATGCTACAAATCCTGCTTTTATGGTGGAAGAAGTTATAAGTATCTGTTTAACACTTTTCCAAGAAATGGCTCCACTAGCCAACAGAAAAATGTAGCATAATGTGGATTTTTTACTATTTTGATATCTAACATAGTCAGAATTAGAATACCCTATAATCTCTAACTGATTTAATCTATGATATGTGAGCATGTAATTCTTCGTTCTTTTCAAATAGCACATAACCTTTTTGGTTACTTTCTAATAATCCATTCTAATATTATTTAAATATCTACCTAGCATATCAATAATGTACATAATATTTAGATGTGTAAAAACTTGAGTATATCTTAGACTCCCAATAGTTGATGCATAAGGAATCTTTTATATTTCTTCAATTTCAAGGTTATTTTTAGGGCACTAACTGAGGCTAAACTTGCCACCTTAGTAATAGGGGTACTATCTAGTTTGCAATCCTTCATGCCAAACCTTTTAAGGACTTTATCAACATGGTTCCTTTGTGATAACCTAAGAATACCTTGAGTTTGATTTTGATGTATCCAAATTCCTAATACAAAGGAAACTTTGCTAAGATCTTTTATTTTAAAATTCTTTGATAAGAATCTCTTGGTTTTATTAAGTATGGCTATAACATTAGTGGCAAACAGTATGTTATCTACATATAGAACCAAGAATATGAACTTACTCCCATTGAATTTTTACTACACATAGTTATCAATTGCATTTACCTTAAAACCAAATAAGATAATTGCTTGATGAAATTTATGACAGGATTGTTAGGAAGCTTACTTGAGTTCATAGATGGGCTTTGTTAGTTTGCAAACCATCTTCTTTAGGTCCTCTAACTTAAGGTTTTCTTATTACACCATATAGATTATTTTATCAATGTTACCATTGACAATGTCACCATGGAGAAATGGTGTTTTGATATCTATCTAATGAACCTCAAGGTCAAAAGGTGCAACTAAGACTATGATTATCCTAAAAGAGTCTTTCGTGGAAATTGGAGAGAAAGTCTCTTTATAGTCAATCACTTTCTTTTGAATAAAGCCCTTAGCCACAAGGCAAGCCGCATATGTCTCCATATTATCATTTGCATCCCATTTGGTTTTAAGTATCTATTTGTAACTAATGGGTTTTGCACTTTCTCATAATGTAATGAGTTCCTGAACTTTATTGTCTTACAAAGACTTATACTCCTTATTCATTGGTTTAATCCACTTTTGAGAATTAGGGCCTTGTATATTTTGATAGACATTGATTGGATCATCATCCATTATACCATTATCTTCATCATGTTCTTAAAGGAGCATAATGAAGTCATTTGGAATTGTATTTCTCCTTTCTCTAGTGGATCTACACAATGGCACCAATTATTGAGGCCATTAAGTTTGTTCTAAAGGGACAATTACCTTATCTTGAATGGGAGTTAGACCAACATTATCCTATTGAGGTTTCAGATTCACTTCTTAAATGATAATAGGTATAGAAACTTGAATGTTGTCAAAAACAGTAGTAAGAATTGGTTTAAGAATTGAAACCAATTATTCCTTAATGATAATCTTTCTAGTCTTATTTCTCCTCCAAACTTAACATCCTTAAAAAACTATGCAATTTTGGTTTCAAATATAGTCTTAAGTATGGGATCATGAAACTTGTAGGCTTTAGAACGTTCAAAGTAACCAATAAAGTAACTACTTTTTGTTTTGGAGTCCAGTTTCTTTTCTTGAGGCCTATAAGGCTATGCCTTAGTTGGATATTCCCAAATGTGAAAATGCTTAAAATTAGGCTTTCAACTTGTCCTAAGCATATTAGTGTTTTAGTAGTTTCTCCAGTTAACACTCTATTCAAAATATAGACTATTGTCTTAAGTGTTTCTCCCCAAAGTGACTCTAGCAAAGTGGAATGACTAGTCATACTCCTTACCATGTCCTGAAGAGTCTGACTTTGTTTTTCAACTGTACCATTTATGCTAGATGACCCTAGCATTGTGTACTGAGATATTATTCTTGATTCTTCTAGGAATCTAGCAAATGGTCCTGGACAATATTCACCTAAACTGTCATATCTGCCACAATATTCATCACCACAATCAAATCTAACACTCTTAATTCTTTTGTTACGTTGATTCTCAACTTAAGCCTTAAAGACTTTGAACATGCCCAAGGCCTTAGATTTTTCATAAATCAAATATAGATACCCATATCAAGAATAGTTGTTTATGAATAATATAAAGTATTGTTGACTATTTTATGAAGGCTTAGGAAATGGTCCACAAATATTAGTATATTTCAATTCTAAGATGTTTGGACTTTTATGGGCACCTATTTGCTTAACTCTGGTTTGTTTTCCTTTGATATAGTCAATATAAGCATTAAAGTTAGTAAAGTCTATATCACTCAAAATTCCATCAGACACAAGCCGTTCAATTCTTGGTTTAGAAATGTGACCTAGTCACTTATGCCATAATGACCTTGAATTTTCTTGATTAATTTTTTGCTTAGTGTTATGTGATGGCCCATGTAAGGTTTCTTGATAAGATGCTATCGTGTCAAGTAAATACAATTATCACAAAATAGTAGATAATTCAAATATTACAAACTTATTGTTTCGAAATGAACAAGAATATCTTGATTTATCCAATATAGAAATAAAAACCAAATTCTGCTTAAAAGATAGTGCAATAAAAGTATCTATTTAATCTAAATAATAGTCAGTTCATAATAACAACCTAAAGTGATCGATTACTTCTACATCAACCAACTTGCCATCTTCTACATAAATGCTTTTTTCATCGTCAATTAGCTTTTGGTAGCTCAAACAATCTTACATAGAAACACTTATGTGAATAGCAACACCAAAATCTAACCATCAAGTGTTTCTAGATATTGAAGTTAAATTAAAATCAAAACAAACCAAAGTAAAGGATGTACCTTTCCTGACACACCATGCATGATACTTGGTATAATCCTTCTTTTGATGTCCAATTTTCTTACAGAAGAAACACTTATCCTTGTCTTGGATAGGTTTCTTCTGATATGGACTCTTAGCAGCCTTAAATAAATCTCTTTCTCCTTTTGCCTTTTTCCTTAAAGGTGGTTGCCATATTAGCATTTGTAGTGTTATCTTGCTTTAATCTCTCTTCCTTTCACATAAGATAAGAAATGAGCTCATTAAGAGTCCGTTTCTCCTTCTAGTAGTTATCACTAACTTTAAATGGACTGTATTGCATAGGGAGAAAGATTAAAACTAGATGCATTAATGGGTCTTTAGATAGCTGAAACTTGAGCTCCTTAAGCTTAGTAGCTATGTGAGATATTTCCATGATATATATATTCCCTGATATTTCCTTTGCTTATGTACTTTATGGAAAACAAGCATTGCAAAAGCGTGTTTGTTTATGCCTTATTTCTTTTTTACAAAGCGTTTCTCAATTCCAATAAGAAAATCTTTGGTATTGCTGATCCCTTTGGACACTGCACCCCTAACGGATTTTGGAATGTCACAATTAATGATCATTAGACTCATGCAGTTTAAGCAATCCCACTAAAGTATCTTCGTTCATTAAAGGAACTTGTAACTGTAAGAGAAGAGGGTTGCTTTGTCTTTAGCGTAAGTTTTAGATCCATGCAACCTAGCATAATCTATATGTTTTTTTTTTCATTTATTGAAATTGGTTCTATTTAAAATGGGAATAAAACTCAAATTAGTGAATATAGATGAAGTAATAGCTAAAAGAAATGAATACAACACAATAAGCATACTCACATCAAATATTAACTCTTAGCAATAAATTCAAATAATTAAAACCCAATATGACAAGATACTGGTACAACATTAATATTAAGTCCTTGGACAATAGTATTCATTGTAAGTAGTAATCTTGTTACAATGATCAAATGCTAACAATAATTACTGCCAAATAATAAAATGATCTTTAGATAAACTCATTATTCACATGTAAAACCTTTCTTTGGGTGCATGAATAATTTGGCTAGATATCAACCTTCCTTTAGGTCGATTAAGACACCCGCATGATATTACACATACACATAACATCTATTATTTATCATGAAAAAAAACTTCACAATAGAGGTCATTTTTGTGACATTTTGTATTAATTAATTCACTTAAAATAATGGAAAGCTTTAAGGGAATACAAATATTACTTAATATAATTATTTCAATTTAATTACTATAAAAAATACCAAAGTTTATCTTAAAGATATATTGTAACATGTTATATATCTTATATTAAAATAACGTAATGTATTAAAGTTATATAACGTGTTATATGTATATATATCCCTTGTATGCTGCCAGTCCCCCTACTTTATTTCCCTTTTTTTGTATTTTTAATTTCTTTAGTTTTAACTTTTGACATTCTAAACCTACCCCCTCCTTAGGTGTTTCTAGACTATGACATCATCTTAATTTGAACCTCCATTTTTTTATTTTTATAATTAATGAAAGCTTCATAAAGCTATAACTATTGGAGTTTAAACGGTAAAGAAAGAACTAAATGTCAGTGATGGTTTGTTCAGGTGTTGGGGGGGACTTTTGTGGCATGTGAATAGTTTCTAGCAAGGGGGAAAACTTGTGCCACCGATGATGATCAACAGCCTTCACCATCGGCCATTTATTAAAAAACTCAATTTGAATTTTTTTTTTCAAAATCTAGAAATTTCAAGTTGAGAAAAATGGATCCTAATTGTCAAAATTCCATAAAATGGTGTCTCAAATGGCATAAATTCAATCCTAAAATATTGAATCTATGCAAAATTTCATCTAAATATGTCAAATTCTAAGTACTAAATTATCAAAATTGGGTGTCAAAAAATTGTATAATCTTAACCTTCATTGTAACTTGATAACTGTAATGATGAATTGAAACAACAAATTCAATCAAAATTTTAACTAAACATCAAACAACCCTAAAATCATGGTAACCATGAAAACCAAAATTCAACTTTAAATTCTAGAAAAAAGATTATTTTGAAAAATTGATTATGGGATGGCTCTAATGCCACTTTTTGAAATTGGTTATTTTGAATCTATCTAAATTCATATTCTATCCACAAAATTCAATTAAGCAAATTCCTAAACATGAATTCAATCCCATGGCAATTCAAGATAACAAGAAAGACGACATATGGAAGTATACCTGTATTTATAGCTAGAGATGTAATACAAGATTCACCAAATTGATCTTTTAGGTTGTCACAATATAAGGTTTCCTAATGTTCCCTGTGAAGGGGAGGCAAAAAGCATTTTTAACACACATTCAATTTAGGGATCACGATCCCTATTTATAAAATCAATTTGTGATATTTACAATTTGACCCCTCATTAAATTATAAATATTTTTTGGTCTCTACACATAAATTTCTATAACAATTATACTCATAAGTCTTAAAACTTTAATTCCAAAATAGATTACTTTATTTAGACTTAATACATAATGGCCACACCTTTTTAGTATTGACATGCGTGGTCTTACATGTTGAATTTTATTCCAATAGATATAGCACAATGCAAGCAATAATTTTGGCCGTTATCAAATATTCTCCACAGGTTAAAATCCTTTTCTTTTGTATACAAATGTTCTCTAATGTGTGTTCTTAATTTGTACACTTGCAATTTATCTTTCAACTTTTCGAGTAAGGATTTTGTGGTTAAAATCTGACTATTAGAGCTTAAAGAAATATCAATGCTCTAAACGTTGAAATACTTGATGCATTGAACTGTAGTTGAGTTGATGAGGGGTTCCAAAGTGATAACAATACATTTGCTACTTCTACTGCTACCACCTACTCAGGTACACTTCAAAGCCTTCGTTTTTGTTCTATTAGTTCTATCTAAGAATCATGATAGCATTATTAGATTTTAGGAATCAAATCTAGTTCTCATCAAGATTCGTTGTTTGGTTATAGTGTTATATTTTAAAGAATGAAAAGAATCTTAGAAAGACTAGTCTATAATTGATATTTACATGCATTGTCGCGTAGTGTTATTGCTGATTCTTTCTTCTTCTTTTATAGGCCTCTTTGATCCTTAAAGGGGCAAATGAGTATGCTTGATGAGATGGATAGAGCTTTGCATGACGCTTTATCAATTGTCAAGAGAACTCTTGAATGAAATACAGTAATCTTTTACATACTTCAGCTTTTCATCCCACTTTGATTGAAGATCCTTATATTCTTTTCATTTTTAGCTTTTCATCCCACTTTGATTGAAGATCCTTATATTCTTTTCATTTTCAGCTTTTATATTTGTTTCATTAGGTTTTAAAACGTCTTTAATGTAATTTCTTTTATTGTCCGAACTCTGAGTATAATAATGCAACTCATGATGATCAGAGAGGCTTAGTAAATTGGTAAAATTGAATTATAATTACCATGATGTATGAGGCCAAATAACCAAGGGAAGTGACAAAGGTAAGGAGTTGTAGATTTTTTTAATAATTAAACTCAGTATTAATTAAACGAACCCCTATGGCAATTAATTTTTCTAATAATTTTTTTTATAAAAACCTATTATCCCTGATTATTTTATGACTGAAACTACGCATTTTTGTTTAGAATGAAGGTTTACATGTAGCATTTCAGTAACTCTCGCAAGTATGGCGCAACCAGAGGCTTCTTTCCTATAGATCATGACATGTTCTGTTGTATGCATGTGCTTCCATGTACTTTTGTTGGAAGTTATTCAATCTCATTGGACTTTAACAAGTCTTGATGCTTTTATAGTGGAATTGTCATGGAATTAATTAAAAATACTTATATTTTCTTGGTTTTAGTATTAACTGGTATTGTAGGGATATGATTAATGTGAAACTCTTTTTTGTAGCAAGCTTTGCGTTTTCCACAAACTTTCTCACTTAATTATTTGATCATTAATTTCTTTTTGTGAAATATGACGCAGGGATAAGAAATTAGAGACTAATTCCAAGAAAATGGTTGAATAAATAGATTAGGAGTTCACATAATCTCAAAAGAGTCAGCTTCTGTTGATGAGGTTTAATGCCCGTTTGTTTAAGCTTAAGGAAAAAGTGATTTTTAGTTTAATTAAAAAAGTGATTTATCATTTAGAGATTTTTATAAAAAATAAAAATTATTAATGTTTAGTTACAACCGTAAAAAATACTTTTTACTTAAAAAACGACTTTTAATTTTAAGAAGCTAATCACAATAACTTTTTTAAATAATCAGAAATCTGATTTTTTTTTAGATTCTAATTATTTTTAAAATTTTAAACAAACATCTTAAAGTTTTATAAAAGTAATTTTAAAAAAAAAGTAATTTTTTTTAAAAAAAGCTTAAACAAACAGGCTCTTAGTTCTTTTTCTCAAAATCTATTTAAGTCAAATGATGCTTCCAAATTTATCAAATTAGTACTTTACTGGTGATTGTTGGCAAGCCTGTAAATATGGACTCTAAGGTTCTCTATGAGGATAAACAATTCAAGAAGACAAGGATAACCCATGAAGCTAATTTTGTGATTTGAAAGTGCAAAAATGTTGTAAAGATATTAAGCCCCACTGGTCGTTGCTAATAGTACTTAAAAGACAATTTTCAAGGTAATGGGGAAATTACTAGTTGGTTTGTTTCTACAGTCCTATATGTCAAAATTAAATATAAGCAATTTCTTTAAAATTCATGTTTGTATATTATTAGTTACTTATTGTTACTTTAGATTCTTCGAGGAAAATATCAAGTCAACCGAGGGCTTCCCTTCAAGGTCTTAAGTATTGCAAATGAAATTCTGGAACAAGCAGTAGAACTTGTTACCAATGATAATCTTGATCCTTGTTGGGTGCAGTTATAGAACAAGCTGGTACTGATAAAGTTAGTTCTACTAATTGTGTAGTACTTGTGGTAGATATATCTGGCTTACAAATTTGTGCTTTGCAATGGATCTTTTTTTTTTTATTAGTTTTAATACTGGAGTTTTGGCTTTTAAATTATGTTTTTTATGATTTGTAACTTTTATTATCAAACTTGCAACACTACGTTGCACTTCAAGAAAGAAGGTCCTTAGGAGATAATCCCGAGGGCAAAAAGGTGTTTTACCTCTCTAAAAAAAAGAGTTCTTCTTATTCTTTATTTTTAGTTTTTTCTTTTCCTAAATTAGATGTAATTTTAACTTTTTTGTATTAAAATTTAGATTTGGACTTTTTTTGGGCTAGTGTTTAGATTTGAACTTGGAGGTGTGTCGTCTATCTTTTTTTGTTTTGGCAGATTTTTTTCCTACTGTAGAGGTGTGGGCTAGGTTGTCTAGTTATATTTGATAACTCTACTATGTCATCTTAATTTGGCCATAGTGCCTTTTTCTGTAAAGAGATATCTAATTCTTAAAAAAAAAAAAATTAATGTCAGCAAAATCTAAAAGAAAATTAAAGATTTGTTCAATTTTTAGACTGTAAATTTAAGAATTGCTGTTGATGGTTTTAGAATATTATTTATTTTGCAGAAGTATGGTTAAATATCAAAGCTTTGGTCTAAGGTGTTAACTCGCCTTGTCATTTTTGTTTGGTCCTTGAACACCAAGTGGAGCAATGGGCATCCTCATGCATGGAGCACTTATACTATGATTAAAATAAACATAACTAATCAATTAATAAATATGATTGATCAAATCAAATAGTGAATTCTTTGGCATCTGATCTCTCAATCTTTTTATCTTTACCATTCAAAATTTACCTCTTCTTTTTTTTTTTTTATGGTTCCAATTTTCTCTGTCTTCCCACCCTTCATGGTGTTTAAATTAGCGTAATGGATGAATTCATCACATGCAAATCCAAATGGTAAGTCTTCATTCTTCAATTTAACAACTATCATATTGCTTTGTCTTTTTTTTTTTTTGCATTTTACTTGATATTTCTCTGAAATTTTGGTTTCAAGCAAGTATGCTATACTTTATTTGTTTTAAATTTTGATAGTTGTAAAGAGAAATAAAAATGGAAATTATGACCAATTATATACAAAAGAAATATGAGAATATCTTAGTATCAAGTGAATTACATAAATAAAGATTTAAAAAAATAAATATGATTCAAGTCATAATCTATATGGGATTCCCTACACTCTTAAAAAAATTAGCTGTATGGATTTGTATTAACAACTAGATGTGTTTATAGATTTGAATTAAGAAAAATTTTCATCCATGCACATTATTAAAGGGACATGGTTGGATTGAAAAGAAAGACTTTTAAGTCGAGTTAAAATTTAGAGGCTAAAATTATCTGAAACTTAGCTTTTTAACCTTTTTGATTGGAAAAAAATTATTTATTAAATGCATATTTACTTAAATTGTTCTTGTTTTTAGGGAGTTATTCATGATCTACTCCTTCATCCTCTTCAAACCATGCATCAGATAGCTAAGGAATGAATTTTTTTTTTTAATTTTGGAATATTTTGTGAACTTATAGTGTTTCTTAATTTTAAATGCTTAGTTAAACATTATGCACAACTTGTAGTATTTTTCATTTTAATTTTGTTAAAGTAACAAATTTACTAACGACTCATTTAGTATGCAAAAGTTAGATATAAGAAATAGAAATGAAAAGAAAAAAAGATAATTTTATGGATAAAAATGACTTTAATGTCTTTACTTTTAATGATTAAAAAATACTTAAGTAATGATTAGTATGTGGTATTAAGTAATGATTAAATAATAATTATAAGGTTAAAATATACATTTTACCCAATTTTCCATTTCCACCTCATATCAAACATGCTGTAGTAGTATTTTACTTTGACAAATATATTAAATATGTGATTTCATTTCATAATGGTTGATTATAATGTTAAAAACAATATAATCAATTATGCATCTAATATAAATGTATAAACCAAATTTTTTTAGGATTACATGTAATATAAATATCAATGTAAGACAATTTTTTTAAAAAAAAGTTTTAGCAAAGGTTTTGAATCATAAAAAATGATGTAACCAATTTTTTTTTAATAATTTGTGGTGGGAAATAAATGCTAAAAAATAGGGATGTACATGGATCGGGCAGGTAGGGTTTTAGCATTGCCCAATGCCTAACTCGATTTTAAACAAGCTTTAAAATTGAAACCCATTGCCCAGGCTCGAGCCCGACCCGATTTAATACCGGGTGAGATCAGATTAAACCGAACAGCCTAATATTTTTATTTATTTATTTATTATAAAAATTGTAAAATAACCTTAAAAAAGAAAACTTTTATATAAATCTTTATGAAATTATATTTTATCCTTAAATAATTAAAATTTTGATATAAATTTTTATAAAAAATATGTTTTTTTTTATTTTTTTAGATTTGATTAGACTAATATATCCTTTATGGCCAATCAAAATTTATTATTAAAATTATAAAATAATACTTAAAAAAATTTTATATAAGTTTTTATAAAATTATATTTTGTCTTTAAAAAAATTAAAGTTTTGATATAAATTTTTATTAAAAAAATATTTTTTTTAAAAAAAAGAAAAATTATTTTTAGGCCGAGTCTGGCCAACATAGCCCTAAAGGTTGGCCCAATGCCAGACCTGGCCTAACCCGACTCGATTTGGCTGGGTAAGGCCGAGCCCATCGGGCCTTGGGGCCCGGTGAATGCCCTGACTGGAAAGAAACATCTAAATTGTCATAAAATACAAAAAATAACTAACTTGGTCTTTCTATTTGCAGCAATTATTCCCATAATCAAAAAATAACAATGGCTAATTAAGTACTTATGATTGTAACAGTGGCAATTAGCCAATTGTTGCTTAGTCATTTTGTAGTGGTTAAAAACAGTTGCTCATTACCAAAAGAAATTTCTAATAAATGATAGTCTTTTAGGGAGTGGTAATACGTGGCAAAATCATATTTGATGTTGGTTAGTGCCCTTCTATCTCTCTTAAGCTTATAAATACCCTATTTATGACGTGAAAAGAAAAGGAAAGACATTATTGGAGTGTTGTTATAGTACTTAAGTGCATATTTGATGATTTAGACTATTATTGATACTCAATGACTTATAAAAGTTATAAGGATAAAGACCTGTAGTCTTTTACAATTAGTTGCTTAGGATATCTATCCTAAGCAATGTATCTTTTTTGTCTTTACATTTTTTTATTTTTATTTTTATTTTCAATTTTCTTGTATTAATTTAGAACTAGTGTATTTGACACAGATATATGGATTGCTTTGATGATTTATATTATGCTTTTGTTATATGTAGTATGCATTTACTCTTAATGCTTTTGTTATTATTGTTCTTTAGTTAGATTAATTATCTAGATTAATTGTCACTCTCTAATATCAACTAGTTAGGAGTGGTTAATTATTGATGTTAATATTAACTCTAAAATAATACTACAATTGAGTCCATATGATATTGGGTTTACTTTGTTGGCTATGCATATGGATGAGGATGATTAATGATGGGTGCATGCCATCCATTATTTATGATGGGTGTAGTTAGGATTAAATACTTCAATTCATCTTAGAAGGACTCTAATTATTTATAGTTAATCCAAAATTCATTGAACTTTATAGAGTTTTATAATTAAGCAGATTTAGACATGATTTATATTTAACTCAGTTAGATGGAAGTTAGCTATAGGATACTTTAGTAGGCCTATTTTATTGGTTGTTGGTGCAACAGGAATTTGCATGCTTAATGCATTCTAGGGTTAGTCTAACTTAGGGCAACTTACTTCTATTTCATAGAGGGAAGGCTATGCATAGTAATAAATGAACTCTATATCCTTCATGATCCAGTGTCAAATATCTAGTCCACATTTCTTTTCTTTTTAATTAGAGTTCAAAGTCATAGTCTTAAGTCTTTTAATTGTTTTATGTTATACTTGTCTATAACATGAATTTATACTTAGTTATTAGTAATTAGGATGATATGAGATACTCGTATGTAACTTAATTAGTTGTAATTAAGTAGTTTCTTATTATTTTTTTCTCTAGTATTAAAGATTCTTCACTATTATAAGATAATTCTTATAAGATTAATACTCATACTCATTATCCACTTTATTACTTATATGACTAGTGCACTTGCCAGCATTGTGACTTATGATTATGATTATCATTATTATTATTAACTAGAATGTTAAAAAAAATTTGTGCCATTATTGGGGAAAGTTGAAAATTTTAATATTTTTCAATGCATTGATTTGCCAAAAGAATAATCATTAATGATGGGGGATCTCATTTATGCAATAGGATTTTCAAAGCTTTGTTGGAAAAATATGGAGTAACATACAAGGTTGATACTCCATACCACCCACGGACTAGTGGACAAGTGGAGGCCTTTAACAGAGAAGAAGCGATTCATGCAGCTATATCTAATGGAAGTAGATCTTGTTGAATTCCTATCCATGTGATTTCAATTTAAGTCATTAGAGGAACTTTAGACTTTTTCCATGGCAAAAATACCATAGTCCAAAGGAAGAATGTTTAGAGAGACTCTATTTGTCTGTGTTCTTCTTTTGTGTTTCCAATAGAAAAATTTTGAGGGAGAGAGTAGGCTTTTTTTTGAAATTGATCACTAACTTATTTTACAATCAATTTATTCTCTCTTAGTAACTCCCCTTTTTAAATTAATTAAATCCTAATAAAATTAACAACCACAAGTTAAAATTCAGAACTTAAATTATTTAGTTTTATATCAATTAATTAACTTAACTTAAATGGGTTGTTGAGTCAAGTTATATCTCAACCCATAATGGGTGGCTCAAATTCCAATAAGAGAAATAAAAAAAATTTTGAAAAAATTGATAATTCCTCTAAAAAGGATTGGTGAGCTAAGTCAGATGGCACTCTTTGGGTATATAATACGGCATTAAAAACTCCTAAAGAATGTCACCGTATTAGTTTGTCTTTGGAAAATCATGTCACTTGTTAATGGAATTGGAACATAAGGTTCGTTAGGCAAATAAGTTCTTAAATTTTGACAAGTAAATAGTAGGTGATAAAAGGAAATTAAAATTAAATGAATTGGATGAATTTTTCCAAAATGCATACAAAACTCTAGACTTTATGAAGAGAGAATAAAGCTTTAGCACCATAGGAACATCATCAAGTGTGAATTCCAAGAAGGACAAAACGTATTACTTTATAATAGTAGGTTACGACTTTTTCTAGGGAAATTGTAATCTCAATAGATTAGACCTTATGAAGTTATAAGAGCATATCCCTATGGTATTATTGAGATTCATAATCCCAAGACTAATGAATCATTTAAGGTCAATGGACATCACCTTAAATTATATGTAAAACCTAAACTTCACAGAGCTCAGTTCATCACCCTAAATTATATATTTTGTACCTTGTAAATATTCCAAATTAGGAATTTCCTTTTCTAGTTTGCTTTCAAGCAAGAAATGGAAATAGAACATTACTGCCTCCAAGATTCATATGCCCTCTTTGCCAAGAGTATTGTAGAAGGCAAAATTTTTAATTTTCTTTTTATCTAATACAAAATAAATTTAACCATCATATTACTTAAGGATTTCCTTTCTTTATAGATTTTGGAGACCAATCCCCTGAACTATGTTGCATGATTTTCCATGGTGAAACTTCTAATTGGCTTATCTTCATTAAGGGAGTTCTCTTACCCTTCTCTTTAAAAATGTTTCAAACATTAGGGATGATGTCTATTTTAAATTTGGCATAAGGAATAAAAAATTTTAAAAATTTTAAATTCTTTTATTCTTTGTTGCCTATTTTTATGCAAATTGTCAAAAAAAATTTCAAATTCTCCTTCATTTTCCTTAGTTTTTAGTTTGCCTTTAAAGATTGTTGTGCTTGGCAGTGTTTTTAGTTATTAGTGATGAGTATAAAGGTAAGATGCATTTTATTAGTTGATTAGG
This sequence comes from Erythrophleum ivorense, assembly GCA_026724425.1. Classification (NCBI taxonomy): domain Eukaryota; kingdom Viridiplantae; phylum Streptophyta; class Magnoliopsida; order Fabales; family Fabaceae; genus Erythrophleum; species Erythrophleum ivorense. The sequence continues at coordinate 10,202,964 of JAIUCV010000003.1, forward strand.
GTTATTAATAATGTTTATTTTTCTTTGCTTCCTAATACAATCTAATGCACTATGCTATACTAATTCAAGTTATTGATATTAGATGGTCTATGTTTTAGAGACTATGGGATAAGTTATGAATATGGAACTCTAGAATTTGCTCTATATGACCTTGAGGCAAAATCCTAGGCTATGTATGATTTATGGATATAATTTAGGCATTCTTTGATATGTTAACCTTGTTGAGCTTAATTTTTCTAATATTAAGGCTAGTTCCTCTTTGAGCCTAATGATAATACATGCATTTTAGATGCATAAAATTTGTTCTCTTTATGCAGCCAACTTAAAAAACCATGTCATTATAACTTTCAAGAGACTACAACTTTTATACTTATTTGTGAAAGGGTGCACATTTTGGCTAAGTAAACTACAAGATTGCTTATGGAAAATTATGAAATTTAAGTAGGTTATTATTACTAAAAAGAAAAAATATCAATAACAATGCCCTAAAGAAAAAGAAAAGAAAAGAAAAAAATATTTTGAGGGAAAAGGAAAGAGAAAGGAATTGGTGACTGTATATATGAGTGAAAGAGAGTTATATTTTTTCTTTTGTTCTCACATTGTACTCTCTTGAACTTTGCTTATTAATCTCCTATACCTTTTGTAATGTCCGATTTTTTGTAAAATATTAAAATGAGTCAGTTTTCAAAACAAGTCCCCTGAGATGAGTTATTTAACACTAACAAAAATTAGAATAAAATTCTAAATAATAGAAAACAAGGATCCAAAGTAAGACACTCAAAAACCCGAGCCAAACGAGCTAGGTAAATTTATGAAAGAAAGTTGGGCATTTTCATAATTTCTAGAAAATTTGGAAAACTTACGGAAGGGTTTTTTAAATAGAAAATTTGAGCTTTTCGGGATTTTCAGAGGTCTTGAAAACCATGGGAAGCCCTAGAACCGTTGAAACGCCTTTGATGAGCGAATTCAGCTGTTGGTCGACTGAAACTTTAACTGAATGGTTTGGAATAATTTTAAATCTAATTTGAATAGTTCCAAAGGCATTTTATAAGTTAGAGAGTCTAAATATTATGATAAAAAAGACGAATTTCAAAAAGGAGTTGAAATAAACTTAAAATAAAAAAGCCAAGAAAAAAAGGACTAAAATGCAAAAGTAAAAAGTTATTAAAGTGACTCCTCCCCTCCATATAGCATGTGGCTCTTTCCTAATATGATTAACCAGCCATTTTTCTATCCCAAAATAGAGCAAAGACCAGTAGCCATTCACACACAAGAAGAAGCTTCGAGGGAAAAGAGAAACAAAGCAAAAAGGTATGGAAATTTAAGGAAATTCAAGCTTCTTCCTTCTTTAAAGTTGCTCACCTCCTCCTTGCCTTCCTTCCTATGGTTTTTGTGTGTGATACGGTAATGTTTTGGGTCTGGTACAAAGGAGAAAGATTGGATTTTGGAAAAGAAGAGTTTACCACTTGGAAGAGCACTTGAGAGAAGTTAGAAACCAAGGTAACTTTATTGTCTTTCATGCTTCTTCCTTCTCGCTTCATTTAGTGTGAGTTTTGGCCAAGGAAAGAACAGCCAAGAAGGATTGAATTTTGGGCAAAACCAAGAATGAATTATGTGAATTAAGGTATAGGAATCAAGATTATGCAAAGAGAACAAAGTAAAAATCATTAAATTGCAAGATGAAATTACCAGGGATTTAAGAACATAACTAAAAATCTAATTTTATACAAGAGTCCCTAGGCTAATATAAGTGTTTGTATAAGCTCCTAAGACCTCTAGAGACCTCCCTACATGTATCTCCCATCAAGAAAACAAAGGAAGCTCATTGACTCTCATTCTTGAAGCTTGTTTTGGCCTAGGACAGAACCAATACCTAGGGATAGTTTTAAATTCATCCAAGCTTAGTTTTGTGTCATATATGATGGGAGAGGATGAGAAGAAGCATTGGAAAAATGTTAGAAAGCCTAGGAAATAAAATGATAACATAGGTTCTATATTATGACCTAAAGAAGTAACATGTGGTTAGGCTCCTCATTTTGATTGTGTGATAACTTCAAGAGGTTTAAATAGAGTCAATAACCATAAATGGAAGGAAAGAAGGGACCAAGAGCTTGAATTATATGTGTTTCTTTATTAGATACATTTTGGAACCATAAATGAGCCATAGGAACAATCTAACTCTTAAAATGAATGTATAGCTTTAGGAATTATTCCAAGAGTATAATTGGCTTCCATATGATGTGTTTAGGCCAAAGGAAGCAAGTTCTACCTACTTGTGGGTGTTTAGCCAAGGGAGAGGAACCATTTCGAAGAGTTAAAGTGTGTCATTGCAAGCAAGGTAGCTCCTTTCTCCTTTTTTCATGCATGCTTGAGTGTTTTTCTTATCTTAAATGTGTGTGTGTATGTTTAAAGTCATGAAATATGTTTCTAACAAGCATTCAAGTGCCATGGTATCTTGATCCTTTGCTTATATATTGAAATGATGCTTGATGAATGCCTTTGATTTGCTTGAGCTTGGTGAAGCCAAAAGTCCTTTAGTTAGGATGAAGATGAGCCAAAAGTCCTTAAGGTTAGATGAGATAAAGCTAAAAGTCTCTAACAAAAATGAGACTTAGTCAAAAGTCCCTTGAAAATGGGTGAGGTAAGTTCAAAAGTCCCAAAGAGAATAGGTGAAGCTAAATCAATGCTTTGGCAAACTTATGTATGTTATTTATGTCCTTATGAATGAAGAAAATGCTTTATGTATGATTAAGAATTTCATGTTGGTATACATGTATCTAAACTTGAAACCTGTATCAAGTATGTGTTTAAGACGAAGATAAGCTATTAGGATTCCTAAAATCTCATTCCCCCCTCTCCTTTGCTCTAACATATCTAGGTAGACCGAGTGAACAAGGAAATGGAAGCCACCAAATTAAGAAATGAGAGAGTGATGAGAAAGTGTTATTTTGTTCATTTTATAGCCACTTTGATGGCACATGATGTAACCCCATGAGAAATGTATTTTATAACCATTTGAACATATGTAAATATATAAATACTTGATGTATGTATGAGAACTAAGGCTAAATGAATGATATTGCATAGTTTTAGTAATAAATGGCAAGAGTAGCACATATGTAATTTTGTGTCTATCTTGGTGTGGATGAGTGGAATTATGAAATCTGGGTTATTAGCCCTTTAAGACATGTTTGTTAGAGTATTTTGATGCTTTTCCACATGCTCATGTGGCCAAAGAAATAGGAGAAGCCAATATGGACCCTTTGAAATCCTTAAGAAGCATAAAAATGGACCATTTGTGACCTTATGGCACAATCTAAACAAATGAATGAATTTTCTCATGAAATTTGGCATGCATGTAGTTATCATCTAGAGATTTTTGAAAAGCTAAAATGCAAAATTTTTGGAGGTCTATGGAATATTTGGCAAATTTTTGAAGTTGGGAAAGTTTCTAGTTTTGGTCAGAGTTATTGTTCATATAGCCCGAAATGAAACTCTGTCACTCTTAGGGCACATGAAGTCCAATTGCTATGAAATTTTACAACAAGAAACTACACCTTCCTAGTGACCTATGCCAATTAGAAGCACCTCAATTAGATGTCTACAGAGGGAGATATGAAATTTTGAAATTGTTGTTTTGTTTCAGGCATACCTCTAGACCTATGTTACTATTTGATTGATTTTTGGGATCTGAATATTCTTGGATTGGTCTAGAACTATTTTTTTCCTCTAGTTAACATCTGTATTTTTTCAAATTGGTATATATTGCATGGATTAGATTTTTATGGAATTAACTATGAATTTTCAAAATTTATATCAGTAAACTATATTACATTTCTGGATAGCCGAACCTTTGTACATTTTTCACTTTCAAATGTGGTCCAAATGCTATGTTCATGGCTTGAATTTATTTTTGTGTAAAGAGAGCTTTCCAAGAAGTTATGGTGAAGTAGATTTTGATTTTTTTACATTTAGTTATGATTTTTCAAAGTTACTCTTAAAATTTGTCACTATGTTGTCTGGGAAGAATAGGAGAATATTAGGGTTTTCAAGTTTGGATTCGTGGATTATGTGTTGTTTTGGATTATTTGTGATTTGTATAAGTGGTAAATGACTATAGAATGATGTGTGAAAATCCACAGAGTCCATATAACATGAAAGGAAAAATTGAACCCCAACATAATGTGATAAAAGCATATTAATTCATGGTTTTCCTTAACGAAGAACATGTACATAATTACTATAAATGAAAGAATATGGTGATAGAAAATATATGACATGACATTTTTGATATCAGAGCAAAGTTCCAAACCTTTTAGGATTGTAAATGGCTTGAGGAGGTGGTGATGAGGTTATGAGAGGCCTAATCTCACTAAGTTTCATATTGGGATCGTTCGGGGATATCTTGCTCAATACAGGGGCAAGATGTGAGGCGACGCAGTATGAGGTGAAACTGTAGCTACACCGAGTAAGTATTAAGGGAGTTATTCCCTCTAGCCATGACACCCAAATGCTAAGATGAAGTGAAGAGTCCCAAGAGCTATTTCCTCATGCCAAAAAATTTGAATTATAAGCTACAGTCCATAAAACCTTGATAGCTTAAAGGTGGCAGTCAATTATACATGAACCAAGCAAAAGGTAGAACCCTCTAGCTAGGTAAGGGGCTACATACAGAGGTAGTGAGGCTCCCAGTAATAGTGGAGTGTACTGTAGAGCAGTATAAAAGGCCTTGTTGTCATATTTAGGCCAACCTGAGAAATGAACTGCTTTGGGGTCAGTCGACGTATAGAGAGTGGGGACCCCTAGTATAAACCAAGAAAAAGAGTAAGTAAATGGCCCATGAGTGCATATAAAGGATCTATAAGTAGCAGTTGAACAGTGGGCCTAATGAATGATACTGAGAAAAGCCCAACGTAATTGATGGCCTAGTCCCAGGATACATGTAAGTAGGTAACAGTTAAAGTTAGAAAATGTTAAACACAAGTATAGTAAGGTTGTTGAGACCCTTCTGCAAGGTCCTGACTCCAACTTAGGATGCTACCCCATGAAACAAAGAATGATGGACTAATATAATAAGCTCAAGACCTTGTTGGCACTGTTAGAAAAACCTTGTTGATAGGGTCTTAAATTTTGCACTGTGGTATATGGGATCTTGTCAATAAGATCCTAGACCTTATTGATAGGATGTTATTATAGCATGTAAAGTGAATAGTAGTGGTGAATGTAGTAAAGGTATGAGAAAAGTGTACCTTACAAGTAATATTTAAAAATAAGTATGATTGGCCTAGTGTTAGAAATTCAGAAAAGAGAATGAGAACAGTTTGAAAGTGTTAAATTCAACATAGGCCTATATGAATTAATGGGGCTTATTGTAAGCCACAGTCCTAATTAGATAGGTAGACCAGGATAAGTGTAAGCTGAAGGTTAAGAGAAGTGAGTAACAGAACCCCTTAGGTAAGATGCCATGAGATAGAAAGGCCATCTAGTAGTAGTTAGCAAATAATCTCCCTACAGATAGACCCCTAATGTGTAAAGTATAGTGACAGAGGGAAGTGAGGAAGGACTGAGAAGCTAACCCACAGAAGAGATGTCCTCGCTTTAGTAATGACTAAATAGATAAACTAAGTGCAGATGAAGTAAGCAAATAAAGGTTTAGTTGTTAACCAGATGAGCTCTTAAATGTGAGACCTATGTAAGACCAAAGCACATGAGTAATTAAAGCACCCAGTGGAACATAAGTCTTCAGTAAGGTAGAATCTGGATATTGAGAGTACATGTCCTAGATTGGGTTAGTAAGCATTTAGTGCTTTAGTGCTTTCCAGGAAGCTTGAGGGAGCCAAGGATTGCCTAAAAAGGTGAGAAATCCTTTTTAGGCAATCCTAATTGGTTTAATGATGAGATAAATCAGGAACAAGAAGTGAAGGGATTCCAGTAACAGTAAAAAAACAAGAAAAGCATGCAGAAAGAAATCCCCAATAAAGAGTAATAATATAAAAGAGCACGTGCTAATAGTATAGAACATTTAGATTCAGATAGCACGAGTTCAGTATGTATGATCTGAGTCCCTTATAATATAATTAAACGAAATGGAATTTGATAATCATGATTTTTATATGTTTTAATTCTCCTAACTTAGACATTTTAATGATTAAATGTGGCTCTAAGACTTCAATTAGATAAGATTTTATTTTATTGGCCATTTCTATATTTTAGGAATTTATTTGCAAATTATTGGTTTTTAATGCTTAAATTTATCTTAAATAATTTTTTTTGAATATTCCTATTTGATTTTTCCCACTCTTTTGTGCAGAATTTTAATATGTAATTAGAGCTTTGAATAGAAAATTAAATTGAAGAAAAGCAAGAGAAGAGATGGGCTTCAAGTGTGTCAGTGTGCAATCTCAAGAGTTTCAAGAATTTCAATGGGCAATTAAAGCTTGAATGGTAAATTGATGTGGAGAAGGGGTGAGCTTCAAACACCATGCAATTCTTACATGGAAGTTACACACTTGTATAGCACTTTTCCATGCAACCCACACACTTACATGAAGTCACGTGATCATCACACACATGCATGACTCAAAAAAAAGCTCAGCTGGAAAAGCTATGGGTTGCACAAGTTGGTTATGGCTGGAACCGAAGAAGGAAAGAGATGCTTGTTGAGCTGGATTGTCATGAGCTGAATGATGATGAAGAACAGAAGCTGGCCACGAGGTCTGGTGGAGAAAGAGGTTGCCACATGCACACACTCATTTGAACTCGAAGAAGAAGGAAGAAGTGCCATGGACAGCAGCTCACAAACTCGAGCAAATAAGTGGGAAGGAAGACGCTGGAGCTGACGTGATTGCTAAAATGGCTACAGCAGAAAAGAAAAGCAAGCAACTTAGCTGAAACAAGAAGCCATGGCCATGTGAAAAATGGGAGAAGAAACATGAAGCATGCAGCTTGAGATTTACGTGGAATGGGAGCTGAGAACGAAGAGAAGTAAGGAGCAAATTCGAAGCATGAGCTGAGAGCCAAAATGAGAAAAATGACCTCAAAAAGGTTGGAATTCATGTGGAATATAATAAAATAAAAGGGAGTGGGGCCCACATTCATAAAAACAAGAAGGAAGAATGAATTCGTGGAGAAGAGCTGAAGAGAAGCACGTGGAATCACTTAAAAAACCACGTGAGAAATAAAATCACGCCAATCCATTCATCAGATACGTGATTCACGCCCTTGATCCACTCCATTCGAATCCACCCATCTCACGTCTCCATATTTTCGGAAACCCTCGTCCATATATTCATTCACGCCACATTCATTCAGGGGAGAGACGCCGCATATTCCATTCATCATCCATTCATTCGCCCATCCACCAGATTCACGCCATATTCCATTCACTCCATGCCTCCATTCCATCTTCCATCCATCCACTCTCCAATGAAACTCTAATCCATCCATGACTAGCAAGGAAGAAGACCTTGGTGCAAGCTTGAATCTATGGGAAAAAACTCAGAATTTTGGCTAAGAATTCCTATTTTCCTACACTTTTTCTCTTTCATATATTATCATGGTTAAGTTGTATTTGATAGGGAATTTGTGTAATTGTAATTAGTGGCTGGTTAGACACTAAATAGGGAACCTTTTGTTGATTAATTGATTGTATTAGATACTGATTTTTCATTATTCTCTAATTTCCCATGTGTGCCTCGAAGATGTTCGATGAAATACATGAATGAAATTATGTGCTTGAATGTTTAATTTAAAGATTCCTTAATGTTTAGTTGGTTAATTAAACATTTTAGGATGATGATTCAAAGGCTAATTAATCAGTTAATTAATCTAATTGGGTGTTCATTGATCTTAAAGACAAGATTTAACAATTTAATGCGGGATTGAGGTTTCAATTCAATGTTAGATCATTAATTTCTTGATTCTTGCATGGTAACTCAAGATAATTTGTTATGAACACAATTAGGAACTCTTAGGCTAGAATCAATTCCAATTAGATTAGGATAAGGATAGTGGATACCAAGGGACGAATCCAAAGCTAGTCACAAGACCATCATCCACTCATAATTCATCCAATTAGGTAGAATTTAGGAATTTAATTTTAATTTCATTTTACTTAGTTTAATTAAATCAAAAACCCCCCTTAGTTTAGAAATTTTTAGAGTCTTTTAACATTTGGAAAACTCAATTAAGCATTGAACTCTAATGGCAAGGGAAATGACCTAGGTTGTGCCACTAACTGCATATTTTATCAACCTAGTTTTATTTTAAGGGTTGCGCGATGAGCTTCTCAAAGGGGCCATTGCATAATCTCTATCCTGTGAAAGATGTTAGGCACACTCAATGTGTGAGATGCCTTGGTGCTAAAGCACTTAAAAGAAAAACATGAGCATAGTCAGAAATTGTAGGATATGAGAGGAAAAATAAAATGAGTATAAATGAAGCATGGTAAGTCAGTAAAAGAAAGAAAAGAAAGCTTGAGTGAGAAGGCTTGAAGTAGGAACTTGAGAATCCTATAAAGAGTGATAAGCAAAAGTGAAAATGCTCCTGAGTATTAAAATGATAGGATCCTAGAGAATTAGACGACACAGAACCCACTTCGCACGAAAAGCATGACATACATATGAGTTTAGCCTTAACCATTATGAGCGATGGTTACTGGACTTAGTGAGCATGTATTTTACTATCAAATACAATGATCTTAGGCTTTGATATCCCTCAAAGATAAATTGCAGTAGATCCTAGTATAGTATAGTTGGTTACAGTAGACCCTAGCAGGGCTCTGAAAGGTCACAGTAAACCCAGGGATCGCAGTAGTTACAGCACAGTAGTTCTCTAGTGAGATGAAAACTTGAGATAGTTTTTACAGAGTGACTTGTCTCAGAGACCAGTGCAATTTTAGTTAGCTTTTTGTCTCAAAGATTAGAGACCTCCTAAGTCTGATAAACTATTACCACTAAAGATAGTAAGGCTATACTCAAATAATTAAATCACTAACTATACTTTTTGATAGATGAGTGTAGTATGTGGGATGAGGAAAGTAAGAAGGTAGCTTTTCTGAGTTAGAGTTAGATAAATCACTCCCCAACAGATATTAACCTGACTGAGGGATAGAGAGAGATTCCTATATGCTAAAGCCATGTCTAAGAAAGGGATTAGGTGTAGCTTTCAAAATGGGTTAAATGGTAGACTGTATCTCCAATGATTGAGACTATGAGTATAGTTGACATCCCACCAGAGTTTAGCATTAGTTAGTGGTAGTTGCTCTTTAATACTAGTATAAAGAATATAAAATTATGCCAACTAGTTTCGAAATGAGAGACTATAGAATGCCCACTCGCAAGTGAGCAAAAAGAGTAAGGAAAGTCTTAGCCTAAAGAAGCAAATATGCTAGTGAACAGAGAGAAACTAGGATAATTAGAAGTGGAGACTCCTTGATGGAGCTGTAATCCCAGTAAGGGATTAAGCGGTCAAGACTATAATAGAAAGAAAAAATGAATTATCATGGGATGAGCTAGTAAAAAAGAGCACGAACAATGGACAGTATATTTAAATAAGTGAGTAAATAGACAAATAGCTCTAATGGCTCTGATGAATAGAAAGGGGTAATGAGATCTTATGGAAAGCCATTAGAAGACGATATAAGAGATTTGACACTAAGTGAATTACCTTCTGAGGTATATAAATAAGTTTACTGAAAAGAATGTTAACCCCTACGAACGGATTAAGACTAATCAAATATGATTAGTAAGCTCTCCTAAGATAAAACTAAAATCATAAGAGCATGATTCAGAGTCAGAACTTCTTTCCCTGTCAGAGGAACTAGTAGTACAGGAAAAGAAGAGCTTTCACTAAAAGCTAGTAATGAAAGTTCTCTGGCAGAGAGAAATTGAAAAGAGTGAAATTGATAAGAGAAACGTATAGAGCTAGGAAAAAGAAAAAGAAAGGAGTAGTTAGTGAGAATATAAAAGACTAAGAGGAAAGTGTATCCCAAATTTTGAGGATAAAATTTTATTTAAGGGAGATAGAAATGCAACGTTCAATTTTTCATAAAACACTAAAATGAGTCAGTTTTCAAAGTAAGTCCCCTGAGATGTGTTATTTAAAATCAAAGAAAATTAGAATAAATATTAAATAATAAAAAAGAAGATCCAATGCTTAATATACCCGAAAACTCGAGCCAAACGAGTTAGGAAAATTTATGAAAGAAAGTTAGGGCATTTTCATAATTTCTGGATAATTTGGAAAACTCATAGAAGGGCTTTTTAAATAGAAACTTTGAGCTTTCCAGGATTTTTAGAAGCTCTAAAAATCATAGGAAACTCTAGAATAGTTGAAACCCCTCCGATAAGTGATTTTGGTCATCAGTTAACTAAAATTTTAACTGAATAGTTTGGAATAATTTTAAATCCCATTTGAGTGGTTATAAAGGCATTTTATAAGTTAAAGAGACTAAATATTATGATAGAAAAGACGAATTTCGAAAAAGAGTTGAAATGAGTCTAAAATGAAAAAGTAAAAAAAAAAAGGACTAAAATGTAAAAGTAAAAAGTTGTTAAAGTGACTCCTCCCTTCCATATAGCATATGACTCTTTCCCAATCTGATTAACCAGCCATTTTTCTATCCTAAAATAGAACAGAGACCAGCAGCCATTCATGCACAAGAAGAAGCTTTAAAGGAGAAGAGAAACAAGGCAAAAAGGTATAGAAATTTAAGGAAACTCAAGCTTCTTCCTTCTTTAAAGTTGCTCATCTCCTCCTTGCCTTCCTTCATATGGTTTTTTTGTGTGATATGGTGATGTTTTGGGTCTAGTACAGAGGAGAAAGATTGAAGTTTCAAAAAGAGGAGTTCACCACTTGGAAGAGCACTTGAGAGAAGTTAGAAACTAAGGTAACTTTGTTATTTTTCATACTTCTTTCTTCTTGCTTCATTTAGTATAAGTTTTGGCCAAGGAGAGAATAGCCAAGAGGGATTGAATTTTAGATAGAACCAAGAATGAATCATGTGGATCAAGGTGTGGGAATCAATATTATGCAAAGAGAACAAAGTAAGAGCCATTAAATTGTAAGATGGAATTGCTAGGGATTCAAGAATATAACTAAAAATTTGACTTTATACAAGAGTCCCTAGGCTAATGTAAGTGTTTGTACGAACTCCTAAGGCCCCTAGAGACCTCCCCACATACATCTCCTATCAAGGAAACAAAGGAAGCTAATTGATTTTCATTCTTGAAGCTTGTTTTGTCCTAAGGTAGAACTAATACCTAGGGATAGTTTTAAATTCATCCAAGCTTGGTTTTGTGTCATATATGATCGAAGAAGATGAGAGGAAGCCTTGGAAAAATTTTAGGAAGCCTAGGAAATGAAATGGTAGCATAAGTTCCATATTATGACCTAAAGAAGCAATATGTGGTTAGACTCCTCATTTTGATTATGTGATGACTCTAAGAGGTTTAAATGGAGTCACAAACCATAGATGGAAGAAAAAAAGGGATCCAAGAGCTTGAATTATATGCGTTACTTCATTAGGTACATTTTGGAACCATAAATGAGCCATAGGAATAATCTAACTCTTAAAATGAATATATAGCTTTAGGAATTGTTCCAAGAGTATAATTGGCTTCTATATGATGTGTTTAGGCCAAAGGAAGCAAGTTCCACCTACTTGTGGGTGCTTAGCCAAGGGAGAGGAACCATTTCTAAGAGTTAAAATGTGTCATTGCAAGTAAGGTAGCTCCCTCCTCCTTCTTTCATGTATGCTTAAGTGTTTTTCTTGTCATGAATATGTGTATATGTTTAAAGTCATAAAATATGTTTCTAGCAAGCATTCACATGTCATGGTATCTTGATGCTTTGCTTATATATTGAAATGATGCTTGATGAATGCCTTTGGTTTGTTTGAGCTTGGCGAAGCTAAAAGTCTCTAGCAAGAATGAGGCTTAGTCAAACGTCCTTTAAAAATAAGTGAGGCAAGTCCAAAAGTCCCAAAAAGAGTGGGTGAGGCTAAACCAATGCTTTAGCAAGCTTATACATGTTATCTATGTCCTTATGAATGAAGAGAATGCTTTATGTATGATTGAGAATTTCATGTTAGCATACATGCATCTAGACTTGAAACTTGCATCAAGTGTGTGTGTTTAAAAAGGAGATAAGCTATTAGGATTCTTGAAATCTCATTCTCCCCTCTCCTTTGCTCTAACATGTCTAAGTAGACCAAGTAAACAAGGAAATGGAAGCCACCAAGTTGGGAGATGAGAGAGTGGCAAGAAGAGTACTATTTTGTTCGTAGCCACTTTGATGGCACATGATGTAACCCTATGAGAAATGTATTGTATAACCATTTGAACATGTGTAAATATATAAATATTTGATGAATGTATGAGAACTAAGGCCAAATGAATGATATTGCATGGTTTTGGTAATAAATGGCAAGAGTAGCACATATGTAATCTTGTGTCTACCTTGGTGTGGATGAGTGGAATTATGAAATCTGAGTTATTAGCCCTTTGAGACATATTTTTTAGAGTATTTTGATGCTTTCTCACGTGTTCATGTGGCCATAGGAATAGGAGAAGCCAATATAGACCCTTTGAAACCCTTAGGAAGCATAAAAATAGACAATTTGTGATCCTATAGCTCAATCTGACCAAATGGATGAATTTCCTCATGAAATTTGGCAGGCATGTAGAGCTCATCCAGAGATTTTTAGGAAGCTAAAGTGCAGAATTTTTAAAAGTTTATGGAATATTTGAAAAAATTTTGAAGTTGAAAAATTTTCTGATTTTAGTCAGATTTATTGTTCATATAGCCTAAAATGAAACTCTATCACTCATAGGGCAAATGAAGTCCAATTGTTATGAAATTTTATAGAGAGAAACTAAACCTTCCCAATGACCTGTGCCAATTAGAAGTATCTCAATTGGATGTCTAAAGAAGGAGATATGAATTTTTGAAATTGTTATTCTGTTCTAGGTGCACCTCCAAACTTATTTACTATTTGATTGATTTTTGGGATCCAAATACTCTTGGATTGGTTAGAACTATTTTTTCCCTTTAGTTAATATCTATAGTTTTCCAAATTGGTATAGATTGCATGGATTGAATTTTTGTGAAATTAACTATAAATTTTCAAAATTTATATCAGTAAGTTGTATCAGATTTCTGGACAGCTAGACCTTTGTACATTTTTTGCTATCAAACGTGGTCCAAATGCTATGTTCATGGCTTGAATTTATTTTCATGTAAATTTAACACTTAGAGCTTTCTAAAAAGTTATGGTGGAGCATATCTCAATTTTTCTACATTTAGTTATGATTTTTCAAAGTTATCCTTGAAATCTGCCATTATGTTATCTAGGAAGAATGGGAGAATTTTGGGGTTTTCAAGTTTGGATCCATGGATTATGTGTTGTTTTGGATTATTTATGATTTGTATAAGTGGTAAATGACTATAGAATGATATGGGAAAATCCACGGAGCCTATATAACGCAAAGTGAAAAATTGAACCCTAATGTAATGTGATAAAAGCATATTAATTCATGGTTTTCCTTGATGAGATCTTAAGAACATGTACATAATTATCATAAATGAAAGAATATGGTGATAAAAAATATATGACATGACACCTTTTCTTTGTGATAACTTTAACTATTGGCTCCATTACAAGTTGTAAAGACTTGATGATCTATGGATTTTGCGTAATCTATGTTAGATGAAAGGGAATAGAAAAGTAGACATATGAACCTTTTAGACTAGGAACTTATTACATAGTCTATTTTACATATTCTACTATAATGCTAGTAATTAGATTGATGTGAAGCTCCACAAACACACATCAAGAATGAGAAAAGATTTTTATTATCTTTTAAACCTTAACATTAGCTACAAGACTCATGTTTCCTAGTTGATATCTTAGGATACATTGTTCTTAAGTCGATGATTGACTATTGTAGTAAAGAGAGGAGCCCTTGGTGGGATGATCTTTTCATTCTTTTTGAGCTTAACTGTAAGATTTTGCTTGAAAGTATGTTAAATCTCAATGATATCTATATTTTCATATTTATTTTAGGGGTTCATCATTGGGTTTTAGTATATTTTCTAGTTTTTTCTTAAGTTTTACCTCATTTTTATATTTTGTGTAAATATTTATCTAAGTGTTAAATGAATAAGTCTAACTAGAGACGTAATTATTAATTTATGTAAGGAAAAGGCTAGTTGCAAGTTAACAATGGTTGATTGGAGGAAGTTCATAGTTGCGATGGTAGAATGTGTCGTAGCTGCTATGTGAAAAAGTTTGAAACTTTAAAGAGACATATTGTGTAACTATGTTAAAAGGATTTTCGCAATTATGGTTTTGAAATGAGAAAAACCCTAGCAAGATGCCAACACAACTATGTTACTCAAGGAACCCTAGAAATCCTAGACACTGAGGGATAGGAAAGGTGTATCTTTCCAACTTCAATATGTGGTAGAATCATATTTGACATTGGCCAATACCTTTTTTGTTTTCTAATCTTATAAATACCCTATTTATGACATGAAAAGGAAGAGAAAGACATTAATAAAGTGTCATTACACTACTAGAGTGAGTATCTAATGATCACTGTTATTAAGGCCCATAAACCTATAGGAGCCATGCAAGGTTGAAGATTTATAATCTCCCACAGTTAGTAATGTATCCCTTCTCTCTCCACATTTATTTTCTATTTGTATTTCTCATTGTCTTGTATTAATTTAGGATTAGTGTATTTGACACTCAAGTATGGATTGCTATGATGATTTATATCATGTTTTTATTATATGAAATATGTATTTGCTCTTAATGCCTTTACTATTATTGTTCCTTAGTTAGATTAATTATTGCTATTTAATTTTGTCTGATTAAGAGAGATAAATTGTTGATGTTAATATTAAATTTGGAATAATACTACAATTGAGTCCATATAATGTTGAGTCCATTTTGTTGGCCTTGCTTATGGATGATTAATTATGAATGCATACCATTTATTGTTTATGATATGTGTAACAAGGATCAATATACTTAAATTCATCCTAGAAAGAGTCTAATCATTTATAGTAAATCCAGAATTAATTGAACTTAATAAAGTCTTATAATTAAGCAGATTTAGGTGTGATCTATAATCAACTCTCCTAAGTGGAAGTTAGCAATAAGATAGTTTAGTAAACCCGCTTTGTTGGTTGCTAGCGCAATAGGAATTTGGGTGTTTAATGCATTCTAGATTTAGTCCAACTTAGGATGTCATGCTTCCAACTTCAATAAATTGTTATCATATTAGAGTTAAGCTATCCATAGTAATAAAACATATTGCAATAAGCTCTATACATTTAATAATTCAATGTCAAATATCTCGTCCGTCTTTCTTTTCTTTTTAGTTAGAGTCTAGAATCATAGTCTTTGAGTCTTGAGTCTTAAGTCTTTTAATTACATTATTTTATACTTGCCTGTAACACAAACTTGTACTCAATCCCTAACATTTAGGGTGATGTAAAATACTAACATATAACTTTATTAACTATAATTAAGCATTTTTCTATTTTTTTAATTCTTTGATATTGAAAATTCTTCACTATTGCTAAATAATTCTTATAAAATTGATACTCAAACCCACAATTTACCTTTTTGCTTATGTAAGTAGTACACTTGCTATTGTTGTAACTTGTGATTATCATTATTATTATGAATTAGAATAAGTCACAATATTCGAAAAGTATGCAGTGTGTCAAGCGGCCACCGTTGCCTCACGGATTTGTGCCTCTTAGAACCTCATGCTAATATCTCTTGATTCGAGATGGCCAGTTTTGAATAATACGAAGCCACATAAGCTTCTTGATTATGGCCATGGAGTCTTGGGCTGCCATTGCCTTCTAAAACCTTATGCAAATATTGATTGAGTGCAGCTATTGTTTCTAGAATATTTTGAATATACAAGGCTACAAGAATAACCTCTATGAATAACATAGCCGAAGCCATTGCTCTTCCAAAGCTCATGTGAGAATGTGATGATGAAGGTTGGATAGGCTTTGCTATTTATACATGATATTCTTTTTATTTTCATTTTTAGACAATCAAATCTATCGTTGAAATATTTTGAAAGAAGAATTCGGAGGGAAATAATTTTAAATAAAGTATAGATTTATTTCCCGATTTCGTTTTGAGATTCCTCACATGAAGGTCTATTTATGAGCATATTTGATGTTTGTGAATATCTTCTTATATCTCATACCAATACTTACCAAAATTAGCGTGAGAAAATTGTTATAATATCTAAAGAAATAATATGGCCGTCAAGAAAATTGCAGGCATATGGTTTCCAAGGCCATCTTTATGCCATAAAAGGAAAGTAATTTGGGGGAAAAGGTGATTAAGTACCTAATTTATGCTTTGTTTATATATTTGGCAGCTTCGTTGCTTCATGCCAATAATTTTAATTAAATTATAGAATTCTTTTTTTCTTTTAATTTTCAAATTGAGAAAAAGATTTTCATGGTATAAAAAAATATAAAGGTCATATTTACTTGCCATATTTGTTTAAAGAGTTTTGAATTTACTAAGATTTATTTTATTATTTTAACTTTTAGTTTGGTTATCTAGATAGTAAACTGATTATGGTCGTTTTAAAATGTGTGTGTAATCCTTGATTAGTCTCTCCATATCATGTTCAGTAAAGTGAGTAACTAGATTTGGTCATGTTCTTAACATCATAATTATATTTGGATCTTTTTACTATGCTCTTGCAAATTTTATGGCAAAAAATGCTCTTTGCATTTGTTGTCATATTAAAACTAATAATGTAGGCTTTCCAGAAACTCTGGAATTAACATGTACTACATCTTTCAATCAAACTTTTTGTATTATAGAATAAACTAGTGACCGAATAAAGTTTCAAAACCATCACTTTGACGGTTTGCACCGGACACGGTAATGGGGTTTTTGTTTCTCTTAAATTTTATTTTGTGGTTTTCTAATTTTTGTCACTCAATTTTTAAACGTCACTGAACTACAGATAAAGTTAGTTTAGGATAAAGGTTTTAGTAGGAAAATATTTTGGATATAAATCTTCTTCACAAAATAAAATTATGAAAAACAAAATGTTCGGTTTATATATTCAATATAAGCTAGATAGATTAAAACTATGAGTGCTAGCAGTATAAATGGTCATCATCTAAGGTTTCCTCCTTGAAAAGCAAACAATGCATTGAATTACAGCACACTTGAACCTTTTTTGAGAACTATAGATAGAAATTCAGAATTAAAAAAAATTATTTTGAAGAACATATTACCATTATTATAAGATAAATTACCACTAACTTTAATTAAAACCAATGATAGCTAGTGGTAATAAAACCTTTAAAATAAATTCTTTTAACTATAGGTCTTTATCTATAATTCTATCCTTTTTTTTAAGCATTTTTTATTTTTCTCAGAATTGCCTCAGTGGACATTTAAAAAAAAAAATCGAGACTACAAACTAAGAAGAACCGTAGCATCTGGCAAAATCTTTTGAACAAGTACTTTCCACAACGTTTTTGTTGAGTAGGATTCCCATTATCATGAAAATGCTCTCTAGTGATGTACCATCTATGCTGCTTAAGAGCGCTTCCTTGAACTGTGAATACGTAATTTTTTTTTCAGGAAGGGTATCTTCTCTAAAAATAAAAAATGTAGACAAGTAATCTTTGGGGAGAAAATGATTGTTTATTTGACTATAGTATTCTTGTGTAAAACATACTTTTACCTTTATTTATGTTTTACTTGAGAAGTTTCAATTTATTACTTGTCTCTCAGAGTAAGGTAAAGCAACTATTATATTATTTAACTAATATTTTGGGTTAACCCATTTTGATTAGTAGAATAATTTGAGGTAAGTAACAATTAGATTAGTTCAACTTAAAAGCCGTATTTGTATCTACTTTTAAACCGCAACATTCCGTTGTATATTGCAATTTAGTTATTAGACAGGTTCTTAACATCTTATTGATAATAATAATTTGGAAGGGAGAATCAAGAAGACTTAAGAAAAAAAAAAGATAAACCATAACCCTTTATTAATTAATGCTGTTGATGGCAAATATATAGGGTTATATAATGAGTCTATGCCTTTTGGAACACATAGCTAATAGTTAGCCGACATGGGGTCCTGAGCCGCCATTGCCTCCTAGGTTTGTCCCTCTTAAAACCTCAAGCAAATATCAATCAATACGAGATGGTTTTGAATAATCTAAAGCTGCATTAGCATGTCGATTATAGCTAGGGGGCCTTGAGCCACCATTATTCTCTCCTGGATTTGGACCTTTTGGAACCTCATGCAAATATCGATCAATACGAGATGATTTTGAATAATCTAACGCTGTATTAGCTTGTTGACTATAGCTAGGGGGCCTTGAGCCACCATTATTCTCTCCTGGATTTGGACCTTTTGGAACCTCATGCAAATATCGATCAATATGAGATGATTTTGAATAATCTAAAGCTGCATTACCTTGTCGATTGTAGCCAGGGGGCCTTGAGCCACCATTATTCTCTCCTGGATTTGGACCTTTTGGAACCTCATGCAAATATCGATCAATACGAGATGATTTTGAATAATCTAAAACTGCATTAGCTTGTCGATTGTAGCCAGGGGGCCTTGAGCCACCATTATTCTCTCCTGGATTTGGACCTTTTGGAACCTCATGCAAATATCGATCAATATGAGATGATTTTGAATAATCTAAAGCTGCATTACCTTGTCGATTGTAGCTAGGGGGCCTTGAGCCACCATTATTCTCTCCTGGATTTGGACCTTTTGGAACCTCATGCAAATATCGATCAATACGAGATGATTTTGAATAATCTAAAACTGCATTAGCTTGTCGATTGTAGCCAGGGGGCCTTGAGCCACCATTATTCTCTCCTGGATTTGGACCTTTTGGAACCTCATGCAAATATCGATCAATACGAGATGATTTTGAATAGTCTAAAGCTGCATTAGCTTGTCGATTGTAGCCAGGGGGCCTTGAGCCACCATTATTCTCTCCTGGATTTGGACCTTTTGGAACCTCATGCAAATATCTCGTATTAGCTTGTTGATTGTAGCCAGGGGGCCCTGAGCCACCATTCCCTCCTGGATTTGGACCTTTTGGAACCTCATGCAAATATCGATCAGTACGAGATGGCTTTGAATAATCTAAAGTCACACTAGCTTGTTGATTGTGGCTAGGGGGCCTTGAGCCACCATTACCTCTTGGATTTGGACCTTTTGGAACTTCATGCAAATATCTATCAATTCGAGATGGTTCTGAATAATATGAAATTGCATAAGCTTGTTGATTTTCGCCATGGGGTCGTGGGCTGCCATTGCCTCTTAGATTTGTATTTCTTGGAACCTCGTGCAAATATCGATTGAGTGCAGCTACTGTTATCGGAGTATTTTGAATACACAAGGCAACAAGAATAGCTTCTAAGAATAACATAGCTGAAGCCATTGTTCTTCCAAAGCTTGTGTTATGAGAATGTGAGGATGAAGGTTGGATAGGCTTTGCTATTTATACATGATGTTTTTTCTATTTTCATTTTTAGACTCAATTTTATCGTTGAAATATTTTGAAAGAAGAATTTGGAAGGAAACAAATTTAAAATCAATTATAGATTTATTTCCTGATTTCATTTCGAGATTCCTTACATGAAGGTCTATTTATGAGCATATTTGATGTTTGTGAAATCTTCTTATATATCATACCAATACTCACCAAAATTAGCATAAGAAAATTGTTATAATATCTTAAGAAATAATATGACTGTCAATAAAATTGCAGGCATGATTCCCGAGGACATCTTTATGGCATAAAAGGAACGTAATTTGGGTGAAAATGTGATTATGTACCTAATTTACGCTTTGTTTATATATTCGGTAGCTTCATTGCTTCATGTCAATAATTTTAATCGAATTATAGAATTCTTTTTTTGTTTTAATTTTCAATTTGAGAAAAAGATTTCGTGGTATATAAAAAAGAAGATTCATATTTACTTGCCATATTTGTTTAAAAATTTTTGAATTTACGAAGCTTTATTTAATTTTTTTTTTTTATCTTTTAGTTTGGTTATCTATACAGTAAGCTGATTTAGGTCACTTTAAAATATGCGTGTAATCCTTGATTGATCTCCCCATATCATGCATAATAAAGCAAATAACTAGACTTAGTAATGTTTTTAACATCATAATTATATTTGGATTTTTTAACTATGCTTTTGCAAAATTTATGGCAAAAATTGCTCTTCGCATTTGTCTGTCATATTAAAACTAATGACGTATGGCTTTCTAGAAACTCTGGGGTTAACAGATACTACATTTTTCTATCAAACTTTTTTGTATTACAAAATAAACCAGTGATCAAATAAAGTTTTAAAGCCATCACTTTGATAGTTTGCGCCAACATGACAATGAAGTTTATGTTTCTTTTAAATTTTGTTTTGCGGTTTACTAAATGTTGTCACTATGGGTGTTTTCAAACGTCATTGAATTACATATGAAGTTAGTTTACGATGAAGGTTTTATTAGTAAATATTTTGGATATAAACCTTCTTGACAACATAAAAGTATGAAAGAAAATTTGTTAGGCTTGTATATTCTATGTAAGCTAGATAGATAAAAACTATAAGGACAAAACCGCATAATGGTCATAATCTAAGGCTTGCTCCGTGAAAAACTTATTATGCATTGATTTAAGGCTTGATTAGCCAGGCTTTTTTTTTTTTTTTCAAACGAACTATATATTCTCAGAATTGCCCTTTTAGACATTTTTTTTTTAATTTGAAATGATAAATTAATAAGCACCGTAACATCCACCAAAATTAGCATGGATCCTCTCCATTCTATACAGGTGACATGAAGAGGTGTAATGAAGGCAAGAATTGGATTTTTTAAAAATAGTTTTAGGTCATAAATTTTAAGTTTGAAAGTAAATCAGAATTGCAAGGTCAAGAATTATATGTGTAAAAAAATTACCCTTTAAAAATTTTTAACTGCATAACACATGTAGTTAAATTTTTTAAAATATAATTTTCTTTTGTTGTTACAATGTTTGACTTTCCAATTCTAATTTTAGTCTTCAAATCTATAATTTGTGACCTAAAGCTAATTAAAAAAAAAAGAGTCCTATTTTGAGTTGACTGCACCTTTCCATCCATGCTACACCAAAATCTTTGAACATGTACTTTCAACAATGTTTTTATTGTGTAGAATTCATACTACCAGGAAAATGCTCTTTAGTGATGCAAAGTGTGTGTCACTTAAGAGCGTTTTCTTGAATTGTGAATATATAATTTTTGTTTGTTTGTTTGTTTGTTTGTTTGAGGAATGGTATCTTGTCTAAAAATTAAAACTGTAGTCAAGTAATCTTTGGGGATAAAATGATTGTTTACTTGAGGTACCGTATCCTTGTTTAAAACATATTTCTTCCTTTAGTTATGTTTTCACTTGAGGAGTTTCAATTTATTACTTGTCTCACATATCGTAAAGTTGAAAAAAAAAAGTATTGTATCATTTAATTAATAGTTTGGATTGACCCATTTTGATTAGTAAAATAATTCGAGGTAAGTAACAGTTAAATTATTTTAAAAGTCATTTCTACTTTAAACTACAGCATTCCGTTGTATATTGAAATTTACTTAGATAGGTAAAATAAATCTCAGCCTTAACATTTCTTTCTAATAATAATTTAGAAAGGAACATGATGAGGATGAAAGATAAATCACAACTCCTTATTAATTAACGCAATTATATGGTTATGTAATGAGTTTATGCCTTCTAGAACGCATGGTTAAAAGCTAGTCAGCATAGGGTCCTAGGGCTCTAGGATACATGTGTTAGCGGAGAAGTTTTATATTAGATAGAATTAGATTGTGATATATATATATATATATATATATATACACGTAGAAAGGATATATAAAACTAATTTATTGGGGATATAAGTTGAGATGTAATGTAAAGTTCATTTATACAAGTTTTTTTTCAAAGTTTAATGGTGAATATTCAACAGTTAAAATTTTTTTCAATAATTCACATTTGAAGGAGAGATTATTGAATACAAATGTAAGAGGAAAAATTTTACATTGGATAAAATTATACCTTAAGAGAAATATATAAGTAAGAAAGATCCATAGACTTAATATTTTAAGGTTATGAGTTGAGATGTGGAGCCAAACTCATTTACACCAAACTTCAAGCAAATAAAATGGTTTTGAATAACCTAAAATTGCATTAGCTTGTTGATAATGGCCTATGGGTCATGGTTGTCATTACCTCTTGGATTTGTGCCTTTTGAACCTAATGCAAATATCAATCAACAAGAGATAGTCTTGAATAATCTGAAATCGCAAAAGGTAGAAGTGAAAATGGCAGAGAGGGTGCATTCTCCAATCCAACCATCGGTTTGGCATCAAAGTTGAAGGAATATGGTGTCAAAGTTGCAGTGTAGAGAAGGTTAGCAGACACAAGGAAAACGCAGCATTTAGACAAAAAGGAAATTCTAAAAGAGAGATAATAATGAAACTTGGCAATGTGGGGAGCATCAAATCACCTCAACGGCCCAAATCATCCAAAAATGATGCTATCATTCTCCCTCTAGAAAATCACAAAATCTGAATGCGTTAATTTGGAAGGCTGCTATGAGTGTTCATGAGTCAGATTGGGCTTAACTTTACCTAGCCTGATACCTGATCTGATTTTAAGGGGCTTCAAAATTGAAGCCCATTGCTTGAGCTCTAACTCGGCCTGACTCGATTTAATACCGGGCCACACAGTATTTTTTTTTTAAAAAAATTATTATTAAAATTACAAAATAATTTTCAAAAAAATATTTTTATATAAGTCTTTATAAAAGTATATTTTATTCTTAAAAAAATTAAAATTATGATATAAATCTCTATAACAAAATATTTTTTTTATTTTTTTTGGGCCAAGCAGAGCCAATATGGCCCTAAAGGTTAGCTTGATGTCGACTTGGCCCGATTATATGACCCAGCTCGGCCCTATTTTTTAAAAAAAAAAATTCTTTATACCCAACTCAACCCAACTCGATTTGACTAGATAGAGCCAAGTCCATCGTTTTTCAAAATTTGAATTGGATGTCTAGCTATCAATATCAGTGGGTGTTGGGAAAGACAAGTTGAGTAGTGGTAAAAGTTAAAGATTTTTTTAAATTTTATATTATTTTAATTTTTATATATTAAAAATATTTTAATATAAAAGCAAAAAAATTTTGATATATAAAGTTTTTGTTTAATGAAAGTTATACACATATAGATTTAACAAGTTTAAGTTTAAATATTAAATAATAAAAAATTATATAATATATGTGTGGACCTAGTGGGTTCCAATTAAAAAAAATGAAGGCATAATATTAAAATTTAATATCATATATATATATATTGAAAAGTGAGTTAAACATAGCTTTGCCATAGTGGATATTCTTTTGAAATTAAAATAATTTATTTAATTCTTAACTTTTTGTCACCTAATGTAAAATATTGTCAGCATGAAAAACAAAGTTAAGGTACTCAAATGATTAAATATCATAATATTTTTAATTTTATCTATGTACAATGTTTTCTTATCTTTCTCTCTAATTTTGTGGATTATATGTCAGCTTTTATGAATAAATAAAGATATGAAAGAGATAAGCAATTACTTATTTGTGTGAGTAAGTAAGGATATTTTTGTAAATTAATGCTAAAGCTTTTTTTTGGGTGAATACTATATGTATAATACATGTATAGATTTATTAAGTTCAAATTAAAATATTAAAAAATTTTAAAAAATTATCTAATCATATATGTATCTATCTTTATTAAATTCAACATTTCAAAGATCAGAAACATAATATCAAAACTTAATGATATATATATATATATATATATAATTTTAAAAAAATTAAAGAGGGTAATTGCATCACTCATATATATGTAGCTCCACCAATGGTCTCTTGGATTTGTACACTTGAAACCTTGTGCAAATATTAATTAATATGATATTGTTTTGAATAACCTGAAATCATATAACCTTAATGATTGTAGCCATGTGGTCTTAGGCCGCTATTGGGCTTTTTGAGCAAGAAACATAGAAGAGAAATGTGTCAAATCTATGTCAATAAAGAAAATTACACTCCTATGCTATAGCAACTCTATAAAGCAGAATTGTAGCATCTAATTTTAAGAAGGACCACATTTTTTAAGACAAATTTTTTTTTTTATAAATGTTAAAAGTTGAAACTAAAAGTTCCAATTTCCAACTTGCTAATATGCCCTTGTGCTTTGACAGGGGCATAACTTTTTAAAACTACGTGAAGTCAAAATCACAAATTTCGACTTCACATGGCTTCATTGTGCCCTTGTCTACTAACAAGGGCACATTGATTAAAATAATAATTTTTAAAATTTTTTTTATTAAAGTCGGATTTGTACAATCTGACTTCAATAAAAGTTATTATTATTATTTTTTAATTCGTACATTGAAGTCGAATTTGTACAATTTGATTTCAGTGTATATATATAAATATAAATATTCTTTTTTAACACAAAAGTTGTTTTGTTTCCCTGACCTTTGTTTTAGCCTATAACCTATCCTTATAACCAAAATGGTCACATCATCACGGGGTGAATGCATCTTTTATTTCCTTTTGACCTAGTCAATTCTCGCATGCTATAAGTGTTCTCATTTACATTTTGCTCTTCATCTTTATTTCTCATTCATCTCATTTCACTTATTGCTGGCTACTGATTGTTCTTCAATATTTGGTTCAAAAAATTTGAACATTTATCTTCCATCTATCCTATAGAGTAGGTTCATTTAGCTTCTCCTTCCCATATTGGTTCAAGCTCGTAATTCTTCTTTTGTGGATTAATTTTAACATTTTAAAAGATAAAAGTAAGTTTAAATACTTTATATTATATTTATATATATATATATATATATATATTTATCAATATGTAATTTTTAATAATATTTGTAATTATTTTATTTGTGTTTAGTTTGTTATATATTTGTGTATTTTGTTTATGTTGGTACAAATTTAGATTTTGCCAACATGTATCTTAGTTGAATTTGGATCCTCTGCAGTTGATGGATGTGTACAGTTGTACTGTCAGTAAAAAATTGATGGATGGGTTGGTTTAATTTAAAATGTAAAAAGAAAAAATATTAAAATACATTCATTTTTCTTAACAATAGCACAACAAATCCAAAATGCAATTGCAGAGGATCCAAACACATCTTAGTTTTGTAACAAATCTATAGATATGTTAGTTTTTTTGGAAAAAATGTATATATATGTGTCGCATTTCATGTTTTTTATTTTTGTTGTATTTGTTTATCATATTTTAGATTTTGTTTATGATGATATTAATTGAACTCTTGCCAATATGGCTTTTTTTTTTCATTTGAAATGAGTAAATAACAAATATGTTAAGTAAATATGTTTTGATGAGTTAACTCAAATTAAAAGATTTTTAATTTTAAAAAATATATATGTATTCTTTTATGGAATCAATTAAAAATAACAACTTTTAAGTATAATGAAATAACGAAATATATTTTTTGGTATAGAAAATATAATTTAATTGATTAATTATAAATGTAATGAAAATATAATGAAATAAATATATTTGAAAAACATAATAGGATTTTTTAAAAAAAATTATATTGATGTCCTAAAATAATATAATAGGTTTTTTATTAAAAAATATTAAAATTTATTTAAAAAATTATAATAGGTTTAAATCCCACAAAAAGAACATAATTTTTTTTTCAAAAAAATTATGTGTAAACATAAATTTTTTTAAAAAAAATTATATTTTTTAAACAAATAGGTTTTCAAAAACTATTTTTGCTTAAAAAAGTATATATTTTTCACATCCTACTATATTAATTAAAAACATTATATTTAAATCATATTATATGATGTATTCATAAAAATATATTTTAAAAACTATATTTAAATCCTAAAAAAATATAATGAGTTTTTAATTATAAAAAAATTATAATTTTTTAAAAAAGATATAATGGGTTTAAATCCTAAAAAATAGTATGAATTTTAAAAACCATAATGGATTTAAGAAAATATGTTCAAACATAATTTTAAAAATAGATAGTTTTTTAAAAAATTATGTTTAAACATATTTTAAAAAAACCAACATAAATAAATAAATAAATATGGATTAAACTAACATAAATAAATTTTTGTTAATATAATTTGATAGATTAAACCAACATAAATAAATAAATATATAAATAGTTTAGAATATTCTTATTTAGTATTTTAATTGTGTAATGTTGCAAGATCTTATTTACAAATTAACTTGTAGGAAAAAAAAATGAACAATACAAATGAGATTGTGTGTATATATGCAAACGAACAAATGTATAGTGGTCCAGGTGGCTTGACATTTAAGTTTCCCCAAGTAAAAGTAATGAGAATTGATTCAGATATCACATTAGATCAGTTGAAGCAATTGGTTACATAAAAGTTACAGTTTTCCTCAAATTAATTTATATCTAATATGGTATATGGTTATCCAACCTCTTTGAATCCAACACAGTACCAAGCGTGTAGCCTAAAAGACAATTCAGATGTTCAGGAGATGTGGCAAGTAAACTCACAATACCTGTCCCAATTGATAGATATTGAATTATATGCTTGTATCTCAACTAATCAATTGGATTTGAACCTTAAATTGCAACTAGTAGAGGAAAATGTTGCATGCACAATCAGTCCTATCCACAAGCAATATCCATGAGCCAATTGAGCAAGTATCCTTATTCAGCTTTTATCTTAGAGATATTCACTAATTTGATACACAACTAAGTTATGTTCGACAATGTAACATCTCTCCCATGGCACACATGTCTCAATCAAGCCCATCCTATCAAATGATTTATAATAGTCTACCTCAATCTCTACTTGTGGTGACAGAAGACATAATGAATGAATCTGAGGATAAAGATAAATATAATTCTACTATCAATTTCGATGATGATGATAATAGTAATGACGATGACGTTGACGACAACAATGAGTCTAATAAGGAGAGTAATGTTTGAAGGGATGATTAAACATATCCTAATTTTCATGGAATTATAGGTGGACTTTACGAGGCAATCATTGCTTTTTTTTTCATGGATCAACCTACAGGTAGCAAGTGGTCTTGACTTCCTTAAAAAGGGTGCACTCATTGAACTAAGTGACAATCTAGAGTTGAATGTCGACATGCAATATACAAATATAAAGGCATTATGCTACGCAGTAAAATTGTACTCTATTTAAGTACACCATACATTTCATATATAGTATTCTTCTAAAAAGAACAAAGAATATTAGGGTATTAACTATAGCCGCAGTTGTAGTTGAAGAGTTAGAGCATGCAAAAAGACAAATAGAACACATTAGGAGATTATAAAATATAGGGGACCACATACATGTCTTTCTATATCGTTATCCCAAGATCACCTAAAATTAGATTTTGATGTCATATCATCTTGTATTGTGGCAACGGTGACCGATGAGCTTGAGGTTAAAGTTTCTCTAATAATGGAAAAGATGCAAAGCATGTTTGGATACAATGTTTCATATAGGAAGGCATGGAAAGCAAAACATTGAGCCCTTACTATAGCTTTTGCAAACTAGGAAAACTCATGCTTTATTGCCAAAATGATTAGTCACAATTCAACATTTTATACTTGGCTCAGTTGTACATTTTTTTAATAGATAATGCTCACAAAATAGTTTTGATAGATAGCCCCAAGAAATGTTTTGTCGTATTTTTTTAACATTCAAGTCATGCATTGATACATTTAACAATCTTAAGCTGATCACCTAAGTCGATGAGACACTTTTATATGGGAAGTACAAAGAGACATTACTTATGGTTATATCATAGGATGGTGATAGAAAAGTCATGCCTTTTGCATTTACTGTTGTAAAGGGAGAGACGTAGTCAGTTTAGTCATAATTTCTTTTTAATCTTTAGAGATGTGTAATAAAGGACAAAAGGAGGATATGCTTGTTGTCAGACAAACATCCTTCAATTTTGGTTGCTGTCTGTGATTCACAAGTTGGGTAGCAATCGTCGTATGGACATCATGTTTTTTACCTTCGGCATATGGCTTCTAATCTCTGTAAAGCACATGGGACTAATTAGCTAACAGAAAAGTTTATAAATATTAGGTATGAATACGAGCATCATGTGGTTGATAGAAAATTGGTTAGGCTGGCAATTTTACACAGCCAAACAGCCAATTGGATAGCCGACATTTCGAAGAAGCAATGGTCACATGCATACAATGTTGAAGGTCGTCGATATGGCTATATAACAATGAATTTGGTTAAGGTTATGAATGGTGTTCTTAAAGATGTTAGGAGTTTACCCATTACTAGCCTTGCAAAGGCAACCCTATACAGGGTAAGTAGATATTTTGTCAAATGGGTTCAGCAAGTACATGCACAAATGGAAGTTGGTCAAATATTTTATGATACACTTAAAAAGAAGATGGATGCAGTTGCACAAGCTGCCCCTACATGTGTTGTGCGCCAATTTGACATGAGAGCCGCCTCATTTGAGATTTAAGAACCCTATGATGTACAGAACCATCAATTTGGTCAATATTGCAAGGTTAACTTAATTAAGCATAAATATGACTATGATGAGTTTCAAATTGAGCACTTCCTATGCCAATATGTTATTGTAGCCTGTGCCCACATTGGCGTTGATGCACAACAGTTTGTAGACTGTGTTTTTTCATTTGGAAACAATACCTTTTGCAGACAATAATGAGTTTTGACTTATTGGATGCAAGGTGCATTGGCCACAATAAGAAGGGTCTAAAGTTGATTCTCTATCTTTCAATGATTTGAGCAAAAGGTCGATCTCTCTCATCTTATATTCAAAATGAGATAGATTGAATATAACCAGGACAACCTAATAAGTATGAGTTATATTGGCAAGTCGATCATAATTGTTTCACTTGTCCATACAATCAACGTAGCCAGTAATATAACTTATGTTGATTGAATTGATTGTATCTTTATTTTATTAATTATACATGTAGTGCTTATATTCCACAATTAAATATGTTGTATTAAGTAGCTAAAATTGTAATCATCTTTTTGTATCTTAATTTAATATATTGAAAATTTCTTATAACTTTTCTATGTATATAAATTGCTATTGTTGGCCTTATGCTTGAATTAATTATAAATTGTATTCATATGCTACCCTTGGAATTGACTATATCTTTATTATACTAATGATACTTATACCTGAATTTAATATCTTTCTAAATTGTTCAATTATTTTTTGATGAATTTGTACTTTAGTCTAATTATGTAGGCATATTAAAAAAAATGGCATGCCCATCATAAGTTATCCAGCCAAGACTAGAGGATGACTCGCTTTTGTACCTTCAGATGAGAAATGTTTTATAGTCCATTTGGGCAGGGAATGATAAATTACTCCATCCACAATGAGTCATGCATAGTAATCATCTACCTACTTTTCCACCTGCAATTGTTGATTATCTATAGCAAATTGGTTTTTATGGGGTAACCTAATTAGGGCAATTCAAATATAATCCTACACTTGTATCAGCACTTGTAGAAAGATAACATCTTGAGACTCATACTTTTCACACCACTATAAGAGAGTGCTCAATAACTCTAGAGGATGTTGCTATCCAGTTAAGCCTACCTTGTACAGGTATCCTTTTCATTGCTCATGCAAATTATATTTGGAAAGATACATATGATCAAACCACCAGATGATCAAATCTATAGGCAAAGGATAGCGATTACTTAGCTTATAGAAAACATTATTCATCTACCAGATAATGCAAATAATGAAGAAGTGTACGATTTGCTTAAGCATATATATTGAAATTAATCAGATGTTTTTTTATGCCAGACAGAGCTAATCATAAAGTATATTTGATGTACACTGTGGGATTTTGAACAAGTCAACAGATATAGTTGAGGATCTAAATTATTAGTTCACTTGTACAGAGAACTTTGCAATGCAACCAATCCCACTAAATAAGGAATAGATGGATGTATAACCCTCCTCCACCTTTGAACATGGGATAAATTCCCAATGTTAGCTCTAAAGATACACTAAAGGCAGATCCATAACTAGATATCTATCCAGTACTACCATTTTTGGGTTTAGGTAAAATAGTTAATAATATTTATATAGTGTCATAGGTTCACTCATTTAGTTTAATCTGTTATAGCTTCTTTTTCTACAAATTTGTTGTGATATGTTTCTTTGTAATCATAGGTGAAGGAATGTAGGTAAATCTCCCCATCCACAGGACATGGCATTATGACAATATTGGATATTATTGGATGCAATGCGAGATAATAAGGTTTGATTTTGTTAGAGGAACAAAATTTTGGTATATTTAGTGGTATTATTATGACATTATAATATTTGATGCACAAATCATTTGGCAACCAAATGAATCAAGCAGTGTTCATAATCTCATTCTACAATACTACTTAGACGATCGAGACATTTGGCTAATCTCTGTGCCACTAATTTTCGTTCATATCATTGAATGACATCATCCAAATCTTGTATTATGTCAGTTTGGACAACAATAGCCAATACTGATACCTCCAGTTAATTTGGGGCCCTTATATACACTGTAGTTGCATGGAAAAACTACTACGAATTGGCTAGAAGAGTACTTCACATTTGTTGAGTTTTGGAATTCATGTCAAAATCGTCTAGCTTAGGCACCCCTTGCTACTGCACCTGTGAATTGCACTTCTGATTATATGCGATGGTATTGGTTACATACTCAATAGTGGATCCACCTTGCGAGTGGTGCTGCTAGTTTCACAATAAAGTTAAAATATTTATAGTCATTATTATTTTTTTCACTTATAAAAATATATTTCATTATTTAATAGTGTATCTTTTTTTTAAGTTGATATCGCTGACGAACTCTATAGGCCAAGCATTCATGACCCTCCACTAATGGAGTACTGTGAGTTTTGAGAGAAGGTGAGCTAAGACCAGATGAACATCTTACTTGTTCTTAGGAAACAACATTTTATAGTGGCCTCTTAACCTGTTCCATCAACACCTGATTTACCGATCCCAGAAATTCCAGAGGGTAAACCAAATAAGAGGTGTGATGGTTATATGGCAACTCGATTGCCCATTGTCATAGAGGATGAACCGCATCATGTTGGTACTAATGTAGTGACATCGTTTATATCAGTTGGAGATGCAGCAACACAATAAGATATTAGCATTGTTGATTCATCTTCTTCTATGCCAATAGACCAATTTACTAATTCTGGAGGTGCAGGTCCCTCTTATTATATGCCCCTATCATTATTGTCACAATTTGAATCTTTCGATCCCTCCCACTTTGAGTCATTTATGTCACTATTTGACGATACAAATGTTTTTAAATTCGAGTATAGTGGTCAATTTTTTGAAATTGGAGGATCATCATATCAAGAGTTTGTTACCCCACATCAACCAATTCAACCAGTTTCTTCTCCCAACATTCAATTTAAATACTCCACCAATTGATCCTATTAACAATCAACCATATCAAGAATATGAAGAACCAGTAGGCTTAGGGTAACTGCAACGTGAAAGGTGGAAGACTCATTGTGGCACTAGTAGCCATTATTTTTTATATATATAATCGAATATATTATTATTATTTATATTATGAAAAAAAGTTTTAATAATATTATTTCAATTTATCACACATGCAAAAACACTTAATATTGTATTTAATCTTTCACCTAATATGTTGTATTTTTGACAGCATCATACAACTTTTTTTTATTTTTTATCATTATTTTTAATTTATTTAATGCATTAATAATTATTTTATTATTACTATTTTATTAACAATTATTAATATTTATTGTCTAATTAATTTTATTAGTCAATCATTATATAATTATTATTTGTTACTAAACCTTATATTTATTTATATGGTAATATTGTTAAAATTACTAATTACTTATACTAATCATTAGTTTTAATTATACTAATTATATAATAATTATTGTTTTATTATGACATTTAACTTTATCTATTTAATCATATATTCATTATTTGGTAATGTTAAACAATTATGAGCTATTAATTATGTAACCAAAATTGTCTCTTATTTCTTAAAACTGGTGCAACCTCTAAATTGGATTTATTAGATTCAATTTTCCAAGAAAATATATCATCTAAGGGTAAATTTTTGCATTGACATAGGTTTCACAAAAAAAAAAATTAATAGCACAAGTTTTGATCAAAAAGCCTTAAATTAATGTATAAAAAATTTATTTTTAGGCATGTTCTCTACAAAATTTAATTTAAAAGGAAAACATATGTTAGGATAAAATTAAACATGATGAGATTATTGGAAACAATAAAAATCTTTTCAAAAAAACTGTTTTTTTCACTTTTTGTACAAAAAATCTTAAACAATTACTTTTTAGTTATTTTGATTTCAAAAATTTAAACGTTTTGGTAATTTAAAAATATTGTAAAACGTTTATAAGAGTTTATAAAAAAAATATTTGTTACCTTTAAAAAAATTCATAATTTACAAAATTAACCTATCTAATTTTCACATCACTTAACTAACTTAACTAACTTTTAATTAGATAACTAACCTAACAAACTTTTAATCATATCTCTCATTTTCTATCAAAAAATTCCGTGCAAGTCATTCTCCTCCTTCAAAATCAAATTCATAGAAGCCAAGTTTTATCTATATGTAGTATATGGAGTAAATAATGTTATTTGGTAAGGATTTGACATATTTTAATTTTAGCAAATAGGATTTGGCATAGAAAAGCCCACTATTGCTTCATAGAATCTCATGCAAATAAATTTGGGATGGTATTGAATAATCTGTAACCACATAAGCGTATTGATTATCTAAAAACTCAATCCCTTATGATTTTCTAAAATTTATTGTTAACTTATTATTGTTATTATTATTGGTTCCATTCAAATGAGCTAGTTGGTTCTTTTTTTATTACTTTGATTTATTTGTTTTTATTATGGTTACTTTTACACTAATTTTTCTGTCATTTGCTTAGGAGTACTCTCAAGGTACCACTTTGTATCTCACAAATTAAACTTAAATATAATTATTTATATATTTGTTATCATGACCTTTAATTAAAATATAATAAGTATATAATTTTTTAATTAAAATATAACAAAGAATAATTTAATTTAAGAACCGTATATTTATTTACAAAAATTATACACTTATAAAACTTAATGGCAAAAATATTAAAAAATTATATAACTTTTTCCATATATCAAACTACTTAACACCTCTCCTTTTGGTTCCATTTTGGCCATCTGATATCATAAACTAAGTAGCCACTCTTAATCTTCATTAATCCATTTATTCCATACCGATAGGCCACTAACGCCACACCCTCAATAAGAGATTATATAGCTTTTCCTTGTCAAAATTGGACTTTTATACTATTTCAAAATTTAGATTGGTCTCCCAACAAGCATTAGTGCTAGTGACCCAATAACACTAACGACCTCTGTGTTCAGATCTCTTATTTTGGGGTGGGAAAATGAAACCTCATTTTAAGTCCATTTGAGTTGTTCAATCAATCTAGTAGAGAAGCAAGCACATTGCTACAAGTTGCTTTTTTCAATTAAGAAAAAAAAAAGAAAGATTAAACCAAGCCAAATCTCATTCATCCCTTTGATCCTATAGATTTGAAGCTTTCATGTCGCCATCCATCTTCCATCCTTCATTTCTATTTTCACCCAGCTCCATCTATGCACCAAAATCTTATCCATCATCTATATAATGTGTTCCATTAAAGAGAGAAAAAATGCAATTTTCTTTTCATTCCTTTTGAACAAGATAACATAAAGAAATTATTATGATAGAAATATGCTTGATTTCTATTACATCCATAATAACAAGTTTATGATTGATCCAAATGTTAGGCCTAAATTTTGGTAAAACCCAAGTTTTGGTGAAAGAGTTTCCTCCTCTTTCACTCTAGGGAACTTGTAAGTGTTGGGGTATTTTTAATGTCAAGAGTGGAAGGTACGAGTTATTGCAAGTGAATGAAAGCTTTATTGATCAAGTTTGTTAAGGTTATTCTATTATGCCTTAGTACTATGTTGTTTGAAGTGTGTGTTAGCTATGCTTATATGTTCTGGTGGTTTTTTAAGGGTGGTATAAAAAGGGTGTGATAAAATTAATGGTGCTATAGTAAGATAATGTCAGAATGATCATGACTATAGATGGACTGAAAGTAATGAGCCAGCAAATGCATCCTTCAAATCTAGCTTTGTTAATAAGCCTTAAGGGGGAATTGGTTAGGTGGTTTTCAACTGCTAAAACAAAGTCTTTATGTTAAATTTTACTTTGATTGTCTGAGCTCTTCTAGGAGAGAATGGGGTGCTTGTATGATCAAGGTTTTCTTGGATCAAAAAATACTTTAAGTGCATAGGTTACAGAGAATGATTGATTTCAACTGGAAGTTTCAAGGCAATGTACATGTTGTAGGTTGTGATAGGAAACATCCATCTATTACAATTTGAAGATTATGCTTATCAAAGGTACATCTTACACAATGGTCCTTAGGCAATCAAGAATTCCCTTATGGTTATGGAGGAATGGCATCCTAATATGCGACTGTTTAAAATTCCAATATGGGTTCAAATATAGGAGTTGTCATTAGAGTATTTTAATTATGGTGTGGCTGAAATTTTTGACAATATGTTAAAGGATTGATGGTAAAGATTAACCTACATACAATATAAATTTTTATGTATTTAGGTCTAGGTGGATCCCTTGTTGCCATTGTTATTATCTTTTAAAGTTAGGTTAGATGATGAGCATGAAATATGGATTGATTGTTGCTATGAACATCTATTATGAGTTTGTGGTCAGTGTGAAAAGATAGGGTATGTTAACAAGGATTATGACTAGGATTACTTAAGGGTCCAATAGGCTTCTAAAAGTGTACTAGGAAAGAATTTTGCAAAGGTTTAGTATGGAGTTTGTGGCTAACTTTCGCTACCCTATGGTGTTAAAATTCCATTTAGCTTTTTATGCAAAAGCTCGCTCATGCAAGACCACTCAAATAAGTAGGTAGGATACTATGCATGGTAAAGATTATGTTATCAAAGACTATGATCTTGATTTTTTTTCTTACTTCAAAGTTTCATCTTAACCTCTATTAGGTATTTTTGTGGTTTTTAAGGAATCTACAATGTCAATTCCAATAAAGACTAAATAAGGTAGTGGCAATGAACGAATGATTTCTTAACTAATTCTTCCTCATGATGATGTGTTGGAATAGCTATATGCTTCAATGGAAAATCAAGTAGTATGGTGTTTAGATTCTTCCACATTGAGTTTTTGCTCAAAGTGTTGAACCACTCCTATATTGTCTTAATTCCAAAATGTGATCATCCTTAATCTTTAGAAGATTATAGACACATTAGTTCGTGTAATGTAGTTTACAAGTTGATTTTGAAAATAATTTGAAATAGGCTAAAGTCAATGCTAGTAGATCTTATTACGCCAAACTAGAATGCTTTTTTGCCAAGTCAGTTAATATATGATAATATTATTTTGGTTGCAAAACTTATGCATAAGCTTAAACATACCAAATTGAATATTCAGGGTTGGTGTGCTTATAAGTTAGAGATTGCTAAACCTATGACAAAGTATCTTAGATTTTCTTGAAGTAGTATTAAGACACATGAATTTCCCAAATTTTTGGGTTCAAATTATTATGCAATGTATGCAGATAATTACATATCAAGTTATTGTTAATGGTTACCCTATAGACTGCTTCACACCCTAACAAGGTTTAAGACAAGGCAACCTATTATCTTTATACTTATTTATCTTGTGCATGAATGTGTTGTCATGCATGATTTTTTTAGAAAGAAAAGAATCAAAATTATAAAGGTATTAAGGTTTGGAGGGGAGCCCCACTAATATCACACTGAATGTATCCTAATAATATGTTACTTTTTTCCAAGCTACTAATGCTATGTGTGTTAAAGTCAATGCCATTCTAGAGCATTATAGGAGGCTTTTATGGACAATGTGTTAGTATTAATAAATTATGAGTGATCTTTGGCCTAAATATTTCTTCTAAATTGAAGAGGTGATTCTCTAATCTTCTAGGGGTGAAACTTAAATCTCGATTAGGGAAGTATCTAGGTGTTTAATGTGATATTGTCACGTAAAACCTCAAGTATATCAAGAGTTAGTTGCAAGGATTGATCAGAAATTGCAATCTTGAAAATTCCATACTTCTTTCTCAAGCGGCAACGGTTACCTTAATTAATTTTGTTCTTAACTCTTCTCTTGTAGACCTATTGTCATGTTTTGAATTACCATAAAAGTATTACCAACAAATTGATACGAAGATCTAAAAATTTCAAGGATGCCAAACCCAAGGTGTGTCTAATTAAATAGTTGGATTTATGTCTCCCTCATTCAAAAGGTGGTCTTAGGTTTAAATGTATTAGATGGTTCAATTAGGTTTTATTGGCTAAACATATCAGATACAAATAAATCTCTATTTTCTCAGACACTTAAGTCTAAATACTATAAATTAGGGGTGAATGGTGAATTAACATCGCATTCAACAATCAATTGGACGAGGTATTGAATTAACCATTTACAGTGCCACCACAAGTGGCCGATGTAGATTGATCCTCCTAATTTTATTCAAACAATTGGGGATCTTATATTGTATAACCAAGGATGTTGAGATAGTTCAATCAATTATACTCGAGGAATGAGGCTCAGCAAATATTTCAAACTAGTTTTTCTATCACATGTCAAGGTGATTAGCTAATATGGATGGGTACAAATGCAGGGTCGTATAGAGTGGCAAATGGATACAAATTTTTGTCTAGATAGTTAGGCTCAAGTCATTCAAATTTATGTATAAATTGGGATAAACTTTGGAAGTTACATCTTCTAATTTTGGTTATTCTATTTATGTGGCATTTACTTCACAATGCTTTATCTTTAGTGACAACCCTTTGCTTACACCATTTACATATTGAGCATGGGTGTCAATTTTGTGATTATCAAGAGGAATCATATAGCCATGTGTTCCAAATGCTTCCATTTACATGTGTAGTTTGGTTTGGATCACAGTTAGGTTTAATTGTGGACTAGCTTTCATCACCTAATATTTTTATATATTTGCAGCAGTGGATCTCTCAAGAGCAGTAAGACACAATAAATAAGGTTTGCATAGTTTTATATTCTATTTGATCTTATTGTAATCAAAATATTTTTATCCATATGCATCCAAAGGACACATATTCTAACACTATCGAGGACTTTAACAAAGGAGGTAGCTACTTTGGAATAGGAGATTCCTATTTAATCAATGGTATTTGTTTATCAACCAACCTCAATGAAATAATAAGGGTATAAAAGGTAGAACTATAATTTCAATATGGATAGGTAATAATAGATTTAAGACATTGGACTAGTATAACAAGTGGCATGAAGGCAAATTAATGACATTTCTCTTGGCAATATGGAATGGCCTAGATTTTCTTCTCAAATAGTAACAAATTCTAACTTTTCATTTATATCCTCTGAATGTTAGTGTCTTCTTTGAAAGGGATTATTCTCACTTAGAGATGTCCGTGGTTTTATTGATAAATTTACAGGTTCTAAAGCAAGATGTTAGGATTTTACTTGTTATGTTTATTTCATTTAAAATTATACTTGTTCTATAACATTTGAGACAAAGTTGTTAGATAATATATTCTAATGTCTATAAAAAAAATAGGTTACAATAAGATTCAAAATTTTGGAAAAATCATTCTTTTTTGGAAATCTAAGAACGAAGTAATAAGTTATTGAGCTACAAGTAATCTCAAATCTAGAAAATCATTCTTTGTATTGATCAAACCCACGTTCCAATTTTTGGTTGTAGATCAAGAGAAATACTTATAGTGCAAATTGGCATATTAGTTTTCCAAACCTCCCAAAACATGAGAATGAAGGATGGAGGACTTTATTCACGAAGCACAAATGGGTGAAGTAACAATCTTTGACATTGAAAATTTAATCGATGAACAAGATTTATAATGGGTGGAGCTTGAAAATTTTCTTGTAGCTACATTGATTTGCACTTTAAATTTCATGCTAGTTTTCCATACCTCTCAAATTGTGCAAATGGAGGATGGAAGGCAACGTGGAAGCTTCATTTCTACAAGATCAAAGGGATGTTTAAGACTTGGTTTGGTTTAATATGAGAAAAGAAAAGAGGCAACTTGTTGCAATATGGCTACTTTTCCTCCCCTAAATCGATTGAATGGCTTATATGGGTTTAAAATGAGGGTGTCATTTTCTCGCCTCAAGATGAGGGGATCTAAATGCACAACACCTACACCCTTCAACATTTTTTTTGTTTTTTTTATTCTAAAAACACCCATAATAAGTTTTGGAAACTAAGTAAATTAAAAGCTGGTTTTGGTTTTTGAAACCAATGGAAGTTTGAAATATTAATCTATTTATATTTTCATCTATACTAATAGGTGGAGGATGAGGATAATGAATGGAAGCTTTCAATTCCTTATATAGATGAAAGAAAGAGATTGCATGTTTTGAAAGAGAGGAAAGGAGGACCAAAAAGAAAAAAGTTAGATTAGAAAGATAATAAAATTACTAATATTTTTGTAATGTTTTAAAAATCAAATTAGACATTAAATTAGAATAAAAATGATTTATAATTTAATAATCGTAACTTAATTGAATCAAAATTGAATTATATATATATATAAAGCATAAATATTTATAATATTTTACAATTAAATTAAGGCATATATTATAAAATAATAATTAAACTAAATAGAAATATTTTGTAATATAAAATATTTAAAAAATTTTATATATGATAATAAATTTATATAAAATGAATTAAGTAGAATCTATAAAATATTATAAATCTCTATCATAATATGCTAAAACCTTATTGTAAATCCAAAAAATAAAAATAAAGATAAAGATAAACTTTAACTAATTTAATGTCAAATCAATTGATTCTTGATCGATTTTTTTTTGTTGGTTTTGAAGGTTCAATGAACCAATTTCATAACTAATTTATCTATTTTTTGGATCAACCCATCTGTTTAGTTTGACTTTTATAAATATGTATTTTTATTATTAAATTTGTCAATTAAAACATAATAAATATATAATTTTTAATAAAAAATTTATATATAATTATTTATATTTTTTCTATTATACTTTTCAATTAAAACATAATAAGTATATAATTTTTTTTATATTAACATGATAAATATATGATTTTTATATAGACATATATGATTCTCAAATTAACTTATACCTTTGTTATGTTACTATTAAAAAATCATATATTTTTTAATTAGGGATGCACACCTAATTTGAGGTTGATCATATCATGTTAGGTTAGTTTGGGCTAAGAAAAATAAAATAAGATAAAATTTGACTGGATTGAGCCAAACATAGGCCATATATATTTAAAAAAAGTTATTTTTTTGAGGTATCACAAGAAATTTTTAAGTTTTTATATGATTAATTTGTAATTTTATAAGAATTTATATAAATCTAATAGTAATTTTTTAATAATAATATAACAAATATATAATTTTTACAAATAAATATATAATTTTTTAATTAAATTATATATTGATTATATTATTATTAATAAATCATATACTTTTATGTTATAATTAAAAATTATTAATAAAAATATAAAAAATTGTATAACAATTTAATTTAAAAAATTAATTGGCTTGTAAGTTAATTCATTACAAAATTCAATTATCTTCTCACGTCGTTTTTAATGACTGAGATACAACAGGTTCATGTTTGAAATTTATTTAAAACGTTTATAAAATTTATAAATTTATTTTTAAAACACTTTTTAATATTAATATAGAACATTAAATATACAAGACCAAAATAGGCCATATCATTGCCAGCGATCATGAGGGGATTACCGCACCGAACAGGAAAAACGACATAATTATACAATCACCCGAGGCGCTGGACTCTTTCCCACGAAACAGAACTCAGTGTGTGAAGAATTTCTGTATAAAGGGGCGGAGGAGGAAGTGGACGGTGCTTGAGTTTCGTCGTTCTCGCAAAATTCTCTGATTCAAGTATGAGCGAAGAAGGCAAGAACAGGGGTGTCGTCACCGATCACCTCAACCAGCCTTACTATGGCACGTTTCAAGGCGTCGCCAACTACTATCCGACTGCTCCGCCGCCGCCGCAGCACTCGGAACCTCAGCCGGTGGTCGGATTTCCTCAGCCCATTCCGCCACCGGGAACGTACGGTGGTCCCAGGTATTATCACCAAGGATATCAAACCGTTCCAGGTAAGCGTTGAGATTTTTGTTGGTTATAATGTCGATTTTACCTTACAAATCATGGGCTTAAATCCTCATTTAAATTAATTCATTGGGTAAACTAATGCTTCTGTCGTTAACCATGGACGAATTGAATGCGAATGCTCCTATTCGGATTGACAATTTTGATTCGATCAACTTGGTTTCCTTACAGCATATTTGAAGTTGTTCTCAGTAGTTTTGATTTGGTATCTGGAGAAGTTGCTCACCATGATTGATTTGAATTCAATTATAATGAATAATTTCTTTTGATGCCGTTTGATGTTATCTGGCTGGGAAGCACTGCTTAGGTTGAGTTATTGTTCAGATACATTTCTTTAGGCAATTTGGTTCTAGTACAATTTGATGGGTTGTTCAAGTTTTCTTTCTGACCATTATATTTCTGGATACATAATATGGCTTTAAGACCATGGTTATAAATTTTTTTAGTGATGATTGAGGGTTGTCCATACTGCTTAGAATTGTTGGGACTTAGAAGTTTAAAGAATCTATCATCTAATGCTTTTTTCTAAATCATGGCTTTTAAATTGAAAAGGGTAGTGGCAGGCAAGATTGTTGCTGCTTGACAGCTATCGTAGGTTTCAAGGTCCACGGTGGGCTGTGAAATAATAGTTTGCGATGTCAGAAAAAATTACCTAAAAGGAAGATATTGGTCAATGCATAGACTGCTTTTTATTATCCATACATTTAAAAGAAGAAGACTTTTAAACCTGATACTTGCTGATGTATCATTACTATTATTACTTTTTGGCACAATAATTAGTGCAGGAACAGCTTGAGAGTGATTTAATTATCCAAAAGTCTCTGTCACGACTGACAAGTTTGATGAGTTTGATTTAAGAAGTTGGATGGGATCATTAAATTTCAATGGTATTGATTTGTAGTTAATTCATAAGAGTAGTTGGTCAAAATCTCCATTTTGGTCTTGAAAATTAAAATGTTAAATTTAGGAATTACAAGAAGGCCAAAGGAAAGTATAACATGATGACTCAGACCATAAGGAAAATTCTGTTTAACAGGAGGCTAGTAAAATTTTCTGCTATAAAATTTTATTGGGCTGGAGAGGCTATGTTAAGAGATGTGAACAAATATATCAGATGTTGAGATCAATATGAGTTGGGCCAGATGAATAAGAAATTGTTTTTAAGTTCTCTGTTGTAGAGGCCAGAGGGTTGACATGTGTGAACTGCCTTATAAAAAGGTCTGCTGTAGCAACCTAGGTATTATGGATGTGTCTTGGAAGTGGTGTATTCTCTAACTGACAAATAGCCTGATAGAGATACATTTCTTATGCATTCGCATGGACTAGCAGGAAAAAGAAAACTCATTGCTGTATTAAGTCTAGTCACATCTTTGTTCCTAAGTATGAGCTAGACATGATTGAGTTGAGAATCATTGAGAATTTTTTTGGGGATAATGTTTACTTTTAAAACGGGAGTGTATCAGGTGGTACTCTGGAAAGCAGTGTTTTAAAAATCAGACTGAGTCACTTAACATTGAATTGGACAGGCTACTAGGTCATAGATGAATAGGTTCAACCAGCGGTTGAATTGGATGATGTTATAAATGTATAAAAGAATAATTAGTTAATTTTAATATATAATTATGTTATTTTTCAAAAATTATTTTCTAACTTCAAACTTATGACTTTCAAAAAAAATAATTAATAGAAATTCATATTTCATAATGCTAGCTAAATATAAGCATAACATAGTCATAATTACTCAAAAGCATAATACAATATGCATCCACACTATAATTCTAATCCTCATTAGCAAATTTTGATCCCTTTGGATATCATGGGTAATCCAAACAAGAGAGGTCCAAGGCTCATAAGGCAGTGTAGTGCTAAAAGAAAGCCTTTTTTTTTCTTTCCCTTTTTCAATACAGATCCAGTTGGTTTTCTAATTTTTCTATCAGGTCTGAGTCCAACTCCAGTTTTTCTGTCTCATACCAGTTTTCACTGGTTCAAAACGGTCCAACTATTATAATGGTTTTTAGAGGTTATATGGATTGTGTGGCCGGCTAGTTCCTACATCAACAGTTCAGAATGGCTGGTTTGGTCTAATTTTCAAAACACTGCTAGAAAGGTTTTACAAAGAGATAAGCTGCTAAGAGACACACACACACACACACACATATATATAGCTTTTAAAGTGGAACACAATATGCTGCTATCTCCTGCCATCTTGTGTTCTTTTGTCATTTGACATGTCTGTGTTCAAAGATATATTCACAAATTTCATTAGATATATAAATTTCTGACCCCCTGCAAAACTTTCTATAATTTGTGTTTAATCTTTCTTTCCCTATATGGTTTAAAGCTCAGTGTTCTCTTGAATATATATCATGTGGTAAAAAAAATTTTTTCTCAGCACCTGTATGATATTTAACTTGGTTTTACAGAACATAATTATATAGCTATTCCTAAATGCTTCTGTCACCTTCCCAATATTGTTTTTGGCTTCTTTGAATCTGAGATCACTTATGTTAATATGTGGGAAGATTTTTTCAATATTTCTTGTTTTTGACTTCTATGTTCACATCATAATTATTTTATGATATTCTTGAAGGTTATGCTGTTGCTGAAGTAAGGCCTATAAGAGAACATCGTCTTCCTTGTTGTGGACTTGGTCTGGGTTGGTTCTTGTGAGTTTAATCACACTTTATTGAACCAGTTTTTATTCCTCTTTAAGCTTCTATAATTAAATGTTAAGGATCACACACATTGTAAAACTGCATTATGTCTTCCATCTAACATTGCATATATCTTCATGTGCATTTGGAATGTGCGGTGGAATGCAATAAAGACTGTAGTAACTTTCTCTTTGTTTATATTCCTGGCTGCTAAAAATTTACATAGGCATGCTGTTAAAAAAATGCTGTCTAAGATGCATTTAGATGCAAAAATTCCTGTTGGTTTTACTTGCTAATTGTGCTTTTGTTTACTTGTTTTGGTTTCTTAAATATTTGCCTGTCAATGAGCTTAATGTATTGTGAACCTTCTTATAGTATCATTTAACAACCTTGCCACTGCGTCAACATCCCAGGCTAAATAAAATTTGAGAGAAAACTTAATTGTGACTCAACAATTATATATTTTAGAATATTCAGAAATCATAATTGTAGATTACAGCTATCATTAATTCCTACATGGATAGAGGGATGGATTTTAAAAAGTTAGATTGTTATGTTAAATAATAAGAAGGTTTTTGTCAATTTCTATATGAGCAGAGTAACATCTTCACTAATCCCCTATAATTACTGAAGACTAATTGTTATTTTGTTTTTCATCCAATGTTTAATTTATATGCAATATCTTCGATATGTTTTAAATGGATTTGTCTATAGATGATTGCAAAATTGGGTCAGTTGTGCACAGAGTGGCCAGAGTGTTTAAACAAGATTATGTCCCCTTGGTGCCATGCCATGTGCACTAGATGTCATACAACTCCTTTTAAATTTATAATTAGAAGGTTGAACTGCTATATTTGGGCTTAATAACAGGTTACTGGATCATGATATCTCAATGTGTGTGTGTGTGTGTGTGTGTTTTTCCCTTCCTAAGTGATTGACATAATTCAGTCTTGCAAGACCTGTGAATTAAGCTCCACACCTCACCTCAAAGTTGGAGGTTGCAAGGCCATCGGTCCCTATAACTGTTTTTGTTCCAGGTCTATCAAAGCTTCTTATTTTTTTGGGAGGGGGGGGGGGTTGTGTGAGTTACGTGGAATCGATAATTAATTCCATTTCAACTGGGAACTATGAGAAATGAGGTGAATTCTTAAGGCTTCAAATTAGTATCTCTTGCTATGAATTTCTTCTACGTTTTATAAGCCATACTGATATGTAATTGATGGTAGATAGCATTAACATGAAA
Source organism: Erythrophleum ivorense (assembly GCA_026724425.1). Taxonomy (NCBI): domain Eukaryota; kingdom Viridiplantae; phylum Streptophyta; class Magnoliopsida; order Fabales; family Fabaceae; genus Erythrophleum; species Erythrophleum ivorense. The sequence goes on from JAIUCV010000003.1 coordinate 10,247,303, forward strand.
TATAATGGACATAGTGATGTAACCAGCTTTTTCCCCCTTAGTAAGATCTTATGCTTAATTTCTTTATTGGAAAAGATTTTTCATCCAGACTTTACCATTGACAATATTATCTTGCTTGTTCCAAACTTTGGATTCCTTTGGTGCCTGTCCATGTAAGTCCCTTTTTCAATTTCTTCCTCTCCTAATAGGGAGAAATTCCTTCTTGTGAATCATCTTTAGAAATCACTGGTTCCTTCAAAGGTGTAGTTGTTTATTTGGACAGCGGTACTGCAGTACTTTTTTAAAAAAATACAAATGATTTATTGCGGTTTGGCTCAGCACAACACTCCTGTAGTGTTGTATAATGTTTTTCAGAGTCTCAGGCAAGTAGTCGCTTATTTTCAATGTTAAAAGAACTAGACCAGACCGGTGAACCGGTCTGCAGTCCAGTCTAGAACCGGCATAGAACTGGTAAGCTATTGAACTGTTCAAAAACTTGGTCAAAAACTGGATTGGACTGGACAATTTTTTACCTAAACTGGACAATGAACCAGCAGTTGAACCGGTTTTGCAAAACTGGAGCGGCTGGAATTCAAACCTGCAGCAAAGTTGAAGCCTTCTGCCTGCCAAACCAGGCTACCAATGTTGCTTCTTTGATATAATTAGTAAAACTATTATATATGAAAATGTTCTTGTAGAAATTCAAAGTTCAATTTTCCTTGGAATTTATTTTATTAGATGGAAGTACTGTTACATTTATAAATGATAAAAAAAAGAACAGACTCTTACTCTAACTAAAAAACACAACTCTAAAAGATAGATAACTTTATCTTAATCTAACACCTAAAATAATTTTAAAACACAAATATCCAAAAATAATTAAAAAACAAATAAGATGTAATTTCCAACAGTTTTAAATTAAAATAATATATGTATGTGTATATATATATAGACACACCCTATTTGTCACTATTTTTTAACATTTATTAATTTAATTTTTATGAAGAATTATATTTAATATATTTAAAAAAAACATATTTAAAATAAATTAGTTCAACTAGTTTGACTATGATCCACTTATTAAACTGCAAACTAATCTCTTCTTCGGGTTAATGAGGTTTTAAAACATTGCTTATTTCTACTTAACTAGAATATCTTTGGTGTAGACTCTTTGGTCCCTTTGGTGAATGCTGGTTTTATTCTGGCAGCCTGTAGGTTTTTTTGACAAGTAATTTGAGGGATTTTGGAGAAGGAAGGAAAAAGTCTTTTGGTTCCGTCAGTTTGCAGTTATTTGATATTTGCCGTTTGAGAGAAATGCTCTAATTTTCTGATGCTGCCACTTTTATGGGATGAAAACGTCTTTTTGGCCTTGTGCTCAGCTCTAGTAATTATTTCAGAAGGGTCCCTTTTTCATGTATGAAACTGGATTGAAGAGCCCTTTAGTGAAGTGCCTTTCTTTTTAGTTTTGGTTCCTTTTTTGTACAATTTAAGAGGATGCTTTACCCGCTGCCTCTGTATCTTTTGTTTCTTCCTTTCTAATTTTTTTTAATCTAAAAAAAGAAAATCTTTGAAAATGGACATCCATCCTGTATTTATGGTGACTATTGAGTAAAAGAAACCTAATGCAAACTTTCTATATGGCAGTGCAGAAATATAATGAATTTTTTGATAATGAATATTTATACCTAAAACGTAAGTGCTAAATATTGAGAAGTTATTATGATATCATCGTGGAATGTTTTTGCATTTATCAAATAAGAGAGGAGAATTCTAAAGTTACAATAAGCACACAAATTGTAAGGGATCAGAATATAATTGGATTCAAATGCTCTTGTGGGATCTAGGGTAATGGGACGACACAATCTCTGATTATTCATTTTCTGTGTTTAACATTAGGAATTCAAAGAGTTTCTCCATTCAACCATATATATTGACGATCATAGTTTAATTTGTATTGCAAGGTTTATAACGGGTTTCTTTCTTGGTGGCATTCCCTGGTATATTGGAGCTTTCATTCTACTATGCGTACAGATGGATTACCGAGAAAAGCCTGGATTAGTTGCATGCACAGTTGCTGTAAGTGGTTATCACAATTTTCATATTATTTCGTTTTTCTTTTATCTTCAGGCTTTTCTATTTATTGATGCATTACTGGTTGTATGGTATACTCGATTGGTTGTTGCACTGCTTGTATTCCACTTGCTATTTCTTGTTACCGAGCAGTATATAGATGGTTGGCTGCCAAAAATCCATTACCCAATCAGCTGGTTGTCATGTAAATCTTACAACCCCATTAAAGTCAGTCCTGTAACTGGAAACAAAGTCTTAGAGTGACTCCAGTTGCATATTTGTTTTATTATGTATATAATCTCATTGCTACCATTGGTCAGTGAGAACTTAAATGACACCATTGCTGCTAGGAACCGTCAAATCAGTTGCACGTTGTTGCATTTGTAACGGGTTGTATATTCTCCATCTGCACAAACATACTTCTTCCATTAAATGTTGATGAGCCAAGTTGATTTTTGGTGCAGTTACAAACTTACCACAGCAAAAGTCCGTAAATCCCTCCTTTTTTATCTGGGAATTGAACTTGTGGACCACATGATATCATCAAGATATGAGTCCAGAAAACTCCCAGTTCAGATAAATTTTTTTTGCTAATGGTGGAAGTGGCTCATCTCTTGTCCACTAGTCACTCTGCCTCCAAGCTGTAAAGTTTTGGGGGGTTTTAACAAATGTTTGTGACTATGACTTTTTACTATATTCATGATGACCTAAATAAGCTATCTTGATTTTTTGATGTTGGATACTTGTTAGGATTATGCTGGATAACTTGTTTCTGCTGCTTGAAATTACCACCTAAAATTAGAAACTGCGATGGTGGTAAACAAGCAAGTGCTTGTTGATTTTTCCAAAATAAAATTTCCTCCAATTTCTCTTATTCATCTCTTAAAGAGGCCATGGTACATTATCATTGTGATCATGGTTCTTGGGTTTTGGGCGGAGATATCGGGAGGTATAGGATGAAATCATTTTGCATGGTATGTCATTTTGCTAAAATACCCTTGGAGTTTCACATTATACTACCTTTGGCTTTATTAATTTTTGCAAAATATCAACTGTATCATTTGTATGGCAACTTGCAGATGTCATATCGAACATGGGAATCTTAAATACTATGGAATTGTATATCATGGTATTTAAGATATCAAGAATGTCAAATAACAATATACCAAATGGTTCTTTAATAATTATTGGTTAAATTATCATTTAAAACCCATGACAGTATTTTCTCCTCAGCATCCTTTGAAAGTCAATATTTTATCTTAGGTCTATAAGAAGCAAGTTCTATGGACTTGTCTGATTTCTTGTTTGTAAAACTGTTTTTTGTATTTAAGAACAAAAAAAAAACTGTTTGATAATATGTTTTAAATAAAGTATTTTGTAAAACATAAAAATAGAATTGTTTTTTTTAACAAAAAATTAGAACATCTTTTAGATATTTTATTAACTTTTTATTCTGCAAAATTAGAGAAAAAAACAGAAAATAGTGATTTTTCAAATTAATGATTCAAAAAATTTTTTTTAATTTTTTTGTTTTAAAAAATATCTATTTTAAAAAATTAAAACCAAAACAGAACTATATAGGTATCTTGCCTTTTCCGTTCTCACTTGAATTGTGTTTCTTGATTTGCAGTCCATCATTGCTTTGATAGCTCTTACTCTTGGTGTTACAAATAAAGCTCATGATTGGTGAAGTAGACACGTCAAAGAAATTATTGTACATTTTGACCTCTACAATCTGTTGAAGCTTTCTCACTGTTATGAACTTTACCCATAGTTGTACTTTGTATAATTGGCTATTGTTCTTGTAAATTGCTACCAAAATGCATTTTCTACAGATTAGCATATGATAAGAGTTTGGAAAGAGAAAAGAATATATGTTGATTATTCTAACTCGATTCTCAGGGCTAAATCAAATTGTCTAGTATATGATAATGAAAATATATCTAAAAAATTGGATCCTCCACAATACATTTGTATGGCTCATATTTTTATTTTCCCCTATCAAGTTCATGATACGAATGTATCTAGAATCTGCGCTACATAAATATAATGGATTTTTGTTTTCCGACATAATTGAAATTAAATGATAAGGGAAAGAAATTCTCATTCCATTTCTCACATTTTTATTCTTCTCTACATTTCTCCACAAATTATTTCACTAAGCCCCGGAAAAGAATCATTACTAAGGATGCATATAAATTTTTCTTTTTTGGGTTAAGTATGAAAGCCGTACTTAGTGGGCATTATAAGAAGTTATAACATTTCATTTTATATTTATCCAAGACAAGCTGTCATACATTTCAATCCTATGTCGTCATTAAATGGAATAATCCATTTACTGTTATTAAAAAATAGTCTATTATGTTAATAGAAAATGATTTTAATTAACTACTATAAGACAAATTAGAGGTTGAATGCAACTACTTACATAGCACAATCGGATGAGTTTAGTTAATTCAATGGTAAAGAATAATGGAAGGACAACCCGTTGAATTAGTCAACAAAACAATGAGAAAGTTTAGTTTTTGACCGTACAATTTAATTGAATTGCATAATAAGTCCAAATTTCAAAATTAAAAAAAAAATAGTCATATATTGTGTGCCAATTTCTTAACACTAGGATATGTTTAATTTGATATAATATTAGGCATATAAAAAATTAAAATAAATTAAAATAAATAAAAAATAACTTTATACTTTTATTTTAAAAATAATTAAAAAAATAGACACAGTTGAATAATGATTACAAATATATAATAGAAATTACAAAAATATTAAATTACAGATTACGTTACATCCTGGTTACCAATCATAACCAAAAGCCTCCAAAAAAATGGTGAAGTCTTAGTTAAGATTTTCAAATCAAACAAGGTAGAGAATTTTTCCTTTAGTCTTTCATATACGTTTTTTATACAAAAATTGTAGTTGTTAATTTTTCTCGTATGACATTTTCAGCAACATCAATGACATACCATCATTCAAATGTTGATGGAAAGTCATGCATGAATGAAAGCCACTCTTAATATATTTTACTAAGAAAAAGTTTTGCACAGGTAACTCTTAATGTTTTTAATTTTTTTAATTTCTCTAATTGCGCCAAATAATCTTTGGCTAAATTACACAAAATTTTGTAAATTTTGTATCATGTACAGATAATCTCCTCATATTTAAAACTTGATAATGAATATTTCTTAAATTTTTAAATTTATACAAATAATCTGCTTGTTGTTAATTAATCCGTTTTTTGATTAACGGAGCATGAGATATCAATAATGACAAACATTTTTAAATTTTATTTTTTTGTACAAATAATCTCTTTAAATTTTAGATTATATACAAATAGTTTTATTAAAATGTCACACTCCATAAGTGAAATAACAGACTAGCTAGTAGTGGAAGAATTATTTATACAAATTCAAAAGTTTAAGGAGGTTCATTATCAAGTTTTAAAAGTTAAAAAATTATTTGCATATGATTCAAAATTTAAGGGAATTATATACAATCTAACCATTTTTTTTTTTTGGTCCTTGCTCCTGGCCATCTTCAACCATACTTCAAATTCATTTACCTTCTATACTATTTGCACATTTTGTAAGCTGTTCATCAACTATCAAATAAGATATCATGTACACATAAAATTTTCTCAACAACCCCTGTCAGCATCGGATTTACTATCATTCTCGTTAATTTGTTCATTGTACTCATTGAAGTTATTGTTCTTTACCTCAAATTTCAACCACCACATGTAAAGAATCAGTAACAGATGCACAAAAAGACAAGTTACTTTTAAATTGTGATAGGAGATAATATTGGGACAACGAATCCACGGGCTTCTAATTACTTACTAATTATTAGTATGTTTGGATATGCGTTCGAAGAAAGAAAAATTACGTTTATTGACCATGTTTTGCAAAAACAACATATTGTTACTTTGTACAAAATATAGTTTGGGAGATGGAAAAGTTTTTCTAAACATGATTTATATCTAGTGCCAAAAGAAAAAAATGTAAAGAATCAATAACATATGAACATAATGACTTTTGATTAAATAAGTTTAATGTGCAAAACATTTTAGTTGTCAACGTTAAATTATGAAACAACATGACTTTGAAGCTAATAACCACATTATTTTTAATTGTTTTTTCATTAATATTTATTTTGAAGGCTAACAGTTAGTTGTTTCAAATCAATTGGTGGTATTATTCTTTATACTAAAAGTGAAAAACCCAGCAATAGTAAACTGTTAATGCAATGTCAGTTGATGTTGTTGGATATATATGAAGAACTTGAATTTTATAGCAATTGTTAACCATTAACGAAGTATAAGTACATTGTTGCTGAATGAATATGAAGAGTTTGACTTTTCCAGCAACAGTACATTTTTACTAGAATATTAAGAGCATGTTTTGTAAGTTGCAAAAGGAAATGAGGAAAGGGAAAGAAAAATGAAAATAGCCAAAAATCTTGTTTGGTATGTTTGAATAGTTTTCATTCATAATTTCCGTCTCATATGCACTCCTGCATTGTGCATTCTATCATATTATTAAAGAGAAGTTATTGTTGAAGATAGAAAGAAGAGAAAGAATATTATTTTGTCTCAAATAACAGTGATAGTTTATTTTTGTTTAAAAAAATTATAATTGAGAATTTAAAGTTGAAGATATTTATATTAACAAAATCTTAAATTTTGAAATTATTTTAAAAGACTAAAAGACAAAAAAATTTACCTTGAGACTCTAAATTATAATTTCCTTGTATAGTTTAAATTTTTTATTCTTAGATCATTCAGAATAATTTTGAAATTCAGGGCCCTTTAATTTATATATTTTTAACTGGAGGTCCTCAAAGGTAATATTTTCTTTTTTTATGTTAATTAACAAAAATTAATTTTTTAAAATATTTTTTTGGCTCTGAAAGTGTTATGGTTATTTGTTCATCTTTCATTTTTATTTATCTACTATTTTTACTTTACTAAACATTTAAATAGAAAGTTATTCTTATTCCTTTCTATGGCATATTAAATGTGATTTTAAATTACAAAATTTCATTCTATTTTCATTTATATTCTCTTTTTCATTCTTTTAAAAAAATGTATATTCTACAAATGTAACATTAATTGACTGTCGTTGAACATATATGACAAAATTTGAAACTTTCAGCACCAATTTACACTTTTTTGTCATGGTACCAAGGTTTATATTATACTACTTCGAAAACCATTTTTTTTTTATTAATCAAACTATCATACAAGCCTAATGTGCAAGCTTTTTACAAAAACAAAAAATGATCTAAAAAAATTTGCCTAAATTAAAGAGACATATTATTATAAATGGAGCGGCACCTTACTTTGCCTAAGGAAACCAAGCTCTAGCTTTAAATAAAGGGATAACCAAATTGGTTATCGTGTTTTTGAGGGATATTTTAAAAGATATATGAGAGATTTATTTAAGAACAAAAATGTAAATATATAAGAAAAATTTTCATAGTGCTGAAGAGAAAATTTCAGAGTGAAGTATACTTTGGGACTATTGTAAATATGACAAAATTGTGGAACTAAACTTGCAATTACATAATACTTAAGGGTATATATGAAATTTTTGGTTAACTGGTCAACTTTGACACTTGTCAAAATCTATTGCAATATAAAATTGCATCTTAAACTTACCCTAAATTTTGTTTCTTAGAACAAGTTTTTATAGTGCTATTTTTCATGTGCCTCTTTTAAAAATGTTTTACTTTCGACTTATTGTTTTAACTATAGTATGTTATGTTTTTAAAAGTTATGCTATGAGAAGTGAGAATACTTGTTTTCAAATTTACATATAATATGCTTTAAAAGATTTTATTATGAAAACTAATTATTCAAACACATTCTATGCTTCTAAACTTTTAGAATTGTTTTCAAAACAAACTAATCAATTAATTTTTGTTTTTTATTCTTAAAAAATCTAACTAAAAAGCATTCTTAAAGTAATAAAAACATTACTTAAATAAATGGATTTTTTTGAAACAATAGATGAAATCTAACTCCTAATAGTGACCCCATATTCTCAACTAATATTTATTGATACCATCACAACATTGATTCAAGAAGTAAAAACGTTTAATTTTAAAATAAATATAGTATATTTTCTCTTGTATTTTTTTGTTTTGGGATAAAATGAGTAACTTTTATATTCAAACTAGTCTTGCCCCCTATAAGATGCTGAAAAAATTTAAAAAATTCACAAAAAAAAGTGGGAACAATAATTATACAGATATGCATTGTTTATATACGGGTATCAACAGTGTTATGACACACAACTCGTAGAAGTCGCACTATTCACAAGCCGAAGTCGCATTGTTTAAACCGCGGCTTGCGCGGGTATTATATATATATATATTGATTGTGATTTCCATTGATAATGATCATATCAAATTCTCCACTGATTTTTTTTAAAGGGGGCAAATCTGAACCGCTTATATTTTAATTTTATTCTCAATTATTTATTTTTTTATCTTAACATTTTCTTTTATTTTAAAATAAGCAAAATATAAGATGATATAAGCTGAAAGGTTGTTTTCATCTTGTGATTACTTCTTCAAAATAAAATAAAAAATCTTTTATTTAAATTTAGACTTCCAGATCTGCTCCACTTGAAGCAACATAGCTACTCTAAGAGAAGTAGTAGAGGATCCCAATCCAACAAATGATCACATATAAAATGAAAATTGTGCTTAAATATTTTAGTTTAATTGGTGTCTTTTTAACGTAAATGTCCAAGTGTCTTGGTATGTATTTGATTCATATCATATCCCTTTTGTCACTCATTGCTCCTTAGATTTTTTGCCTCTTTTATAATTAAAAAAAATATTTATACATAATTTTTTTTGGGATAACATGTGGAATTATTAAAAGTTAAGAAGTGATTCATTTAGTATATAAAACTAAAAAAATATATTTTGAAGAAAAGAATAAAAGAATAATTTTGAAGAAGAAAATAACTCTTGTATCTTTACTCTAAAAAATAATAATAATATATTAAATATTTTAATATAATAAATATTACACGAAAATTATACAAAACGATTACCTTTTCTATACTTATACCAAATGGGGGCCTAAGGTAGGAAAAAAAAAATTACTTTATGATCTGGACTTTTAAATGTTCCCACTGAGGCCCAAAGAAGGAAGGTAACATACCATAGGCCTCGTCACGCCGTAACTCTTAACCAAAAACTAGGTTTTCTTGCCTTGTATACAATTAAAACAAAAACCCTATTTTCTTGATCCTATGAGAGAGAGAGAGAGAGAGAGAGAGAGAGAGGCATCAGAGTTGTTCCTGTATTCATCTTCGAAAATGGTTACTTTCAGGGGGAGTTATCACATCTTGAGTCTCTAATCAATGCCCTGAATCAAATTAATTGGTGAAGAAATTTGTTTCTTAGGGTTTATGCCTCTTCTATCAATTTGTACTACTGAAAATTGACATTTCTTTTTAATGGTTATATGTTTGAGTTTTTGATATCTGTAGTTCGTCCTGCACTACGTTCATCAAATATATTAGTTTTGCAAATTTTGATACAATAAGTTTAATGTGCAAACAATTTTAGTTCGTCAACATTAAATTACGGAACAACATGACTTTGAAGCTAATAACTATATAATTTGTAATTACTAAAATTTAAAAAGAAAAAAAAAACTGTTAATGTAATATCAGTCGATTGTTGTTGAATATCAATTGACTATTGCTGAATGTATTGGAAGGGTTTGACTTTTCCGGCAATAGTACATTGTTGCTAGATTTGGTACGATACAAAGGGAGGTGAGAAAGGGGATAGAGAAATCGTATGCATTTTTATATTATGCATTTCATTATATTATTAAAAGAAAGTTATTGTTGAAAATGGAAAAAGTAGAAAAATATTATTTTGCCTTAAATAATAATAATGTTTTATTTTTGTTTACATAAATTATAATTAAAAATTTATATTAAAAGATTTTAAAATTTAAAATTATTATTTAAGAATAAAAAATTTTTACTTAAGATTTTAAATTTAAATTTTTTTTGCTTAATTTAAATTTGTTATCATTAAGTTCTTCAAAACAATTTCAAAATTTAAAACCTTTCAATATAAAATATCTTTAAGTTAAAGTCCTCAATTATAATTTTTTTTATTTTATGTTAATTAATAAAAATGAGCTTTTTAATATTTTTTTGGCTTTAGAAGTGTTTTGGCCATTTATTCACCTTTTATTTTTATTTCTGTAATATTTTTAATCTACTAAATATTTAAGTAAAAAGTATTCATATTCCTTTCTATATCATACTAAATGTAATTTTAAGTTATGAAATTCTATTTCATTCTTATTTTTATTTTCTTAAAAATTGATCGTTGTTGAATGTATATAAAGAAATTTAAAAAAAAAATTAATCATTTAATTTTTATAATCTATCTCAATTTTTGATTTAATTTTTACTTTTTACAAAATTATCTCTATAATTTTTCATTTTCAGAGAGTTAGTCTCTATAGAAGTTAAAATGCAACACCTTACCCTGTATATGTGGCATAACAACATTAAAAAAAATTGCTGACGTAGCAAACGGATTCGGACGTGGCAGCCACCAATTCAACTGAGTTTCAAAATGCATTCTGACGTGGCAGCCAAGAAGGATTGAGAGAATGGATGCTCAAAACGCACAGCATAGCTCTGTGTTCCTTCCATCTCCTTCGCAAAATTTGCTCGAGCAACCCTATGTGCGACGCAGAAAAGAAACTTCGAACACACAGGTAAGCATTTAGTGTTTTTTTTTTTTCTCTGTATCTTCTCCTCTTCGATCTCTGCTTCTCGTGGGTATTCTGATTTCAAGGAAGCAATCTTCTCCTGCTGTGGGAATCACATTTTTTTCTATGAAGGTGACTAGCATGAGTTGTGCCCATCACGAAATCAGAATACTCTTAGGCCTCTTCGTAAAGAAGAAGACAAGCATATTGGATTCTCCAGTAAGGGCCACCAGCAAGGTCCCACATGTTCATGATTCTTAATTCATCTTATTTTCGTGTAACAAATATGGGATACCTTTGGACAGTGGAAGAACCAATCCCAATACCATATAGTTTCATCTTTAAAGTTTATGTCATGTTACAGCATAGTATGGCATTAAGCCTCAAATTGTTCGAACACCATCTCTGGAACAGCAACATTCAACCTTCTCGAACACAGGCTTACACAGCCATAATAAGAAATTTGTTTTAAGTTTGTAACCATAACTGCATGATTGAAAACTAACATAATAAATTTTTTTTTTTTTTGGGGAACTTTGATGTATCAAAGTAAGATATATGCTTTCATTTTATAGAATCAACAACTAGAGACATGGAACTTTAGGAGAAAAGATAACACATAATTGGCATTGCAAGTGAATTGGTTCAGTATATTACAATGCACAGTGAACACATGGATCCTTACAGTATAATGAACACTACAAGACAATATGCGATTAATAAACTACTTGCTCCCTTCCAACCAATCAAAATAACCACAACACCAAGCTTCCTACATAAACAAACACAATAAGTGTAAGGCAGGACACAAGGGAACCATATATTCAGGACAATAAGAAATCAAAGAATTGGAGGCATGGTGAGATCCTGCAATGGAAAATTTCCAGTTTAAGCAAGAGTATCACAGCTCAACAGCATTAATAATCACAAAAAGTATAGTGAGATCAGCCCAATTCCATCACACATTCAAGAAAGCATTGGGTTAAATTAAACTGTTCAGGTCATATGCATCACTCAAATTGATTTATCAATACTAAATTCAAGTTGCAGTATAACAATCACCATTTCAAATCTCATACAAAAACAGGGGCAAGATGCCATCTTAATGAAATCCCTCAATTTCAAGTCAACATTATAATCGATATTTACTGACATTGCACGTCTTTATGAATGAGCAGTATTTATCTTTAATATTCACCATTGCACGTGCTTATCAACAACAAACTAAAAGAGACCCACACTACTACCCATAACTATAGTAGCCTTATGGCACATTTGGTGAAATAAAACAAATGAACTGGTCCCTTTATTTTCACAAGAAAGGGCAGAAACAGAGACTCCATTAATTTTTGGGAAAAAAAAAGACCCTTAATTTTCATATAAAAACATGGAAAAAAAAAAAAGACCCTTACAAGGAAGAGGGTGCAAATGCTATGAACTGTTGACTGGTCAACTTTGACACTTGTCAAGATCTAGTGCAATGTAAAATTGCATATTAGACTCACCCTAAATTAAGTTTTTGTTTCTTAGAACAAGTTTTCATCTTTTTCAAAAGAAAGAAAAAATATGTTTGGGAATGGTATTTTTCATGAGCCTCTTTAAAAAATATTATATTTTTGAATTTTTGCTTTAAAAACTGAAAAAAATGAGGATAACTATATTATGTTTTTAAAAGTTATGTTATGAGAAGTGAGAACACTTATTTTCAAATTTATATATAATATGCTTTAAAAAATTTTATTATGATAAAAAATTATTCAAACACATATTATGCTTCTGAACTTTCAGATTTGTTTTCAAAACAAACTAGTCAATTAATTTTTTTATTCTTAAAAACTCTAATTAAAAAAATTTATAAAGTAATAAAAATTAAGTTTCAAAAATAGATTTTTTTTATTAAACAATAGCTAAACTCTAACTCACATATAGTAGTCACCCAATATTCTCAACTAATGTTTATTGATATCATCACAAAATTGATTCAAAAGGTTAAAAAAAATTTAAAATAAATATAGCATATTTTCTCCTGTATTTTTTTTTAGATAAAATGAGTGATATTTATATTAGTGGTTTTCGTTCACAATGATCACATAGAATTATTAAAAGCTAGGAGGTATTAGGGCCCAAAGAAGGAAGGAACATTTTAATTCCGTAGGCCTCGTCGCACCGTAACTCTTAATCCAGAATTAGGGTTTCTTGCCTCCTATATAACCGAAACGAAAACTCCTACGTCAGTGCGAGAGAGGTATCGGAGTTCTTGCCGTGTTCATTTTCTTTCGAAAATGGTTACTTTCAGGGTGAGTTATCGTATCTTCTGTTTCTGATTAATTCGTTTTATAGGTTTAGGCCCCTTCTATCAATTCTTATTACTGAAATCTGACTTTTTTTTTAATGGTTATATGTCTGAGTTTTTGGTATCTGTAGTTTTGGCGGGGTATTCAATATTTCTCCATTTTTCTTAACAACCAAACAAATGTTTATTTTTGGGAGCTGATTTGATGTTTCTTTGGTTGCTCTTGCAGTTCCACCAATACCAGGTCGTTGGGAGGGCTCTGCCCACGGAAGCAGATAAACACCCAAAGATTTACCGCATGAAGCTCTGGGCCACGAACGAGGTTCGCGCCAAGTCGAAGTTCTGGTAAACTGATTTGCTTGTGATGAGTATATATAGTTGATTTGTCAATTTCGTTTATATTTTTCTTCTGAGGTCTTTTGGTTTGAGAAAAGTTTTACTCAAGTTAGTATTATAGTTTCTATTTCCCCAGAAGTTGAAGTTAATAGCATTTGTTTCAATTTGGCTGATTGCTTGATTTAGGTACTTTTTGAGGAAACTGAAGAAGGTCAAGAAAAGCAATGGTCAAGTACTTGCTATCAATGAGGTACATTTTTACTTACGCACATGATTTTCTGGCGTTCTTTGTCTCTATACTGTTAATTCGAAACATTACTTGAGAAGTTTAAAGACATGGCAAGATGACCCTATTACCTGGGAAGTTCTTTCATTTGTTCGGGATTTGATTTGTTTTCTTGAGTATCGTTATTATGGTCTCCTGCCCTGAATTTATGTTCGGTAACATTGGCTTAACTTTTAGCAAATATTATTGAGTACTGCATTGTATGAATTCCAGCAAATTTTTTATTTTTTAATTCTACACGATGTTTCACCCGTTCCTAAGTTAATCCTGTTGGAGAATTTGTGGTGTGTGGGCCTTTAATGTGATGACAGTTGTTCGATGTCTGAGATAGACAATCCTTAGGATATGTGGGAATGTAACCTTAAACTTGTGGTGTTTGTTTCCTTTAAGTGAAGAAGCCATTGAGTGCGTTTATTTCTTGGACATTTTAGCTGGTAGCCTAATTGTTTAGGCATTTCTTTGCAATCAGAAGAAAGTTCCAAAAGTCATCTGGAAAGTTAACCGTTGCCACTGTTACTAAATTCAGGAGCTGTAGGATTGATTGCCAATATCAGTGGAGTGTATCTGATGGAATAGGTGAAAATACAATTATAGGAAGAAATATGTAGTTCATGACTATGCTGAAGAAAGAAAAATAGTCATTATTTGACCACCATGGAATAAGAAATATGTCACAATAAGATGATGGTATGGCTACTGAAATCGTGAGCCTTGGCTTATTCCATATGCTATTATCAGGCCCGCATTTCTTCTTTAGAAATGAATCTGTTTGGCCCATTCCTTCTAATGCGTTTCTTTGGGATCCATATGCCAAAATTTTGACTTCTTGCTCGGTGAATAAATAATTATTGAGACCTTCTTTTGCACGAGTACAGTGAAACCTACCAAATTTCTTTGACTACCTTAATATAAATTATAGATCGCAATTTTAATGGCCAGAAGTAAACTATTCAATGTTTTTCATAACGTGGTGTATCTGTTTAAATAACTAATTCTATAGCAGTGGAAATTATATCATATGTATCCATTCTAACAATTTTTATCGAGGTTTCACTAAAATTGTGTTCCGTTTTTAGGTAATTAGCTGTCATTTTCGGTGAATTTCAGTTGACAATGGTTTAGATGAATACCTTGTTTTGTATTAATTTAAGACTTAAATTCGTTTTAGGTTTTACGGATCTGGTTTTTTTTTTTTTTCACTGATTCAAACTGCTTTTAAGGCTACTGTTTTCTAGTGCAGTGATTTGTCCATTCAAACTTAACTTTTTTTTTTTTAAAAATGTTGTGAGGTTTATGGGTTGTGTCTATCTGCAATGAACTAGTGTGCAAATTTAATTCTAGCTTTACATAACCTGTGTTATTTCACAGATTTTTGAGAAGAACCCAACCAAGATCAAGAACTATGGCATTTGGTTGCGTTATCAGAGTAGGACTGGCTATCACAACATGTACAAAGAGTACCGTGATACCACTCTAAACGGTGCAGTCGAGCAGATGTACAACGAGATGGCTTCCCGTCACAGGGTTCGGTTCCCTTGCATTCAAATTATCAAGACTGCCACCATCCCAGCTAAGCTTTGCAAAAGGGAGAGCACCAAACAATTCCACAACTCAAAAATTAAGTTCCCATTGGTTTTCAAGAAAGTCAGGCCACCCACTAGGAAGCTTAAAACCACATACAAGGCAAAAAGGCCCAACTTGTTTATGTGATGCGTTTATGGTAGAAACGTTCCATTTGGTTCCTAATTACCTGATTTTGTTTTGAGAATCCTAGAACATTGTCATTGGGCTGAAGCTTCTGTATTTTAATGCTTCTATTGGATCTAATCTTATATATTTCTGATATTTGGGTAGGAGTGAACAAATTTATATTACTGCTACTGTTGTGCCGTTTTTGTTCTTTGTTTTAAAGTTAAAAGCTTGTTTGGTTTTCAGGATTCCTGCATTCATCTTCATTAAAAAAAGTGAAAAAACAAGAAGTCACGAAAGGACATCTTCAGATTTTACAATTACTTGGACAATTATTGATGGTCGAACTCAAAAGGTTACACGGGGAATTAAATTTTAGGGTTATTTAATATTTTGATCCTTTAATTATATTTATAAGTTGGTCCAGTTATCTTGACCAATTGAATCACTCTAATCGAATAAAAAGAAATTTCATTAAAGTCATTTTAGACAAAATCAAATCAATTCAATGTAACATCGATTGGATTGAATGGATAGTTATTTAGGAAAGAAAAATTATTGAAAACTTTTTAAAATGAAACATTATTCAATTTCAACTGTGAATAAATATTTTAAAAAAATAAAATTCACATTAAGAATGTTTTAGCATAACTTTAAATATATGTCAATTATAAACGAGATTCAAAATAAATAAAAAAATTGTAATATAATATAAAATTGACAAATTACAAGTCTTCAATCACAAAACATTATAATACATCATTCCAACAATAATATCATAACTTATTAGCAACATTCTAATAAATCAGCAATCATCTTTAATCTAACCAAAAAGTAATAATAATAGTAATCATCATCATTAAGAATTAATATATAAATTTAAATAACAATTTGAATCAAAATAAAGGCAAAAATAACATAAATACTAAATAGTAAATATTTGCTTATCCTTTTATTCTCTCCTCCTCTGATTTCGGTGTAGTTGTTGTGAAATGGAGATCAAAGTTCTGTGACTATGATCGCAGGCAATAATCTGAATAAATTCATCTACTGCTAATGAGTAACCTGAACCGTCCTAGAAATTCTATCATCCCATTTCCTTCTTCTCACTTTGATATGCTCCTATCCTTCCATACCTTCTGCTCGTTTTCCCTTTTCCTTAACATTTTCTTTTTTCCAATTCAGTTATACTCCATTTCTCACCGGTAGATGTAAAATGCTTCTTCTATTCCTAACTATATGGGTGGTGTGGGTGACATGCACGTGTCTTTCTCCCTTTTACCCTTTTTTGGTTTTGTGGTTAAGAATGGCTTAGTACCAGGATGAACTGGGTGTTTTGATCAAATAAAATATTTCTCAAAAGACCTTGATTTTCAAAAGCTATTAAATGAAAGTTGAAAGCTACGTGATTTAAGAAACTTTAATGCAAGTCAAATAACACTAAAAACAGAGCATAATATGAATGTAACTTAATAATAGAGTGGAGTGATAGTTAAAGATGATATGAGGTGCAGTAACAATAAGAGGAGAAGAGAAAGATCAAACACAATCAATTTTTCTTGGTTCAACTTGAAATCAAGTATACATCCAGTGCTCAAATTTGAACTTATAACTTTCCACTATAAATACTAGTTTACAACGGCATTTATGAGCAACTATAGTCCCAACTCAATTAAAGTTGCTGAAACAAGGGTCACTCCCACTTAAAATAGGATTTATCCCAATGCCAACTCAAGAAATAATTATCCTTTAGATTTTAATCTCACAACAAGTTAAAAAAATGAAGGTTTATAAGCAAGAACTCTCTTAAAGATTGGTCTTATAGGTGAAGTGCACTAGAAGAAAGCAAAAGAGTATTAAGAGCTCAAGAATAACCACAATAGGTTAGGAGCAATTTCTCCAGGGTTCTGAGACCAAATGGGCTTGGATTTGTAGCGTTTCCCTCGAAATAACAATTAGAAACAACCTTGGAGCCAAATGGTACAAAACTAACTATTATAAGCTTTTCAAACACTTTTCCATTAGTAGCCCCCGATAGTTGTTTGTATACTAATTTCTTTGGTAAGAGGGAAAGCTTTTAACTAAAATAGGGATTACTAGTTAGCTAATCGATCTTGTCAATTCACTGATAGCTTCTGAGTTAAAATTTTAAGACTTATAGAAATTTATTAATTGACTCGCAGAACATGTAAGTTAACTTGTATTTTTGTTTCTTGTTTTTAAACTATCAATTAACTTATAACTCTTTACTAATCAACTTGTAATTTTTTAATTAAAAAATTTTCATTTTCTAATCTAAGAGTTAATTTGTAACTCCTTATCAATTGACTTGTAGTTTAAAAATTTTATAAAATCTTAAAAAATTCATCTAAAAAAGCTATCAAATTATTCTTTTTTAATTTTGCTCCAATCAACAAAGTTCAAAGGAATTTTAGGATCTCAAAAACACCAATAACCCCTTTACAAAATATTATAAGTTCTAAAGTCAAATAATTATATAATCTTGAAAGCTTCATAAGCACAAACTTGAACTAATTTCTTGAAAATTCATCTAAATTATTTATCATAAAAAAATCATATGAACACATTAATAGATCAATAATCACCATTTTTTGACAATAACAAACACTTTAGGGGCAATATTTTCCACAAAACTCAGAGTAAGAGCATGGCTTGTTGAGTACAGATTTTGGGAGTCAAAAGTGCCCTCAGTATACATCAACTTACTAATCACTTCCAAGTAGCATGAGAACCAAAGAGAAAACAAAGGCACATGCAAGAAGTATACCTCAGTACTTCCCCATATCAAATGAACTTAACTATTTGATCTAACAATCCATTCAACAAAGCACTCTAAATCAAGGTATAGTCCAAGTAGCTAGACGATGATTGATTAAGATAATCAACTATACCAACAACACTTGCAGCAAGTTCAGAGTTAGGAAAATATGAACCAAAATATTTCTCCCCTTTGGCATCACGAAAGAGAAGAGGTTTCAAGGCATAAAAGCTGAAAATATAACGGAATTAGCATGGTAAGTATATCTAAAACTTAGTTGATTCCTCATCTCCTTCTTCCTCAAGTCGCATTAAAATGTGTGTCCATGTGTAACCTTAAGTCTCAAATGGCGGCAATGGTTGAGGATTCTTCAACTATTGACATTGGACCCACGGTTTAGAATCTTAGAATTGTTCATAAAATTACTTGAAATATTCAGAATTTGTTTTTGTTCTATATGAGAAAATATGGCTAATGCGTACAGCTTAAAATATGGAGATTACTAGCATCCACAAATATCAATGAGTAAAATTAGCAATCTCATATATATAAACCTCCTTCCTTGCTTTAATTATATGAAAATATACAAAATTTTTCTTAAAGCAAAAGATAACCAGGATATTCTCAAAGATAATATTATTATTTTTTATTACAAATATATCTTATTAGAAAATGTATTTCTTGAACTTTTATTTTAAATTTAATTTTAAAATGATTTTAAATCGTAAGTTCAATTTATTTTAAAGAAGAAATCATATTGTTAATCCTTATAGTTTCATTTAATTTTTAATTTAATTATTATAATCTAAAAATTTATTATTGAATCATTACAATTTACATTTTTTTTTAAACTTTGGCCTCTATTGTTAAAATTTTATCAACATTATAATATAACTGACATGTATTATTTTGACACTCTAAATATATATATATATATATATAACTTATGCTAACAAAACATATAAAAATATAAATAACAACATAAGATTAACTCACATATATGACAAAATATTGACAAGATTATAATGATAGGGATTAAATTATAAATTTTTAAACTATACAGATCAAATTAAAAATTGTGTGAAATAATGAGGACCAAAAATATAATTTGTATTTTTTAAATTTTGAAATGATTATTTTATTAGTCAAATCATAATACGAACTTTGCATACATTCTAGGTATTTTCTTTTAGCTTTTTGTCTAGAATTTAGGAGCTCCCTAGCACCCTATTTATATCTCTCCAAGAAGAGATCTAATGGGATATAACCAACTCATAGAATATGTCCAATTAATAAAATATAATCCTCTTTTTCTTAATTGAAATAATTTTAAATATTAATTATTAAATAATTAATTATTTCAACTTATTTTGAGATAATAACCAATCATCTTAATAATTAATTATCTAATATTTTAATTTTAAATATTAAGATATCCAGTTAGATTAAGATTTATCTTATTTTAAGTAAATATTTCTAACTTTTTATATTATATATAGTATTTTAGTTAGAATCAATATAATTATACTTTATATTTCGTCACAGAGAAGGTTAATGTAACTTCGTAACCTATGGATATTAAGAAAAGAAAATATAATTTTTTCATAATTAAAAAAAAATGTCCTAATTTACACTTAACATTATTGTTGTAAAAATCCAACCAGACTTATTCATCCAATAAACCAATTATTATATCAGATAAAACTAATCAAAACCAAATAAGTAAAAAAAAAAAACCTAGTTTGTATTAAAAAAAAAACTTCAACGAACCATAGACTTTCTTTATTATCCAATAACCCAGTCCAAGAATATAATATATATAATAATTGAAAGAACTCATAATTATTGTTCCTTTCATTGTTTTTATACTGTTCGCATCTTTTTTTTTTAACTTTTCTATCCCACAAAATTTTTTTAAACTGCTCGTAAAACTAAATAAATTGCCCATGGGACCCATGTACAGTCTAAAAAAATTTGTGAGAGCCACGCACGAGTTGTGAGTCCCACAGAAAGGTTTTAAAAAAAATGTGAACAATATGAAAATAGTAAAAGGAATAGTAAAAAACCAATTATGGGTTTTTTTAATTATCATATATATATATATATATATATAAAAGGAGAATCCATTGTCACCGTAAAAAATCGTTAATAACCTGTTTATGGGTCTTTAATCTACAATTTGTGATGTAAGTTGGCTCAATTTCACAACTCTAATTAGAAAAGAAATATAAACTTCTATTTTTTAAAAGGAAGGAATTGTTTTTATAAAATGGCAAATGGAAATTGTTTTTATAAAACTAGAAATGAACACCTCCAACCCGTGTCAATTGCATGAGACTCATCTGAAGTTCAAAAATGAAAAATAAAAAATGAGATCTATAAACAAGTTAACAACAATAAATTTTCTTTTATATATATATATATATATATATATAATTTTCTCTCTTTTATTTTTCTTTAATTTTTTCCTTTTTTAAATTTAAACAATTTTTTAAAAAATTTAAGCTATAAACACAGATTTCTATGCAATTACATAAAATTCACTTCTAATTATATATATTAGATACTTGATCTTTCCAAGAATCTAATATTAGAAAGGCCGCAAAAAAGGAAGAGAGCTCGCGGGGAGACCAATAAGCTTTCCCGTGAAGATAATATTGATGCCATGTTGATAATCCTTGATTACTTCAGAGTTCAGACTAACATTGTTATAGAAAATACTAGGCATGTTGAGGAGAAGAGTCTTGTAAAGAGGCTTTCACTTGTTCCTTATGTTTTATTTAAATTTGTTTTTGTTTTTATATTCTCTTTCCCTTTTTGTTCCAAACAAAATTCCTGTGCACCCCATAACTTATTCTGGGCCTCGTAGGATTTGGACTTTTTGTTAAACTTCAGCTCATAAAAGCCTAACTCAAACAATCCTTCCCAATGGCTTAAGAGTTTGCAGAGGTAAGTTTCTACAGCTTATTTGGTCAAGGTTATTTAAGAAGGAAGCTGTTTCTTGTTCCAAAAATAAGGTATTTGATCTGCTTCTAGAAAAATAAATAATAATAATAATAATAACTTGTTTCTTTTCTTGCAGAAACGTATGTGTATATATATGAAAAAAAAAAGAAAAAATAAAATTTGATTTTGCTATTATTTATTGTATTATATTTTCAGTATTTAAAAATAAAAATATATGTATTTAATTATTATAGTTTAATCACAATTCAATTATAATCAAATTATTGAATTATAAATCAAAATTTTTATGGGTTCAATAATTAACTTAATTTTAAAATATTACTTAACATTGAGCAAAGGTCAATTAATTTAAAAAAAAATATCCTTCTTTGACAATCTAATAGCCTATTCTCTCTACCTCAGCGACAATGGGGCAGAACTATCCTCCATCGCTCTTCTTCTTCTTCTGTCATTATTACCACCCTACTCCATTTCTCCTTTCTATTGTAGCATTGCAGAACATATTAATGAGAGGATTTCAAGGAGAACCTCTAAGGTAACGAATCTCATTCAATTTTTTTCAATTGTTTTGTTATGAATTCTTGGATTGCTTTACTTTTACTACATCGATCTTCTTCCCCTCTTCTGATACTCTTTTTTTTTTTTTTTTAAATCAAGTTACATATTAACATTTTCCTAAACTCCATTAATGGGTTAAATTCTGTCAACGATATATGCTCCCTCACTAGTTTTCATATGTTCATATTTCAATCTGAAAATGTGAAGTGAAAGTATATTAATTTTGTTTTGTAATTTGAAGAATTTGTTTTGTAATTTGAAGAAAACTAAGGTTTTTTATCTGGGTTTTTCACTTTTATTTGACTTGAATTGGATGAAAAAGGAGACGATGAGTAGCAACATCCAAAAAGCACAAGTTTCAAGTATAGGCATTGAAGGATTAGGTTGTGATGATCTGAACTCCTTCAACAAGATCTGAAGGGTTTAGTTTCAAACAAGATTCTAGGTTTTGTATTTGCAGTTTTCTTTTAAATTCTATATTGCATCATTTTTTTTTCCTGGTGTTTTATTTTGTTGTTGCCTTCAATTCTCGAAATCGAGTTATATATAAACCTTTTTTTATTAATCCAATTGCCTCGATTTTTTTCGACGATTAATTTTCTATCAACAATTTTTCTGTCAAAAAGTTCATATTTCATCTTAATATACATTTCTTCAATCCAAAGAAAATCTGAGGTTGTGTTTAGGCTTTTCTTTTTTAATTGATTATTTAAGGTGAATTCTTCCATGATATCTCAAATTTGTTGTCATGGATGACACCTCACATGGCTCAATGAGAGTTTGACACTTAACATCACATGTAAAGTGGGCTGACGTGGCAACAAATAACTTGCAAGGTGGCCCATTACAAAAATAGAAATTGATTTGTAGCATCACTAAATTTCTCCAATTACTATGTAGCCTTTTACTTTTTCAATTTATACATAGCCCCCATCTGCTTTTACCTAATTCCATATTCACCCAAACAACCTAACAGGCTTCGTGACCAGAAAATAACATTAGAATGTTGGAACAATGAAAAAAATAATAAATGATAAAGTAATTACCACTAGGTAATAAAATCTTTGAATTCGGATTCATAGCATTCGACTAAGGAATAATTACCCAGAATTTGGATTGATAGAATTCGAATTCCATATAATTTTTTTTAAAGGGAATTTGGATTGAACCAATTCAAATTTTCTTTAATATTTTTTTAATATTTTGTTTTATTAAAGTAATTTGATATTTTCATTTAATATTTTTTAATGTAAGAAAAAATTAAATAAATATAATATAATATTTGATATAAAATTGTATAAATATAAATATTATAAAAATATTTATAATAAATAACTTCTCATATCACAATAAGATCTTCTCTTTTTACATTATGATTAATGTTGCTTTAATTCTTTTTATTCTTAATACTCTTATACTGTGAGATGAATGTTTAAATCTAAGGATGGAAATTGAACTAGAGGAATCAGCTTATGTGACATTATAAATTTTGATTGCAACAATCCTTGAGCTCAAAATAGTAACTAACATATGTGGCATTGAATGCAAATATATCAAATAGAAGCTTCACGAATAATTTGAAAGAGCTAGACATCTGCTAAGGGCTTTTAAAAAGAGATGAATGTGAAAGTAGCATGTAAGAAAAAGGACTTGTTCCACTAAAGTTATCAAACTAACTAAGTTGTACATAATAAAATGAACCCTTCATGCCAGTATCCTATTGCACTAAAGTCAAACTATATAAAGATACACTAGAAATGTCAATGCCAATGTCCTGTTACATTAACCCTTATTGTTGCTAACTATTTCTTCCAACAGTAAACTATTGGGTTAACAAGTAATCTTAACCTCTCTTCTCCATATGACTTGTTGAAATTTAAGGCTTGAGTAAATTTGGTGCCTTGTCAACAGGCCAAGAAAATTGTAAAAACCACTATGCACCAAAAACATGTAATATATTATTAGAGTCTCGACTTATAATATCATAAAAATCC
This sequence comes from Erythrophleum ivorense, assembly GCA_026724425.1. NCBI lineage: Eukaryota > Viridiplantae > Streptophyta > Magnoliopsida > Fabales > Fabaceae > Erythrophleum > Erythrophleum ivorense. The sequence goes on from JAIUCV010000003.1 coordinate 10,271,021, forward strand.
ATAAGTAAAGAATCCTACATGTACATATTATAAAGTTACTCTACTAAGTCAGCCTAACAAAAGAAAATGATGAAAAGTTAAATATCAACATGCAATATATTAAGAAAATAGTGATTACAAAAGTGATAAACTATAAAAAAATGTACTACATATCTAACAACAGCACTTGATCTTTAGATCCATCAACAAATACGTTGTCAGTACTATTACATACGCTTAAACATGTGATCAAAATATTCCCCAATAATAGGAGACTAAGACATAATATCTCACCATTTATATTATCATTGGATAAAATGTTATATTTAAATATTCAGTTGGTCTAAGTTCTTCTTTGACATTATAAATTATGAAAAAGGTCCAATTTGACTGACATTGAAGGAATTGGATAGTAGCAACCAAATTGTCATAGGACACGATTTGAGTAATGTTATTTTATGATCCAAAAATATACAAGTGACACTGATACAATCTAAATGTTTGGAGAAGTCAAGCAATGCTCCGAAATCAACTTACATAGTATCTGTGGCTAGTATGGATGCTATACAATTTGTAGGCGACATGGAATGTAATAGTAAGTAATTATTAATTGATTATTTTCATATTAATTAAATACATATTTAATATTTATTGATAATTACTAGAAGCTAAGCTCACCTAGTATACATTTGTTAATTTTTTATTAATTATTTGATTCACACACCTAATTCATAGCATGTTCATAATATTTTTTTATGGAAATGATACTTTATTATCTACTCTATTACTTATTCCATTATTACTTATTCCATTAATACATTTACTGGCTTATATATGTCTAATTTAGTTGCTATCACTATTGTATTCAAAAAAACTTGGATGAATTTTGTTAAATATCTTTCATATCAATCTACCATAATCTCTACAAGGTTAGTAATAGATTTGGGATGAATGCTTGAAATCTACTATGGATTAACTACGATTAAAATCTCTCACTAGTTAGCTGTCATAACCCCCCTCCCCTAAGAAAGAAAAAGAATGACCGGCACAGGAAATCCATACGGATCTCCTATTTGCGGTTTGAATTGCTGCACAGAACGGATTCGATGATCTTTGGAGGAGGTTCTATGCCGAATAGCAATAATTTAAGTACAAATCCACCTCATTGAATATGCATAATTCTTTTCTTGTACACTTGGCTTTTTGTAGAAATTTCAGCAGAGTGTCCCCTAAAAATAAGACATCCCAAATTTTTACAACAGCCAGAATTCAGTATAAATAATAACAGAGAGCTCCGCTCTCTTTAACCAATGATCAACATCAAAAGATCAAAATAGGGGAAAAGGGAAAAACAAAATCTATATCTATTGGGCTTACTTTTGAAATACTTTACAATACAATCTTCTATCAATTACAATAGACAACAGCATAACAAAAGAATAACCAAGCCCCCAACTCCAAAAAGGAGACTCACCGCCACTACGCCTCAGAACCTACGATGAGGGAGGCGGATCAGATCCTATGATGCTATCTGAAAAATTTAAAATTAAAGGAGTGAGACAACTTAGTGAGCAAATAACAGAATTTCTCATTTAAATCAATGGTCGTGACTAAAGAGTTAAAAATATACATACGTTGACCATTAGACTTTACTAGTTAGCAAATCCTCGACCTATGGCATGCAAGACTACCCATCAAGACCCTAAGTCTCACAATACGATTACTTAAGGAAAGTTTTTCGCGAGGTCAAGTAAGGTAGTGGCTACACCTCGTTGGCAGCTCCTTTCCCCCTATTTCACTTGGGAGGCTATGCCTAACGGGCAACTCCTTCTCTACCCTTCATGCTTACACGTCATAACTTATGTTTTCTGAGGGAGGCTATACCTTGTTGGCAGCTCCTTACCCGTTTCTTTCGGGTGGCTACTCCTAACGGGTAGCTCCTTCTCCACCCAAAACCCTTCACAACACATGGCCTGATTCCATCAAGGACTATAGCATGCACTTAAAGATAAGACACACACAAATTCATAATTCACATTCATACACGCATATATATATATATATATATATATCATTAGCTAAACTTTATTATTGTTGTTATTATTACTATTTTATGCAAGGAATTTAAATTATAGGAGACAAAATTAGCCTAAACAACAATTAACTAAATCAAAAGAATATGAATGCATAATTTCATAATTATAAATAAGTAACCAAGTAAAACCCATTAACGAGAAAATAAATAAAAATTACCTCTCCCAATGATTCCTCCCTCGAAACAATTCATTTCCACAAAAAAAAACACATGAATATATACATGTATGTATATATATAATGACATATTATCTCACATGGAATGATTTAGAACAAAGGTAACGATATCACAATTAATGGTAGTAATAAGCGTTTCGAAAATCTGTTATTTACTCACAAACGGTGCCCCAATACTAGCACGCTATTTGTTTCTTCTTGAAAGGTTAGCTTTCTCCACCGCCAATGCTCATAGAACTTCCTGATACATCCAAACTCACAAAAATCACTACATAGATTCACCATGGTCATTCATTCATTTTTTTTTTCATATAATTCCATAATAGCTATCAACACACAACCTTTTTATTCTCTAAACCATACTTACACGCCACAATGACTCTTAACTTAAATCCTTCCATTAATATCCTATTTCCTCCTTTAAGCTCATATATCATTCTAAGGGAGCAGAAAATTTAAGGATTTATGTATATCCCATATGGTTAGATAACCCAAAAATAAAATCTTCTTCCCTTGCTCTCCATCGGCCAGCCAAGCTAAACAGGAAGGATCTTACTGTCCTTCTCCTTCCTTAAAGCAAGGATAGGCCGACAATGGAGGGAATAGGTAGAAGCAATGGATTTAAAGAAGGACACAATAATCGAAAATGGAGGAGAGGCGTATAGGAAATGGGAGGTAGCTCACCTAAACCGACGGCACAGCGAACTCCCTTCCTCGCCTCGCTGAACTCGATCCAACAACAAGGAAGCCTAGGAGCAGCTACGCGACGCCGATGGTGGTCCTCCGATGGGCAAAAGACGACGCCAGCTTGGGGAAAGCTTCGCACGCGCAAAGAAAGAAAGTGAATGGTAGCAGAAGAGAAAGGAAACGGGAAAAGGGGAAGCTTAAGGGAAAATAAGATATATGCATAATATAAATAAAAGTCCTCCCCTATTGCTCTCCTTTTTTTTTTCGGTCCTTACATTAGCAAAGGATTTGGAAAAAAAAAAGGATTTATTCAGTGGCAAACGGCAAGAAACTTTCACTCGGTTTTGAATCTACGCAACGCAATAGGCTTAAAAAATTAAAAATAAAGCTTTTCTGAAAAATAGGAACGGGTCTCTTGTTTGAAATTACTGTGCTTCCAACTCAATAAAAAATTTACTCTCTTTTCCCTCGCTGTTTTGGATGAACAATGAATTAACTATAGAAAACATCAGTGATGGGTTACTAGTGAGGGGTTGATCCCCCTATAAAAGCTAATACTTACAAGGAATACTTCCCGAAAAGTTCTTTCAGTGGCGACTTTTAGTGTTGCCGCTCAAACTTTCAATGATGGAGGCGAAGGGTAATTTGACTTTTTGACAACCGACCATTGGTGGTGACTATTTTGAATGATGACAAAAGTTACCACTGAAATTTATTTCCCGAAAATTTCGATCCAAGGTCCACAGAATTTTGCTTCCGGCAAATTAAGGTTAACTCATGACTTTGCTCGTCTCCATTACACTGGATTAAGAAAGTAAACTCATCATCATAGCTATGACTTCATTAATTTTATGAATAAGCAGTCCTTTAGGTATTTTCATTTCTACTATCTCTGTGTAAATAACTTTTTGTTTATAAAAATAATAGATAACTTATTTTTTTACCACCTACAAAAGTGAATTAAGTAAAGTACATACAAATTGATTTGACAACCTACAAAGCGCAAAATAAAATGGACTAGATGTAAGCAAATTGTTTAAGGACGTTTATTATCAGATTATTTGATTAAAATATAACACGCGAAAAAAAATCAAATGACCTAATGATATGCTGTTAATCTATGAAAAATATCCATTTATAATTTTATTGAAAATTTTGATAACACCTAGTAACTCTACCAAAATTGTTTTGTCCAAACAAATTTATCCAAATTAAGTCAAAATATCTAACAAAACCATACATGAAATAATTTTTAAAATTGGAATTAGCAGTCAACTAGACGTAAAATCAATTTTCCTTTTTTCTGCTGTAAAATTAACTTGCATGCATGACATGTATCATTTCCAGGTACGTGATTATCTTGAACAATATATACGCTTGGCATTAATAGACATTTTGCAAGACCTTTTCAGTTGTATTCGATCTCTTTTTTTTCTTTTCTTTTTTTAATGACAAATTTCATCACATCCCATACATGTGCATTAAAAAGTGGGTATGAACATGATTGCAATTTGCAAGACTAAGGTTGAATATTGCATTATGATGATATTGACTTGGTGCCAAATCTTTGACAATAATGCAAACTGGAATGATTGTGATTGGGCCAAATTTGTCCACTTCAATATAGATCAAAGATATACAAAAATTATGTTATTCAAATTTTGAAATAAATTAGTTAATAGTTTAACTTTATAATCTTTTTAATATTACTTAATTTGGATAGATCATTTATATGATGTTTTAATTAAATCAATGTTTGAGATTGGTCTTAAGGAGTAATTTCGTTTAATTAATGGTTTTTTTTTGTGTTCACTTTAACTTAAACCACTAATTAAATCACTGAACAAATGTTATTCTTTTTTTAAAAAAACTAGTCAGTACTTTGTGCATGATGCACAGGGTGCTCAAATCTGTTTTTTCCTTTTTAAAATTTCAGTTCTTGTAATATTTAACTTTATGTTCATTTTAAAGATTTAACAACAAAATTTGATGTTAAAATTATTCATTAATTATCCCTATACAAAAATTATTTATATTTTATGACCATATATTTTAAGCATCTATATCAATGTTTTAAAGTATGTCTTAAATTTATAAAACACTCTACATATATACAATTATTTTTGAAATTAATAAATTTATCTAGTCTAGATATAACCATAAAGTAACACAATATCTATCCATTGATACCTAAAAATCAACTTCTCATAAAAAATTTCCATTAAAAAATTGTTTTACACAATTATTTTTTCATGTGCCAAAACCAAATCATATTTTTGCCAAAAAAATATTTGCAAGCCATTTATGTGATTATTGAATTGTTAACCTTCAAATAGAAAAAATCAAAAAATTGTCGAAAAAATCAATTTAATAAAGAACATGGTGTAAGAATAAATCTATAACAATGATATGAAATTAGAATACTAAATTGATTATTTGTAGAAGACATGGTAACAAAATTAGAATACTTCGTTGATTCTGAATCCTTAAAAGTTTGAAAAGACTAGGACTTTTTTTATGATTTACAATCCCTATCACAACTTATAATGTAATAAATTGTGAAGTCAGAATTTGACATGAATACAAAGGAAATTTAACCAAGCTATAAATAAATTTTAGTATTCACTCATTGTGAGCCTATAAGTTATAAATTTGTACTTTTATCCATACTAATCAATTAAATATTTAACTTAAAATAATAAAATTACTAATTATAATAAGTGAGTTCAAATACATTTCATATAAATAATAAACTAACCTATTTTTATTTAAAACAAAATTAATTAATTGTAGCCTATGATAATTCCTACACACATGGCACATATAATGTCTCAGTCGCTGTATTCTCATTCCTTTAGTTTCAAAAAGTGACGTGTTGACGCTGTCTTTGTTGTAGAGGACCACAATAATTCTTTTTGACAAATTGATATATCACCTAAATATATCCATAAAAACTTCGATCTGATAAAGAGAGGTTCAGTTGGCAACAAATTGTTCGATCACTAGTCTCATTGGTCATGGACATTTTTCTCATGAAATTGGACCACGGTATGTTATTATGACTTTCAGAAGTGGATATTGGTGTTTAGTCATTGTTCAATAACGATTCGAATGTCAGTATTTAGAATTGGATAATTTTATAGAGAAGTTCACCTTTTTAAAAAGCTAAGTATTTATCACTAAGGTCCCTTTCAAAATATTATAGTTTTTCAAAAATTATTATACTATAAGTACTGTGAAAAAATTTGCTATTTAAGTAAAATGAAAATAATATTTGATGAAAGTTTTAATATATTTCCTTTTAAAAATAATTAATTAATATAGTGTTAGGTAATAATTTTTAAAAATTACCGTGAATATGTAAAATAACAATAATAAGTATGCAACTATCTTTTTCTACTAAAATCAAAATTACCTTTGTATTAAGTTATTAAAACAACTTAAACTAGTTTAGTTCTAATAGCTATATATTAAGTTATTAAATTATCAATATTATCATTAAGGTTACAAAGTCTTACATTCATTTTGGTCTAAAAAACTCTCACTTTCTTAGAAGACAATAAGTAGATGGGAAATAAGATCATTTTCTTATAATTTTACAATTAATTAACCTCCTCACTAGCGTCCAAAAGGTTAGTGATCTCTCTATTTTTTAGTCGTATACAAATAACCCAGTTCTGCCATACAATACATAAACAATATTTTATGAATATTTTATGATAAAGATAGCTCCAAACAATTTTTTTATTAAAAAAATATGTATTTTAACAAATTTTATCTCAGGTTCTCCCCCTGGCCTCTCGTATTTTATTCGCTTTGTTTTCCTTCCTATAATATTCTTTAAGTACTCTCAGACCTCAAGTTTCGTTTTCATTTAGTTTGGACTTTGTGAAAGAACGATGGTACAATGTTTTTTGGAATACCATATTTCTTATTTATGATACAATAATTATTAAATATAAAATAATATTGTATTTATTTTAATAGATTTATTATTATAATTATACTCATTTTTAAGAATTATTAATTATTATATAAGTTAATATTTCAAATAATTATTTAATAAAATATTATTTTATATTTAATAACTATTATATTATAACTAAAAAATAATGTTTTTAAGAATATATTATCATTACTCTTTGTGAAAACCCAAGTGTCCATTTATTTTCCGTAGCTCTAACTCGTTCGCAAGACAAGGCCATATAAAGGTTGGAAATTGGTATTCAAGGGAAGAAATTGAGAAGACTGGGAGAACGTGGTATAGGAATATTTGTTAAAATATTTGCAGTTATTTTTATCATAAAATTATTTATAATATTAATATATAGTATATGCTTTTGTTTTATACGAAAAAATTAGGTTATCTGTGTCCAATTTTCTTCAGTTAAATACTTGTATATTTCAGAGAATGTAAGGTTTAAATTTAAGATTCAGTTCCAAAATGATGTCATGTTCATTATCTAATATGAGCTTCCTTGTTATAAAAAAAATGTAAAGATATATACATAATGGTGATCACCTTTCTATGTGAACTAAAAATAATAGTTTAGTTAAACATATTCTATTCGGAAAAACAAAAAACTAGAGATATTCTATAAAAATTCGAGGTTCGCATTTAAGAGATCGAATTATGCCAGTTTAACTGATCATAGGATCTTCCATCGATCTTTTAATTCTAATTATTCACTGATCAGAAATGAGGAAAGAAAATTTAATTAAGGACTTTATAGTGAAAAAAGTGAACCACACTTCTATTATTATGTCTTCCACTACTCTCTCTCTCTCTCTCTCTCTCTCTCTCTCTCTCTCTCTCTCTCTCAGTACAGCTTTAAATCTAAGATAAATTTATGAAAGATTAACATTGATCTAATTATTTGTTGATTTAAGGAAACAAGCTTGTTAGTTATTCTAGTTTGTGAATGAAAAGAAATGCTCTGAGTAAAGGTGATTAAACAAATAATTATATAAGCTGAAGAATATCATCATTGTGGATTGACCTGTCTTCCAATTATTTCTACTTTACCTTCACAAATCGTCCACCTCGAATCCAGCTCCATATGCGCCCACAGATTTTTGACCTCTTTAACTATCAGTTCAACATGTGTCTAAGACATGGTATGACAATGTCAACCAATCCCACACTTGGAATTGTAATTGTGTTTTCTTTTTCTTTCTTTTAATTATAGATAAGATATCTTTAAAGTTTGTCTAAACTAAATTTTCTTTCTAAGCAATTTTAAATACACTATTTTAATTTGAATTCTTTTTTGTTTGATGTTATTGTATTTAAAAGAGACAAAGGGAATGAGACATAAGGATAGAAGTGTGTATAGAACTTATCTCCTCTCTTTCTATCCATTGTCTCTCATCTTTCTATATTTTCCTAACAAAATACTAGATTATTGGCGCTTAGTAGAAGAGAATTCAAACTCTATGATTTTACTTTCAAAGTACTCTTTAGAGAAATTGAACTCATGTTATCAAGAAAACAAATATATTATTCGTTTTTAATTATAGGCCAAAAGGAGCTAACCCATTTGAGTTTAAGTTTGAGACAGTATTTGTTCCACATTTTTATTTTTTTTCCCAAATTAAAAGCAACTTTACATTCAACTACCCTATGTTCTGAATGTGTGCTTGTGGATTTTATGGCCATTAATACATAGTGGCCTTTTAGTATTCACACATCCACCTCCTTTTAGCTTCTTTATTCAAAAAGTAGATGCCACTCAATGCCACATATTAAAAGGCCTCTTTGCCATCCCAAGAACAATCATATCTCCTCTAGCATCTAATGTAACTTGAAGGGGCTTAGGGTAGTGAAAAATGCATATATCTTGCAAGCCAGTGTGCTTTTTTGTCCTCGCATCTTATGTTTATGTTCTTCCATTCACTTTCTGCTCAGACCTTAAGGAGTTGAATCACTTTGGAAGTCACAAGATCACAAATGACAAAATTTACAAGGTAAGGCCAATTCCCTTGGAGTTTTCCTTAAGTTCTTCATCTAATAATTCTTCTTGCTGCTTTTCTTCTTCTTCTTCTACTCCATTTTCCTTTTGCAATTCTTTGTTTTGGGCTAACAACGAATCCATCCTGAAAAACTTGTTTTTAAGTTGAAGTCTTTAAAACTAAAAGACTCATTATGTGTTAAGTCTTTTGTTTAAGCCATTCAAGATGTCTGAAGAAATAACATACAATGAGTTCATTATTTTTAGAAACTAACTTATTACTAATTTTCAGAATTAAAACTAACTAAGTCTTAAAACTTAAGAACCAAATTGTCAGTTTAGTCCTGATAGTTGTTGTGCTAATAAAAAGTAAAAAGGATAGAATAATAAGTTTTTAAATTTAGCAGGTGAGCCCTCAGAAGACATCTGATATTGCAATTCATGGACTACTCCTGTGGGCTTCAATGGGATTCTTAATGCCTCTGGGGATACTTACTATCAGAATGTCAAGTAGGGTAGAACCAGGATCAAGGAGGAGTAGAGTTCTCTTCTATCTCCATGTTGCTTTTCAGGTTTCATAAATTATCTCTTCTATTAATTTGTTCATGTGAAAAGTTATCCATTACTGATTAATAAACATTGTTTAAAGCCAAAAAAAAAAAAAGTGAATTGCAGTGGTACACTGTAAGATGATTCTTGAAAGTTACCTTATGTAATCATTGAAGTGTTGATCTTGTTTTAAACATAATCATAGCCCACTTTCACTCAGGGAGTGGTGTCCATAGCTTTTTCAAATATGATTTATTTTCTTTTAAACCACAGATTTGAAATAATTACTTTGATTTTGTTTAGTTAAATATATTATCATTTGAACTTAACTAATTACAAAAGGAAGAGATATTTTATTTTATTGTTATTTTAGAGTTTCTCATATGCCTGGCTAAGTACTTTAGGTAAATAGGTTTTAATATTCCTATAAAGAAAAGTGGATTAGCCTGTTTTACCTCTCATGATCTTTTCTCTTTCTCTTTTATTTTATTTTATTTTTTCATTTTTGCTGGTTTTTTTTTTCTGTATCCTGTAAAGTACCTTGTCTTTCTCATTGTGCAGAGTCTAACATTTTGTCTACCAGATGCTTTCAGTACTTCTTGCCACAGTTGGAGCTGCCATGTCTCTGAAGAAGTTTGAGAATTCATTTGATAACAGCCATCAAAGATTAGGCCTAGCACTTTATGGTGCTATATTGGTACAAGCCTTCATTGGGTTTTTCAGGCCTCACAGGTTAATTATTCATCTGTATTTTCATCCATTTGTTTCACTAAGCTGCTCATTTATTAATACAGTCAAATACAACTTCAACTCATAATGCTTATACTATTAAGTAGGAAGATCTATGGTTGATTTTATTATTGAGGCAAACCTATATCAATCGTCACTTGAGTTCCAACTATTAAAAAAGAGTGATGAATTGTTTTTGGAGTAAATTATACAAATTTTTCTTGAATTTTGTTGAAACCCTACAATTTTCTTTTTAATTTTTAAAATATATACAAACCTCTCCAAAAATCCAAAAAAAAAAAGAATGAGCTTACACTTTTGTCCAATTTAAAATTTTTTACCAAAATATCCCCCATGTAAAATTATGCTTAGTTAAAAAAATGTTTTTAGTTAAAATAAGCTTATAAAGGGTATTTTAGTAAAAAATTTTAAATTGGACAAAAGTGTGCTTAGTTAAAAAAATGTTTTTAGTTAAAATAAGCTTATAAAGGGTATTTTAGTAAAAATAAATAAATTCGACTAAAAATAAAGGTAATTTTTTTATTTCAAGAGAGATTTGTATATATTTTAAAAATAGAGGAGAAATATATGTAATTTATTTACATTTATCATTTTACTAAATGGTATTATATACTTTATCCCTAGCAGAACTCATCTTTTCTCTGCATTTCTGAGCAGATTTTAACCATAAGCCTTCTTTTATAGGGGAAAGAAAGAGAGGAGTTATTGGTACCTTGTACACTGGATACTAGGAACAATTGTTTCACTTGTGGGGATCATCAACATTTACACAGGTTTAAAAGCCTACCATAAGAGAACCTTGAAAAGCACAAGCCTTTGGACTATCCTTTTCACAGCACAAGTCTCTTTCATTGCATTGGTTTTTCTCTTCCAAGACAAATTGGAGCATATGAAAAAGCAAGGAGTGATTCTAGACACTAGTGATCACTTATCATCAATTGTGTCCTCCAATCCAGAGAATATCCCCCAAAGTCAAAACCAGAAAGAGTTGCTTCCTATAGCATGTGGAAAGTCAAATGCACTTGGGAACTTGTTTGACTAATAAGCCTTCCTCTTTTTTTTTTTTTTTGGTTACTTTTCACTTTAGGGAAAATTTTAGATAGATTCAATCTATCCATGATAAATAGATTAAGTTAATCATAAATAAACATGTAAATATGTCAGGTAAAATTTTTTAATAAGATTTACTTCTGATATGTTTACATGTTTATTTATGTTTGACTTAATTTGGATAATAATTTTTTCTCTCTTTATAATTTTCACTAGTAAACAAGATTGGTTCATTTTCATTTTATTTTTTTGTGCCTGCACTTTATGCGAGTGGGAGGTGATTTTTATGAAAGGCAAACTTGATGGAGTGCATATGTATTGGTTTATGCTTCCACTTTTCCCCTTACTTTTTTTAATGTATATGTATCATGAATATTATAAATGATACTACCAGTGTGGATACTGAACATCAAAATGTATAGAGGATTGTGTCATTGGAGCAAGTTCAATATCAAATGCATATGATGATTAACAACAAAATTATACTTAGACTGTTATAATGAGTATGTAACATTCTAGCTTCTGCTTCTAACAGGATGAAGATGCATATTTTAAAGGAATCATAGTGTTTTTGTTTTTTTTTTGGGGACTGGAAAGGAATCACAGATTTGAAATGCTTAAAATGAAAGCATCTGGTGTTGTTAATCTGCCAGCATAATTTTCATGTTTATAGGATTGCAATAATCAATACTTTGATCTCAAGCAATGCTTTTAAACGCTATAATAAAATACTGCTCAAAATTATTCTCTGCTGCAGATGCAGGTTAACAATTTGATTCATTGGATGAGGTATCAGTACTTATATTTATGAGTTTAGATCCTCTATACTCATAAATTAACTATATATAATATAATTAAAGATTAAAAAAAATAAATTAATGTAAGAAGAGAAAATAAATCCTATATACACTTCCATTTCTTTATGTTATTCTTTTTTTAACTATCTGGTTGTATGATTGCAAGGAATCTAATTTCTATATCTATATGATAGAAAGGGGATTAGTGAAAAAAACTTTTAAAACTGTGGTAAAATATTTTTTTTCTTGATTAAAAATTAGATTTTCACATGATCTGAGCTTTGACTTTGAATGTTCTTATTTATAGAAAAAATTTCACAATTAATCAATGATTGTATTCAATACTTAAGAGAGGCGTGTCATGAAAACATATTGTCTCCCTTACCATTTTTTTTGCAAATCTTTGGTTTCATCTGGTAGTAATATAAATAACAACTTTCAAAGAAGCTGATGTTGCTTTCTACATAGAAGAAATTCAGAGGAAACTTTTCGTACTACCTCATGAGAGAAATTTTGCTGGAATTGACTCTTCTCCAGTGTATAGTGTTGAAGTATTTTAATTAAATTAAAATTATATATGAATTAACATTAGTTAATTATTAGATATCTATTAACATATTATATTTTAATAATATCAAATAATTAAAAAATTAATATTATTAAAATAGATAGTATCATATAGTTGGATATAACCATTAAAGTATGTATTTTAACTTACAACCTATCTTAAACTAATTATTCTACTTATACTCATAGTTTTATTGTTATATATATATATATATGTGTGTATGCATGCATGTATGTATATAAGCATTCCTCTAAAGAAAAATTATAAGCGAAGTGAGTTAAAGTTCTCTTTTTCTCTTTAAATTTTTAATCTGAATATTTGATTAATTTATCTAATCAATTCAAACTCAATTTTTGATAAAATTTATAATTTTATTTTTAATTTCTCACACAAATGTTAGGGAAAATTACAATCAAGGACTTACATATTATAAAATTTGTAATAAAGAATCTTAAAAGATTAAAATTACTTTTAAGGACCACAATTACTATCAGATTTTAAGGAATTTACTACTAATTTTAAAGGATTTATTATTGCGTATTAAAAAATGTTAAATTTTTTTTACACCTAATAATAAATTCTTTAAAATTAATGGTAAGTCTTTTGAAACCTAAAGTTAATTATAATTCTTAAAAATAATTTTAATTTTTAAAATTTTTTATTATAAATTTTATCATGTTTGAGTTCTTAGATATAATTTTCCCTAACATCGTGTTTGGTTAGGGAGAAAATCTGAGAGAAGAGAAATGGGGAGGAGGAAAACTCTATTTTTTTCGTTTGGTTTGAAAAGAAAACTGAGAAAAAAAGAAAATTTGGAGGGAAAAGTACAGTGGATCCCATCAATTTTTTTTTCTCTCTAAATATGGAGAGATTTAAAGGAGAAAACACTCGGCCAACATAATTTATCTCCTATTTTCCTAAATTACCCCTCTTTCAAATTTTTTTCTTGTGTCTCTCTCATGCCTCTATCCCTCAATAAGCAACTTAAATGACTTAGGTGTTGTCTTCCCATTTTTTGCAACTGTGCTCATTTTGGCTCTACCCTTTGCCTCCAACCTTCGAGCAATAGGATGTGTCTTCGCCTCCTTCATGTCCTCTTTTGATTTAATGCATTGAAAGAAATTTAATCATTATTGTTGCTATCTTGTTTAGACTGGCTGGATATTATTTTCAGATTTTGTCTAATTACCGTAATTTTTTCCCACGCTCACTTATTTGAAAACAACAACTTGATCTGTAAAGAATAAACAAATTTTTTTACGCATCCTCTTCAAGCATATATTTTTGTCAATTAAGCTTTTAAGATTTCCAAAGCCAATACTCCAACTTTGCCTTACTTTGTAAACCAATTATTGTCTCTATATTTAAGGTTAAAATTTCTTTTTTCCTTTCCAAATTTCTTCACCTAGTTTTTGTTGAGAAATTTAGGGCAATGAGTTTTGTCTTTTGTCTGTCCAAAACAAGAGACCTAAAATAAACTTGAACCTTGTTTTGGCATCTGCATTCCCTTTATAACTCAATGAAAATGTTAAAAGTAAGGTAATGTTAAAAGTAAGGTGAATAGAAACCTATAGTATGGGTAATTGTAAGGAAAAAAAATAAAACATAGCAGAAAACCAAGTAAACAAATTAATGATGTCCACTTTTTATAGAGAATTTTAATTAATTAAACTTGTACAATTTTTTTGGAACAAAATAAAATATTTAGTATAAAAAATAGCTTGCACCATTTACAAATGAAACCAAACTATACAATTAGCAACAACAAAGAAAAAACAAGTTAAGATTACCTGGGCTGCATAATTTAATAGAAGATAATTACTTTTAAAAAAACAAAAAAGAACTCCCATGTTCGACTACATAGCAGTTGGACTTACTGTGTCCGACCACTATGAGGACAAATCAAGAGACAAAAGTAAGGTTAGAAAAAAGTGTGAAAGCTCAAACGCAAAGACCAAATGGTAAGAGATAAAGACAGAATACTATGCATCTACTAGAAGACAAAGCAAGGGAAAAAGGCAAGGTGGTCTCCACGTGAAGAGTCAGGAGATGATTTTGTTTGCTTGCGCATGTATGAAGGTTCATGTATATATAGATATATATATAAATATGTATATATATTGTATTTTCTAAATTATTATTGAAAATAATTTTTATTTAATTAAGAAATACATATTTCTAGAAATATAATTATATTTTTAAAAAAGTATTTTAGCGATTCATTACTAACCTAACAGAAATGATTAGATATATGTAATAATTTGATAAATGCCATGAATGTTAAAGTAATATAAAATTAGGTATTTAATTAATTGATTTAAAACTAATAAATATAATTAAAACATATATTTTGAAAAGAAAAATTAGTTGTACTTATTATTTTTCAATGTCACGTTAGCATTACTTGTCATACAAAATTAATCCTTTAATTAATTACTGAGAAGCTAATAGAAAAATTATAAACATATAATATATATATATATATATAAATTTAATAGAGTTATTTTATTTATATACCATACTATATTTTTGTAATATCTTTTTTGGTTTTTTATCAGTATTTAGTGAGACAATAATTAATGCCATGAGGATAACATTATCCAAAAATATATATATATATATATATAATTTATTTTTATTTCCATTTTTTTTGTCATATCCAAACAATTTTTTTCGCCCTTTTCGTCCTCCCCTCTTTTCTCTCTACTTTTTTCCCTTGCACTTTTATCTTCTCCCGTTCAAACAAAACATAAATGTTATCCATAGTTCTGTAAAATGGGGCTTCTGATGCTGCACTGGCTTGTTGACGTCACAACAGATAATTCTTTTAATCTGATTTGACAGAAATAGGATGATTGAATGTGACTTGATTGGATTTGGATGTGGCAGTGATCGATTTGTGTTGGCTTCCACTGGTGATGGATCAGAATAACTCTGATCCATGAAAGATAAACTCAAGATAGAGAGAAAGAGAAGGAGACGAAGAAGAAGATAGCAGAATGCATTGATTACTTCAATGAATTCTGTAGTACATGATCACCCTTTTATAGATAAGCTTGAGCTTAGGAGTGTTCATCGGGCCCGATTAGCTCTAGGGGCCCGCTCTAGTCCGGTCTAATCGGGTTAGGTCTGGTCGGGTTAAAAGTATAAATGGGTATAACTTTAAATAAGATTATTTCGAGTCGAGCCGGGCTACAGGTGAAGTTATGTTCCGCCCAACTCCTCCTAATAGTTATTTTTTTTAGTTATTAATATCTTGTCATCTTATTTTTTTTATTTCATTTAACTATCTCTGCATACTGCAATTTTTATTACTTACGTAAATATTCTTTACTTTTTAATTATTTTTATCATAAATGTAAATTCTTACTGATATTTCTTTTGTTAAATAATGAAAAAATATATGTTTACCTAAGACTAATTATGTTAGTATATCTTATATTTTACTTGATAATATTAGATTATTTTTTTATTACTGATACAAATATAAGAGTTCTAAAAATCCATTGTTTTAAAATATATACTTATAAGTTTGTATAAAAATATTTTTATATTACAAGTATCAATTCATTGAAAAAAATTAGTTTGGGCGGCCCTAACCTGTCATATCCCAACATAAATCAGACTTATTAGAGTTGAATAAGACCACGGGTATAAAAATAAACTTAATGTCTTAATCGGGTCAGGTATCAGACATACTAGATGTTCAGTTTGGTCCTACCAATGTACAACCCTACTTATTAGGGCCGTCCCGGATCGTCCTAACCCACCCTAAAATCGGACTTCTCCATGCCGGGTTAGGCCACGGGCATAAAAATACGCCCAAAACCCTAATCGGGTCAGGCTTCAAGCCAAGCATTACCCTGACCCGACCCTGCCCATGTACACCCCTACTTGAGCTAACAGTCTGAATTAAAAAGGCTAAGTGAGCTAACCATAACCACGTGAGCTAACGCCTAATGTTCCTTGGAGCTGAAAGTATAACAAAATTCTCTAACTCTTAACTGTATGTGTGTTTGTCGAGAAAAAAACATTAAATAATCACCTTCCCAAATCGGGGCATATTTTAATAAATTTTTGACATTTGTGATGCTAGGTAACGATTCATTATATGGCATCACAATTCCAATGAATCTAAGTTCTCAGCACATTTTTAGAGATACACAGGAAGCATACTTCTTACATAAATTATTTAAATTTAATTTAAATTATTTAATTTTTTATTTTTATTTTTATTTTAAAAAATAAAACAAAAATAATAATAATATTTTAACTATAAATTTCAATAAAATAATAATTTAAATTAAAAATTAAAAAATTAAAATTTAGATCATTTAAATAAAATTTAAATGATCTAAAATGTGATGTTCATGCTGTCCACATGTATGGAGAAAGGAAATCGAATTTCAATTTTAAACGTTTTACCATTGATATTCGAGATTTTGGATTTTTGGCTTAGTCCAATGTAGCGATTCCAAGTTTGCCCGGGTTGAAGAACCCAAATCAACCTGGATCCACTATTGTTGCCTTCAAGCCAAGACTCCGCCAGAGCATAAGAATAGGGATGGATAAAATATATAAAAATTTTATGAATATATATACCAGCTCCTAAACTCATTATATATATATATATATATCATGTGAGAAAATTTTGTTTATTTTAAATTTTTTATGATTAAATAATTTTCGAATCTAGAGATTTCTTAGAAAATGAGATCACAAGGCATAATCATTTATATATATAAAAAGTCGTGAATTTTATTATTTATTTGTATTGTTTATTATCCTGTTTATAACATCACATCATCGATGCATTATTTACATATTATTTTGCATGGTTCATGTATTGTTTTTTGTATTGTTTATTACTGTTCGCCCATATTTTTTTTCCTTTTTTTAAAATAAAGATTATATTTTTTTTGTAAGACCAATATTTTTTTTTACAACCCCCGAATTTGCATGGGTTACTACTGGTGTGTGTGTGTGTGTATATATATATATGTCATTTGGGAAATTTTTATTTATTTTAAAAATTTGTGAATGAATGGATTTGACTTGAAAATTTAAAAATTCAATAAAAAATGTGAGTTTATTATTATTAGGGCATAGGTTTGAAAATAAAATTATATTTTTTTTATACAATCACCCGGTATTTTAGAGTATCCTAAGATCATTGTTCATCCCAAACTAATCCAAATCCTCGTTATGTAGGATTTTACAACAGCTCACGAGTATCAATGAAAAGACTTCAGGAATCGAAATCTCAACCTTGAGGAATGCTGGTCAAGCCCCCTACCACTTGACTAGGTGTCCATTGATTTATTTATATTATTCTACTTATATCTTATTCATTATCTTTTCTCAATAATAACTTGTAAAATGCCAAATCAACTGATAACGCTTTCTCTAACACAATATACCGCAATAGCATGATAGTTCCCATCCTCCTGACGCCAAAAGTCACAATTTGTGTGGCAGCAACACATGCCAGAAGGTAATTCCATCCAAGAATGTAGCAACCCATTTTCCAGCACTTTGATAATAAATTTCCTTGCACAATGCCTCTAATACACAAAAATAAAGAATTAGGATCTCATCCTACTCGAAGAAGACACTTTGTGAGAAAGAGATATAAGATAGACCCTGTAGAATTCATTTATATGAGTCTCACACCTCATATCTTTCTCACAAAATCATTTTCTAAATAAGCGGGAATCTCGTTACAAAAATAAAACTAAGAAAATGTTGTGTGGCTTAGTACTTTTTATCTTTCTTTCTTTTGTTTTTCTCCCCTTGGCACGCATTTTTCTGCTTTAAATTGTAATGGGTTAAGTCAGGATTAATTGCGGTCATCTATATGTTGAGTCTGATTCATTGGTTGCCATAAATGTTAACCTTCCTGTTTCTCACATCTTATTTTCTCTTCTTGATATATGCAGGTCTTCTCTTGGAGGATCGTCTCAGGTTTCAATTAGTCATATTCACCTCTTAAGTTTCAATTAGTCATATTAAGAACAGAAATTAATAAGTACAATATAAAACCTGAAATAATAAATAATAATTTATAAAATAATTTATAAATATAATAATATAAAAATATAAATTCATGAAAATATTTAATTTTACCAATATTTCTTTTTATAGAAATAAAAACCGTTTCAAACTCACTATAACAATTTAATATTGGAAGCTTGTGGACATTGATAAATTCTTAGGCCCGGTCCATTAGACCCGGCGAACAAAACCGCCTAGGGGACGAACACGGACGAAACCCTAATTTCCGGAATTCACCAAATCGTGATTCTGATTCGGTCAGACGATCCTTAGTTTTCCTCAATATCTATATCTCCATACTCAACGTCGCATTCGTTTATCGTCATACTTTGCTTCAATTTTTTGATGGCGGAGGAGGAGAGGAAGAAGAGGGTGGTGGTGGAATCGCTGGGATGGCTAACGGAATCGTCGATAATGCCCAAGAAGCACCGTGCTATCTCCGGCGTTGGGGCATCGTCGATCCTGGAACTGAAGGCTCAGCTCTACAAGTCTCAGGAAGAGTCCAAGAAGTCTCGGGAATTGGCCGGCCCGGAGGTTGAGTACCAACGCGCAAAGTCGAAGATTGCTTCTAAGGATGCTTTCTCCGCCAAGAACTCTGGGGTCGATGCTCGTGCTCTCAAGTATGATTCTCTTTTTGGAATCTCTGTTTTCCTTAATAATGTTCCAGTGCCATTGGGTATGGCTATTTGAATAGAATTGAGTTTGGAAATGATGAAACTAGTGTTTGAGATTGTTGGCCACTTTTGATTTTTGTCTCCCTTGTCACACCCTTAGGCTGAAAATCCCCTCGGTTCTCTTTGCTATTCATAAAATGTAGGGGTATCTAAACTTCATGAATGAAGGCTTAATTAGTATTAAAACATGACAAAACATCTCTGAACCTGAATTTGACCTAAAATGGAGACATTGGGCTCAGTTAGTTTTTTTGAAACTAGAAAAGAGATTTTGGAACAAAAAATGAATTTTAAGTCAAGCATTGTACAGTCAAAATCATGTGGCTTCTTTGCTAATAATTTTAACTGAAATATACTGGTTTCATTTTAGTCCAAAATTCACGAGGTTTTTGTTATATTCTAAAATTTATGTTCCAATTTTGGTAATTAGGCCTTAGTTTACCGGTAAAATGTGGTTTCTTCTAAAATGTATTGAACATGCTAGTTTATGGTTGAGAGAGGGGGAAAGAGAGAAAAGATTGATGATCATTGATAAGGCAACAAGTTCCTTCCGATGCTTAGTAATACTGATTTGTTTGTGTTATCTTAATTATGTAAACATTTTAGGATGGAACTATTCAGCTTGTTCTTATTATGCTGGAACTACTTTTACGATCATAATGCAGGGACAAACTTGAGCTAAAAGCAGTTGAAGATGGATCAGTTAGCTATGCAGCATTAGAGAGAAAAGCTAAGTTATATGATAAGTTGGTGAAGGGAGAATTATCTGACGAAGAGGATAAAGAAAAATATTGTGTGGACTTTTTCCGAAAGGGGTATGAGCAGGATGAGTCACTAACACCCCAAAGCCATGATGTCTCTCAGACAGTGCCACAAGAAAATGAAGATGGCGATAATGATGTATCTGTGCTGTTTAACATTAAACCTGTTGTGCCTGGCCGAACAGCTGGAGAAGTTGACAGTGTTGAGCACAAGCGCTTTATTAGGTACGGGATCAATGTTTTTCAAGTTTTGTATAAACTCAATTTAATGTTTCTTAATCTGTATGGAAATAGTCAGAACATAACAATGGCAGATTTGGGCTTTTGACAGTTCTGATCAGGGATTACAAATTAGAAGTTACTATATGATGGGTGTCTATCATCAAAGTTCTCTACTGGCTTCAGATTGAGTTTTCCTTGTTGAGTAGAATGTACAGATTCTTTTGCTTTCTTTTTTTTTTCTCTTCGTCCTGTTCCTATTATTGCAATGCTATCACTTACCATTACTTTTCTTTGAACATACGTTTTTAGCTTTATAGGAAGCGGTGGCATAAATTGCTCTGGAAAGATTTTACTACTTTAGTGGGACAATTCTTTCTAGGTTGAGCTTCTTCAATAAATTAAATATCATGAGAAAAAGACAGGAGGCAGGGAGGGTTGCTTGGGAAATCACAATGGATTTTCTTGAGCACCCAAAGAGAGAGAGAGAGAGAGATAGAACAAACTTTACGTTCCTACTATGTGTTATTTTCAGAGACTGTTTTCTTAGTGAATTACTTAATTGATAATCACTTACTTTTTCTCTGAATGCCTGTGTCGCACACCCTATAATTTCTTTTTGAATTTTGATTTGCAGGGAAGTTCATGAAGAAGCTAATCGAGCAAGAGAAAAGGCTTCTGACATAAAATTGCGCAGGCAGGAGCAGGTAGCTTCTCATCGTGAGAAACTAAAGCAGGCCTATCTCCGGAAAAAGCTGGAGCAAATGAGAGCTGCAGCCAATGTATCTGAATCTGAGAATAAGCTCACATGATAACCACCCAGCTTTTTCTACCCCAATTTAAGAAGGCAATGTGCATGAAACTAGAAGGCTATGTTGAATATTGCTTGAGGAGCTAAAGGGCATAGTCTTGTCCATCTTAAATGTGAAGCAGATGAAAGACTGCATCATAATTCATTAATGCTGCAGCGTTGATGTATCTGGCTGCATTTATTGTAATGAAAAACCATGGCCTGAAAAACAGAAAGAAGAAAGAAGAGGATGGGCGTCATGGAAAAAGAAAAACACTTCTTTTTCCCATGTACATAATGTAATTTGACGATTGCTAATTAGTAATTACATGAAATGTTTTGGGCTTAGAAAAACACTAGTTTTCCTTCTTTCCTCATATTGTTAGGTAAACTATACGCTCAATCAATGTTGTCAATATATCCCAAAAAATTTTGTGGGATAAAAGTTACACCTCAGACTATTTTGATTTGTTTCCTTGGTTTCCTCTTTCCCAGAGCTACAAGCAACAATCTG
Organism: Erythrophleum ivorense; assembly: GCA_026724425.1. Classification (NCBI taxonomy): domain Eukaryota; kingdom Viridiplantae; phylum Streptophyta; class Magnoliopsida; order Fabales; family Fabaceae; genus Erythrophleum; species Erythrophleum ivorense. Next base: position 10,292,635 of record JAIUCV010000003.1, read on the forward strand.
CAGAGTTGTGGTGACTGGGAATGACTGAGTTATCAATGACCATAATCAATCGCCAGTTCTTCCTCGAGGGATAAAAATCATTATCTACTTATGTATATACACGAAAAAAATTATTGGAAACATAAAATTATGGACAATTAATTCAGTATGTAATTAGTTTCGTTGGTTTTCTTTTTCCTGGAGCTGTTTAGCAAAAATTGTGCAAAATTGTGGATGTGGTGGCAAGGAGCCAATGACTGAGTTGTGAATGGCCATGAACAATTATTTAGTTCTTTCTCGAGGGATAAAAATCCATATATATATATATATATATATGCACGCACGCGAAAAGATTATTGAAAACATGAAGTTTTGGACAATTAATTCATGAAGTTCAGGACAATTAAGTCCGAGTAATTTCTCAGGGGCTATTTCAGAAGTTAGCGAGGGTATATGTAAAAGCAATAATTTGTCAGAAGTGGGATTTGAACCCACGCCCTCTCACGAGGACCAGAACTTGAGTCTGGCGCCTTAGACCACTCGGCCATCCTGACGGCTTTGCTTGAGGTTCGCGGATATATTATATAATTTTATTTATAAAGAAAAGTCGACAAGAACTACTGATTAGCAAAACGACTCCGCTGGGGATCGAACCCAGAATCTCTGGTTCCGTAGACCAGCGCCTTATCCATTGGGCCACGGAGTCATTGTTGGTCTGAAGCTTACACTTTAATGGTAATAATTAACATAAGCTGTTCCTCTAAAATATCAAAAGACTTAACTTTTGTCAATGTATATATACACTTTTTAATTCAACAATATTTAGTGATTATTTCAATCCTGAAATGTTCTCTTAATAGCTTAAAGGGGTTAGGCTCAGATAATGAAAAGAGATTATATATTACCCTAAAAACTTAGATTGGATTCTTTTGTAAAGCATTTTTTTTTTTTTTATAACCCTTTTGTAAAGCATTTTAGGAGTAAAATTTTATAGGTATTAAGCTGGGAGAGGTATATCCTTAAAATTATTTAGGAAAAAATTTAATCCAAACAAAATTTAAAAATATCCCTAAGTGTCTCTTTATAATTTTAAAAATATATTATTACCAATATATAGACTTTAGGAACATGTGATAAATGAATCCATTAATCATAAAGCATTCAATTTGAAAAATACTTCTCATAGAATGATTTCTTTAATTGCAATCAAGTATCTAAATCAATTTATGCACAAATTAATCTATCTCTCCAATCCTGGCAAAAACGTCCATACTAAAATTGATAATCTTAATTTAATCCAAAAAAAAAATTGATAATCTTAAAAAGACATTATCTAACTTTAAGAAATTAACAAAGCTAACTATATAATATGAAAAAAAATTAAAACTTATATAAAGTTCCTTACGTTCTTATTACCAGGTTTTTCAATTAAAATATAATAAATATATGATTCTCTAATAAAAATATAACAAATATATAATTTTTACATATAATTATATAATTTTTCAATTAAAATATACACTTGTCATATTTTAATTAAGAAATCTGATAATAAATACATAAAAAATTATAACTAAGTATAGCCTATATAATATTGCCTTGACAATTGTGCACATAGGTGAAGCTTATACTTACTATATGTACAACTGTAACTACAACAATTATGTAAGTAGCATTACTTTTTAACCAAGGAATTTTATCAGGGTTGCTTTGTCTTACTTTCTACGTTTGCTTATATAACAATTGAAAATGCTCTAAGATCTAACTCTTATGCTTTCGCTTCAAATGCTGTCTAATTAATATTAGATAATGATTGGTTACATGTATGAGTCTAGAATAGCAAAGAATTTATTAACCCCCAACCCAACATTATAATGCAACCCTCAACACTCCCAAATTATTGTGTTTGTTGTTAAAGCTACGTATTATAATTTAAATTTCGCATTCTCATCAAATCCTACCTATAAAAGCACTTCCTCTCTCATTTCTAGTTCATCTTTTTACAGACTAACTTGCCAACTTTACGTTTTGTTCCTAATTGCAAAATGCTGAGCTTGAAAATGGCTATGGTTTTCACCTTCACCATCATGACCATGCTGGTTTCTGCTTACCATGGGGTGGCCAAGCATGAAGTTCAAGATGTTGCTGCAATTCCACCCACACCAATGGAAAGCACGGGAGTTCATCACAGTGCTTCAGCATCTCTTGCTGTCATAGTTTTTCTGGCTGCTGGATTCATGCAAACCTGCTTCAACTAGGTATCTTTTGTTGCCATTCTCTGATGTTTATGCAAAGATAGTTTATATTTTGCATTGTATTAAAAAAAACTTAAATATAATTATTTAGATGCCTGCTATGAAGCTCTTCAATTAAATAATGATATGTAAAAGAGTTTTATGAAAGAGTGAAATATACTACTAAGTTAGCAAGAATATCTGTATATTCTTATCGAAAAACTTGATAATAAATATTTAAAAGAGTGTATATAAGTGCAATTATATAAGTATTTGATATGAGATATTTTAATTAAGTAATGATAAGTGAAATTTTTTTTAAGGAAATCAATAATATGCTATTGTGTTGAAAAAAATAATGTCTTTTTATTAAAGAAAAAAAATCTTATAGCAAATACCAAAAATTTGCATGTAATTCTTGTCTAAATATATTTTGAGGTATGGCCATGTTTGGTTGGACAAAGAAAATAGAAATGGAAAAAGAAAGTACAAAAAACAAAATTATCTAATTTAGATTATATTTATTATACTTTTACTACTATTACTTGACAAATATATATCTCTTTTTAATTTTTTAATAAAAATACAAATATCATTTTTATTCATATTATTATTTTCTTTCTATTTCTATACTTAATAATTTTGTATACCAAATATGGCATTATTATTGTTCATGCAACGTTTTATACTTCTATAATATTATTGTTCATGTATATAACGTTTTATACTTCTATAATGCAGTAAGTATCATAAACATGAATCACAAAGCACATGAACTTTGTGGTGCATATTGCATTCTTCTGCTATGAGTGTTGCAATTGTTACAAGCGTAAATCGCAGTGATTGATCTGGTTTGACAATTGAGAGAAATAATCTCTGAATATCGAACACATCTTTTTGCAGACACTAATTTAACCAAAATTAAAAAAAAAAAAAAAAGAACTGATAAAAATGAAAATCGATAAAAGATTATATTAATAAAAAGGTTGCGACATGTGAAAATGTGTAAAAAGTATGGAAAAAGTGATAAACAAATAGTATAGCTCAATGAATAAATAAGTGCTATTAAGGAATTAAGAAAAAAAATGATCTTTTCATTTATCTAAATTTCATGAAAAATATTATATAATTTTATTTTTAGAAAATATTTGTTATATTTTTGAAACAATTAGTTCATGATATATATATATATATATAATTATTTAGTAACAACAAAATTTTATTATTATATCTCAAAAAGTAATTAGAAAATTTATCAATTTCTTTTCTAAATTTATCAACATTGCACCTGTCAGAAAAAAAAAAGGTCATTGCCTTCGGTTTTCTTTTTTATTTAGGCATCCCTGCCTGCATCTATTAATAGTCAAACCGTAAAAGCACTAATGATATGTTGTCAAATTTTTTAGTACGGAAGGATGGTGCTGTGGTGTGCTGTGACTTAAAATAGCTTACCCAGCCCTTTCTCATTTTTATTTTTATTTTTTAAATATTTTATTAAATTTCAATCAATCTCACTAAGACATCAGGTGAATTAATATTTTTGTTCTGTTTAATTAGAAGATATAATAACAAAAGAAATGTAAAATATGAACAGGTGAAGATAAATGAGATAAAAAATAATTATTTTGTCTTTACTTTTAAAAAAATAATTTGATAGATATAATAAATAAAAAAATATAATAGATATTTTATAAATTATATAAAAAGAATATTTTTATGACACATCCAACCAAATGGAACCTTTGAAAAAAAATGATCTTGTGGTGTTTAAATACGCATATACATATATATGAAGGAACACGTGTGGATCCACTCCAAGCTTCACTTGTTAAGCAGTGCTTCCCCATTTTCTTTTATCATAAGAAGTTGAAACTTCTGTGATTAACGTGGCCATAATTCCATTCAATCAAAAATAAATCATTCAAATCTTACCAAAAAACAAATAGAGAAATAATTTATTCATGGAGACTCACTTATCTCCAAGTAATCCAAGTTACTCAAACCTTTTTTATATTCCGTTCGAAAGTGTACTAAAATTTTTATTTTCAAAAAAATGAAAATTGAAAGTGAAATGTTATCCTCTATCCAACTCAACCAACCCTTGAATTCAAACATTTCAGCACAAGCAGCTATATAATTGAATCGAATTTAATTAGCTTCATTAAAATTGCATTTAATTGAATCTAATTATATTCAAATGACAAAAGGTTTAAATAGTTTGAGAAATTCCAAAATGCTAATTGGGCGATTTCAGCATACTTTTCCCAGCAATCTGCCGTCGAAATTGAGATATCCGTAAGGATTGATCTGTCTTGTGGACGTCGGTGTACAAAATTCAGACTTGCATTATATACCTGATGTTTTACAATTTACTAAACCAGATTTCAAGTTCAAAAGTGGAATGTTTAGACAAATGAACACGCAGTCCATTTACCAAGAGTACAAGACATTTATGAGACTTCTGAAGGCAACTTTGAATAAGCTAATAGAAGTTCTTTCTATCTAATGAACAAATTTCTCAGTAATCCCAAAAGGTCTGGAAGTGCTATGTCAATATCGGCTAGCATTGAAATACAAGATATTGCTGATGTTACAGTATAGACAATAGTAAAATTTGAAAAGGGGGCATAAAGTTTCTTTTGACGGGAGAATTCTCTTATACATGTCAATGACTCAATGCAATCGCATAGGTTATCCCTTTGCCCAAAGATCTCCCAGCAAGGTAGATACATCTCCAGAGAGTGAGATTCTGCTTCCTGAAAATCATTCTTCATAGTTTATTAAAATGAAAATTCACTTTCACGATTGCATACTTTGGGCGTATTACAAGCAAAATAAACAGTTAAACCCCATGCCTTTGTTATTCCCTAATTTTTCATTAATTTTTTTCCTTTTCTTTTTGGTTTTTTGGTGTTAAATTAGGAGTGTTCTCAGGCTGTGTCCGAAATTAAAGTCCCACTCCGAGAGTAGTACTCCCTGAAAAAATCAAAAAAGAGGAAATCTCTTCTTCCCAACATAGTCAACCCCTTTGGATAATCTGTCAGTAATTTGCAACTCATGCGAAGCAGATATTGAATAGAGTTCCATATTTGCATTTCTAAGAAATGTAACTCTACTCCATTTCAAGAATGACGGATAAAATGGTCATAAAAGACAAAATCGTATACCTTCTTCAACCTCTAATGTCCAAAATATTCTGCACCCTTCTTTCCTTTTATGATATCATATGCACCATTCCATCAGCTATCATCACTCTGTTTTCATCTTGCAGCTTCTGGAATTTCAGAAAAGACAACAAATGTATTATTATTAGAGTCCAGGATGAAAATATGGCACCACAAGTTCATTTGAGGATGGTACCTCTAATAGGAATAATATATCTGCCATGCTGTAACGGGATTCTGCCCCTTGGTTGACAACCTTCTCTATGTCCGCAATGGATATGAGATCCAAGCGGTTGGCACGCATATGCTGACCAAATAAAGAATTAAATGCCTCGATTCTGCATGTTGATGGAAAATAATGATCAGAAGGTAGAATTGATATTGAAATAAATAGAACAATAATGTAGGGATCAAGCGCTTGGCAAGACACCTTTCAGGTGTGAGACTGGTAGCAGATTGGGCTGCTGAAGTATTGTCAACTTCCATGGCTTCAGCTGTCGAGCTTGAAAGAGAAGGAAAAAAAAATTAGAGTCAGCTAGTAACCAAATAAGTTTCCAAATTTAGACTTCAACATATCATTAAATCCAGTTTCCTAGTGCTAATAAACACAAGTAGAACTGTTCATTATAATGCTAGAAGGATGCTGAATTATCCTCATATATAACAAATGGACAAAAATGACTTCTCTAAAAAACAAATATAATAATCAATATAAAAGATGCTGGCAAATTACAATGAGCACGCCTAGCTTCCCCAAAGACAGTACAGACAACCACTCACCCTCTTCTAGTTTTAGGACCTCGATCAGGTTCATCATTTTCACCAGGATGATGCTCAGCCCTACGTTTTCTCTCCAGTTCTCTCTCCCTCTCTTGCTCACGCTCCTCCATTTCGGTTAGTTCTTTGTGATATATTGCAAAGTTAAGAACTTTCAGAGCAGCTTCAACATCAGAATTTAAAACCTGCCAATACGAGTGGAGACTCAATCATGAAGTGTAATTTCATGAACACACAGCAGAAAAAGAAAAAAGTTGTTAGCAGGGAGCCAAGGATGCTAAAAGAAAGACACGTTCTCATTTTCTTCCAAATTTTACCCTACTGTGACAGCATATTCTGGAGAAGGGATAGAGAATGGACATGTATCTCATGATCTTATAAATAATCCGAAAAATGCATAATTTTACCAAGTCCAGTACCTGTCTGCTCAACTTCAATTTGGCATGAGCCGTTGAGAGACGTATTATGGTTTCTAAAGTTCTAGCAGTAATAGGAAGTGTTCCTCCAGTCTGCAGAAAGCCAGCATCATATCAATTAAAGATTCAAAACAAGTTGTATAATTACTGATATGGCTTCAGCTAAATGGCAATTGCTAATGCTAACCTTAGCATTTGAACTAGCATTTCTGAGCTCAGCATAAGCTGTGGCAATGTGGTCAGATGCCTGTGAACAAAATCACTGGTGTTAGATTGGAAGACGAGAATAAGATCCTTTAAAAAAAAAATCAGATGCCAGAAGAACCCTTCAGCTGTGGCAACAGCAACAGATAGCAGACTCAAATTTCATAAATAACTGGATAAATTGCAATGAATAAATAAATATAAAGAAAACAATACAAATAAGAACAAAAAGGAATAACTACTAAAAACAGAAAATGCACTTCACCTCCTCAGTGAGTTCAGGTTGAATCCTATGCTTAGCATAATGAATATACTTTTTAAGAAACTTGATTGTAAGTGTATCGCGCTTGCGGCCTCTTTCTGTTTTCTTTCCGTGTAGCATCCGGTTATATTTGACAAAGACAGCTGACTCATTGTCAGCTTCATCTTCTCTTCCATATCTTGAGGCACCATCAAATGCTGCCTCACCTACATCGGTAAATTAATTCAAATGAAAATTTTTTAGAGGAAGTATATCTGTAGCATGTGAAAACTATTTCTCTACCTCCATCAATGGCAGAACGATACCGATGCATGCGCAGGACATGCTCTGAGATCTCACGATCGATATCAGGATCCATTTGATCCAATACAATAAACAGAAGATCAAAACGAGAAAGCAAGGAGTCTGGGAGTCCAATATTTTTTGTTGGAGTCAACGAACGATCATACTGCAGAGACAGTCAACAAAAGACCAACGCTTCAGCGTGAATGAGTAAATATTTGTTCGTAAAACTGCATATCAAATTACTTCCAGATACCACTTACAGTTCCATATATGGGATTGGCAGCAGCTACCACACTGCATCGAGCATTAAGAGATGCATGGATACCAGCTTTGGCTATAGTTACAGTTTGTTGTTCCATAACTTCATGTATAGCAACCCGATCTTGATCATTCATCTTGTCAAACTCGTCAATGCAGACAACACCTCGATCAGCAAGAACCATTGCTCCAGCTTCTAGCCTTCTTTCCCCTGATGACAGGAAATTATTATTTTCCTTAAATGACAGATGTGACGGTAAAATGTTACCTGGCCCATGAAAAGTGCTTCACCTGTTTCTTGATCAGAAGTAACTGCTGCCGTCAAACCAACCCCAGAAGAACCCCGACCTGTAGTAGATATAGCCAAGGGAGCAATATTCATAATTGCTCTCAAGAGTTGAGACTTGGCAACAGACGGATCACCGACCATCATCATGTTGATGTCACTGAAAGAAGCGAGACAGTGAAAAGACCAATATATTAATTTCATATATAACCAATGTTCGCAAGAGAAAATGTCCTTGTGGACAAGCAAAATAGAAATAACAATGCATTGAACTAAGGCACTCGATAGTGCCATCTAGTAGCAACAGAAAAGAAAAAAATAATAAGAAGAGGAACTAACCCTCGCAAGTGGGTACCATTCTTTAAGTTCTTTTCCACACCACCAAGCATCAATAAAACCACTGCTTTCTTTATCCAGGAATGCCCATAAATAGAAGGTGCAAGTGAATTACCAAGTAGATCAAATGCATCATCTCTTTCAGCTATCTTCTTTATGTTTTTCAGATCTTCAGGACTGTAGATTGGTGCATTAGCCTCTTTGTTAAGAAGAGAAACATTGTTGGCTATGAGCACAGTCCTGTATGAAAACATCGATCAGTCAAGATTTTATGAATGTGAAGGAAAAAATATGGTGCAAGAACAAACTGAAGCTACCTGAATACTCCATTCACACTGCCTTTACTTTTCCCTGGAAGGGCTTTATATATCCCCACAACAGCCACACGATCTCCAGGCTTGCAAGAGTCAACAAGGTCATCCTCTACTATGATGTCCACTGTTCTTGGAAGCTGACCAGGTGCAGAATTTTCAGGAACTTCTTGCATGGACAACGTTTGGTGATCTTTATATTTGCACAATCCATACTCAGTCACCAGTAAGTTGCCATTTTCATCCTATGATAAAACCCTTAATCAGGAAAGTTCATCATATAATGATTAAATATAATTCTAGAGATCAAAGGCAGCTTGAGATTACCCTCGTGGGATACACAGACCCTGTGGGCAAACCAATATTGGAAGTAATATCACGGTATTCACGAGTGGTGAAGTTTTTGGTGGTGGGGCAGAAGTGAACACTTTTAACAACCTTTGGCCTTACAAGAGAACCTGTAAATGAATTGATAGCTTAGATTTAAGCATACTAACATTCAAAATTTGAGGGTACTATATAATAATTAAACATGGTTTTAGTCAGTCCAATACCCTTAATATCTGAGTATTTCATGAGGACTTAAAAAATGCCAAGTTATAAATAATAATGCATGCATATATCAGAGATTTAGTTCTCAAAATTACCATGTTTTTCATCTAAAGTTGAGGAACAAAATTTATTTTATATCAAAGACAGGAAAAACTAAATGAGAAGAGAGATACAATCAAAATATGAATCCAAGTTGCTAATTGGAAATGCAAGAGATTAAATGCTTTAATCAGGAAATCATGTTCACATTACCCTTATCACTTAGCACAACGAAATAACTTGTGACTCAAGCACCAAGTGAAAAATTCTTACTCTTTAGCAGAACTTGTATTAGTTTGGCATCAAAATAAAAGGTGATTGGGTCAAACCAAAAAACAAAGCAGAAAACCAACCTTTGTAGCACAAAAGGCAGTTCAAAGGTCTTTCACCATCATCAAAGGTGCAAGGTCAAAAGTTTAAATCCTAGAACCAAAAAGGCTATGGAGCATTGCAACTAAAAAGTAAGAGCAACTAACCGCAAAAAATAACATATTGCTCTCAAGGCCACTATTTAAATCGTGTGTACCTTATCAACAGGCCATAGGAGAAAAAATTCAGAAGGGGGAGGGGGGGGGGAGGAACGAAAGATTTTGTTTGATCTTGTACAAAGATTGCAGTAAACATAGTAAGAATCGAAGTTTAAATTGATCTGACCATCATTGTCACAAAATACAAGCAGTACTCAATCATTCATTTTAACGTAGAAAAAAGAAAGAAAAGCGTACATTTGGTGACAATGCCCTCAACGCAGACCATTGAACCTATGAATTCAGATAGAAGCTCCCTCGGTGTGACGCGACGAGAAACAAACGGGCCTTCAAATCCTACATGCACTTGTTCTCCTTCCTTCAAATACTTGAGGTCAATAGCACGAGCAGCGTCCGTCACTGCATCACAGAATGATTGTATGTACTCACTTGGATTCCTGAGAATCCTGAATCAAGGGGAAGACAAATATATTAGTTAGACTTTAAGCGCATACACTCACTCACTTCGTATATATAAATTTTTTTTTGTAACATAACCCAAAAATAAGAAGCTCAAAAAGAAAGTATATATCTAGATATATTCATTCCCTTTTCATATTAGTTTTCTCACCCAGACCCACTTGTACTCCATCAAATTGCCAGGTCAAACTAGATGAAAAAGAATTTAAACATTAATTTATGTAATGAAAAATAAATAATAATGATTAGACCACCCACGAGAGCGCGGGTTCTACCCGTGCTTATTGCTTAATATGATAGTAGACTCAATTTCAGTCGAACCAGTTTATTTCCGATAAAGCATAAATATACCAAATTTCCAAAAAAAATTAAAAAAAAAAACTACGAGCTTTGAGCGAAACATTAGTTTAATTACATATGCCCTCTCAAGTTTCTGCCATTTTCTTGGGAACCAAACGAGTGACGGACCTATTACCCAAATCGCGGAAGCTATGGAGATCGGAGATATTGACGATGAGGCGACGGCGCTTGAGGTTGATCATGGCTTTGATCTCGTCCATGTATATCCCTTTCCCAACCTGAACCCACGAAAAATAGCCCTTTCTAAGCAACGAAAATTGCACAAACACCCAAAGACAGAGAGAGACAGGGAAACAGAAATCTACATACATCCTGATCTAGGAAATCGGCGAATTCTCGCTTGTGAGCTGCCCTAACTTCTTCGCTAATATCCATTTCTTGAGCTCCTGTTTGCCTCTGACTACGAATGAGAGAGGAAATAAGCGGAGAAGTGCGATGGAAGATGGCCTTTTTTTTTCCACTGGGGCTTGATTTTGGCGGGAAAACAGGGGCCCTTTACCCGCATTGTGGCGGGAAAACTGTTACTCCCATTTTTTTATTGGAGCTAAAATGTATTTTTTTAATCTTTTTATTATTTTAAATTCTACTTTCACCTTTTAATTTTATTTATTTTTAATTTAATTTTTATTTTTATCTAATTTGTTCTAATCTAACTAATACTTTTATTTTTTTCAATGATTGAATCATGTAGAATTTTTCTGTTAAATATTTTAATTTAATAGTTTTAAAAGTAAACATTTGAGTAATTTTTAAAATTTAATGACAAAGTCAGAACAAAATAAAATTAAAAGATATAAGTAAAATATAAAGTAAAGTTAACGAATTAAATTAAATCTAAATAAAATTAAAGAATAAAAATAAATTTTAAAATAAATAAAGAACCAAACTAAAACTAAATGAAAACTAAAGAATGAAAATAAAACTTCAAATAAAATTAAGAGATGAAAAGACATTTTTGCCTTTTCACTTAATCTTTTATTTTTTGATTGAAATTCTAAAGTTAGAAAAAAAAAAAAAAAAGCAACAAGGGCTTATGTTCAAATATTTTTTAATTTTTGAAGAACCTATAAGTTAAAAGCATGGTTCTCCAAACCAAATTGGATAGACTATTTTGATTTGTTTAATTAAAAATTGGTCTTTGATCTGGTTTAATTAATCCAAAAAATCAATCAATTACAAAATTAATTAAAAATTCAGTTGAATTAGTCAAAAGTCAGTTTAGATCAATTAATAACATTTTTATATTTTAAAAAAAAATTTCTTATATAATAGAATAGTTCATTCTAAATAAATTAAAAATAGAAAATATTAAAAAAAGAAGGAGTTGAAATAAAAAAAAAGAGTATATAAGAGAAATAAAAAATGCACACTTGACTATTTTTAGTACTTGTTCTTTATTATATCTTATCTCTTAGCAATATTCTTTTAAATATTAATGTGTATGGCCAAAATTATTATTTACTTTTTTTATTTTTTAATAATAAATAAAATCTTAATATAATTTAAAATTTTTAAAAATTTAATATTAAATACTCTTAATTTTTAATTATAGGTAGTCTTTTTTTAATTAAAAAATAATTTCTCTAATATCTTGAGAAATATTAAATTAGTAATCAAATATTAAAAATGTATTAATATTTATTTTTTATATTAAAATTTTAATATATAAAATTTTAAACATATATATAATTATTATCAATTTAACTAATAAATCATGAACTAATATCGCTACTGCTTTAATAAGAGGTCCCATTTTAAAAATATTAGTATAAAAAATAAAGCCTGTGTAAAAATTATTGTATTATACTATAACTAAATTGTTCACAAAACTTTTTTCCTATGTCCTTTTATTTTTTTCTCGGCTAATGGACTTGTCAATGCTTTTTCTTTTTTATTACATAATTTTTTTGATGTGTAATTTAAGCTTCTTTACAATTTTGTCAAACGTTAAGATTAGTGTTCACAATTAAGAGATGAGTATTAGACTAAATCATTTTATGTAAGAAAATGTGTAAGGTAATCTGAAAAAAAGAACACCGAATATACGCATATTGCACAAAATCAAAGACAAATTTCATTAATTTAAAAAAAGGATGAAAAGTACATTTTTGTCCCTTACGTTTATGATCAATTTTAATTTCGTTTCACTTTTCTTTTTTTGTTTATTTCATTTTACATGTTTTCCAAAGATCTCAATATCTATCTAAAACCTAATGCCGTCCAAATTGTTTGTAGCGGTGGTAATGGACAAGCACGTGCTCAAATTGTAGATATTTGAACCTGAAATACATATCCAATATTTGAACTTTACCTAAATTTAATAAATGTTTATATTTTAAATATTTGCACTAAAAATATCTGATATTCAAAATTTATTGAATATTCAAAATATCCAAAAAGTTTTACAAAGGTCAGGGTAGAGTATCGGATAAAAGATATTCAAAATATAATATACTTATATTTATCTTTCAAAATAAAATATTTTTAAAGTTTGTAATTACTAATTACTTTAAACAATGTGTAAAAAGACATTCATCTAACAAATAAATAAGTAGTAAATAAAATTTTTATTATATAATAGATTTATTCAATGTCAAATTATATATAATTCGTCTAATTATTATATATAATATTTCACTATTGGATATTGGATATCGGATATCTTATACGTCCATTGATTCAATATCAACTTTCGCCATTCACATTCCAAATACTTTTTTATGACTACAACCAAATACTCAAAATACCTAAATTCATTGTAATCCCCAATCAGTATGCTCATCATCATCACTAAGGGTCTATTTGGTATAATGTATAGGATAAGACTTGATAATATAAGACCTGATAGGATAAAATTTAATAAAATTTTAAGACTATGTAGTTTTGATATGATACTGTATAAAATAATGTATCGTATAAGATAATAGTATCATTGATAATATATTATATAATGTTAGATAAGATAAAAATTAAAAAAATTATGTTTAAGGACAAAAAGATGAAAAAAAAATTATTCTTAAGCACCTTTACTACTAGGTTCAACAATTTGTTATTAAACTCAGTGGTAATTATCCTAAAACAAATAGTAACAGGTCCTTAAAAATATTTTTTTTATCTTTAGGTCCTTTATTATATTCTCCCTAAAAATTAACTCTTTTGACAAAAATATCATTTACTCAAAAAAATATACTATATTTATCTAAATTTATTATGTTATATTAACTTTTTGAAAAAAAAATATGGGTGAATAGAGCTACACATAGTACATGGTTATCTAGTAATCTGGGTGACTTGATCTCATTTGGTTACATCGAGCTAAACAACTAAAAAATAATTTCAGCATACTAAGTCAGGTTGGTCATATTAGCCAATTTCAACAAACCTAATGAAAATTTTATTTTTTTTAAAGGCAAAATATAATTTTTAAAAACTTATGTAAAATTTTTATTTTTTAAGAGTCAATTTATAATTTTTACTAAATATAAAAAAGTGGCTTAGCTAGTTTAAAAAACAAATCTAACCCAACCTCATACTAAATCAATTAGATTGAGTTCGATAATAAATTAGTTTTTACATCATTTATCCCAATCCTATTAATTTTTTTAAATTATTTTATAGGGACTTATATAAAAAAAATTTTAGTGATAAAATATAATTTTATAGGTCATTTTATAATTTTTATTAAAAATTATTTTAAAAATTTTATTTTTTAGGATCATTTTATAATTTTTACCAAAAATTTAAAAATAATTTAACTAACTCGATTATAACTAATATTAATTAAACCCAATTCAGTTTAGTCAATGAATATCCCCATAAGTGAAAAAGGTTTAAATTGAAAAGTATTAATAAAATTTTATACATTAAAATCTAATCAGGTCTAATCCCACTCCCCAAGGTATTATTATGTTATACATCATTTTAATGTATAAGAGAGCCATGATGTATAAGTTTATATAATACATTACATGTACTAAACAAATGATAAGTTTATAATGTATTGTATTAGTTTATATTATCAACCCTTATACGGTATGCTAAACATACCCTAAACTAACTCCTTACAATCATATATTATAAATTCAAATTATAATTTTATCAATTTTTTAAAACTAAATTATTGAAAAACATTAAATCTCTTTAATTTTGACGTAAATGGGATACTACAAATTGAACAATCGTAGGATAAGATATGTACCAACGTTGAACCACCCAACTTATTAAAAATAATTAAATTAAATTATTAATGAATACTCTTGTAAACATGTGAAAAATAAGCTCCACCAAAAAAAATTCTAACATACTTATTTATGATTACCTAAGTTTAACGATCTTTAATAAATTATATCTACCTTAAAATTTGTCATCCTTTTTGTCATGGTGATATTTATCCATGCAATAAACTTATAGGAAGGTACATTTTGAATGTACATGTTCATATATTGAAGGAACTTGTTAGAAATAATTGATGTTGGCAACAACCAGCAAATCAAATGAAATACAAGGTTTCTCTAGTTCATCCATATGCTTATACCTTGAAATTTTCAACTAAAAATGTATAAAAAGTAGGTAGATTAGGTTAATGAAAAATAAATAAACTAAACATATCAGTAGTCATTGAAGAGTTATGCAATATCACCGCTTCTCACTGACTTAATCCACATATCTAAACAAACAGACAAAATCACCTCTGTGCATACAGGGGGCACAATATGTTAACAGTTTTAAAAAAATAAAAAATAAAAAAGTTTACAAAACAAAAATAAATAAATAATAAAATGTGCAAGCCCTATGTTTAAAAGACAGTTTGCACAGTAGAGGATACATGTTCAAAAATAAACTGAGAGCACCCACAAATCTCTTCTTAATACTATGGCATGGAAAACATAAATCATGGTTTTTAGGTTTTAGAACCTCACTAGAAAACAACCAATTGATATTGAAAGTTATGAAGGCACCCTGAATATGAATGACTTGATGACAAAGTAATCAATAAACAATACAATAGAGTTAGAATGAAGAAAAAGAACAACAATAACAACAAAATTAGGCATTTTTTTATTAAGTGAGATCGACCATATGGATCAAATGATGTCATAAAGTTTTATTATGAATCATATCTTTAGTTAAACTATTTAAGTCTAAATCTTTTTTAATAATTTTATCTATAGTTTTTTGTGATCTCCCTTTAAATCTAATTATTGGGCTACTCTCTATCTAATCTGTCTTTCTTATTAGGGTTTCTATAAGTATTCTCCACACATGTCTAAACTATCTAAGAGGCAATTCTACCATCTTTTTCATAATAGGTGCGACTCCAATTTTCTATCTAATGTATTCATTTTTAATTCTATTTTATTTGGTATATCAACTCATCCAATGTAACATTTTTATCTCTACAATATTAATTTTATTCTCCTGTTGGCTTTTTAATGCCTAACACTCAATTCCATACAATATTACCGATCTTATAATTGTGCGAAAAAATTTACCCTTAAGTTTGAGCGATACTTTTTTATCTATAATAACACTTAAAGCATTCATCCATTTCATTCATCCCATTTTAAATCCTATGGTTTACATCTTCCTTTATTTTCTCATCCCGTTGTATGATGAATCCAAAATACTTAAATCGAGTGACTTGTGATATGAGATGTTCTCTGATTTTCACTTTTACGCTAGAATTAGTGCGCCTCTTGCTAAACTTCTCTTCCATATACTCTATTTTACTTCCACTTAAACGAAATCTATGTATTTCCAAAGCTAATCTCCACATCTTTAACTTCTTATTTATTTCTTCTCTCAACTCCTTAACTAAGACTATATCATCTACAAAGAGCATATACTATGGCATTAGTTCTTGCATATGTTCAGTAAACATATCTAAAATTAAAGTAAAAAGATAGAGGCTCAAAGTTAACCCTTAATATAAGCTAATAGTTATTTGAAAATTTTTCGTGGACCCACTTTGTATTCTTACACTAATTGTAACCTCATTATACATATTTTAAATTGTTTGAATATAAGTAATACAGACTCTTTTTTCTCCAAAGCCTTTCACAAAATATCTCTTAACACCCAATCATATGTATTCTCTAAATTAATGAACGCCATATGCAAGTTTTTTTATATGTTCGATATTCCTCCATCAATTTTTGCAACAAGTATATTGCTTTTATGGTCGACATATTAGGCATAAAGCTAAATTGATTCTCTATAACTTGAATTTCTTGTCTTAATTTTCGCTCAATAACCCTCTCTAATAACTTCATAGTGTAGTTCATAAATTTAATTCCTCTATAATTTGCACAGTTTTGTATGTCCCCCTTATTTTTATAAATAGAAATTAAATTACATCTCTTCTACTCGTCTAACATTCTATTGGATCTTATAATTTTATTAAATAACTTTGTAAGTTAACTTGTACATTTCACTCTTAAGCCCATCCATATCTCACTAAATATATTATCTAGTCCTATTGCTCTGTCATTTTTTATCTTCTTTAAAATTTCTTTTACTTCTGACCCTCGAATTCTATGATAAAAAATATAATTTTGATATTTTTCTATAGTGTCTAACCTATCTGAGTGTCATGAGATCTCGCATCCTTATTAAATAGCCTATTAAATTGCACTTCCATCCTTTCTTAATATCTTACTCTGTGATTAGGACTCTCCCTTCTTCATCCTTAATGCATTTCACTTGGTCCACGTCTCTTATCTTTTTCTCTCTACTTTTAGCAAGCTTATAAATACTTCTTTCCCTATCTTTAGTACTTAAGAATTGATATAACCCATCAAATACTCTAACTCTCGTTTCGCTCATTGCCTTCTTAGTATCTTTCTTAGCTACTTTACATTTTTTTTTTCAATTTTTCTTACTTTTACACAATGACCACGCCTTATAATATCCTCTTTTAACTTTAACCTTATCTTATTCGTTTACATCCCACCACTAAGATTATTTATCCTTAGGTCTAAAATTTTTTGATTCCCCAAGTATCTCTTTTACAACCTTCCTAATCTTTTTAACCATTTAGTCCCACATATTATTAGCACTTTCTTGTACTTCCCATGATCATTCCTCAAAAAAAAAATTTCTACAAACTCTTTTTTTTATCACCTATCAATTGCCACTATTTTATCATTGACACCCTCTCTTAGCCTTTATTCTTTACTCTCCTCTTAGTTCAAACATCTATTACTAAAACCATATGTTATGTAGTTAAACTCTCTCTACATACAACTTTACAATCCACGCAAAATTTTTTGTTCACTTTTCTTATTAGAAAGAAATTAATTTGAGAGCATGTTCTCCTACTTTTGTTCGTGATTAAATGCTTTTCACGCTTCTTAAAATAAGTGTTAGATATAGTAAAAATCAAACACTAATGAAAAGAATAATTTTACCCTTTGCATTTGTTTCTCACAAACTATATCCCTCATACAAATTTTCGTAACTTGTAAATGCACTTCTCACATGACCATGACTATTGAGATATACTCCTATGAGAATCTTTTTTCCTAAAGGTATTCTCTAAACTAAACTTTCTAGATTCTCCCAAAATTTTATTTTATAATACTCTTCTAACTCTACTTGTGATGCATAAATACTAATAACATTAAAAGTTTATTTTTTTACTACAAATTTTAACGCTATAATTTACCTCTTAATCTTTACATCTACCACAATATTTTTTTAATACTTATCCACAATTATACTTATCCCATTTCTAAATTTGGTCTTATTAGTGTACCAAAACTTAAAACCTAAAGTGTTTAATTCATTCGCTTTTTCTCTTATCCATTTAGCATCTTGTAAGCATATAAAATTAATCATTCTCCTAATCATGATATCCATTATTTCTCCTGATTTACTTATGAGTGTACCTATATTCCAAATTCCAAAACGAATCATACTTTTATAAACTAACTTCTTTACTCACATTCGTTCATGAAAATGGTAAAACTCTTGCTTATTTTTCACTACACCTAAACATTGATGTAACGACTTTTGCTCATTTGACACTATATTCGAGCTACACAGTGCATTACTCTTGGGCAACAACCTAACATTAACTCCACTATATCATTTATCTATGTCATAAAAATTCAACAAAATTTTACGTTGACAATCGACTGCTTAACACAACTCTCCTATTTTTTCCAAGGTTAGAATCGGTTATGAAAATAATTTACATTAAATCGTACCTACATCACACTGGCTTAGTCTACAATGTCCTAAGAAATAGAACACAACACAAACACAATAAAATATGCATGTTCAAGTGTAATTTAAAGTGTCAATGTGGTGTCTAAAAACATCATATATGTGTCGAACAAATACTACTTTGTTTTTCAAAAGTGCAAGAGCTTCATAGATCAGGTTTATGCTTGATAACATCTTCATTAAAAAAACAAGAGAAAAGGTTTAAGAAAGATCCTACGAACACTTTCAATCAACTATATAATTTAGAACCAATTAAAAATCAGACCAATTAGGACAAGCCATTTATTCAGAAGTTACTACACCAAAATGGTCCTCAAACTAACTATCATATTACAACCACCAGAAAACTATGCTTTTTTTTAATTAACTATGGATTAAAAATTAAGAAAAGCAGCCTTAGAAATGAAGAAAGAACAAAATCTCTATCAATTAAGACTCATAGTCTACATGAAGTGTAGACAAGCTGAACAACTCAGGGCCTAAAAGCAGAAAAGGCTACGACAGAGTTGTGTCCACCAAATCCAAATGAATTTGAAATACCTGAAATAAAATAAATGGCAAATCAGAGTTACAAATACTGGCCTTAATCCTTGGAAAAAGAAAATACTAAATAAACAAGTTATTTTTTAGATTGTTAGGCCTACTTAACATTACAACAATAACAAAAAAAAAATTTCCCCCCTAAATGGGATTGGCTACATGAATCAATCGACATCATAAAATCCTACCATAAATCATGTTTTTAAACAACTCATTTAAGTCTAAATCTTCCTTATTAGGTTTGCCTATAATTTTTCTTGGTCTTCTTCTACCTCTGACAATTAGACTACTTTCTATCTTATCTACTTTCCTTACTGAAGTTTCTATAAGTCTTCTCCACATATGCTTAAAACATCTAAGGATGCAATTCTACAATCTTTTTTACAATAAGTGTTATATTCACTTTCTCTCTAATGCATTCATTTCTTATTCTATCTTGTCTGATGTATTCACTCATCTAATACAATATTCTCATCCCTGCAACATTGAGCTTATTCTTTTATTGATTTTTTATTGTCTAACACTCAATCTTATATAACATTGCAGGTTTTATAGTTGTGCATTAAAATTTGCCCTCGAGTTTAAGTGATATTTTTCTATCACAAAAAACACTCGAAACACCCCTCCATTTCATCTACCTTACTTGAACCCTATGTTTTATATCTTTTTCTATTTAACTTTAGTCCTCAAAAATTAATAAGTAACAATTTAGTCTCCAAAAATAACAAAAGGACTAATGTGTAACGAATTTATTATTTTTAGGGATTAACTTGTATACTCACTAATTTTCAAGGGCCTAAGCTAAACAGGCTTAACAATCTAGGAACTAAATTATTAGTTTAGTCAATAAGAAAATACCCGGGTTTTAAATTATTTGGAAGCTTACCAACATTAACTTCATGTTGCTGCTTTACATTTGCAACTGTATCAAAATCAACTGAAGGCTCTGGGTTCTGCACTCAAGAACAAGCACATATTATAACTGTTTCACTAACACTCAAATCATTTCATTGTAAGGATGAAACTGAATGATTTTGTAGGTTACACACACACACACACACACACAAAGATCAAATAAGAAAATGTCATATCTTCACCACTATCTGTAAGAAAAGCCATAAGATTTTATAATTGAAATAATTTCCACTGAACCCCAGTCCTTACTCAGCAAAAGAAAAACAACAAACCCCACACCCAAATTGACATCTTAGTATTATAATAATAATCATAGTAGCAACACCAACTTGATATTTACACGTGTCTGGATCAAATAAAGTGCATAAAACCCACAAAATCAGTTGTTCATCACAATTGAATGAATTTCATGTGAATTGGTGCCATATAATTGCAACAAGTTCTCCTGGGCATGACAACTTAAGTAAACTAGTAATTTCTGGGTACCAAATTTTCTAATCAACTAAGGAACAAAAAGTTTGCTAATGCATTCACTTCCAGAAAACACTGCCCACTATCATGAATAAAACAAAAAAGGAAAACACTGACAATGACAAGATATAATAATTTATCATTATGAGAACTCATGCTCTGCCTGTTGGTCCTAACATGACACAAAATAACCATAACCACTAAAAAAGCATTAGGTTAAACATACAAATTGATTGATCGTAGGATGTAGCCATCCAGTTGTTATGGCTTTCACTGTGGCAATGGCTTCCAAACCCCCAGCTGCACCAAGACAGTGCCCTATCATAGACTGATGCAAAATGAATATATCCATCAGTATATGACCAGGAAATTAGTCAAATATAACCTGCCATAATCTAGAAGACAAGAAAAGTTTTCACCAGCAAGTGCAATCTCAAGAGTGAGATAATACCTTGGTGGCATTAATTTTGATCTCTGAAGTGTTCTTGAAAACCTTTTTAATAGCTTTAATCTCTGCCAGGTCACCAGCAAGAGTAGAAGTTGCATGCGCATTTATGTAGTTGACCTGAAAAATATGTGTGTGTGTGTGTGTGTGTGTGTATACCCACACACACACACTTTGAGTTTGCTAATTTACAGTATTCAAAAATGAATAATAGAATATAAACAGACATATATCAGACAGTAAGGTTAATCTTTGAAACTGTTGAGATAGGATAAATTGCAATCTAACTCTTTGCACTTAAACATTAATACCTTAGACACCAGTTCCCAGAAATGAATCCTAATTTATGTTATAGTTTGAACAAACATTAAGAAACACCTGCATATGCATCCTGGGAAGGCGAAAGTATGATTTCTAAACTGGAAATAAGTATTTGATAATTTTGAACCACTAGTACCATCAGTGTACTGCTAAAACTTGGTTGAACAAGCCAGGATTTCGAGCTATTTTATCTGAATAACCACTAGGGTCTGTGGGGAATGAGGATGCGATTGTGTTAACTAGAAATTTAAAAGACGATAACTTTATGGTTAAGTGTTAAAACCACTCAAGTCAAGGATGCAAATCTCAGAACCAAGAGTGGCAAAAGGGAATATGTTGGAGCCTCCCATCATAAGGTCCAAAGCACTGCACCAACTTCTGGTGGCATCTAAGGATGCAATGATAGACTTTCTAAAATTGATTAGTCAGTTGCATGTATTCCCAGGTTAACAAAATTGTGATATTCTCTGCCCCTTTGTTTTAGAAGGAAGAAGGCTCTAAACCTCAAGGTCATTGGAAAAAGCAATGGCTCATGTCAGTTATAACATAATTTCTAAAACTTGATTAAATAAACCTTATCATGACTCCAGTTTTTTTAAGTACTCCATTTTTTTAGAGGTGCCTTCCTTCTAGGCAAACAGAACACTAAACCGAGGACAAATTTACTTAAACACATCCCACATAGTAGGTTTGAGAGCATGACGCACTCAAAAAAGATACACGCATTGGGTTCAAAAAAGATACATGCATTAGGAACAGTTCAGTTGGGTAGGCTTTCAAATAATCTTTTGAAGCAGTCTCCAGAGATTTCAGAACCAATCAATTAATTTCAAATAACTTTTACACAACCAAGCAAAACTAAACGCAAAATTAATTTTAGGCAAAATACTACTGAAAGACTCAATAATGTCTAAATTTATTTGGCTTAGATTTTTCTCTATATGAATGTATGTGTTTTCAAAAGTTCAACAGTTTTAAATTTGAGGGTCAGTACAAAAGGAGAATACCCATTTCTTGAGTGTACGCTCACTCACACACATAAATGTTACACCCAAAAAAAAAAGGTTTTATAACTGTCATCAGCTGGATCAGATTCCGTAGGTGTCTTTTCCAGAAAAAAATTGACCAATGAAATCAAAATATTAATAAAATCTTTAAAAAAAAATTAAACTTATCCTGGCATAAGCTTTTTATTAAGTACTGAATCCAAAAGTTTTACTTCAGAAAGGTGGGTCAAACTCTGGGTTTATGATCACCCTACTTTAGAATCATCAAAGGCTATAAACAACAGCTTCAAATAAAAAAGAACATCAAAAAAAGTTGCCCCAATTTTCAACTTTAGCAAGACGAAAAAGGACCTTTTGACTATGTCTATGCACGGTTAAGGCCATCAAGACAAAGGCTTGAAGGGTCACTAGTTGCAGGACACAAGCAATTACATGCCAGGCTGCCAAGGAGACCTTAAAAATCCCTAATTAAGTTGTTTTTACTTTGTATATTGAGACCTGTTGTCAATGATCACA
Organism: Erythrophleum ivorense; assembly: GCA_026724425.1. Taxonomy (NCBI): domain Eukaryota; kingdom Viridiplantae; phylum Streptophyta; class Magnoliopsida; order Fabales; family Fabaceae; genus Erythrophleum; species Erythrophleum ivorense. The sequence continues at coordinate 10,315,489 of JAIUCV010000003.1, forward strand.
GTAATTCCCAGATAATTATCATAGAATTAGTCAAGAGTAAAGAAGTAAGGAACTAACATAGAGAATAGAAGAGAGAGAGAAATGAACGTAATCTCATACTTCCACAACTAAGTAACATCGATGTCTGACTCAACACAGCTTCACCCAAAAGTCTATTCCAAATAACAAAGGAATGAGTCCTACTCCAGGAAATATATGTCACAAATCCAACAGGCCAACATATTTTAGAGAGACAACCCTAATCTCCAGGGTAGACCAAAAAATGGGGGATTGAAATCACGTCTAACCATACAATATATTGAAGTTAATTAGCACTATACTCAGGAACTGAAGATGATATCACCTCTGAGTATGAGCCAATGCTCAAATCAAAATATATTGAACCACCCACACCTTCAAACGTGAACTTAAATTATGTAACTTTGCCTTTATCAGAAGAAGGCACACAGGACCTGACTTAAGTAGAAAATCGGGATATGACTCTAGTTATGCGATTTTTATGTGCACTGGTTCATCATACAACCCATACAGCTTCCCCTTACTTTCTCATTAGTATTAATTATGTTCAAGTGATACTGCATCCCCTACTTACATCTGTTTCCATTGTTAGCTTAACAGTTCTGATTTCTTGGCATGATTTTTGATCATTCAGCATCCAATACAGCACAACTAGAGACACACATTTATCACACATCATAAACATTCTAATTTACTTGATTGGATCAGTGTAACAGGTAACCTAACTTCTTGACTGCATTAATCCAAACCTCTTTGTTAGCGAATCTTGGAGGCCTACTCCATATTATACTACACAGCAGCATCTTTCTAAAAGATGTCTAATACTATTTATATCATAGCATTGCTTGTCATATACTAAAAAGACAATAACGAGCATCCAGTAAGCATGCAGGGTAATAGAAAAGTGAAACAAGTTAACCACAGAGAGAGTGGGAGAGAGCAAAATGATGTGGGCAAAGAGAACTTAAGCAAATAACCTTTAGGCAAAGAGAAACTCACAAGTGTATCAGTGATCATAATTCAGTTTATCTTTCCTAACAGAGAAAAAGTAGAAACAAAATTAGAAACTGGCATAAGAAAAACAGATAGTACCTCCTCAGGTGAAACACCAGCATCTTCAAGGCTACCCTGAATGCATGAAGATACACCAAGTCCATCAGCTCTAGGATCAGTCATATGATAAGCATCACAGTTAACAGCACCTCCCAAGTATTCAGCAATAATGGGCGCACCTCGCTTCATCGCATGTTCCAAACTCTCCATCACCTGTCAAAATAAATTTTACTCTTTAAGATTCAGAGATTAGCTAGTAGAGCAGCATAACCACACAAGAAGACTATTTTTCATAAGTTCTGAGAAGCAGAAAGAGCATTTTGGGAAACTACTATATTTTCCCACAAGTTTACCACCTAAATTTAGTCCCATGAAGGACTTACAATCATTTTGCTTAGGAAGCAGATGAGTCACAGTAGAATTTGCAATTTTGGCTAATCTTGACAGATGATAAATTTTATTTTAGCAGGAAATCATGTACTCGGTGCCCATCTATATCGAATATAGATTTTTTCAGAGTTCAGCCTTACTATACCAGAAGGCCACAATACTCGATAGTCTAAGTCAACTTTCTATGTGATCAATCAGAGCAAACAATATCCAAACAATTGATTTGTGATGATAAGTAAACAACGATATATAAATTCAATTCTCTATGTATAATTAGAATTTAGGACAAGGATAAATGCTAGCTTACCAATACTCCAGCACCTTCACCCATTACAAAGCCATCTCGGTCTTTGTCCCATGGCCTTGAAGCAGTTTTTGGGTCATCATTTCTCTGGGATAAGGCCCTGCATGCAACAAAACCCCCTACCCCAATGGGAATAATGGCAGCTTCAGTCCCACCTGCTATCATAAGATCAGCCTCTCCCCTACGTATGTGGTTAGCAGCAGCATAAAAGCAATAATTGGAGGTAGCACATGCAGTTGAAATAGAATAGTTTGGACCCATGAATCCAAGATCAATTCCAAGCAAGGCAGAACCCATATTAGTAATGGCATAAGGAATAAAAAAAGGTGTTATTTTGCGGTGTCCTTTCTCTATTAAATTCTGAACACCATCAGAAAAGACTGTAAGACCACCCATTCCTGACCCAACAAGCACACCAGCCCGTTCCTTGTCAATCTGCACAAAGGATCAGAATTCAACAATTTAAGTTCCTCATGAATATCATACAGAAAATTACCCAGATTAGAATGCCTCATACAAGTTTGTGTTCTATGGCACATTCCACAAAGAATTAGAATAACATATCATGCATATACTAATTAAAGATTCAAATAGGGCTGCCTCGCAATGCAATAACTTGGTTAAATATAAAACAAGCGAACCACTGTTGGTCGTTCTAGAGATAGAAATAGGGAAAAAAGATTAATTATGCTTATAAAGGCATGCACACTGTTGCATAGAATCTTAGGTGTTCTCCAAATCCAACATGTTTCAAACTGAGATTAGATAGTTCTTAGTTTGGGAAGTGCAAACCAACAAATTGACAGAATAAAGGTTTTAGCAGTAATTTACATGATATCCAGGCCCGATTATGTGCAAAGTCACCTGCATCTACCTATGCATTGTCACAAATTAAAAGTTTTAGAGTTAATTCTAATTGTTAGTGAAGCTTTTTCTTTTTTTTTTTTTTTTCTTTTTTCATTTCTATTGATTTCAGATAAGTAATCCAACAGCTAACTGTCAGAGATCAAATTCAAAAGTCGTGCTTGCGATACTGTTATAAGCTAATTATGTCAAAAGATAACAAAAGTATGAAACAAGCATCCTAGAGCTTGCACAAGAGCTGCTAAACAATGAAAAACAAACAAACAAACAAACAAAAAGCTTCAGATCTACGACTCAGTAAAGAATTGATAATTTTACGTGCATAGAACACGAGGAATGTTAACTACATCAACAATAAAGTGCATTAAGCCAGAAAATCGATTCATTTAGTTATACCCCAGAATTGAGTCAGTGTAGATAAACCCATATATCAATAAACAAGTTAAAAAGACCTTTGAAAGCCTATCACCACCAAGGTCGGCATTCTCGAGAGCCTTCTTGCCAGCAACAATGCTGTACCGAAGGCAATCATCAAGACGCCTATCGTTCTTGCCATCAATGTACCCTTCGGAGCTGAACCCTCGGATCTGCCCACCGAACCTCGTGGGAAACTTGGAAGCATCGAATCGGTCGATTGGGCCAATCCCACTCACACCCGCAAGAAGCTTGTCATAGTAAGTATCGATGTCGTTGCCAAACACAGAAGCAAGCCCCATTCCCGTTATCACGACCCGCTTCTTCGGGTCCTTTTCTCTCTTTGGAGCGGAAATGTTGGGAGATACAGTGGCCGAGATATAGGACACCTTGCTGGATCTTCTGGCGGTGCCATTTGGCGATTTGCGAAGTGGGTCCAATGGAGAAGCTCGAAGAGTCGGGGTTTGAAGTGCTTGCATGGTGTGACGGTGGTGGTGGCGGCAGCGGCGAAGAGAGAGGATTGGCTTAACGATGGTAACGATGGAGAAGTGAAGATGAGGAGAAACTGAGACCCACTTCGGTTTCCCCGGAAAGTGGAAGCGAAGCTATTTGGGAACTCATAGTTGGTTTCAGCTACGTTTATATGTGATGTACCGCTTACCAGCCAGCGGGTGACAATTTCGATGCCAGTGGAGAAACCAAGTAGCAATATTACGGGTGTTAATATGGCCGGTGGCCCGGAGCTAACTTGGGTCGGGTTGGACTGATTTGAAAAAAAATTGGACAAAATTAGGCACGGTTAATTTGGTGCAAAGTATATATAATATTAAAAAAACGGATTAAAATGAAAAAAAAATTAATAGTTATTTTCTAAATTTAGCCAAATATTTTTAAATATATTTTATAAATTATAAATAGTCAAAATGTTAAAGTTCATTTTAAATATAATTGTCACCTACAGAAAAAAAAAGAGATGAAAAATATGTATTTTTAGAATTAAAAATAAAAACTAAAAATTAAAATAATAAATATATATTTTTAAGAAAAATAAATAAGTCAAATTGCCTTTGACTTTTACATCACACTTGTCTTAAAAATGTATCCAAAATTAAAGAAAAAAAAATCTCCAACTTAATTACCAAACTCTAAGTTATAAACATTCTGAGTCGAGTTCTTATTAATGCAAGTTTACCATGTATTATAGTATATAAATTTGCTTGCTCTGGGGATTGCAATGTCATTTACATCAAACACCTCCTTGGTTACAGGATTAAACATATTAAGATAACATGAACATATAATACAAATCAAAGCATTGATGGTTCCAACGAAATTATAGAAGCTTTCATATGGTGTGATAAATGGCATGTTTATATAAGACGCGTGCATGTTGCTAATTTCCAGCATATGAATCTTCAAACAAATTTTATTCCGCTCAAATGCAAATCGAGTCATTATGATCTTACATGTAATGAAATTCTCGGAAATGATTTTCTGTCTTCTGAAAAAACCTTCTCTTTAAAACTTAGATACCAATTCTTCAAAATATTGTAGAACCTCATAAAGTCTTCGAAGAAAATATTTTACGCATTATCTATCTTGGAAGAACAGTTCCATGCTCGAACAAAGTATCTATAATAGAAAAAAGATGACATAGATTATTTTAATAAAACAAGTATTAATAATTAATGAAGGAATAAAATGATAAAAATAGATGAAATCAAATATATGACCCATGCGATGCATAGAATGTTACACAGAGTAGATTTTTTTATATATAAAAATTTTATCTAAACATTTTGGTTATATAAATAGTAAATAACATTGATAAAGGCATATCAACTTGAATACTTGCTTTGCAATAATAAATAATACTTAATTGTGCTTATTGCGTGAAATAAATAGGGCTAGTAAAAAAATAGTGATTTTAGTCTTTTGATATTCTAATTCGAGTTTGTATTAATAATTATTTTAAGTGGACTCTTATTAATACAAGTTTTGCATGTCATATAATATAAAAATTTGCTTGCTCTAACAAATTAATTTAAAATAATTATTAATATGAATTGAATATGTCAAAATGACTATTAATACAAATTTGATTGTGTTAAATAAATTTTAAAAATGAATTATACACATCAAATTAAACTTATACATGTTCACGTTTTCATATGATAATCATATCATTTTATCCTTATAAGTCTTCTTCTATTTATATGGCACCCGATATATGATTACTAATTTAAGTCTAAATAAATCGCTAACAAAAACTTAAATTAGATTAAGATCTATTTTACTTTGTTGCATAATAAGAAAAAGTTCATCTAATACAGTTATTCAAAAAAAGATTGAATATAAAGCTATTTAAAATCAAACAATTATGTAATACATTTTAATTGCTCAACACCGTGTCATATAGATTAAGCTTACAAATTGCCTATTAATTTCTCATTTTAATTAGTGGGAATATTTTGTAAATCTTATGTCACCATTAAATTAAATAAACTAACTTTGTCACAATTTGACAAACAAATTTTAAAAAAATAGTTCAAAAAAAATGTACCATTCGAAGTATTTTATAATATCTTATAGCAATTTTTCTTGAAAAAATATCGGGAAATCTGACTAAAAAGAAAAATTAACATATCAGTCAAATTAAACATGTTATTGGGCTGAAGACACATTCATGCAGGAAAACCAACAAAGCTAACAGTATAGGCTTGAGCACATCTATCCCAGAAGAATGAATTTACAAGTACGTTCCTTGATGAAAATCATTGTTGATTCTTCATGTTATAAACGAATAAGTAATAATCAGATTGTTGCTTATCATCATTTGAACCAATCATTGAGAAGGATGCAAAAATGATAAAGTCATCAAAGATATAAAGGGGATCGTAAGATGATGGAATTTGAATTAAATGTGTTGCTTGCGAGAGGTCTCCATACCAATTATGTTGCAACAATATATATTTAGATTGTATGACATCTCATAATTCATATTCCATAATAGAACTGCTCTCTCTCTCTCTCTCTCTCTCTCTCTCTCTCTCTCTCTATATATATATATATATATATATAACATATTATAGTTAAATAGATAAAATTTAGGTATAATTTTTTACATTTTTGTTATTAAGTTTTTAGTCTTTTTTGAAATTATATGTTAAATGTATGCTAGCATCATATAATTGAATTATTTAAAAAAATTATGCATGCCTTATTTTTTTAGAGAACTCAATAATAAAAATATAATAAAGTGTATGTAAAGTATTTTTATTTAATGTTCAAAGATTGCACTACAAAATAAAACTAAAAAATCACATTATATGTAAGTCAAACATTAGTCATCATTTATGCTTTTTACTTTTGTCGATAGTTAATACAATAATATTATTAATTCATGTTAAAAGACTAATTTGATTCAATATCTCAAAAATATAAGTTGTCTAACATAAATATATAATTTTGATACATTTTAGACCTTTTAAACACTTCCATTTTAGAACTTTAACTTATCAAGACCTCCATTCATAACACAAATTCTTTAGTACTATTCCATCTCTCAATTCCCACAAATTTTATTGAGGAGCCCTAGCGTGTAAATTGAATTGTAACCTTATATCACTCTTTAACTTATCTTGTTCAACTAATTAAATGTGTTTAAAAGAAAACCTTCAAATTTAAAGTTAATGATAAGTGTAGAATTTTTATAGTACTTATTATACCTTTTAATTGCTCTAATTAATTTTTTTGAAATTTAATTTGTTTTAATTAAATACAATTACATAAGGTTTGTTAAGAAAATCAAATGATACCATTAATCAAGGAATTATAACCGAGTCAACTACTAGTTTGATAAAAATAATTATTTTAGGAAAAGAAGGAAAGTCATGATTGAAGATTATGATTCAAAACTTCATATTATCTGTGTGTGTGTGTGTGTGTGTGTGAGAGAGAGAGAGAGAGAGAGAGAAAGAGAGAGAGAGAGAGAGAGGGTTTTAAATGCATATAAAATGATAATTAAATTTTTTTAAAATTTTCAAAATTAATGAAAATATTTATAAATATATAATGAATATATATTTGTAAAATTGTTAAAGCATAAAAAATTTACCTTGACATAAATTTATGATGTTTGTTATAAAGGACACCAGAAACAAAAGCCATATTAATCTCAATTAGGCTTTAAATGATTTTAATTAGAAGAATTTTCTTTTATTGTTCCACTACCTGGAAACTTAGTTTAGTTTAATCCTAAACAAGTTTGAAGTAATTTTAAATAGCTAAAAAAATTTGAAATTTAGTAAAATTTTTGGAAAATAATTTCTCTTTAAAAAATTTAAATTTTAGATAGAAATTTTGAAAAACAAAAATTTGACATGAACCATACAAACTAATGAAAATATTTATAAATGAAAAATTTTAAGTTTTTAAAATTAAAGAAAATATTTATAAATAAAATTAAATGGATATTTTTTATTTTTAAAGAAATAATAGAATTTTTTATTTTTCAAATTTTGATTAACTTAAAAGTGAGAAAGAGAACGAGATAGAAGAGGAGAGACAAAGAATTTCAAAGAGAGAGAAGGTTTTAATGTAGATATATTAGGATATTAATGAGAGAGAATTTCAACTCTCTCATGAAAATAATCATTAAATATTTATAAATGGAAATAAAAGGATATTTTTATTTTATTTTTAAAAGAAATCATAGAGTTCTAGTAAAGTTTCCTATTAGAAAAGGTAAAAATAACTTTTAGTAAAAATATGATAATAGTCACTTTTAAAGTAAAATTGATTGATAGGATTTGGTAATAGATTTTAACAAAGTTGCCCTTCAAAAAAAGGTAAAAACAATGTTTAATAAAAACATTTTAAAAGTCACTTTTAAAATAAAAATTGATTGACTATAACATAGTTGCCCTGTTACAAAAAGGTAAAAATAATTATTAAGTGTTTGATAACTTCTATGATTTTTCTTAAAAGTTGTTCTAACTCAACAAAGCATCATAAAAAATTTAGCCTAACATAAATTTACATAAAAGATGCCAAAAAACAAAATCCATATTAATCTCAAATAGACTCCAAGAGCCTCTTTGATATGCTATATAGGATAGTGTTGATAATATAAGGTTTAATATAATAAAATTTGATAGGATTAGGTCGATAAATTTTTAAGATTATAAAGTATTTGACGCGATACTATATAAAATAATATATTATATAAGATAATATTATATTATATTTAGTAATATACTGTATAATATATTATATTTATTTGAACAAAAATACATTTTACTTAAAATTATATTATCTTTATTTGAATTTATTATGTCATATTAATTTTTAGAAAAAAATATATAGATAAGTGAGACTACACATGATGCCTGGTGACCTAGTCACATCAGGTTACGTTGGGTTGGGCTAAAAAAAAAATTAGCCAAACTAAGTAAGGTTGGCCATGTTGGCTAGCTTAGCTTAGTCCAACTCAATTATATAAATTTTAAAAAATATATTTTACAAAAAATTATATAAAAATTTTATTTTTTTAAGGGTATTTTATAATTTGTATAAAAAAATTAAAAAAAAAAAGCATACCAATCTAAGCCACATAACCTTGCCAAGTGGAACATTAGGTTAGTCATATTAGCCATTTTAGCTTAACTTAATTTGGTTAAATCTTATTAATTTTTTTTAAAAAATATTTTATAAGAATTTATATGAAAATTTTAATTTTTTAAGGATAAAATAAAATTTCACTTGGACTTATATAAAAATTTTATTTTCAAAATTTTTACTAAATAAAACAAATAGATCAACCAATCTAGCTTGCCCTAGTACTAGACCAAATTAGGGTAGGCTCAGTATTGGGCTAGGTCAATACCTAGTTTATGATCACCTTTATAGAGCTTGACAAAAACGCGACCTAATTAGCTTATGAACACTCTTTACATATAAAGGTTTAAATGGAAAAGTGTTGACAAGTTTTTATGTATCAAAATTTAATCAGGTTTAACCCCACCTCCAAGACTTGATTAAATTTTACATCATTTTGATATTTAAAAAAAGTTTGGTATATAAGTTTATACAATATATTAGTTGTACCAAATAAATAATAAATTTATAATGTATTATATTAGTTTATACTATTATATTTAAATAAATGATTTAAATTAGAAGTTTTTTTATTATTTCACTACTTGAAAATTTATTTTATTTTAATTAATTTTTAAATGTAATAAATTTTGGGGAAAATAAATTCTCATGCAAAAATTTTGAATTTTAGATAAAAAAATTTTAAAAGAAAAAGTTTGATATAAGCTACACAAATCAATAAAAGACAAATAAAATAGATTTAGGGTCTGTGAAAAAAGTCTTATTAAACGTGTGTGTGCGTATTTCTAACAATTGTATCGTGCAAAGCGTCCGGATTGTCTACTCTGCAAGTTGCAAAGCACACCATACTTTTAAACAAAACGATGCCGTCTTTGGATTTAATGAAACAACACATTTCAGCAACAATTCTAGTATCCGAAACCTCATCCATGCCGTTCATTATGGTGCAATCCTAGCCGTCCCCTGAAGCAGTAAAGATCAGCATTTTTGTGCTGGAAAATTATGGATTCAATCCCTGTTTCATCGTCGTGTCCTTCAATGTATCGTGCTGCAGCATTTGGGCAGGAAAGAGCATCATTCTTACTCCATTTTTGAAGGTCAGAGAGCAGGCAACCATAAAAGCACAACTTGAAGCTTGTTTGTCGGGTGAGTTTTACATTTTGATCCTTTATATATTTTGATAGATAAACAATAAATATAAATCCATTTAAACAATAAATATAAATCTATCTAGCCACAAATCTGAATTTTTTTTCTTAAAAATAACGAAAAAGAGTTATATATTTTTCATTTATTTAAGTGAAGTAATCAAGCTTTTCCTCTACTATTGAAATATGCAAAGAGAGATAATCAATATGGAAAAAAGTTGTTGAGGCAAATTTCCTCTATTAAGTTAACTCGATGAAGAATTGCTTGTTCTAAATATTTTTTGCTAGTTATTTTGTGCCTGAGAATTGGTGTTATTTTGTGCCATAGGCCTTTGATTTGGGAGTATTTTTTCATTGCAGAATGAAGTTGGCATTGATGATTTATGTTTTGCACTGCATTGGTGCAAAATATGTTATGTATTGGAGTTGGCTTATGTTTTCTTTTATTTATAGTATAATTTATGCTTCTATCATAAATTTAACTTATATATGATATTTTTTAAATGAAAAGATATCAAGGAATTTAATATATGGTACAGATAACGAATGCATCTCAATGTGATGTAAAAATAACATGTGAAAAATGTAAATGTTGATATTTATTATACTTTTTTCATTTTTTTTTGTGATTCACACAAGAACTAAATTAATTTTGCCTTCTTTTTTTTTTATAGGAACCAATCTATGGAGGATGATTTGACCCCTACGTTAGGCAAGGAATTCGACAGTCTAAAAGAAGTATGGAAGTTTTGGATTACTTATGCTGGGAAAACTAGTTTTTGAGCAAGGAAACATACTTTTACCAAGAGTAGGAAAAATGTTTCCATCATTTTATATAGATATATCTGCTGCAAAGAAGGTTGGTGAAAGAAAGACAAAAGAGATATTATGACCATTAATCCTCGACCTGAAACAAGGATAGGATGTAAAGCAAAAATGGGAGTTGCACGTGTGAATAATAAGTATAAAATTGATGTCTTTATTGAAGAACATAACCACCCGCTTCATCTTCTTAAAACAGTTCATATGTTGCCTTTATAATGTAAGTTGACTGAAATTCAAGCCTACCAAATAGATTTGGCAGAGGATGCTGGGATCCAATAGAAATCATCGTTTGAGTTGATGAGCAAATATGCTAGAGGAAGGGTTAACCTTGGTTACACTCGATTGGATGCTAAAAACTATCTAAATTCCAGAAGGCAGAGAATCATGGTCTATGGAGAAGTTGGATGTTTATTACGATATTTTCAAAAATAGTATTAAAAAAATTCATCATTCTATCATGCATAACAGATGGATAAGGAAGAGCAAATAATAAATGTTTTTTGGGCTGATACACATATGTTAATTGATTATGCATATTTTAGAGAAGTAGTGTCAATGGACACAACATACAACACCAATCGCGATCATAGGCCGCTTACAATATTTTCAGGCTTTAATCATTACAGAAGAGTGGTTATTTTTGGTGCCGCATTACTATATGATGAAACAACAGAATCATTTAAGTGGTTAGAAACTTTTTTGGAGGCACACAAAAAAAGCCACTTACAGTCTTTACAGATTAGGATCAAGCAATGGCAAGAGCCTTACATGAAGTCCTTCCAGAAACAAAGCATGGATTATACACATGACACCTAAAGCAAAATGGCATCAAGCATCTTGGGAATTTGATAAAGCATGGATCACATTTTTTGTCTGATTTCTCAAAGTGTATGCATAAGTATGTGGAGGAGACACAATTTGAGACTACATGGAGCCGCTTAGTAGAAACTTACAACGTGCAAGATAACACATGGCTTAAGTCAATCTACAACATAAAGGAGAAATGGGCAAAGTGTTATATGAACAATATTGTTACATTGGGGATGCAAAGCACACAATTATCTAAAAGTCTAAATGCTGATATAAAGAGTTGCACAAAACCAGATATAGATATTAATCAGTTTTTCAAGCATTTTGAACACGTTGCGGAGGACAAAAGGTACAATGAATTGATTCGTGAGTTTGAGTCATGACAAAAAATGCCACGATTAATTATCCAGAGTTCACCTATGTTTCGACAGCTTGCTTAGATTTATACAACCCCTGTCTTTGAATTATTTCAAGAACAGTGGAAATTTATTTGCAGTTGCTTGTATAACTCACAAAAATGAGATAAGTCCAATGTTTGAATACGTTGTTAATATGGTTGATGAAGAGGGAAAATGGATAGTTCATTTTGATCCTAGCAGTAGATCAACTTTATGCAGTTGTTGAAAGTTTGAAACTTGAGGGATATTATGTTATCACGCTTTGAAGGTATATGATGTCAATGATGTGGAAAAACTTCTTGAGCCATATATTCTTAAAAGATGGAAAAAAGAAGCAAAGAGCGGTATAATACATGATATTAAGGGAAATGAGGTGCAAGCATATCTTAAGCATGAAAGCACGCAACGGTATAAGTAACTCTATCCCATTATAATTAGATTAGCTTCTGAAGCATCTGACTATCCAAAAACATGTTCACTAGTGCATAAGGGTGTGATAGAATTGAGCAAGCAAGTGGCAGAGTTTCACTCTAACCTAAAGAGTCCAAATAATGATAGCAGTATGGGTACAACACTTCCAACAGATGGCATTGTGCAACCAAAGGGATTTAAAAAGAGAGATGGCATTAGGAGGAAAAAACGACTAAAGAGTTTGCTAAAGAAACTATTAAAAAAAAGAAAAAGACCAACTTCCACAGTCAACAATTGACAAAGTTACCTAACTATGGTATGAACATGTATCACTGGATCCACTTTATGCCCATTGTTCAAGCAATATTAATGAAACTTTTTTCTTTTAGGATGATCAAATGCAAGCAAGCACTTCTAGCATTGCACCTTTAATGCAACAGGGAATAATGACTTCAACACCTCGAACATCAAGTGAATTTACTTTTACTCAAATGTTAATGGTTAGTATAGATTATATTCTTTCAAAAGAACTTTAATTATGTTGGATATTTAGTGTTAATGCTATGAAATATATTTATTTGCTTTGCAGGCACCACTTGATTGTCCTATACCATCACTTGAAGCATTAGAGTTTAGTGAAAATATCTTAAGAGGTATGTAATAATAAAATAACTTTAATAGACAAAATGAAAAATATTTAACTTTATTGAAACAAATTATTATTACAAGAAATTCTTTATCACAGTAGAATGCTACAATCTAAAAAAAAAATTACTATGAGATATACAACATGTCTTTATCATAGTTTGTTTCATTTTCAGTATATCCTAGTAAGCAACAACTATCTTCTTGCAGAATTGGCCTCATGGTTCATTATTTGTCTTCTATGCAAATGTAGGTTCAATAAGGTTTTTAGCAGGAGAAACAAGTCATGGTCAGGCTCAGATCAACACTGCAGGAGCAAACCTTCCAACAGTTTAATACAAAGATAAGCACCATCACAAGACATGCACTTCCACTGGAGTTGGCAACTGACTTCATGCACTGTAAATTGTTCAGTTATTCTTTTGGTTACAATTGTACATGCAATTGTTATTTTGTTTCCAATTGTACACAAAAATTGGAGCAACCCTGCATTGGCATAGAAATAAAGTTATATGTAATATATGACAAGCTTCCTAGCATTAAATTTTGATGTTTTCAACTACAGAAAAATTAAATGAATACTATGCAATAGATTACTGTATCCAACAATCAATCTCAATCTTGACATCAGCAATAATCTGTTTTGGTATTTGCACTTTTCATTCAATTGATCTATTTCATTGAATTCACAATTCAATTCATATACCAAATAACTAATTCACAATTCAATTTATATACCAAATAACTAACTCACAATTCAATACACTTTCAGCATACAAGCATAATATCAGCATCAAGTACAGTATTGGCATCAACAAGCAGATCCTAACAATTTAAGTCACATAACTAAATAATTGAGATATCTCATTCAACTCACAAACAATCCAATATACATGTTTAGCACACAAGCAACAGACACAGTCATTTATCTATAACAGACACAACATCTGCAGTAGACACAAACATTCTTAGCCACTGCAAGAAGGTTAATTCCTGTGGTGTTGATCTGAGCCACTACAATTTCCTTATGGAAGCATTCCATTATGATGAAGCTACAAATTGAAATGTTTAGCATCAATATTGCGAAGCATTCCATTGTCATGAAGCTTCCACCAGGAAAAAAATTCAGTATACTAATATCAGCCACTACAATTTATTTTGGCAGATTCATAATTGAAATTGAATATAGGTTTGAACAAAAAACAAAATTGAAGCTACAAATTGAAACCAAGGGGGAAGGGGAAAAAATTTAAACTGGATGAACAATAATTTGTTGCAAGATCTTTGCTTTTGAAGCTACAAATTGAAATGAAAGGGCAAGAGGAAGGGGGAAAAATTGAAGACACCACGGATCTTTGCTTTTGAATAAGAAGACTTTAATCCCCTAATTGATTTGGGTTTAAAGGTTCTTCACACATGCTGCATTGGAGCTTCTTCACGGATATCGCAAGCTTCAAAAGACCTGGAGGTGCATTCGTGCTGGATGACTTCTTCCCAGAAGCCATGGGCTTCAGGCGACTTGGAGGTGCCAAGTGTTGGGCAACAGCTTCACAGCTGCCGCGTGATTGAGAGTCTTGATGTGTTTGGGCGTTGAAGGGAGTTCAGATGTAGCTGAAGAATAAGCTTAAAACCTGCTACTCCAGACACTTTAGATGAAACAGAATGAACGGCTGGATATGGTTCTCAAATGAGCAGTTGAGATCATCATTTCATTAAATCCAGAGACGGCGTCGTTTTATCTAAAAGTATGGCGTGCTTTGCAACCTGCAGAGTAAACAATCCGAATGCATCACGCAAATCCTCCCTTTCAAACATTTTCTTACCTTAGTCTCATGATACTAAAATTTGTCTTCAAAATTAAAAAGGTTTGCTTGGAAATAACATAGTCTTTTACATACTACTGTATTATTTATGGAAAAGTATCCTTTTAGAAAAGGGAGGAATACTATTTGACAAAATTATGTAAAAGTCACTTTTGAAAGAAAAATTGATTAATGGAATGTTAATGTGAATGTGTAAAATAAAAATTAGTGCATAATAATTTCAAAAATTGTACTTGTTGTTTTTTAACAGATAGTGGCAATCTGAATTTTTGTGGAACCTAACAATAACATAACAAAATATATATGGATATGATAAAATAAATATTTTAATCACTTTTTTATTTTAATGTATTTTATTATTTGAGATAATTGTGAATTTATAATTAATTGTATTTGAGGTAATTTAGTATTATTCAGGAATTATTAATTTTTGTATTTAATGGGGCTTGTTATCTTATCATATTGCTTTATTAAGTTCAAAATTTTTAAATTATTGTTTTAGTTTGATTAGAATTTATATTTTTGGTTTGAAAGGATTAGTCTTTCAAACATATTATAGGATAGACTAAATTTATATGTAATTTTTATATTTTTGTCATTATTTTTTTAGAAATTTCTAAAAAATATGTTAAATGTATGATTTTTATAATTCAACATCTTAAAATTGAATTATTAAAAAAATTATACATGTCATATTTTTAGCAAAGAACTCAATAATAAATATATAATAAATTGTATATAAATTTTTTCATTTAATATTCAAAGATTAAACTATAGAATAAAACTAAAAAAATCACATTATATGTAAGTCAAATATTAGCTCCTATGCTTAATTTTTATTGTTGATTAATGAAATAATATTATTAATTAAGGTTAAAAGGCTAATTTGGTTCAACATCTTAAAAATATATATTTTCTAACATAAGTGTATAATTTTGATATATAATAGGCCATTCAACCATTATCATTTCAAAACTTTGACTCATCAAAACTTCCATTCATCACATAAATTTTTTAATATTGATAAATCAATCTTTAACTTACTCTGATTAGCTAAATGTGTTTAAAAGAAAATCTTAAGAGTCAAAGTTAATGATAAGTATAGAATTTTTATAATATATATTATATGTTTTTATTGTTCTAATTAAAATTGTTTAAATTTAATATATCTTAATTAAATACAAATAAATAAAGTTTGTTGAGAAAAATCAATGGACATCATCAATCAAGGAACTATAACTGGGACAACTAATATTTTGGTGAAATTAATTATTTTAGAAAAAAAGAAGAAAATTCATGATTAAAAGGCATCATTCAAAACTTCATATTATTTGAAAGAGAGAGAAAGAGATAGAAGACTCAGATAAAATTTGAGAGAGAGAGAGAGAGGGAAATTTAAATGCAAGTAAAATGATAATTAAAAATTTTCAATTATTAAAAATATTTATAAACAAAATTAAATGGATTTTTTATTTTTTTATTTTAAAAAATTCATAAGATTTTATTTAATTTTCAAGTTTTGATTAACAAATTAAGAGTGAGAGAAAGAATTTCAAAGAGAGAGTTGAGGGAGAGAATATGTTAATATAGATATATTAGGATGTTAATGAAAAAGAATTTCAACTCTTTCCCCAAAATATTCATTAAATAATTATAAATAGAAATAAAATTATATTTTTATTTTGTTTTTAAAAGAAATCATAGAGTTGTGACAACGTTACTTGTTAGAAAAGGTAAAAATAATGTTTAATAAAAATATTATAAAAGTCACTTTTGAAAGCAGAATTGATTGATAATGTTTGATAATAATTTTTAACAAAGTTGCCCTTTAGAAAAGATAAAAATAATGTTCAATAAAAATATTTTGAAAGTCACTTTTAAAGTAAAATTAATTAATTGTGACAAAGTAACCCATTAGGAAGGTAAAAATAATTATTGACAGCGTTTGATATTCCAACGTGTTTCTCAAAAGTTGTTGTGGCTTTTAAAAAGCATCATTAAGAAAATAGCCTAACATAAATTTATGATTTTTTATGTAAGAAACATAAGAAAACAAAACCCATATTAATCAAATCAGCTCTAAATGATTTGAATTAGAAGATTTTTTTATTATTCTACTACTTGAAAACTTATTTTGTTCTAATCCTAAACCATTTTGAAGTAATTTTAAATAATAAAAAATTGAAATGTAATTAAAATTTTTGAAAACAATATCTCTTGCGAAAAATTTAAACTTTAGATAGAAATTTTGAAAAACAAAAGTTTAATATGAACCATACAATTAATGAAAAATAAGTAGAATGGATGTAGAGCCCATAAAAGAAGTCTTATTAAATGTATTGTGTGCGTGTGTGTAACAACGGTACCGTGCAAATCTCCCTTCACAATTTGTTTTAACCTTAGGCTCAGGATACTAAAATTTGTCTTCAAAATTAAAGGTTTTGTTTGAAAATATTACAGTCTTCTACAAACTACTGTGTTGTTTGTGAAAAAAGGTTCCTTTTAGAAAAGACAGAAATAATATTTGGAAAAAAATATTAAAAGTTACTTTTGAATGCAAAATTGATTAATAGAATGTTTGGTAATAACTTTTAAAAGTTAACGTGAATGTGTAAAATAAAAATGGTGTATACTAATTTCAAAAATTTTACTTGTTAAAGATAGTGACAATTTGAGTTTTCGTGGGAAATTAACAACAACATAACAAAATTTACATGGATAACATATATAATGCATTATGAGAAAATAAATATTTTAATTACCTTTTTATTTCATTGTATTTTATTATTATTTATTTGAGATAATTGTGAATTTGTAATTAATTATATTTGAGGTAATTTAGTATTATTTAGAAGTTATCAACTTTGGTGTTTAATAGGGGTTATTATCCTTTCATATTATTTTGTTAAGCTTATAAATTTTAAATTAGTATTTTAGTTTGATTAGAATTTATATTTTTGGACAAAAAAAGATTAGTCTTCCAAACATATTATGGGATAGATAAAATTTATATACAATTTTTATATTTTTGTTATTAAATTTTTAGGCATTTTTAATCATATATGTTAAATATTTTAATTGTATATTTTAAAAAATTTAATGTTTGACACTTGTAAAGCTTCGTTTGGAATCAAATGATTGTGTATTGGAGTTATAAGAACATTTTTCTGGATTTTACTCATATTCTATCACTTGGAGGAGTGTGCAAATGTTTGATCACTTGTTTTTAGATTTTCATATCATTAAGGGGTATATCTATAGCCATTAGAGGTGTCTTATATCTATTTGATTAAGTAGGGAATTTGTGGTAGGTAAATATTAATTTTTTTTACGTTCATTGTCATAGCTATTGATGCCTTCTATGATTGGGATGCCACAGCGTAGCACCACACAGGAATTTTGCCCAAGAAACATGAGTTCTTGATGTGATGTCGTGGTGTGGCACTGAAACGCTGTGGTGCTGCATAAATAGAGAGGAAAACACTATGTCGTGGCCATGGGGTGCTACAGAATGGTCCAAAAAGAGCATGGACCTACAAGGTCATGACATAGGGCATTATTTATGTGTTCTAGTTTCTCTATGAAGGGTGCACTGCATGACCATTCCAGCTGTGAATGATGCAAGACCCACTAGGTACATGTCCTAGAAAACTTTTAACAATTCAAAACTTTGTCCGGGACCGGCTAGAAAACAAGAATGTTGGTAAAAAGAAAGACCCTAAGAGAACTTGTCTCTTAGAACCCTAGCCTCAAGACGCCACAAAAGAAGACCAATCCTTTGATAAGTCACGTGAACTCTCAGAGAACACAAAGAAGTAAAAGCCTCACAAAGTATTGAATAATACTCAAATTCATTCATTCATGATCTTCCAAAATAGAGTACAATAGGGGGCCTTTTTATAGGCAAAATTTTTAAAAGACTTAAAATCCTAATAAAAGTTAAACTTAAAATCTAATTAGAATTATTTTGAATGATGCCTAAAATCAAGGAACAAGATTAGGATATTAATTTTAACTTAATCTCCTAGATAAGCTCCTTGACCAAGTCTAAAAAAATAATAAAATAATAAAAACGAAATTTATAAGAATCCTAGTCAAAACTAATTAGCTCCTTTAAATAGTCCACATGGGATGCTCATGCTTCATTAAAAATCACATGGTTGACACATGATTTTTAATTTTTTGCAATTGGACTCCAATTAGGCCTTGGCACTCCTCTTTGTATGTGTATAAGCATTAGGCCTTTAACATATTGGATATTGACTTTAGTTGCTCCATAGACTTTTCTTACGCAAAAAATCAACCATGTGATTTTTAATTTCTTGCAATTGGACTCTAATTGGGCCTTGTCACTCCTCTTGTAGAATGGTTAGCATGATCACACCTTTTACATCTTCTTGGGCCCTCTCTTGACTCAAATAAATGAGCTCTAAGTTATGAAACTTATGAATCAAACAATTAAAGGCTTCTTTCATTGCTTTGGCCCTAGCTCTTGTTATTGGGCCTCCTATGCCTTGCAATGGATCTTTAGGCACATTTGACTTGAACTCTTGGGTTTTAATTTGTAAATCACGTCCTTGGGCTTGAAACTTGGCACTATATCTTTCATCAGGTCCACTTTCATGTTCAGCAAGGTCTCTTGGTGCTATTGCATCATTCCCCCCTGTTGAAAAGGATTCATCCTCGAATTTGTAACGTCAAAGGAAGAGAGATCAACTACATTAAAAGTAGCACTAATATTTCTATAAGAACTAGGCAAGTCAATTTTATAAGCATTATCATTAATCCTTTTAAGAACTTGAAATGGACCATCTTTTCTAAGTTGGAGTTTTGACTTCCTTTGCTCCGGGAAACGTTCTTTTCGCAAGTGAACCCACACCCAATCGCCGGGTTCAAATACCACACGCCTTCTACCCTTGTTAACTTGGTTGGCAATTTGCTCATTCCTTCTTTCAATATTGGCTTTCACCTTCTCATACAAATCCTGCACAAACTTTGCCTTCCTAGCACCATCAAGGTTAGTAAACTCATGTGAAGGTAAAGGAAGCAAATATAATGGGGTTAAAGGATTAAAGCCATAAACAATTTCAAAAGAAGAGAATTTTGTAGCAGAATAAATAGCACGATTATAAGCAAATTCGACATGGGACAAACACTTCTCCTAATTCTTAAGATTTTTTTAAATGATAGCTCTTAATAAAGTAGAAAGAGTTCTATTAACAACCTCGATCTGCCCGTCAGTTTGTGGATGTGCTGTAGTAGAAAATAAAAGCTTAGTGCCAAGTTTATTCCATAATGTTTTCCAGAAATAACTCAAGAATTTCACATCTCTATCACTAACAATAGTTTTTGTCACACCATGCAATCTAACAATTTCCTTGAAAAATAATTCTGCCACATACATAACATCATTAATTTTGGAATAAGTAATAAAATGTGCCATTTTACTAAACCTATCCACAACAACAAATACACTATCTTTTCCAGTGGAAGATTTAGGCAAACCCAAAACAAAGTCCATAGAAATATCAGTCCATGGGTGAGAGGGAATTGGTAAAGGAGAATACAAGCTATGTGATTGAATTCTAGACTTAGCATGCTTATAAGTAATACATCTAGAACAAACAACAACGACATCTTTTCTCATGTCAGGCTAATAAAAATGCTCATTCAAATGAGTCAAAGTCTTTTCTACACCAAAATAGCCCATCAATCCCCCACTATGAGTTTCCTTAACAAGAAACTCATGAATGGAACACATAGGAACACAAAACTTGTTCTTTTTGAAAAGGAATCCATCAAACCTATAATAGTCATTAGCACCATACAATTCACAAGATTTTCAAATATCAGCGAAATCAGAATCAGACTCATACATGCCTTTTAACATCTCAAAACCTATCAATCTAGCATGCATGGAAGTAATCAAAGTGTAACACCTAGACAATGCATCAGCCACAACATTTTCCTTTCCCTGCTTATGTTTAATCACATAAGGGAAGGTTTCAATAAATTCAAGCCAACTTGCATGCCTTTTGTTCAATTTACCTTGGGACTTAAGAAACTTAAGACTCTCATGATTAGAATGGATAATAAATTATTTAGACCACAAATAATATTGCCAAGTTTCTAAAGTTCGTTTCAAGGCGTACAACTCTTTATCATATGTGGAATAATTTAAAGTAGGACCACTCAATTTCTCACTGAAATATGTTATAGGTTTATAAGCTTGCATCAACACACCACCTATGCCTATACCAGAAACGTCACACTCAATTTCAAAAACCTTAGTAAAATCAGGCAACACAAGTACAGGGGCATTAGTTAGTTTTTCCATCAGTATGTTAAAAACACACTCTTGTGTTTCACCCCACTTTATATCGCATTCTTTCTTACCAAATCATTCAAAGGGACAACAAGAGTATAGAAGTCCTTCACGAATCGCCTATAGAAGCTTGCCAATTCATGGAAGCTTCTTACTTCACTCGCATTCTTTGGAGTTAGCCACTCTCGGATTGCGTTGACCTTTTCCTCGTCCACTTGTATGCCACGAGCTCCTACAACAAATCTAAGAAAAACCACAGAATCCAAACAAAAAGAGCACTTCTCTAAATTGGCAAAGAGTTTATTCTCCCTAAGCACAATAAACACATCATGCAAATGACTCACATGCTCTTCTAGACTCTTAGAGTAGATCAAAATATCATCAAAGTAAACCATAACAAATCTTCTAATGAAAGGTTTAAAGACATGGTTCATTAAACTTATGAAAGTGTTAGGTGCATTAGTCAAGCCAAATGGCATAACTAACTATTCATATAACCCAAACTTGGTCTTAAAAGCAATTTTCCATTCATTACCTTCTTTTATCCTAATCTGATGGTAACCACTTCTAAGATCAACTTTAAAGAAATCACTTGCACCGTGCAACTCATCAAGCATATCATCTAACCTAGGAATAGGATAGCGATATTTTATGGTTATTTTGTTGATGGCATGACAATCTACACACATATACCACTTGCCATCTTTTTTGGGCATAAGAATCACCGAGACAGCATATGGACTCAGACTTTCACGAACAAAGCCTTTCTTCATGAGCTCTTCCACTTGATGTTGTATTTCCTTAGTCTCGTCTGGATTTGCTAGATAAGCAGGTTTATTAGGAATAGATGCTCTTGCGATAAAGTTTATACGATACTCAATGCCTCTTAAAAGGGGCAATCCATCAGGTATTTCCTGTGGGAACAAGTCACAGAATTCCTGCAATAACGATGTAACACTAGCAGGCAAAGAGTAATCAAGATCATCGATAGTAAGATAAACATCTTTATAAAGCAATAAGAAAGCATTTTCACAAATAATAGCTCTTTTGATCTCACTTCTACCCGAAAATAAACTCACTTTGTTTTCCTCATATTTTTCTCTAATTTTCTTTTCCTTTTTACTTAGCTTTCCTTTCTCTTGCTTCTTTTCATTCTCAACACTCACACTCACTTTACCTTTCTTTTCTTGCTCTCTCTTCTTACACTCTATTTCAATTTTTAACTGATCCTCATATGCTTGAACATGACGAAGAGGGGTCAACACAATGGTCTTACCATTAAAAACAAAGGAGTAATAATTTTTATATCCATCATGTTTTACCTTTTTGTCAAACTGCCATGGCCTACCAAGTAACAAGTGACCCATATACATGGGTGCTACATCACAAAGAATCTCATCATGATAATTATCAATAGAAAAAGAGATGAACACCTGTTTTGTTACCTTTACCTTTACATGAGTTTACTAACCTTGATGGTGCTAGGAAGGCAAAGTTTATGCAGGATTTGCATGAGAAGGTGAAAGCCAATATTGAAAAAAGGAATGAGCAAATTGCCAACCAAGTTAACAAGGGTAGAAGGCGTGTGGTATTTAAACCCGGCGATTGGGTGTGGGTTCACTTGCGAAAAGAACGTTTCCCGGAGCAAAGGAAGTTAAAACTCTAACTTAGAGGAGATGGTCCATTTCAAGTTCTTAAAAGGATTAATGATAATGCTTATAAAATTGACTTGCCTAGTTCTTATGGAAATATTAGTGCTACTTTTAATGTAGCTGGTCTCTCTTCCTTTGACGTTACAAATTCGAGGATGAATCCTTTTCAACAGGGGGGAATGATGCAATAGCACTAAGAGACCTTGCTGAACATGAAAGTGGACCTGATGAAGGATATGGTGCCAAGTTTCAAGTCCAAGGATGTGATTTGCAAATTAAAACCCAAGAGTTCAAGTCAAATGTGCCTAAAGATCCATTGCAAGGCATAGGAGGCCCAATAACAAGAGCTAGGGCCAAAGCAATGAAAGAAGCCTTTAATTGTTTGATTCATAAACTTCATAACTTAGAGCCCATTTATTTGAGTCAAGAGAGGGCCCAAGAAGATGTAAAAGATGTGATCATGTTAATCATTCTATAAGAGGAGTGACAAGGCCCAATTAGAGTCTAATTAACTAGCCACAAGGGCTTCACCATTTACAGCTTCAGTTAACTCTAAATTTGAGTCATCAGTGAGGGGTGGCATCTCATCATCCTCATGCTCACTACTAGCACTAGTCACATCACCATTCTCAAGAATAATCATAGTTCGTTTGTTTAAACATTATGAAGCAATGTGACCAAAACCATTACATTTAAAGCATCTAAACTTAGAGGAGGAAGCAGTAGGATTAGAAGACGAGAAAGGTAAAGTAAGTGTTGAGAATGAGAAAAAGCAAGAGAAAAGAGAACATAAGTAAGAGAGAGAAAAAGAAAAAGAGAGAAAACATGAGTTAGAGAGAGAAAAAGACGAGATTGAAAAAGAAAAGAATGTGAGTGAAAAGAAAGAGCTAGAGAGTTGTGAGAAAAGCACGAGTGTGAGCTTGTTTAATGAAAAAAGAGAGGTTGAGAGCATGTGTAATAATGTTGGTTTATCTACTAACAATCTTAACCCATCTTTGCCTATTGTTAGTTCTAGCTCCTTGCAGGTATGTTAAGATTTGTTTTCAAATAAGCCACCCAATGGACTCTCATCTTCAACTAGCATTGAAAAGAGTTATGATTGCTTAGATTTG
Source organism: Erythrophleum ivorense (assembly GCA_026724425.1). NCBI lineage: Eukaryota > Viridiplantae > Streptophyta > Magnoliopsida > Fabales > Fabaceae > Erythrophleum > Erythrophleum ivorense. The sequence goes on from JAIUCV010000003.1 coordinate 10,339,300, forward strand.
CTTTCTAAGAAACCACCTGATGGCGAAGATTCGAGGACGAATCTTTTCAAAGAGGGAAGGAATGATATGATATTAGTAGGCATGCCCATTGGAGCACAACAAGTTCAAGAAGCCCTCATCCATCAAGAAACTCAAATCATTCAAAAGCATATGATTCAGGTCCAAATGGCTCATGAAAGGATGGCCTATGCTCAAGAGGCCCAAATTGTGCTAGTATATATCCAAAAATCTCAAAGAGCTCAAAATAATATCTATGTTGGATATCGACCCAAGTTTAGAGCCCAAGATCCATATTTGATCCATATCTCTTTAAAGATGTAAAAGTGGAAGTCCAAGTGGAAGCCCAATTTTCTAAGAAGAGTTCATGGAGCAACTAAAGTCAATATCCAATATGTTAAAGACCCAATGCTTATACACATACGAAGAGGAGTGCCAAGGCCCAATTGGAGTCCAATTGCAAAAAATTAAAAATCATGTGTTAATTATGTGATTTTTAATGAAGCATGAGCATCCCATATGGACTATTTAAAGGAGCTAATTAGTTTTGACTAGGATTCTTATGAATTTCGTTTTTATTATTTTATTTTATTTTTCAAATTTTTTTCTCTTTTTTTTTTTTTGGAGTATTGCACTCTTTTTTTTTTTGAATGAGTATAGAGGCACACAACAATGGAAGAAGGAAGAAGATAGAAGATAAAGATGAAGATGAAAAGATAACACAAATGGAAGGAGAAAAGGTATGAAGAATAGCGGAAGGGAAACACAAAGATATACCTTGCACTAGCGAACCAAAGCTCTGATACCAAATGATGCAAGACCCACTAGGAACATGCCCTAGAAAACTTTCAATAATTCAAAACTTTGCCCGGGACCGGCTAGAAAACAAGAATATTGGTCAAAGGAAAGACCCTAAGAGAACTTGTCTCTTAGAACCCTAGCCTCAAGATGTCACAAAGGAAGACCAATCATTTGATAAGTCACGTGAACTCTCAGAGAACACAAAGAAGCAAAAGCCTCACAAAGTATTGAATAATACTCAAATTCATTCATTCATGATCTTCCAAAATATAATACAATAGGAGGCCTTTTTATAGGCAAAATTTCTAAAAGACTTAAAATCCTAATAAAAGTTAAACTTAAAATCTAATTAGAATTATTTTGAATGATGCCTAAAATCAAGGAACAAGATTAGGATATTAATTTTAACTTAATCTCCTAAATAAGCTCCTTGACCAAGTCTAAAAAAATAATAAAATAATAAAAACGAAATTCATAAGAATCCTAATCAAAACTAATTAACTCATTTAAATAGTCCATATGGGATGCTCATGCTTCATTAAAAATTATATGGTTGACACATGATTTTTAATTTTTTGCAATTGGGCTCCAATTGGGCCTTGGCACTCTTCTTTGTATGTGTATAAGCATTGGGCCTTTAACATATTAGATATTGACTTTAGTTGCTCTATGAACTCTTCTTAGAAAATTGGGCTTCCACTTGGACTTCCACTTTTACATCTTTAAAGAAATATTGATCAAATATGGATCTTAGGTTCTAAATTTAGGCCAACGTTCAACATAGATATTATTTTGAGCTCTTTGAAATTTTTAGACATATACTAATACAATTTAAACCTCTTGAGCATAGGTCATCCTTTCATAAGCCATTTGAACCCGAATCATATGCTTTTGAATGATTTGGGTTTCTTGATGGATGAGGATTTTTTGAACTTGTTGTGCTCCAATTGGCATGTCTAACGATATCATATCAGATGCTATTCGTGAATTTTTTATTATTAAGAGATTTTTGAAAGATTTTGAATAGGATTTGATTGGGATATTAATCTAAGCTCTCAAGAATTTGATGGGGTGTTTTAGGGGATTGATTATATATTATTAATTTAAGTACTTGATCTTAATCTTGTGATGGATTTTAAATTTAATAATTTGTTATAATAAAATTTTTAATTGGGTTGCATTATTAGAGTAATTAAGGTTATCTCTATAATCAATTAGTCTAATCTCTTTATTTAAATTGTAAGTTAGATGTTAGTTATAATTAATGTTACATAGGCTATTAGAGTCTTGTTTTGACTCTACTGGGAAGAAGCCTGGTTGCTAGGTCCTGAAGGAGAGACTTGCGAAGCTGTGGAACAATAGGAATTTCGAGTAAATCGACCAACAGAATAATTATTTTCTAATTACAGTTGCAAATTCCGATGATTATCATTATGTTCTGAACAAGAGTCCACGGACGATTATGGAGTATTATTTGGTGGTACAAAGGTAGTCTCCAGATTTTGACCCGGAAAGTAACAGCATTAGCAAGAATGCAAGATCTCTGTAGAATCGGAAAGACGCTCAAGGTTGATTCTCCCACGTTATGTATGGGTTAGGGAGAGGAGTCAAAAGTAGAGAGAGGACGCTTCGCTCGTATCAGTGTGGAGATCGATTTAAGGAAGAAATTAGTTTCAAAATTCATAGTCAGAAATTCCGTTTTTTTTACAGTGGAGTATGAAGCTGACGGATACCACCTCTCATCGAGATATGCGACTCTTGACTGATTTGGAAGAAGAGGATGTTGTACTAGATAATATATATGGAATAAGGAAACCAATGGTCCTAAGGCTGTCGCTGGTGGGATCTCTTGAACATCAGAATCAGGAGTTCCCACCATCTAAGCAAGTCTGAAATCTGCATGGTGGAAATCTGCACCCAGGACGGGGAGAACATGCGCGCAAATAACGGCCCAATTGGAGATAACATATACCCAAAAAGACAGGAGAGTGTGGGAAGCCCGATGGCTGAGTCTAGGCCTAGGCCCAACTTGGAAAATGTTTCTAGAGCAACCAAAAAGAAGCCTAATGCTAGATTGCATCAGGTTGTACAAGGAAATAGAGCAAAAGTGGCTATGAAAGGCAAAGGTGGGTCCAAGAATATGGGGACAAGCAAGATGGTGATGTTGTCGGACGTGGGTGTTTTAAACCAAAGGGACAAAGGTAGGGGATGTGTCGTGCAATCCGTACGTCCCCAGAAGCCACCAGATCCACCATATAACAATCTCTTTTGGGCAGTGACCAGCATGGCATGCTAAAGGAGTGTGGGGCCACGAAGGGCTATTACAATGGGTTGTGATGTGAGGCTTGGTTAGCCTTCTTTATAAAAGATTTATAATGAGGAATTTGTAAGTTGGAATTGCAGAGAGGATCTAGCTCCAAAACTTTTCCTTTTTGCGCCAGAGATATGGCGAGATTAAAGGGTATGCTCTAACTTTTAGCATATTAGCCCATTATATGAAAGTCAAATATTAGTCCCCTACAATGCATGATATACTTTAACTTTTATTGATAATTAGTACAATAATATTATTAATTCAAATTAAAAAGGTAATTTGATTCAACAACTTATATTTAAGTTGTCTAACATAAATATATAATTTTGATATATCTTAAACCTTTTATATACTATTACTTCAAATCCTTGACGTATCAATACTCTATTCATCACACAAATTCTCTAATATTGATCTATCCATATTTAACTTACACTATTCAAATAAATATGTTTAAAAGAAAATATTAAGATTCAAAGTTAATAATAAGAATAAAATTTTTATAATATATATTATATGTTTAAATTATTTTAATTAAGTATTTTAAATTTAATTATTTAATTAAATACAATTAAATAAGGTTTGTTGAACAAATTAAATGACACCATCAATCGAGGAATTATAATTGAGTCAACTAATATTTGGATGAAATTAATTATTTTAGGAAAAGAAGGGAGAGTCATGATTGAGAGAGAGAAACAGAATTTCAAGGAGAGAGAAAGGGTTTTAAATGCATCTTAGATGATAATTAAAAATATTATAAGTTTTTAAAATTAATGAAAATAATTATAAATAAAATTAAATGGATGTTTTTTATTTATAAATAAATAATAGGATTTTGTTTAATTTTCAAATTTTGATTAATAACTTAAGTGTGAAAGATAGAATTTTGAAGAGAATGAGAGTTGAGAGAATAGAGAGAGGGATATTAATATAGATATATTAGGATATTAATAATTTCAATTCTCTTCTCAAAATATTCATAAATATAAATAAAAAATATTTTTATTTTGTTTTAAAATGAAATCATATGATTTTTTTTAATTTTAAATTTTGATTAACAAATTAAGAGAGATAGAAAGAGAGTGAAAAAGAAACAAAATTTTGGAAAGAGGCGGTTTTAATGTAGATAAATTGGGATATTTATGTGGGAATATTTCAACCTTCTCTGTAAAATTCTCTCTCTCACTCTCCATCTATTTCATTTTATCTCAAATAATGTAAATCTATGAATCTTGTAAAATGATAATTAAAAATTTTAAATTTAGTGAATATTTATAAATAAGATTAAAATGATATGATGATGATGATAATGATTATTATTATTATTGTTTTAAGAAGAAACTATAGGATTAGATTTTGAAGATTTTTGAAGAGAAAGAATTGAAAGATATTCATTTTTTAGACCAATAAAGTATAGGATTGGATTGAGGTGCAATTCCTTATATCCTTGTTATTAGGTTCTTTAATTTAAATATGATAAGTGTATAATTTTTTTATTAATAAAATATAAGATTAGACTTAAATGCAATTCTTTATATCTTTATTATCAGATTTTTTAATTAAAACATGACAAGTATATAATTTTATAAGAATATTATGATAAATGTATAGTTTAATTAGATAATCATACAATTACTTAAAAAATTATATATTTGTCATGATATTATTAGATGATCATATACTTATTATATTTTAATTAAAAAAATTGATAGCAAAAATATATGCAACTATATATAAGTTTTATCCCAAAATATATCCTTTAATAGACAATAAAGAAATAACAACAACATCCTAGAAAAAAGAGTGTCTTAAATGCACTAAAATATTATTTTCTCATCCTCATTTAATCTTTTTCTCTTTCTTTTGAAACAATGTGAAATTTAAAATTATATACAAGGATAATTAAAATATTTAAAAATTTAAAACTAATGAAAATATTTATAAATAAAATTAAAATGATATTTTTATTTTGTTTTTAAAAGAAATAATAAGAGCTTTTTTAACTTTTGAATTTGGGTTAACAAATTAATTTAAGTAATTAACTTATTTCAAGACATCTAGGTAGATACAATCAACCTATTAATTAATAGTTATAGTAAATTGGCTTTACTATCTTCTAGACATCTGCATCCCTTTTTATCACATTGCTTTAGGTTGTTCGTTGCTTGGTATATTCTTGTTTGAATATGCCTTGAATCAAAGTTTAAGTGTTCAGCTTTCTTAAATAAAACTAAGATATTAATATTCTATTTGGTTGGAAGATATAATAATAAAAGAAATGTAAAATGTGGATAAGTAGGAATAAGTGAAATAAAAAATGACTATTTTATCTCTATTTTTAAAAAGATAATTTAATAGATAGAATAATAAATATAAAAGTATAATATATATTATATAAATTATATAAAAAGATTATGATCACACTGCTGTGAACCAAACGGAACCTAAATGTTGCTGACTACATATATAAATTGAAAAAATAGTAAAAGAGAAGGATATTTCCATTCCCAATAGTTGAATCTTATTGTAGAACATTCAAGCAAATAATCAAATATGTTTAGAGAGCTTTCTATATTTCATTTCATTCCTTTACCATCTGGTGATACATTACGGCAAGAACAAACTACAAACAAATTACAAACATTTTCTTCCGCATGTCTACATAAATCCTCAAGTGTTAACAATAAATTATGGACATACTAAAAGAAGAAAAGCTAATCCTAAGACCCTCCTGTTCATAAATCAACAGATATATTCCATTGGTATAATTTTTTCTTTGGACTCTCATAAATCAATAGATATGTTCCATTGGCATTTGTTTTTTTTTTTTTGATTTTATTGGTAATATGACAAAGTCTCAGAGATGGGTCTTCTATCCTCTGATCCTCTTTGTCATCTTTGTGAAATATGTGGTTCTCTTTTATATGTGTTAAATGATTTGCAAAGCTGATAGAGAAGAAAGAAAATAAAATTAAAAGAGGAGATAATATGACTGAGCCAAATATGTAGAAGGAAGAAGTTAAAATATGGAAATAAAACTTAGAAGAAATAAATACCCACTTGGCTGCATTATCTGCTTTCCATTCTACACCATTGAGGTTCATGCCAACAAAATGCCATCCATCATCAATTATATAACAAACTTAAAGGTCACAATTCAGATGCCATATCTCTATAATTTTTGGTATTACAGTCCATGGATAAAAGTAACACCTTTGTAATCCTTGATTCCAAAGCTAAAGTTCCAGATAGGAGCAATACTAAGGATGAATTTTGATTGATGGTATAACTTCACATCAAGAATATTTATGAAAAGAAAACTGATAGAAAATTGCAAATTCTATCATTCTTATAATTTCAGAGCTCCATTCATATTCTTACTATCACTCCAAGATTCTTGGCTTGTGAGAGACATATGCGAGCCTTCATTTAGTTTACAAAAAATTGCATCATCAATCATAAAATGTATTTTCCTATAAAGTTGTGTTCACCTTACCAAAAGCCTTGAGAGGAGGTTGTCAGTTACAGATGAATCTCTTCGTGAGATATCATGAATGAGTCATGACTATGAAAAACTTGCCATCCACAGAAAGAGGAAAACTAAACACATAAAATTTTACAGTTTAGCCATTTAAATAGAGAAAGGAAAGAAGAGCAAAACAAAAAATAAAACCTAAAAAGTTGACGCGGAAGGCTACGTTTATGACACATAAACATATTAAATGTGTTGGTGGAATTTCTTTAATCTATTATATTAATAATTGATGATTATTAAAACTCAAAATAAAAGCTTTTATTCTTTTTTTTCTTCTTCTTCTTTTACCAAAAATGAACTTAAAATTAGAACGATTAAAACCACATAAATTAACCCATCATTGGTTGTTTGCCACGAAAACCTCTTATTTATGTGTAAGTTAATATGGCTGTCGACAAGCCACTTTAAAATTATTGAGAATGACGATTTCATTCTTAACCAAACTCTTCCAGATCAATGAAGCCTACCAGCATTTCTTGGAAACAAAATCAGTATTTTTTTAAAACCCATCTGCTAACCAAAAGGTCAAACATGTTCACATGAACCAATGAAATTAAAGTATGATTAAATTCCTTTAAAACTGACGCTTTACCAAAAAAAGCTAGTTGCCATTTTGTTCACAACAACCTTAACTGAAGGCCAATGATGTGGGAAGAAAAGCGCAGGCAGCCATTCGGACCAAGAGACTTATGAGGATTTATTTGAAATAAAGTTCATTCAATTTTAAAATCAATTACGCTTCGTTTGATATGATGGAATCAGATGGAGAGAATGGGGGAGGGAGATGAAATCTAGTAATTAAACTATTTGGTACGTTGGTAGCCTTTTTTTTTCATAGGATTGACCATTTTTACATTTGTGAAAATCTCCTTTCCTCTCTTCATGTAAGGGATTGGACTCCTCATAAAATAAAAAATAAAAAAATAATTTTTTATTAAAGATAATCAAAAAGTAAAATTTTAAATTAAAATATTATTTTATTATTTATTATTATTAGTAATTAAAAATAAATATTTTATTACATTTTATAATTATTAAAAATAATTAAAGGTATTTTGATTTCTTAATTCTCTTTTCATTTTATTTTTATATTATTTTTATTTAATCAAATATAAAAAAATATTTATATTTCTTTTTTTATTATAACAAATATAACTATAAGGTACAAAATTTTTTTTTACCCTCATCCCATTTTTCATTCCTATTTCATTACAATTTACAAACTAATTTTCGGTATCAAACAATGCCTTAAAGGTTGATTCAATGAATCATAATTTGACCCGACCCGCATTTATCACTTTCCAGAGATTCGACCCGATTCAAGCCCTGTGTTTTCATTGAAAGTCCAGGACTATGTCAACCCAACTTAACTCGTTCTATCAAGCCCGAGTCGGCCGGATTTGCTGCAGAGACTAACGAACCAACCCGAGCTGCACAAGGAGCGTCACCCGACGAGAAAACACATGGCGAAGGAAGCTAGGACATCACAGAAGAGGTCTCTCTCATCACCCTCTGCTTCTTCTGCTTCCGATGAACGCTCCACAAGACCTTCTTCAAATGGGTAAGCACTTCACTTTGCTCTGTTTTAGTTATCATATATACGCATAAGCACTTGTGCCACCACTCCTCTCACTTTGTTCCTTCACTCTCATCACTGTTTTAGAGTGCCATTGACTTTCTGTTTGGTTTCCAAGGGAATTCAGAAAATAGGAATGAGCAGGGAAATAGAGGGAAACTTCGACTATGTTTTGGGTTTGCTAATTTTATTATGTCAACGTAAACCTGCTTCAATTGAGTGTTGGGTTTCACCAATTTGCCTCGTGCTTCAATAATTGAAAAATTTTTGTACCCTTTAAAGCTTTTCATTAGCATTTAATTTAAAAAAAAAAGGACTAGGGAAAATGGCTTAAAGGACTATTAAAGTTGGTTGGGACTTGGGACTCTCTTAATTTTTGGGATTTACCAGTTTGTCTTTTGCTTCTAATACTGGGAAAGTGAATGTTGTCGTTTGAATTTAATTCTTTGTTTCTTTGAAAAAAATTTGCTCCCCTTTAGAGATTGCTTAACATTTAATTGTTTAAGAAAGTGAGGAAAGAAGGGTTTAATTGATAATTAAAAGTTGGGTGGGAATCTGTTGTAAAATTTTTCTGTGATAAATTCTGTGATCCCAAACCAAGTGAAGTAGCTGTGTGAATTTCAACTTGGTCTAGTTTTTCTCCTTCGTCTTTAGCTGGTGCAAGACAAAATTTTGTTTATTTAAATGTCTTCTGAAACTCTATCTTTAACTGCATACATTGTTTCTTTGGAATTTTCAGCAGAATAGTGTTGAGGGTAAAATTCAATGAGGGGATGAAGAAATCTGCCCATCAGACTAACTCAGGAAAGAAACCCAAAGCAAAGCAAAAGAAGATTAACAAAAAACTTGATGCTAAGAAGCCAAAGAAACCCCCAACTGCTTTCTTCTACTTCTTGTACGGTTACTTTCTTCTTTTTCTCTTTACATATGCTGTTAATTATTAATTTCTTATGAGGTGTTAGTGCTCATGAGTCATGCATAGCTTTTTGTATGATCCCGTTGTTTGCACTTTTCACGGAAACACTTAATTTAACAAGAGTATGCTGCCTTCTAGTTTTATATACATAGCAGTGACAACAGCCTTATTGTGTATTTTGAATTTTTCAAAATATTGAGATATTAAGAAATGTTTGTGGTTCATTGTTGTAATGAACAGCCTACAACAGTTGATGTTATGTACTTAGTCCCCCCCTCTCTCTCTAATACAAAGATATTTCCCCGCATAATATTTGCTTGTGAAGGTACTGTTTATAATTGGGGAAGATGGGATTCTATTAAAATTTATGGATTTATGATATATGTTATGTGTGGGACTGGAATAATGCTAAATACTAGATAACCGTTAAAAAAAAATATGTTAGAAGTTGCCATATAGACGATTCATTTTTGAACACAGCACCGCTTCAAGTTCAAGAATCAAGGCAATGATTCATCTTCAAATGCAATTATCATGAGTCATTTAAACTGTGATGAGTAAGAATCGTTTTGAGTCTTTGTTAAGGTTTTGTCATGCCTACCTTGGAAAAAATATGATGTAGCAATAATAGGGTGGAGTGTTAGTAGAGAATCCAAAGAAGCTGTCTCTGGAGATTACTAGGCAATTTGTCCAATGATTTAGTAGCTTCATTGAGATTGAGATTATTTAGTATCCTCATTATTTTTCTTTTGGGATAGAAAAAGAAAATTCATTAGAAAATAGTGAGGTATATAGTAAAGGAGGATAAGACATCTACCTAATAGAGGACAAACAAAAAAAACCAAAAGAAAGAAGAAAACGCTTGAACATTTTGTTTTTGTTTTTTTGATGAAAAAGAAAATAGTTAAGCGTTTTCCTTAAAAGAGGACTGCAGAATCTTTGCATCCAATTGTAATGTCCACTCCAATCCAAAAAAATTGCAATTGATCTCTGGATCTATTAGATCCATCGCAATAAGCCCCCTGTTATCTAAATTTGAAAATTTTAACTATATAAAATTACTATATGCCTTTACTATTATTTAATATCCCTTCTGTCGTCCTCTTCATCTTTTCCAACCATTTTATTCTACTCCATCAATTTACAGATAAACAGGCTTGATAGTCATCCATTACAGAATCTAAATGCCCAAAAATTCTCTATGCCTTGCCAAATGAAACCTTAATTGTATGTTTACTTTTTATGTCCTGTTCTTACACACTCTAGAGAAGAGTAACCATAGGTACCTGAAACTCAAAGTTTCATCTTCATAATGCAAAGGTATGTTTAGCCTTTTGCTCAGAAAGTTCAGCCTCTGCACCCTTCTGTGTCTCCTCCTTCGTCATCATCTTCTTCTTCAATGCTGTCATTTCCATCATCCTCAGTGGTTAATAGTTGACACCTTAGCTTCTAATTCAACTAATTCTACTGCTAATTCAAATTTCATTAGCTGCCAACTGTCTTCTGATTTAGGCCTTCTGAAGCAACCTCTCAACATGAATATGCACAACCCAATTCTCAACTTCCAATCCATCCTTTGCCCCCTGCCAAAACCCCCACCTGCAAATTCTTCCATTCCTGCCCTTAATTCTCAAGGTTCTTTGGAAATTCTGCTGAGGTGTTTATTCACATTTCAAAATGAGTGTATTGGAGGAATTGGGACTAAACCAGGGGCATGGATAAATTGGGTGGGGAAGATAAAGAGAGTGACAAAAGGGGTATTAAGTAATTGGAAAGGTATTTTTGTAATTTAACTTAATTAAAAATTTTAAATTTAGATGATAGGGGGCTTATTGCAATGGGGTTAATAGATTATGGGGTTGATTAAAATGTTTTTAAATTGGGGCAAACATTGCAATTGGAGGCAAACATCAGGTTGGCTAAGTGCAGTTTCTCCTATTTATATAGCATTGTGTTAATGCTAATTAACCTAGCGTAGTGGCCATATTGAACAACCATTTGGTACTTCTATCTCACAAGTGAAGTGCATTATAATCCTTTACAGCTATTGTGTTTACTACTACTACTAATTATTATTTATTTATTTATTTTTCATTTTCCAAGGGAGGATTTTCGTAAAGAATTTCAAGAGCGGAATCCAGATGTCAAGTCAATGCGTGATGTATGTATAGAATTCATTTTGTATTGGCATTTACTTAATTTTGATTTATATCTTTAATTGTCGGGAAGCTAGATAATTGCACAACTGTTTGTGTACAGATTTCATACAGTCTTTAAAAGCTAATAAATATAGAAGTTAAGCGCTACTCCCCCCTCTCCCCCCCCCCCCCCCCCCGCCCCTAAGAAAAAAAAAACCACCTGTGCTTATTTTCTGCAAGTAACATAACTCTGTGTTCCCTCCTTCCTATTTTTATTCAGATTGGCAAGGCATGTGGAGAGAAGTGGAAAACAATGACTTATGAGGTTTGTATTTGTAACCTTTCCTTTTCTTATTTAGCCTAAACAATCATGTGCATCATTATGATTGTTGATATTATTAGATGATTGAAACCAATGTTAAAAAAATGACCGGACCTGTTAGTTGAACTGAGAAACCAGTGAATCGGTTATGATACTGGTCCATTTAGACCATAAAACCAACCTATTAAAAAACCAATCAAACATCGGCTGAATTGATAAAACCTGCCAAAACTAGGCAGGTTAAAAAGGACCCTGATTTGCCCAAAAAAAGAAAAAACCTATATTGACCATGGGCAATTTGCTCTACCCAACAACCCAGTCCAAGGAGCACATCACGAAGCTCCCCTTCCCTTCCCTTTTATAAGCCCACACTTGCCGCTTCTCTCACAACATCCAATCAATGTGGGACTTTTATAGCTAGTAGGTGATGGGCACCTAAGCAAGGTGGGGAACTCTCCCCCAAAGTGTAGCTATTGAGGTAGGAGAACCACCTTATTTAAATAACTCATTGAGCATCTCATACTACTCAATGTAGGATTTTGGCATCTTATACTACTTTGGTCTCCATCAATTGGCTGTTCTTGGAAAGCTAATGTTCCGGCAGCTGCACTTTGTGACACTTCATTCAACGACACTTCACTCCGTCTTTTGCTGGTCAGAACCCTCCATAGATAGCCTTTTCCGGAATCGCCAACCACTGGTTCTGATACTAATTGGTGGGCATTTAAGCAAGGTGGAGAATCCTTCCTTAAAAGTTAGCTATTGAGGTGGGAGAACCATCTTACTTAAATATTTCATTAAGCATCTCATACTATTCAATGTGGGATTTTGACATCCCATACTATTTTGGTCTCCATCAGTAAGTAAAAAACCAGTAGGTTGGCTCTCGTGGCTTTGATTTTCCACTTCCCATAGACCCATTGCTTCTGATCACAGCCTTGGGTGGGGTGGCTCTCGTTGCTGTGATTTTCTACCGTGCCAGTAGGTAAAAGACTGATGAACTTAAAAAGAAAAAAAAAATTCTCAAGAAGAGAGCGTTAGACACGTTTACTCAAGCATAGATGATATTGTTTTCGATTCCAATTTTGCTGCACTAGAAAGTTGTGCATATAAGGAATATATAGATAAATTCCCTTAGACGAAGTCACAATTGATATTCTTGTCTTCTTCAAATTCCTCTCCTTCTTCATTGTTGTTGCCATCATCATCTTCATTGTGGATTCATTTGTGTTCGGTTCTATTCATTCAGTTCTGATCTTCAACTTCTAGTAAGTGGCATGAGTTGGACGATGCAAAGGGGGTAAATAGGTGAAGTGGGTCCATTTTGAATTGTATATGAAAAACAATTCAATATGCAATAATATATTTTACCACCAATGTTTAAAATCAATTCAATTTAATAGCCTTGACAGTGTTTAGCACCTCTTTAATATAATAAAAAAAATATAACCTTACCCCTACTCTCTACAATAATATATTTTAAATTTAATATATTAAAAACAAAGGTAACTGGTTTATCTTATCCCTATAGAAACTTTGTTAATTTTTTTTATATTAAAATTTTAATACATTAAATAAAAAATATTTATATTTAATTATCATTGATTTGATCACGATTTAACTATGGCCGGATCAATAAATCATGAATTAATACTTTGATTGATTCAATGATTAGTCTAGTTCTAAAAACATTAGTTGAAACCGGGTCAATCATATACTGAAGTTTCAAAATTGGTTCAGGAGCTTTCTTCCAAATTATTTGGGTATATGAAATTGTGGATCTTCATTTTGCTTGATCTTGACATGTTTAAATGTTGATGAATTTAAATTTAGTAAAATCATGTGAAGAACAAATAATTTATTTCTTACATTTACCCTGATGAGCTAGTGTGGATGGTGAATATTCAAAACAATTGAAGTTCCCTGTCACTGATCAATGCCTTGACATTCCTATGATGATATGCAATTCTGAAAATTCTAGTGTGATGAGTAAGTAGCATAGCGGTATCCTCTGACAGGAATTCTTGGCTAAAGTCAATTTTAATGCTCAAATTCTTAAGTTGTTCTATAGGTATAGTCTTTCATTATCTCATTGTAAACGCAAAAATAGGCTCTGCTGAATGAAAAATGACAAACGTTACACTGAGCTAATAGCACAAAATATATTATATCATTTTTAATTTTATTATAGATTACAAGGGAACAAACTGAGAATGCGTGCTTGATGATTGGTGCTGTGTTGTGTTGGTGGGATAAGATGGTGGCAATATGGGGAAGTGACCAAGCCGTGTCCCATCTGAATCATATGTTAATAGGTTTTTAATAGTTTTGTGTTACCTGTACAGAAATTAGACCTGACTACCCACGGTTTACATTAGTATCTTAGCAATCATCTTATTATTTATGAAAATCTAAAATAAAAGGGGAAAAAAATTGGAGTTTCTAACCCAGTTTTTTAAACCACTGTGTAATCTTTTACTTTTTTTCATCACAGTTTTGAATTTTGATATGGTGAATATGAAATACAAACTAATTTTAGTTTTTTTCCCCTCAAAATAAATAGAACTTAGAGGTGATTTGCTTGTAACTTTTTTTACCCGGGGCTCTAAGTTTGACCTTGTAGTGGTATTCAATTATTTGAAATTGAGATTATAGGAGAACCTGATTTGAGACTAAGAAGCTGTTTGGTATACTTAGTTTCCCCGGTATCTTGGATATTTGGGTATAAGATACCATGGTATTTAAGATTTCCATATTTGGTTAACAATTTAAACTTATCAAAGAAAATAATATAATTAGTACTATATAAAATCTGATGAAGCAAAAAATTCAGGGAAGTGAGATGTTCATATTTTTCAGGGGATATGAGATGCCTATAAAATGGAGGCATCTTGGATGCTTGTATAACAAATGCAGGCATCTAAATCAAGTATCCAAGATACTTATATATCTTTGCTTTTTGGATGAAGATGGAAATGCACCCAATATTCTTATAAGAGCATTGTATAACAAATGCAGGGATCTAAATCAAGTATCTAAGATACTTATATATCTTCGCTTTTTGGATGAAGATGGAAATGCACCAAATATTCTTATAAGCGCACAAGAGCCTTGGCTAAAGTGCCACCAGGGTGGTTGGATGCATGAGGGTTTGATTCCACACTTGCCCCTCCCCCTCCCCCTCCCTGAATAGACTCCATCAGAGTCTCCTTTGAACCCCAAAAAAAGAAAAAAGAAAAAAAAAAACAAAAGAGAGAGAGCCTCCTAGAAGTTTTTTATCTTATATAGTGGAACTCAAGTGAATTTTCTTTGGTCAGGCACATAGAAAAAACATTGCTTCTCAGACTAAACCTCTGCTTGTGTTAGCTGACCAGTTACTTGACAACACTTGTGGGTGAGACTGAAGAGTGGCATTCAATTTTTCTGTGCGCTCTTTTCCTCAAGTTTTCTTCTTTTTTGGGATTGGTAGCACTTTGATTGGTATTTAAAGAGACCTTGTACTTGAGGGGCCCCCGTTCGTTCCAGAACATTTTAAATTCTGGAGAGTTATGCACTGTAATGTCCCACATTAGATAACCCTTGAGACCCAAGGTGATACTCAAGCCTTGATGTTCTCCCATGTTATACGGGCTAGTATTTGGGGTTGGGCTCTCCTCTTGTCTCAAGTGGTAACAACCCCCAACCTGAAAAATCCCTCTCCCAAAAAAAAAAAAAAATCCTACACACGGCCACCCATTTCTCTATTTGTTCAATTCGGCTAGACTACTTTTTGAAGTTCGTTTCAATTTTTGCGTTCCAGTTATTTGATCTCATGAAGCATCAGTTTTTGAATGAGTACTGGTAAAAAGGAAACAAAAGCCACTCCTGTTTTATGACACTGTTCTTGTATCTGACAGGAGAAGGTTCAATACTATGATATAGCCACAGAAAAACGAGCAGAATTTGATAGAGCAATGATCGACTATAACAAGAAAATGGTAAAGAATCTGTCATTTCCAAGGCCAGTGAACTGACTCTTACTTGCATGATTATGGATAGGGATATATAAATCGTTTTATGATATTTGGCAGGAAAGTGGAGAGTACGAAGAAACCGATGAGGAATCGGAGTTTGATGAGTAGAGGTGTGTAATTATTATCTTTGAAATGGGGATGATTCTCTATAATTGGAGTTCCTTGGTCTAGAATTTGTATATCTAATTGTAGTCAGCTGTTATTTGTCCCTGTGAATATTTACCCCTCGCTGTACCATTTTTTTGTGTAAAGTACTGATTACAAGGGCAGATGTATAAGCTAAGTAGCGAGTTTTCCCTTGACCGACAGTCGCAAGCATATGCCTTGTGGAAAGAGCTTTAACACACACACACACACACACAAGCATATCTGTCAGTCAATCATCTGTGGTACATCTAAAAATTATTTATTTTGAATATATATATATATATATATATATATATATTTGATATTACATTAGATGAATCAAATTTTTGACATTACCTGTAACTCCATCTTATCTTTACCACTTGGACTAGCTCCAAGTGGCTGAATATTTGATATTACATTAGATGAATCAAATTTTTGACATTACCTGTAACTCCATCTTATCTTTACCACTTGGACTAGCTCCAAGTGGCTGAATATATATATATATAATTTTTTTAAACACAAATTATTTTACACTTGAGTCTAATTCTAAATTTTTTGATTAAAATATTTATATTTAATTTTTAGTTAAAAAAATATATAGTTAAGTTAATAAAGGATATTTTAGTTAAAAAATTTTAAGTTAAATCAAAGTGTAGATACTTTTTGTTTCAAGAAATATGTATGCATATTTAAAAATGAAAATAAAATTTGTATAATTTTAATAAAATTTAAGAAAGATATGTTTAATTTATTCTTTCTTTTATTGGAGTTGTCATGGAGTAAAACTCTCTTTTGATCCTTTATATATAAATCAAGTTTCAAGTTGATCTTTAACAGATTCTTATTCTCATTTTGGTCTTTTTTAAGTTTCATTATATATCCAATCTAGACCCTCAGTGATTTTTTTAACTTTGTTAATGAATCTAGAGTCAGTCAATTTGTTAAAGTTAGCAGTTCACTCAATTTGAGAAACTAAAACGAGAATATAAATTTATTAAGAACCAACTTGAGAGGATTAAAATAGAATTTAGTCCTTCATAGTCGTTAAACTTGAAGTTGAGTTCTGGAGTGCTGTTGCATTTTGTTAGACTTTTTTTCTTTTTGTGGGAGTTATACCCGTAGATGTAGATAATGGTTGAAACTGATTTGCCCGAGTTAGTCTAGCCTATCATGGCTTGGAGTAATTACTAATCAGGGTTAGTGAGGTTAAAGCCCAGATCATAATATTTTCATAAGAAACAAAATTGATGCTCCGGATATCCATGGCTATGAGTGAATATTTGATCTTTTTTTAACTATTTGTATTTGAATCCTAATCATATTTGCAACTATGAGTTTAAATCTTTTGTCATCACAAATTGACTTTATATAATATAATTAGAGAGAGACAAAGAAAAAAGAAAAAAATGAATGTAAAAAGAAAAAAGCATATTTTATACACACTCTTGTATTTTTGTATTACTCCTCCTCTCTGCATGGTGTATGACAATAGAGGATCCAAAAATTCAAGCCAAATTAGAATTCAATTTTTTAATATAATTTCTTATTCTTGCATTTAAAATATCCAAAATTATCTAAACATCATTATCAAAATTGGATAGCGGGTATTAGGGCGGGGAATATCTAAAAAATTACAATGCCTGACCCACTTTTCGATATTTATATTTAAAATACGGCTTGAGTTTTAACTTTTGGCATTTGTCTTTATGTAATGTGTACAAAAATTAATCTAACAAAAGAAAAAAGATATATGAATAATTATTTATTTTTAAATTATTACCTGTGATACATTCCATATAATGAATTTCGTGCACTCTAATCATTCATTAGAATAAAATTAATCTAAAGTATTCATAAGGCTAAATTCAAATCCACCATAAGTTCATTTAGATGTTTAATTTTAAATATTTAGGTCATACCCATTAGTCATTATTGATCAAATAGTGTGAATCTATTTTGGTCGGTTATATAAAATTCTTGTCCATATTATCATAATAATTTTAAAGCATGTGTCAAGCAAATCAAATCATGAGACAAGGACGTTAACTTTAATTTAATATTACTATAGATAAGAAGAGTAGTTTAGTCAAAACAAAATTCTTGAAATAAACATGTAATAAAAATATCACTGATATAATGGACCAAAAAAAATCACTAATGTAGGACATTTCTTTTAAATTTAATCATTGGTTGGATTTTGAGTTTTATTTTTCACAAAAAAATTATTAAATTTTTTAAAATCATTCAAAAATTAACACAAACCAAGTTGTGATTGGACTGATGATCAAGTTTAATTTTTTGTGAATAAAAATTAATTCAATTGACAAATTTAACCTGCGTTAATGATCCATTGTTAAATGGCATAAGGCATTCATCCATTACAAATGCCCGCTTTAATTAGAGCAATCAATTTACTTCCAAATTTTTTGGGACAAAAAAATCCTACTGAAAGTTAAAATAATGCACTAGGGTGTACATTTAAAAATAAGAGTAAATTTTATACATCTTCCTTAAATTTTATTAAAATTATATAGACTTTTTTTTTAATTTTTAAAATATATATAGACTTTCTGTGAAACAAAAAGTTATTTTATATTTTAGTATAATTTTAAATTTTTGAATAAAATACCTTCTATTAATTTAAATACATATTTTTATAAACACTAAAAAAATTTAAAATAAAAAATATTTTTTATAAAAAAATTAAAAATTGGACTAAATTGCAAAATAAATTTTCATTTTTAGAAGAGGTTTGTGTATATTTTAAAAATAAAGAGAATATTTTTATAACTTTAATAAAATTCAAAAGAAATTTATGTAGTTTATTCTAAAAATAAAAGAGGTGATACTGTGATATTATTTTTGTATGATACAAGAGTTGGAGCATTTTAATTGTTTTTAGTCATATAGAATCAAGTAGTCAAATGAATGTTGACAAATTACAGCACGACTTTTGTATACATGTTATAATTTTTTTTTTATTTTCATTAATATTTTTCATTACAAAAGAGGCAAAAGATTGTAAGAATAAAAAAATGAGAAAAAGAAAATAGTAGAAATGGATTGAACTTAAATGCATCAGACGCACTTGACATATGTGTCTAACAAAAAAAGCATTATTTGAGTCAAAATTGTTGAACATACATGTCATAAATTTAAATTCAAACCAAACTTTCATTTGAATTCTACATACTCAATAGTATACCACCCCAAAATATAATACTCCACCTTTCACTAAAAAAAAAAAACTAAAAAAAATGATTTTTTTTTTATTGGGAAAACTGTTTTATTGATCCTAGGAGATGTTTTCCTCATAGTAGAAGAGAGGATATTCCACAAAACAATCTTCTAAACTAGATCAGAAGAGAAAGGCCTACCTGGATTCACTCTAATTTAGTTGGCATTGTGGGAAAAAATATTTTTTAAGACTTGAGAGTGTGTTTGGACACACATGACAATATTTAATTAACTAATTGATTGATCAATTAATCATTAATGTAAATTATTATTACAAGTAAGGCTAAATTATATATAATCTCTTTAAATTTTAAGTAATGTGAATCTTTAAAACTTGATAATGGATTATTTTAAAATTTAAAATTTGTGCAAATAACTTTTATTATTAGTTAGTTTGTTATTTTATTAATAGAGTATAATACATCATAATAGTTATCTGTATATGATTTAAATTCAAAAGATAATATGTACATAACCCAAAGGTAAAAAGAGTTATATGTATAAAAAATAAAATTTAAAAAATATTTATTATCACTAATGTATCACGCTTTTTTAATAAAATAATGAATTAATTAATAATAAGAGAATTACTTATATACATTTAAAAGTCTAAGAGGTTTATTATTAAATTTTAAGTATCAAAAGATTATTTGTATAAGGTTCAAAATTTATAGAGGTTATATATAATTTAGCTTTAAAAAAAAGAATGAAACGTGTACTGTTTTTAGCACAGCATCATAAAAACGTGAAGTAGACGTTTTAAACCAGGCATTATTTGATTGATTTTTTTAAGTTATAATTATATTTTTATTAAAAAGTTAATATCAAATGTATAATAGCTTTTACTTGAATTTTATTAAAAAAAAATTTAAAAGTGAGTTTGGACACAAATGATTATATTAAATTAATTAATTATTTATTTACATATTGAGGTAAATAATTATTAAAAGTAAATTAATGCATGTGATTTTTAAGTTTTATGGCGAGTCAAAAACCATAAAGTCAAACAGGGATCAGTGGAATCTTCTATCTTTAAGACTGAAAGCCACCACCCGCGTGATTTCAATTGGACAGAAGAACGTATCTTTTCTCCACATAAACATAATCACTGCATGAAATTACGTCATTGACCTTCTTCTTTCGCCTTATTTACCAAGAATACCCCTACAAAATTAGCTAAACCGACCCAAGCAAAACAGAGCTATCTCCCTCTCTCTCTCTCTCTCTCTCTCTCGCTCTTGCTCCTTCAGAAATTACCAGAAGCCGTTGCGAGAAAACTCCTGTTGATCTCCACATGAAACATACCCTCCAGAAGATTTGGTTTTCGGTTTGTGGGTTTCACTGTTTGGAACTGCAAACATTGCTCGAACTCGCTGTTTCTCTTTGGTAGGGGCAGAGAGGGACGGCTTGGGAGGAGGATGTTTGAAATGACAGAAGGCTATTGTCTTCCACGAGTCTTGGTGGGTGTCAATGCGAGTCTTGCTCTTGTTGACGGCATTATTGCTTTCTTTGCATATTTTCAGGTTTGTTATACTTTTGGATTTGTGGGTTTTGCTCTGAGATTGGTTCATGCATTTCTGCTTTCACTTTCCATTTCCATCTAATTGGGGAAGGGGATATGAAGAAGGATGAGGAATGTGCAATGGGATGTGTCCAGTGGTGGTGTTCTTCGTGTATGTGGGTAAGAGTAACCTATGATTATGGCATGGGAAATGTGTTGACTTCGGGAGATTGAATTGCTTTTCATTGTGCATGCCTGAATAGATTGAAAATTTTTAGTGTGCATTTTGAAACTCTGACGTAACTACTTTTTTACTTTCTCTATAATCATTTTCTTTCCTTTAGCTCGATGATGATGGCAGTGGATCAAAACTCTTTATTTTGACCAATTAAAAGACTTGCACGAACAATTGGAAGGTTCTTTTTGTGTTTATTGTCAATGTTCGATCGACTACCTCCATTGTCAATTCTAAGTTACAAACCCATTTGAGTTGGGGAGAATAATCGCTGGCATTGTGCCGTGTATAGTAAGTAATGGTTTCTGTTGGGGCAATTGGGAGGCTTGGTGGCATCAGGCATTGTTGATTTTAATTACACAATTCTAGTTGATTCTTGCAGTTGTGCCTGATCACCATTCATCATAAAGATCGGGATACTTTTCAGAAAACATTGAATCATTATGTTCTTTATGCATGCCATGTGAAGTTGTTTCCCTGTAGCAATTGTCAGTTGCTTTCTTTTGGTGTTTCAGTTAATAAGAATCCACTTGAGCAATTCACAAGTTGGCTGGACTCGGCAGAAAGTAAGGGCATTTTCCAAGCTATTATTTGTTAACACGATGTGGCTCTGACGGAACATACTTGTTTTCCATGTTGGGTAGCTATACTGATATGCTCTTTTCTAACTGGATGAACTGGTTGAAGTTGTAATTTGTGAATTGGTCCTTCTTATTGGTCAGAACTGTGGTCTACTGTTATGGCATACAGCATAGCTAATGGAAATGCGCCCTTATATGAATTGTAAAGATTTTAGAGGTTATTCATTTCAGCAGTAATTAGACCACGAGGATATGAATTAATGGTCTTAAATTATAGGGGGGCGGGAGATTATGTTCTTGTTATTCTTGATTGTGTGATATTGAACTAATATGGTTATTCTATTCTAGATTGTCAATCTGTCTGCCCAGAGATCCATAAGTTGCTATATTTAATGACTACAACATAAGTAACTTTCTGTTAGTATCTGGGTAGAAATATGTGCCACCCTTATACATTAGAGACTCTATCTTTCTTTCTTTTGTAATTTTGCTGGTGGGCTGTATGTGTTGGAGGGTTGTCAGATAAAAATGTGAAAGTATTAATTATTGAATGGTAAAAGAAATTCTGGTGATGGATGGCACAAATATGATGTCCGGGTGTCAATGGCATACTTAATTTTAGTACTGTTCTACTAATGGTAGATGGATAGGCATGGGGGGTGGGGGCATTATATGTTTTTGTCTATTGTATTTCAGAATATGATACTTCTTGTAGTTATTCTTTATGAATGTCCTTGTTTTTGGTATGAGTTTCCATGTACCTCACTAGGCCTATTGCCTGCTACTACAGTAACTGCTGTTTATATATATTAGCTTCTCATGAGATGTAAATATGATGTGCTGCAGGTCTTTCATCTAATGATTGGCACTTCCAGTTTGGGTTTGTTCTATTTTGCTTTTGATGGTTAATTGAATTGTTAATTTATTTAGCCTAGAATATCTCTTGTAGGTCTTGATTGCTCATTGTTGTCATTTCCACATTTTTTATGGTTTTTTTTTTGAGCTAATTGCATTTCATGGTTGCGCTTCATTCATAATGCTTTTTGAGTTGTGGTAAGCAAGGTTGGGATTGAATTGCATGAGTCAAGTATTGGTTTGACCATGGGCATGTTGAATCATTAGGAAAAAGTATTTCTTTGGTTCAATTTCAGCAGGATTGCCTTCTTAACAACATAATTTTG
Source organism: Erythrophleum ivorense (assembly GCA_026724425.1). Classification (NCBI taxonomy): domain Eukaryota; kingdom Viridiplantae; phylum Streptophyta; class Magnoliopsida; order Fabales; family Fabaceae; genus Erythrophleum; species Erythrophleum ivorense. Next base: position 10,361,782 of record JAIUCV010000003.1, read on the forward strand.
TGCTAAGTTGCATGCTAAGTCTTTTCCCCTTCTAAGCAAGGTTGATTTTCGGTGTGGCTGCTGATTTTTTCTCTGAAAGGTTCAATCCTAATCAATTTATATGTATAAAGATTAGAATATACACATTACAGACTAGGTGCGCGCGCGCACACACACACGAATGATAAACTCCTTTCCTCCCCAAAAAACTGCATTTCCCTCTTTAAGAGACACAATGAATGTTAAGGCATTTTGGTGATTTTATCAGATGCATTAATCCGTAGAAAATTGAATTAAAAATTTTTAGTAATATTTTTATTATGAAATTGAAGTTTTAGATATTTGTGTTTTCATAATTATAGGTGCAAAAGATGAAGGCTTTCACGCTGCTGTAAAGTAGGGTTAAACCAATTTGAATGGATTGTTCCTCACTTGATTACATGAAGTTAGCTCATGCATCCATTAGCTTGTTATTAGGCTTAAAAGCCAGTTTGTAACAACTTAAGAGAAGAGGGGTTTATCATGCATCTGAGGGTGGATGTTGCACATGCAGTAACACATGCTGGTTTAGAATTTAATTAAAGATACACTGTTAGATAACTTTTTATAGGACAGATTTCAGAAAATCCACTGGTTGTATCATATGAATTTGAAATTAAGTTACACTCTATTACTATTCCATTAAATAATGCATAGTATGATTTTTACAAGAACTTGTAACCATTTGATTATATATTTATCAATGTTGAATTTATTTAAATGTTGGATGGCATAAGGCATAATAATCCCTTAAAATTATATTACACATTAGGGCTTGAGCAATGGGCTAACATGTGAAAACACCTTGGTTTTATGCATGGTCAGTCTTCAATGCACCCTTGAGCCTTTGGTGTCTTGCTGTCACTATACGATAATGAATTTATTTCTTGACATAATCGTCACCAGATACATAAAATGGTTCCATTTTAGTTACTTATTTGTTCTCCCCTTTTGCTTTAATGAATGTACTGTGCGCTGGCATTAATTAATTGTTTTAGTTTGCTTTCCCGTACTTTTCTTGATTCCATCTGACCTATTCAATTTGGGATTTCAAATTTCAGGTTATGTCATTTATTTTGTATTGACACTTCTTGCTGCTTGCTATGGATGGACGTGTTGGTCACACTCTTGTGGTTTTATTTTTATGGGTATAACTCCTTTCTTTACTGACTACAAATCAGTGACAAGGTCTTATCCTTAATTAAAATGTTTGAACTGTTGATGTTTTGTTTTGCAGCTTTCCCCAAAATACTTTTCTTTGCAGCATTTCTTCTACTTTTATCCTTCTGGTATGTAATCTGACTTATTTTCAAGATACTTGATGTTTGTTTTATGAAAATATGAATTTTAAGTACTTGCAGTGTTTGCTAGCAAAATATTAGTTATGACAAATTCTTGCAGTAATCTACATTAGTCCCAGTTGATCTTTCTTTCTTGTTTGTGTATCTGTCTGTCAACCTATCTGATTATTTCTCTTCTTTTCTTTTTTTTTTTTCCATTTCCAAGTTGTGATCTATTTTTGAATCTAAGAGAGCAAGATTTCAATACTGGGCTGTTGTTATATAAGAATATTATCCACAGACAAACATGCCCATCTTCAAATAGAAGGCTAATGACATATGCATGTGTTGTCTGTAAAAGACTAAATTAGGGTTCTGATCATATTTGGTTGTGAATCAGATTGCCTTAGAGATGTGAAGGACTGTCAAAGTTACATGTGTTTTGAGAGTGGTCAAGAACTAGACTGTGACTGTTCTTTTGTTTTGGTAGTTAGTGACTTTGGGGATGAAACATTGTGGTCCACAGTCTTTTGTAGGCATATCCTGTATCAAACCCCATGCTTTTCCTACATCCTTAGTTTCTACTCAAAGGCAGCATCACCCAGTCTCAGTTATCTTGCTTGCATTGTTAATAAAGTTGTTTTGTCTACATTAAAAATGGGATCATGAGCTGCTGTATATTGTGTGCTTCTGTTATAAATTTTGTTCTTTTGTTTTATCTATTTCCTTGTGCTTTTATTATCTTGAACTTATTATATTGAAACCGCATTTTGAAATAAATTGTGGATTCTCTTTTGAGTACTCTTCATGCGCTGGTAGTGTCTTGAATGTTTTGTTTCTACTAGAATTCCCACACCGATTCTTATGTGTTTTCATATGCACAGAGGCATAACATATGATCCTACAAGTTATCTGCAACCATCAACATAAAAATGCAGATGCTCTATCTATATAATTATTTCAGTTCTCATCTTTTCCTTTCTGCTGAAGATAAACTACTTTATGCATTGCTCTGGGTTCCATGTTGCAGGGTTGATCTTTGCCATCAGCCAGATGATGACGATGATGATGAAGGAAGCTTTTCTGAGGAAGCTTTACTGAGAAAGTCCTTTACTGAGTCACATATAGCAAGCATAGAGAGCCATAGAAAATGGTTCCCTCTTCGGTTGGCTCATGTTGGAAACCGGCAAAAGATTGTAATTTTGGTATTGGCAACAGTGAATGTTTCTTCTTCAGTATCTGCTCATGTAGTTTCTGTTTCTGTTACTGTTGTATCATGTTACGCCTTTCTCTTGATGGTCATTTAATAGTTCGCATTAAAATGTAATGTTTTCAAGTATATCACTTGGACATGATTCACCAGGTTACACTTCTAGTTTTTGTCGTCATGATGGCATTTGCTGTAATAATTTGGATTGGAGTGGGAAAGAATCCCATTGATTCTGCAGTGGCTGCTCGGGTATGGACACTGTAATTTTATTTGCTTTATGTTTTGTGATGCTATACAGTGCTCTTTGAATTTTGTAGTGATATATCAAGTCGATATTGACTTTATCCTCCTAATTTTGCCACTTTTCCTTTGAATAGGAATATTGGATTCAATTTTGAAAACTTCCTTTTCTGTCAAAAAAAAAAAAAAGGAGAAAAGAACGAGTTTACACTGCTTTTTTAAAGAAACTTCTATTTCATTCTAAAGATCTTTCAGAAGTTAAATTCTTCTACTGACTTATTTGTTGCCTTTTTTTGTGTTGAGTTTTTATTTGTACCCTCTGGTTTGAAGATTTCTTATCCTTCAACTTTTTATACTTTCTTCTCTTCTTAATTCAATTTCTTCTTTATCAAAGAAAAGAAAAAGTAATCATCTGGCAGAAAGTAAGTTTGGTCCTTTCTGCTTTAGAAAGACTGCTTCATGTGTAGTGGAGAGAAAGTGGTTGTGGGAAATGGGTTCCCTCATGTTCAATATCCTCATTTTCCCTCATGTTATTCACAAAACTTGCTTCTTTTATTTTTTTATTTTTTATTTTATAATGGTTCCCTCATTAGAGAAAACATGAGGAACATGAGCATTACAAACATGAGGGAATCGAGATCTGTGGTTGTGTGCCCTATGTAGAAAAATCTTGTTCCTTTTACTAAAATATAGTTGTCTTTTAGAAACCTAAATATACATCTAGGTGTTTTGTCCTCAGGAAAGAAGGAATGAGCAGATTTGTAGCATATGATGTTAGGACAAAGATAAAGTTTACCATGCTCTTTAAAATATATGAGGATGGTTGTATTGCAGTGGATGGAGTGAATATATTTTGGCAAACTCTGATAATTACTTATTAGCATTGTTTTTGAAATCAGCCTACATTGCTGACTTATGAGCTGCTCATAAAAAATGATGATGCCTCTAATTGTTCAGATGTGTTAGAATCTGTCCTATGGTTTTTGAGGAGGATTGTTGAGTGACTAAAAATTTTGTCAATTATGATTTAGTGACTAAAAGTATGATGCAGGTGTATGTAGATCTTTTTGCTGTTGGAATGCTTATATTAGGAGCAGCATTAACGTGCTATGGTAAGCATCTAGTAATCTGTTTGTTTTCCATTCTCTGTTTTATCAAAATGGATTTTTATCATTTATTTTGGTACTTGCATAAGCTGTAGGCTATTCACAAAACTGGGCTTAAATTATTTTCAGCAGATTTAAAAGGCATGTTGGTTGTTAAATTAGATGAATTATTAGATTCTATATGATTAATGTGCTTCTTGCCTTCTACTATTAGTATGTCACTGCATTGTGCATTTTGTGCCCATCTATAATTTGATTATTATTCACTATTACTTATATAACAATAACAACAATCAAAATTATATAAATTATACTTTCTATGGAACAGTAAAATTAATGCAAGAAGCTCTTATGATGGCATATATAGTGAAATGGTACTGTGTTCTCACAGAAACTGATCATTTTCTATAATAGCCTCATGTAAAATAGTAATTTTTGGTGAGCAACAAGATGGCACCAATTATATGGGCCAAATCTTTGTGGAGAGTTGATCCTAAATCTCATTAATATATACTGCTCAACCTATTTATAACTGTCTGAATGTCTCATAGCATTTTAGCATTATGCTTAGACTTTAATCAAATGGTTACAATATGATATTGAATAGCTGTTTATCAGTGCAATACTTTCAGCTAGTGGCATATAGTATGGATAATACATGTAATAGTGAAGCTTAATTAGCAGGAAAGGTGATTTTTTTGGGGATAAAAAGGAAGTTTTTTTCAGAAGGAGAAAAAGGTACTTCTTGCTGGAGGATAAGATATCCTCAAACCCAAGAATATAAGAAGCACAAAAGCATAACAAAGTAACAAAAAGTCCAAAAAAAAAAAAATAGTGTAAGAGAGCTTTTCAGTCTCTTTGCATGTCAGAAGTTGTGATTCCCTTAAAAATGCCATGTGCATAGCATCGAAGCGAAGTCATGTGCACAATTCTATCCTATAATAGATGTAAAGGCAAATATATACCCTTGAAAATGCAGGCAGTCCTTTCTAACCAAACAAACCACAGAATCTTATAAACTGCTCATTGCCACAGTGCTTTGTTATCCTTCTTAGTACCAAATCTCTTGAATTGAATTAGGAGGAACTGTTTTAAAGTACTAGGACACACCCAACTTTCACAAAAAATACAGAAGAGGTTATTCCATGGGTAACACACTGCTGAACTGACCCTATGGACATATCCGCTCATGGAGACAAATTTTAGAATTCCAAATTAATTTTGTGACATTATATGAATTGTCTGGTGTGCGACTAAGTTCTGTTAACTAATATTTTGTTAGAACATGGGAATTAGGCCATATCTTTGTGCACAAGATGGAGACAACTGTACACCTAAAGGATACAAAAAAAATTTTTAAAAAAAGGAAACAATGAAATCTGTAATTCAAAGCATCTGAAAACTTGGACTGACTTGTGCAAGAATAAAAGCAGTTCAGTTCCCATCCTGCAAACCAACGACTGCAAAAATCAGTTCCTAATGCTTACTAAGAAAAGTGATTATACTAATTCCTTGCTTTGTTAACCAAACTTCCAGTTTCAACCTTTCATTGAGACCCAAAAATGATTTTGGCAAAGAATGATGCCTGCCAAATAGAGAAACATCATCTCTAACTAGTTTATTTCAATACAACCATGGGGAGCAGTGCTCCAACAAGCATTACATATTTATGCTGACTATCAGCTTCTAAAGTTCATTTGTGTTTACCAGAATCAACTTTAGAATGAACCTGAGCATCAAATGGTCTTTTAATAAAAAAAAATTGCTGTCCCAGAATTATGTAAGAATTCAGAGTTTAAATCATCCATTGTACGTCATACATTGTCTCACTTCCAACCATCTAAAAATTTCTGAAGGCTTGCATTTGCTTCTTTCTTGATTCTAATAAATTGTGCCATTCGTCAAAATTGCTGAATATGAAACAAGGGATCTGCTTGTAGTGTTCTACTCTTTCTAAATAATACTCTTTCTCCCAATGTTTGTAGATGCTGATCAATTATTGGAGAGATCATTTTGAACATGTGTGTTTAAAGGAAGTAACCATGATTATTCTTCCCATGGATATTCATATATATATATATATATCTGCACAATCAAATTTTACTACTATTCATGCTTGATGGAGCTATTTGGATGGATTCCTTCTTTCCCATAATGAATCCCATGATGAGCTTAAAATTAAGAACTCCCAAGTCAAAGCTACTTTTTGGCTGTGATTTTAATGACAGTAATGCCTGCTTTTGTAGTCAAAATTTTTCTGTATAAGTTTCACTGTATTTTTTGTACAGGAATCCTGTTATGCTTGAAGATGAGCAAAGTTCGAGCTGAGCAACCTTCATCTGAAATGTATAAGGTACTGTATTTCTATCAGCCAAAAGAAAAGGGTACTGTTTTTCTTTTCCCATTAGAATATTGTACACCACACAGCCTTTCCATTTGACCTTAAAAGGAAAAATGGATATTGTGGGACTGCTAGCCTCTGGGTGTCCCACCCTATGCCTTTTGCCTGATAGAAGTTAATACATGTGGTGAACTGTTGATGTGCTTGTGTATTCATCCATAGGTCAAATTGGATATGTAATTGTTGGAGACTCAAATGGTAACGTGCAAAGATGATAATTTATATGTTGTTCCATAAGCCCTACCTAGATTCCCTGTTTCTTCAGCTTGGACCTTTAAGTGCTCCATGCATTCATGCCATCATGGCTGCAAGACCTTCAGCTAGGCCTTTTTGTCAGATGTATACTATTTTTTGCGCCCACACACACGTGCACGCATGGATATGCACAAGCCATACACCCATAAAGATGCATATTTCTATGTATAAAATTTAAATAACAAGACATTAATATATGCATTTTTTACAGGTTGCCTGTTTAACTGTGACCTCTGCACTATGCTTCACATCAAGTGCCTTTGTAGCACTTTTAACCGACATTCCTGTATGTATCACTCACCTGGTTGCTAGAATTGTTCTGTGCTTCTTTTCTTGAACTAAGATTTATAAGATTTCCTGAACTCTCCTTCTCATCATCATTGCAGATGTTATATCACTGGCATCCGTGGCATGTGCATGGTGTTTACACCACATTTTTAATCATTTTGTATTATTTTGTAGGTACGTGCTTTTAATATTTCCCTTTATTCTCAGTTCTCATACTTAACGGAATCTTTCATTCATTCCATTTCATGAGTGATTTAGTATTAGCTTAAATTATTAACAGCCTGCTCTTTAAAACTGTGTCTGGGTTTACCCATCATGAAGGAACTTGGCCATATTGTACAATTTATACTTGCTTATGTAAATGGTTTCAGTTTTTCTTAATCTGAAGATCATACTGCATTTCCAGGTTCGTCAATACCTTCAACAATGGTACTGTGGGTAATGAGAGAATTACCACATGCGGAAGCTTCTAGTATACTAGAAGAATCAAGTACATTAGCCTTTGTTAGTGATAGTCCAGTCATGGTGCATAATCCTCAGCGCTGGACTACTGCAACAAGCATGCAGAATCAGGTCCCTATAGCACTATATCTTTCCTGTTGGCTAATCCATTTATGCAGTATACAATTATTGATGTGACTAAACTTATATTTGTCATCCTTTTAGCTTAACTTGATGATGTGCTGACTCCTTTGAAAGTCCTCTTCTAATTTGTTTCATTCTGCGTCTTACCCTCATGAAATGATACTATCCTTGTTGTGTGAATTGCTGAAGGTATATGTGAAGTATTAAATGGAGATATTGACAAATAACACTTAACTATGGTTCAGTCATGTCTTAGATGATGATATGGACTGTCTTTGGAACAAGTTGGTTGAGCTAAAAATGTGAATGAGATGGTGATTAAACATATATCACTATATCAGAAATAGTACCTCTGAAAAAATTGGGCAGAAGAAATTTCTATCATGAACTAGCCTGTTTTGTTCTTGTGCATATGTTAGTTTTCTTTCCTCTATCTTATAGTAGGCTCTGCTTCTGTGTCACCTTCCAGGAGCCATAATTGTTGATGTGCAGCACTGCGGCTGTGGTGTTGCAATTGTCATTTGGCATGCGCCGCATGGCAATATGAAAGGGGCTTATATTTTTGTGTGTTTTCAACCTGCCTCTCTCCATAGTCTGTTCTTCTTAGTACTATCTCCCCCTATCTATTTCTTTCTTCTCATTCTTCATATATGTGGGACATAGGGTCATGGGCTACACTGCAATGGTCTATGTGCACACCAAGTGTTTGAAAAATTCTAGAGAATAGCACAGCATGCATGCACTCATTCATCATTAGTCATTAGTTAGTAGCTCGTGTTAAACAAATACCTCAGGTTCCGTGTTGCTGACTTAGTTGGAAGAACTTGATTAAAGTATATACTTATTACCTTATCTGTTTGATTCAGCTGATATTGTGGTTTGTGTCATAGTATGTATTATAGCTAAGTTGATAGTTTACCTATCATACTGCACCTATATTTTCGGATGCATGTTCAAAATCTTTCAAGGGACCACAAATATCCAATGAGCATTTTAAACAACTTGTTGGAGTTGAAAGTAATTGGATTTAGAAAGAAAGCTTTGGATTGCTCACTTACTAGAACTCCCTCTACATCTTAGTTTTCATGTTATTTACTTGTCTTCTGTATTTGTTTTGAATTATGTACTTTTGTGTGCTCTGCATTTCAATGTTGCCATGCACTGCACAATGTGCTGCACACCATGGCTCCAGGAACCCTTATTCCAATAGTTCACTATGTGCCATCAATAACTATGCTATGATCTATAAGATATTACAGTTTACCTATCTGTGGTTTTGTCATCCTTCTATTTGTAGTCAGAAAATTTATGAGGATCAACCTGGTGTTGATATGATTTTATTTTATTTTTTGGGGGACAGTTTAAAGAACATGCATATTTATGCATGAATTTAAAGAAATTAGCTTTTGGATGTGACAAGAACAAAATCTGTTAGTTTTAATTGAATCACTGAGGCCTATAAATGCAGAAAATCATTCGTGGGCTAAAAGAAACTTAGGTCATTACAGGAAACTGTAATTTTTCCTTATGTTGGTTTTGTAGAAAAGAAGTGGAAAGTGAAATGCAATGCTTGTTGCGAAAGAAGGTGCCAGGTTCATTATATGTGAAGCATAGTATTCAATTCTATGCCTAAAAATTTGGATAAAGACAGAAATATGAATAATGACACTCATACTATTGCAGACCTTTTCTCTTGTTTGTAATACCCCAAAAATATAGATTAACTACAAGATAAACTCCTAAAGATAATATTAAGATTCCTAAACAACGATAAACTCAATGACTCCTAGATAATAGTAAACCACTAATTCTTTCAGAGTTTCACCTAGAAAGATTTCTCAACACTCCTTATCAATCTGAAGATTGTCTCATCCTCAGCTTGCTACAAATAAAACCCAATGGAAGAGAAAAACAATAACAGAGATAAATGAAGTCAACTCAATAAAAGAACTTAAAATAGAAGAAACTAGCTAATAATAGGAACTACTCAGCACTTCCCCTTCAAAAGCTGGCATCTCCAATGGCCCGCCTTTAGGCACCAGGTAGCACTTTCCCAAGACCCACTCCTTCCCATTCTTTGGGTGCCCCTTCTGGATGACTTTCATTCCAATGGTCTTGGATCCTTTGGGAGATCAACCAACAAGCAACAGAAACTTCTAGCCGAAGAGCAATCACAAACTTCAACTTGTAGTAGAAAAATGACCCCAAAAGTTAAGCTTGTTGCAACTTGCCACATACTTCAACTAGCAAATTTCAGTCAAACAATGATCATACAGCTCAATCAAACAATGATGAGTTTAACCAACAAACAACTCTAATTAACTTGCCCAACTAGCACTTATTCCTCTGAGCAACAAGCTCTAGCATAGAAAAACCACAAAACTATGGAAGATTCAGCATCTCAAAAGTAAAAACTTCACAGAAGACATAAACAGAACTAGAACACTGCAAAATATCACAACCCACACCAAGCTGAGTTTTGGGAATTTGTCTGGGATAACTGTTTGGCTTGGTCTGGATGCGCCGGTGTGGTTGCTGTTGTTCTCTCCTTAATCCCCTCCCTCCCCCCCCCCCCCCCCTACAAAACCAAAAAAAAAAAAAGAAAAAAGATAAAGAAAAACACATGCTGGCTTGTGAAAAAGGGCAGCAGCAGATTGGCAGTCTATGGATAAGAATTTTGGGCTTGTCATTGGATTTGGCTAGTTAGATGGTTCTAAAGGCAATACAAGTGTCTATGATCCAAAAGGAACTTGCTGGACAATTTTCCTGTCGCTGGGACGTGCCCAACCTGGCAGAGAGAAGGGGTCGGAGTCCTGGCCCTGAAAGCTATAAGCTATTGAAGACCTACTCTTCTCTCAAACCAAGCTCTGATACCATGCAAAATTCATGACAAAAACTGAAATATGATGAATTGGAAGGCTTGCACACACTAGTGTTGTGCTTCTCTTATTTATAATACTCTTAATATAGATATTAACTTCAAGATAAACTTCTACAGATAATGATAAAATATAATTGTAAGACTCCTAAACAACAAAATTATATGACTCTTATATAACATTAATCTCCTAATCCTTTAGGAGTTCCAGTTAGACAGGTTTCTCTACAATGTCAAATCAAGGAATGATGATCTGTTCTGGCTGTGTGCAGATATAGATGCGTTGAACACTTTCAGGAAATCACTAAACAATGTGGGAACATTATAAAATAATATTTCAGTATGTAAAATAATATCAAAGTTGTAATTTACATAAACAAATATCAAGCCATGCTCATCTAAGATAATATGAATTTGAACAAGCTGGCTGGCAATGACTAGAATTTTCATGAGCGAGAATAAGATTTTGAGAGGAAGATTAGTTATATATCATAGACTTGATGGGGAAATGGTTTAAGAAGGCATAGTGAAGTTTGTAGCTCTCTTGAATTTATTGGCAGAAAAAAACATCTACGATAGTATTCAGTTTTTACCTTGGATCTATTTAACTTCCTATTAGCATTGCCCCAAGAATTGGATAGTTGGGACATATTAAATATCCGTCATATGACACCAGTATAAAATGTTCTTGTAAAGAGGGGGAGGAGAGGTAGAAGAGCTCATGGGTGTAACATATAAGAGGAGGGTGTCTTGGTTAGATTTGTCATTTTTTATGTAGTGGAAGGAATTTGGTGGTGATATCAAGGTAAACCATGCGAGATATCAAATTATATGGTGAGAGGATTCCTTGCACTGTATATTCTGGGTGAAAGGGAGCATTGCATGAACTGGCTTTTACTGATGTGGAAGAAAATACACAATGTTTGGCAACAGAGCCAACCTCATGACCGTATGTGACTGGTACATTGCATCATGGTTTGCACAACAGTGCAGAATTTCTGATGAGGACTTCAAGGACAGGGATCCAGGGAACTTCACATGGTCTCATTGGCATGTGTTATTCCATATCTTATGGCCAGGGCAAGGTTTGGGCATCATAAATTCTTAGGGAAGGAATCTCAGTGGACTGCTCATTCTGAAGGTGGAATGTTTTTAATGAGGTTGTTGTGAGTTGTCATGACTCTTGTGGGTTCATTGTTTCTTAGGTATAGAAATGTGGCAGTCTAAAATTTATGGCACAAAAGAACTGTGTAAGACCTGCAAGGAAATTATCATTGGCAGATTTAATGTTGTTCTCTGACTCTCAGTTTTCTAATTTCTAATTGGACTTTGCCTAATGTCTATCTCCCTGCACAATTGATTTGGTATAGCAATTATCATGCCCTATTCCTGAAAAAATCCTTTTCTTTGTGGCCTGTTTAATTAAGTTTCAAATTAGGAAACATGATCATTTGACATGCTTTCATCTGTATTATATCTAATGGAGAAGATATCACCTTTGAAACAAATAAAGTACAGTAGGGGGCCTTTTGTTTTGTATAAAACTTATGAAAAGATTTAGTGAAGACAAATATTAAGTGAAAATGAGATTTTTTTCTCAACTTGTATCCTATAATTAAATTTTAGAAAAATGACTTTTGTTCACATTGATAGTACTTTTCTCTTACCTTGCTGTGTTGTTGGTGTTGGCGCCCTTGGGTTGATTTGGGCTTTTCTCTGCATCTGTTTTCTTCTCATCTTTCTTTGCTTTTTGATATTATTTGCTTTGAAATAACTAAAAAAGGCCTTATAGTTACTTGAGCTCTGTCATTGATGCAGGCATTAAGAGTAAGTCCAATATAATCATGTCTTGGCCAGTTGGCCTTTGCAAATGTATCTTCTTCATTCTTCCCGAGTTTGGAGGGCCTGTTGGAATTGCTTCAGAATATGTTAATCCTAAGCAGATAAGAGACGAAATGATGCAAGTGGTTGCATGCTTTCTAAAAGTTTCTTTTTCCCACAGTATTAGCTCGCTAAATGTAAATAGCAGAAATTTGATATATGAAACTCTGCTGTTACACAAATTTTGGGATGTTTGGGATTTTTGTCATATTGATGATTGGGAGTTATTCAAGTTTAAAAATTTCTTGTCGGATGTGAACATAGTTTTGGCAAATTAAGCTTGTTCACCTTGCCTGCGTGCAAACTGAATCATTTACAAGGTTTTGAGGACTCCCTGTCTTCAAGGTACATCTGGGCTCGATCTAAGCAGTACAATGCCTTTACAGTAATTGTGTGTGGCTCCTACCTTGAATTTAGTCATGGTCTTCAAAATTCCAAATCGGGCAATGGTTGAGGACAATCTACTCTCTTTTGTAAATATGATTAATTCTTAGCTAGGGTGTCTTGTGCTTGCTCACACATTATAATCGGATCCACAGGTGTTTATGTAGGTTCATTTTTCAACCATTGTAGTTAAGTTTTGTGTTTAAGCCTATTACAAAACTTATTTCTATGAGATCAAGTCAAGTTTTATTGGCCTTGATAGCAAATGAGGGGGTAGATGATGTTTGGAGGAGTATGATATTTGAACTGGTGTCAAAATTGGATTTTGAAAAAGCATATGATCATGCTAGTTGGAGTTTCCTTGTTAAGTTATCAATATTTTGGGGAGAAGGTGGAATTCTGGATGCCATTTGACAGCGACTTCTGTTGCGATTGCAAACGTACTCGGTTCCTTGGTGAGAGAGGCATTAAACAAGGTGACCTTTAATCTGTTTTCTTGTTTATGTTACTGGCTAATGTGCTGAATAGAATGATCTCAATAATCCATGTCGGCTAGAAAGAGGTTGCAATCTCTCACCTTCAATTAGGGGATGATATGGTTCTTCTTGAGCAAGGTAGGTGGTGTTGCTTTGTGAATATTTTTTTCATTCATTCTTTTGTAGGACTGTTAAAGGTTAATCGGCCAAAAGTGGCCTGGCATGGTTGAGACACTGAGTTATTTCTTCCTTGGTTTACATGGCCGGGTGCTAGTTTCTTTAGTGACCTCTTATGGTATTTGGGATTTCTATGAGGGGTAATCCAAAGGCAGCATTTTTTGGGCATCTTGCGGTTCAAAGTATGATGACAATTGGATACCTATAGAGATTTTGTTGAGGGTGTGTATTACTCTTATCTTGTATTTCCAGAAGTTTCTTTTACTATCATTCTCTTTTTTTTCGGATTTTATAGAGGAGTAGCTTGGAGATTAGAGAAGAATATGAGGGATTTGTTTTGGTCTCGGATGAAGAAATGATGAGACACCATCTTGTAAGGTAGAAGGCTCCTTGTTGGCCAAGAAGGAAGGGAATTTAGGCCGTGGTAACTTTCTGACGGTATGTTATAGGTTGTAGAGAATGGAGGGAAAGAGAAGGAAAGTTAAATTTTAAATTTGACATTTTCTTTTATTTGGATCTAAATCTAATATAATTTCTCTAGAATACATTTAGATTGACGAGAATGGATGAGAAAAAGGGGGGGGGGGGGGGAGGATATCTATTTAAATCTAAATAAAAGAAGATATCAAAATTAAACTTTTACTTTGATTTTTTTGGCTTCCATTTTTCTGAGTTCACATATACTTGTCTTTTTTTAAAAAATTGCCTTTGGTTATAGCATTTGTCGCAAGGAATGACTTCTTAATAGCATTCGGCAATATAGAGCATGATTTGGTTCATTGTTGAGTTAATCGACTCAAACTGATTAGATTGACTGAAAAACCATGGACTAGCTATAATTTTGGTAAATTCAACTCTTAAAATTGGCCCAAAAAAAAAATTTAGTCAAGAATTGACTAAACTAGTATAAATTAGCCAGGTTTGGTATTGAATTAGTTTTGTATTAATTTTTTATTTTCTATTTAAATTAGGATTTGGTATTTTGTGGTGGAGATTTTTTATGTTTAACGAATTTTATTCAACTTTTTTATATAATTTATTATATGCAATATATTTTAACTAATTTTTGGATTATTAAATAATTATATCTATTTTAAATATTCTTTTACAATATGTATTAGTTGAATTGTAAAATATTATATATAATTATAATTTTTTATTTATATTTAATAAAACATTTTGACTTTGGTTTGGTCACAATTGAATTAGTGAATAGTGAATTATTTTTTATTTTAATTTAATAATTGATTCGATTTTTAAAATAATGGTTTGAAAACTTTTGGAAATTTATAAATTTTTATTTAATAATTTAAAATTTTAAAATTTTAAATTAAAATAATTTTTAATATTATCTCAAAATCTCTATAATTGAGTAAAAGTTCAATATTTATTTAAACTTTTTAAGTAGAAGTAATCTTTAACAAAATCCAAGCGCCATAACCCCCTTTTGTCATGTTATTTTTCTCTATCTACTTTATGGCACCTGGACCAAATTAAAAAGGAAAATACCATAGAAAATTAGCAACGTTAAGAATTCAAGAGAGCCAATGGTCAAGCACATATATTGATTTTGATGTCCAAGGTCCTAAAGAGGCAAAAAGGTAAGAAAGGCATTTTTAGTGCAAAAGTGTTGGATGGTGCGCCTCTTAAGACAAGTCTGCAACATTGTGGGGGTAGGGGTGGGGGACCGAAACCCACAATGCATGCATGACAATGATCTCCACTTTGCCTCAGTTCCAGATGGCCAAAACTGTGATTTCTATTATCAATTTTGAAATTGGATCTTAGATTAGAAGATGCTTTGTTAGGTTAAAATTCAATGTAGATGACAATGAAATACATGTTTATTTGCAGACAAGTTCAGTTTATATTTCACTTGTAGTCCTCTTCTTGTTAGGTTCAGGTGTTAAAAAGATGCAGATATGATTTACGGTGGTAACGTGTTAGAACTTCCAATAATACGCAACTGGACTCTCTCCAGTTGTATGGTTAATTGAAGAGGATTTAGTTAGACAAAGAAGAAGAAGAAGAAGCATATTTCACTTTCTTCGTTTTAGTAGTTTCAGGTTTCAAATTGTAAGTTTGAAAATAAAAATAATAATTAGGGGGTCAAAAATTGTAATGATAAGGAAAAAATTATACTTTAAAAATTCTAACTGCATAACATAATTAAAATTGTTAAAGCAATTTTTTCTTAATTATAATTTTTTATCTCACAGTTGTGCTTTTTGTCTTAATTTTGCATTTAAAGCTAAAAAGAAAAAGTAAAAGATGCTTCAAAATAGTTGATTGGATCCTTTTTGGTTATCCGTATGACTGTAGAGGATCTATCATTCAACACAACACCCATGTCCCGTTTGGTGGAAGGAAAAGAAAAAAAAAATCTATTGAATAATCCTATTTAGTACAAATTTTATAAGATTAAAAAAAGAAATAATTTATATTTCATAGGCACATGAATCAATTGTAATTATTATACTTAATTTATACAAAATCTATTATGCCCTTGTGAGCATTACTTTTTCTTTTTTTCCCAATTCCAACACCATTTTTAAGTATAGACAAGATGGTCATTTCCTAGCATTTTTTTTATTTTTATATTATTTTTATCCAATTATACAAATAAAATATTATTTCAATTTCTTTTTATATCATACAAAACGTAATTATTTCATTCTATTTATATTTTTATTTCCTTCTCATTTTCATACTTAATAATTTTGTATATCAAATGAGACAACATAAAATATGATACGAATTTTGTCATATTAAACTTAAAATACATAAGAACACGACATATAAATAATCCAAGTATCTTATAATATTAAAGTAAATTAATTCAACCAAAAAAATGTTAGACTAAAATATTCAAATTATTCATGCACATCCATAAAAAAAAAATTATTTTATCAATATATAATTATTAAAATTCTTTTTTTTGGCAATCATTTGTTTCTTAGCCCAAAAAACAAAAGGCTTATTAACACGTCTACCCACGGTCGAGCATGTATCAACATTGAATCGTGATCGAATATACTAGTGCTTCATACTTGTATACAAACAATCAAACAGAGATCCAGTTAAAACCTCGTTGGCTTAAATTCAAACAATTAAACATATGCAAAATCTCGACAAATTGGCTTTCTTGAAAGACAGCAGAAAGTATCACCAAAGTTTCTGGGTTCTTGAAAACAAATCTTACAGACTGGTCATAACATCTAATAATAAGAAAATTTGTTAGGTGCACATGATGTTACAAGCTTTTGCTTGACCATAAATCGCGCATCGAAGCATGCGGGTGGGTTATTAGGGCATAAATATCTAGATCTTCAAACTGGACATGCTCATGCAAAATAGCAATCGATACAAAAATGAAATAGTAGAAGAAAACAGGAAGGTACTTGATTAAAAGTATCCTGACATGAACCTTTTAAGAGAATCATTCTCCAAAAGCTACCTCAGCGGATTAAGAGTCCAAGATCAATACAAACCTCATTAAAATCCCATACTTTCAGTGCGAGACTCAAGTCTCATACATTGTGATTGGCTCCGAGATTTGGGCCCCCAGGCATCAAGAGAACCAATACAAATGAGAAAAGACCCATTTAGTCTCACAGCAAATAAGCACACAAACATTGATAATAACAATCATGCCACAATTTTAGGGGGAACAGAACTACAGTCATTCTTCAATCTCAATACAAAACAGAAACAAAACAACAGAGTCAATGCCAAACAGCAACTGAGAGTACAATTATGATGTACTTTCTTGTCTTACATGACCTGGATATGTAAAATGACAGCTGTCATTTATTACTTTCCAAGACTTCTTCCCACGAGAAGGAACAAGGAAGGAGAAAGAGACTGGAAGGAGTGCTAATTTATAGAGGGTAGCCAGTAGATTTCAATTATTGCCCCAGCAACACAGCAAAGGTGTCCAACTTACATTCTAGAGTGCAATTCCAAGTTTCTCAACCTCCACCTTGAGTGACTTAAGGTATCTCACAGCTTCATCTAAAACAGTAACAGAATCCATTTGGTCACCACCACCGGGCATGATCCCTCTCAGCACCCTAACCATCCTCTTCATTTCCCGGTGCTTAATTTCAGGACTGCTGCAGCAACCATTGGTGCTGGAAGACTTCCGTACAGAGGACGATGACCTATTCTTCTTTGATTTTGAGCAATAACTGGAGCATGTATCAGATATACTTTCACAATTTTCGTTAGTCCTCGCTGTGCTGACCTCTTCCTCATCATGGTCTTCTAGCTCCTCCCCTTCCAAGCTCAACAATGCATCAATGTCATCAGAATCCTCTTCAAAATAAGATGATAATTCTCCTTCCACAGGATTAACTTTGTTTGTCTCAGAGTCTCGAGTGCAAGTAGCATGAACGTTCAAGCCAGGACCACTAAATTTGTTGGCCATTGCAGGATGGAACATAATTCTGCTCTGCTTCTTGGTCTGATCAAAGATAATGAAATTCTTTGGGCAAACCTCAGAGGGCTGCAGTTCAACTCTTTTGAAGGGAGTTATCTGCCTTGCACTGGCAGGTAAAACTGCATCAAAGGCAGAAACAGGAGGAGCATGCATATAAGTGTCAACTGCTTCATTTGCCAAAGGGAGTACCATCTTTTCAGGGTAAAAATATTTGTGATTCTGCATTGTAAAGTTTGGTTTACTATCAGTAAACTCCCAGCAAGCAATTCTGCTTTGGCTTTTGCAACTGGCAATTATTCTATCTTAAAGCTGGATGGAAGTTGCTAAGGGAAATGTAAAGAAAGAAAGTAGGTACTAAGGTGAGTCCATTTTAACAAAAGATGGCCGCTTCCTCCAATCAACACTTCATCTCTTCTGCAGCCTTCTAATAAGTGATGCCAATACAAGGAAAATACCCCTAAACCAACGTCACTTGATACTAAACTACGTAACAGGTTTTAACAACTGACGGAAATACTCAGCCTGCAAAAGTAAAAGGTGTGGTACCATTAATATGTAATAATACAAGGGAGAAAAAAGTGGTCAAATTGTTGCAGAGACAACTAGTAAAATCAGTGGAGTTTATCTTAGACAGGTTTGATGATTAAAGTTTAGCGTTCAAACTAAAAGCAGCAAAATTTACACAACCCGAATAAACTTAAACCCTATTATAAAGTTATATATTTCAGAACCTTATCCAAACAACGCATGTTGCTCTCTAAAGCCATTATAACATAGAAAAATAATGAAGTTCGCTCAGCCCTTAATGTTCTAAAAACTAATGAAACATAGATACTCTTTTCCTCACAATACACTTATCAAATGTTGATAGCTAGAAGAATTTCCAAGTACAAATTCTGATATACAAAAAGTCATCTGCTATACAAACCCTGCAATATCAGTTCCCCCTCGGAACCCCAAAAAAAGGAAGCAGAAGAATTATTTACCTGGCAAACTTGCATTAGTTGGTAGTGTGCAATGAATCCAACATTCATTTTAATCTGCCCAACTTTTGTCACAGCTTGGTTTCTCTTTATCGTTATTGCAAAGTACATTCTCAATCCTCCCCCACAGTTTTAATAAAGACAAAAACACTAACGAAAGAAGTTCCTTCAGAACCCAATGAGACTTTGCCTACAACAGAAAGAAACCATATAAGGAATACCAGAGGTGATGAAAAAGCAATATCCAACACAGAAGGAAGACATAAGGCTCCATATAATGGTCAGAATGTATGAAACAACCTCAGTTCTATTGTTTCATAAATTCTGTGATAACAAGCCAAAGGATCTATGGAATGTTCCCGGCAAATCTAGAAAAGTTTAGTGATTCCACAATTTCCACTTTCCGCAGCGAACAACAGGCATTAAAAAAGAGTTCCAAATATTAAAGCCATAGAATCCACTCTGGTTAATTTTACATTTCGAATATATGATCTGAGTCAATTCAAATCATATAAGAAAATTTTATGATATAAATTACCATAGCAGCAGATAACTGGGGTTAAAATCTCTCACCTGAATTAATTAAATTACAGAATCACATGAAAGAACACCACCAAGCGAACACAGTTCCCATTGTAATCCACAAATAAGGATGTCCACGGCATCCTGAGGCCCAATCCAGAATATCAGAATAAATACCAAACCTCCGTCCTGAAAGTATAGAGAAGCCTTAATGGAAATAAAAAGGCAATTATGTAGAACAAATAAATGAAATATAATTGACTCCCAATCTAGCTCCAAGAAAATGCATTAAAAAAAAAAAAAGAAAGAATTTTTTTTAAAATACAGTAATCATCCCAGTTTGGATTTAGCAGGCATTATAAGTCAGAAAAACAAAGCCCTCCTCCACAACAATTTAAATGCAATCTCGAACACAAGATTCGTGATTCGAATTTCAAACCCATTAATGTAAACAATATTCTCAGCCAAGAATGGAGTAAATTCCCAAAATTTTGCATACAGATTTGACCCAAGACCATATCAATCAATAAATTTCAGATTAAAAACCCTAGTCACCAGTAAATGCTGCAAGTTTCCCAAACAGAAGATTAAAAGCTCCGAAGAACAAATTATGGGGGGAAAAAACTTCGAAACAAGCATAGATCTTCAAAGCTCGAATACTCAGAGCATAAACCAATCGCATAAACAATTGCTTTCAATAATTCATAATTTTAAACAAATCTTAATAGGTAACAAAGAAACAAACTCAGTCACAAAGACTCAAACTTTCTGACGAAGAAGATCAGGCTTAAACCAAGGCTGAAAAAGATCAATTACACAAAAATTCCACTAGATTTTTGCTGAAAGACGAAGCTCTAGAGAGAGAAAGGATAGAGAGGCAGAGTGAGAGACAAGCCTAGGTATGCATATAACTTTTTTCTTGGTGGTTATAGGGATGTGTGCGAGATTAAGACAGAGAGAGAGGAGTCAAACCCAGACGATGTGAGCCGTTCGATGGGATAAGGGTTCTTCTATGGAAACGCCCTTCCGTGTATCGCGGATGTGATGGTGACCGTTGGATTAGAGCACGCGTGATGTAGGAGTGGGGCCCACGGGTTTTGACGAACGCGTACCTTGGAATAGACTCCTTAGAACTTAGGTTAATTATTAGCTTAATTCAATTCTAAACTCTACTTTATGCTCCCTAACTATAGATTCCATCCACACTAATTGCAATAATTAGTTTGAGTACATGTCATATTTTAAGAAAGGAAAAGATTTTGAAAAAAAAGAAATAAATATTTAAAATTTGTCATAAATAGTAAGTCATAAGTTTCAATATATAATTTGTTATGAATATTTAAATTGTTGTGATATGTTGGTGTGGTGTTTCTGGGGAGTTGGACATCCCCCCTTTGGGTCAATGAATATAATTAGTCCATTTGGGGTCACAATACAATACTTTGACTTTTATGGGTCACAGGGAGCACGCCCAATTTTTGACGGACATAGAAATATTTATAGATATTAATTTTATTTTAAGTAGATGACATAAATTTATTTTAAATTTTATTAAAATTACACAGATTTTTTTTTTAAAAAATATATAAATTTCTTTTAAATAAAATATTTTAATCTAATTTTTAAATTTTTAATTAAAATTACTTCTATTAATCTAAATAAATATTTTTTTAAAACTAAAAAATTAAGTAGAGAGTATTTTGATCAAAAAATTAAAATTAAACTAAAATATAAAATAATTTTTTGTTTCAAGAACTGTTTGTATATATTTTAAAAATAAACATGAAATTTACATAATTTTAACAAAATTTAAAAAAAAATTGTATAATTTACTCTTTTATTTTTTTAACACATGAAAAAAAAATTAAAAACCTCTATATCACCTTCGTCTTTCACATCCAAATCAAACTTATTAGCTGTCAATTTTACATTATTTGTTTTTAGTTTTTAAAATTTATGAGTTTAATATACTCAAAAAATTTATTTTAATAATATTTTTACTCTTTTCGCTCATGATATATATTTTGCTTTAAATTTTGTTAGTAATGTATTTTGTACTGCTTTTTTAATGATTAATATAGTGCCTATGGATTTATTGAGTAATATGTCTTAGAAATAGAGTGATGTGACATATTTAAATAGTATCAATTTTTTAACACCAAAATTTACATCATTAGATACCTCATTGTAATGTCATTAAGGAAATCACCGGATAAATAACATCTCTTTCTTTAACAGAAAATGGCCACTTATTATCAAATTGTATCAAAAGCCTTGGTAGACTAGTGAGCTTGACTCACACTAGTCCTTTTTAATAATAATAATAATAATAATAATAATAATAAAAATAAATAAATAAATAAATAAATAAATAAATAAATAAAATTTATTCCAATTTCTCAATTTATAAGAAGTATAAACCACAATCAAATGAAGAATTAAATTGAACATGAATTTGGTTCTTATCGTACAGTACATTATTTAATATATAAAGAATGGATAAGTCGTAGATAAGTCATCTATATTGCGGCTCATACGGGACTACGTGTCAACCATTATTTTATGTTCGTACATGTACAGACGCATACTGTTCATGATTTTTTTTGACCTTGTAATTTGCGGGGGAAAGTAACTAGTTTTAGTAAATAAAGCGTAGACGCTGTAATTTTGTAAGCATTTAAAAGGAATAATTTGGCATAATTATAATTACAAAGCAACAAATTGAAAATTGGTTATGTCTGATAAAATGGTAACTTTTGGTGATATTCTTATCCGTGGCAATAAATATATTTAACTTTGATTAACTGAATTCATTTTTATTTTAGTAGATTAATTAATATTGACATTATCTTATGAGAACATCATTTTTTTTTGAAAATAGGCTATAAGACCATAATCTAGTTAATTAGTGAAAGATTTAAAATTTGCATAAGTCACAAGGGAGGTAAAAAGAAAAGAAAATAAAAGAAATGGTTTGTGCTGTTTCTTAAATCTTATAGAAGTTGAATTATTTAGGAAAAAATCATAGTTAAAGATCTCAAATTACAGATATTTATATTAAATGATTTTAAAATTTAAAATTATTTTGAATGATTTTAGAATTAAAAAATTTAACTTGTAGTTTTAAATTATAATTTTTTTATATAATTTAAAATTTTGGTAAAAAATTTTTAAAATTAATTTTAAATTCTAAAATTTTTTGATATAAATATTTTCAATGAGAGGTATTCAACTTTAACTTCCCCTATTCAGGATTTTAAGCTTCCACTAGGCAGAAACTCAGTGGGTTATTAGTCACTAACTTGAAATTTACTTTATGTATAAAATTAATGGCAAGGCCCTCTCTTGCTTTTTTCTTTTTTTTTTGACAAATGGATGAGCCAATTAACAAACAAATATATATATATATATATATATATATGAAGCTTTTTATGCTTATTGTCCCCTAAAAGACCAATTTATCATGAGTGGAAGGAGAATTCTTCATGTCTTCTCTTTTTTAAAAAGGTATCCAATTGAGATATATACCGAATAGCATCTGTGAGAAATTAGTTTTCCTAGCTCTATATATTCCATAACTTTTTCGGATAATATTTATATAGACACGTCAATCAATGTTTATATATAATTTAAGAGATTTTATCATATTAAAGTTATGCTTTTTGTGGTTGATTTTTAATTATTTGTAAGTGCAGTCCATAATAACGCAATAGATACTGTTTAACTAAAAAAAAAGTATATTCTTGATTTTTTTTCCTTTTTGGTATAACCTCAGCACCTATTATGTTATTATTAATAGACTTCACCCACAAATAAATTAAAATAATAATAAACGATTACTTTAATAAGATAGAGTTCCCTAATCATGTATAATAAATACTAATTGATGAGTCGCTCCAAAACAAAAATGATTCTATATGCCATGGCTTATCTTTATACTTTTAGTCCAAAATGCTTTGTGATGCTAGTATGATGCTCCCTGTCCACGTAAAAGCAAATTAAGGCCAAAATTTTTTTTAAAAAAAAGAAAAAAAATGCAAAGACCAATTCTTTGCCTCCACAAATAATGGTCAAGTTGCTTTGCCATGCTCATAGAAATAATAGAATGTGCCCCCACTTCTTACTTTTAGGTGTTTAATTGTATGCCTCAAGGGAGAAAATATACAGTGCCAGTCATTGTTTAAAAAATTAGACTAGACCAATTAAATCAAATGAGAAATTAGTAAATTAGTTCATTGTCTCATTAAAAAAAATTCTTTTATTAAAATTAATTTTAATATATTTTTAAATAAATTAATTTAAGTAGTGCAATCATAATTTAATTATGATTGAATTATTAAACCGTAAATCCTTCTTTTAGTTTAGTAATTGTTCTAATTTTTAAAACATTAGTGTCAATATTGACGCATTTTATTCACTAACTCAAACATATTGATCAGCCATGACAAAAAGGAAACGGCCAAAACCTTACTTCTCTAAAAGGAATATATATATATATATATATATATATATATTAATTAGCACTTTGGCAGGCTATGTAACTATTTTACTTTTCTTCTCTCCAATAATTTACCATTACAGTTCATCAGATACAAATGATAACTTTCTTCTTCTTCTTTTTATATTTTTATTTAATAAAAATATATTGAAATAACTCCTCTTGGTGTCTATATTGCAATTACTGAAGTTGGGTGTTTTACTTTTTAAGCATAGATGCATCCATGATAACCTGCAAGATAATATAATGTGTGGTGTTATAACCATGGCAAAAATATTATAATTTAGAATCTATAAAACACAAATATTTTAAAAATAGAGTCACATTGTAATTGGTATTTGTCTAACACACATGTACTAGTTAGATGCAATATTTTAAATCACATCTAAACACTATATTTTATTGTGTCATGTATTGTATAGGGGTGGACATTTTGAGCTCGATCCACTGAACTAAGGAAGCCCTATCCTATTTAATTAAAATTTGGAATCTACATTTAAGCCCGTGAAATAAGATTGTACACATTTTTAGGCCTGTTTTTAAAATTTAAATTAACTGAATCTTATTAAAGTTTTTTGTTAAATTGTATTAACTAGGATTGGGTGAAATCGGATTAAGGCAATTTAAGGTTAAAAACGAGACAAGATTTAGGCTCACATTTTAAATTTTAAAATGAACTTAAACTTTAATAATATGGATTATTATCAGGGCTAGATCCGGCCTAAATCTAAATACCTCTGCGTCTCTATTATTCGTGCTTGTTAAGTAAAAAACAAATTGTTATGGAAAGTGAGAAATTGACTTACTTGGATCAGTGATGACAAGGAGGCCAGAGTTAACAAAATCACAATCTCCTTTTCCAACGTTTCTATACCAGAGATTCATGGCAAATGAAGCATGATTCATGAGAGTGTTAGGGTAAAAGCATGACCCATTATTCTGTATATCTGAACAATTAAATCTGCTGCAAACAAAGTCAATGTTTGATTGCAGCAAAGCATTATTGGTTCCTGGCTTAGCCACACACCACGAATCCTGCAAATCAATACATATATGACAGTCATTTTTCAGCTATCTTAAAGTTGAAACATACTATGCATAAATATCAAGTTTTAGTTTTCGTAAGAGTTCAATGCTTACTTGGGGCCCCTCTAATGGATGAGTTGCACCTGTTAGAAGCATCAAATTTCAGCAGTGATGACATTTTAAGGAAATAACACTTTGAAACACAACTTAATTTAAAGATTCACCAAAATTTTCACTTTCTACTAAATTAAGACCCAATTTTGCTACTGCAAAGTTTACATAGAGCACTGGATTTCATGTTATAGTGAGCAGTTCTGGGCACCTTTAGAACTAGCAATCTATACACTATGGCATTTTATTATGGGTAAATTATAGTTAATCTATATGATTTGGCTCAGAATCTGTGACTCCCCCACGGTTTGTAGTTCATCGTTCAACTCCTCTATAATTATTAGCCCAACAAAAAAATCTTATAATTTGTTTCATTATCACTTAACGTGCTGTGATTTTTTATCTTTAAGTTTAATAGATATAATAATCTGGTGAGCATTAAAGCCGTAGACAAAGTTATTGATGAAACTATATTTCTCCTGTACCATGAAATGTTGAAAATATTACTAAAGCAGATATTTAACAATGAAATATTCATCGTTTTAAAATTTACATGATTTTTTCATTAACATTTGGATGTAAAATGTTAAATGGTGGTTAAGTAGTAACTAAACGAATCAAGGATGATGAATTATGCACTTTAAACCACAAGACAAACTAATTTTGGACCAAAAGATGAGTAATAAATTAAAATTTACCCTTTTATGTTTAGCCACTAATGATAAGAGTAAGACAGTTCTCAAAGTCATGACAAATATATAATAGCGCTACATACCACCCTCATATATGCAGCTACCATAGCCTGCAAAGCAATAGAAGTATAAAGTTTAAAAAATCGAAAACAAGAAGCAGAAATCAATAATTCGTTGTTAGAATTCACATGGTATATAGAGTGAAAATTGCATTTACTTACTTGGATCAGAAACAGCAATGAGACCAGTATTGGTGAAATTACAGTCCCATTTGTTCCTTCCTTTGCTTTGATAGTAAGTATTCATAGCAAAGGAGGCTAGCTGTTGAAATGTATTTGAGAAGGAGCACACACCTCCTTGTGTACAGTCAACCTGTCCACATGCATAGTCTTGGTTTGCCCTTAGTGAGCCATCAGAAACCCAAGGTTTTGCCACACACCAAGATTTCTGCAACAAATTGAGCATAATCCACAATGACAAGAAGTTAGCTCTCAGAGATCAATACTATATTTATAACACGATAAAGTATGTAGTATTTTGATGTAATTTGAAGTGTTATGTAATATTTAGATACATATATGATTTACAATACGGTATAACTGTTTTAAAGTAATAATGCTTCATAACAAGAAGGTCTTTTTCTACCCTTGTCAAATGGGACTTGAGTTACCTGAGTTTTCGCTGGTACAAAAATTCTCTCTGCAAATGTTATATATGAATTCATGGATCAAAATCAAATGGGAAATAAAGAAAGGGAAATTGTTGGAATATTTCAAATTTATTGCAAGAGGCTAATGGCAAATGCATTAATAACATATAGTATAAGAAGTTTTCATTTCATTTCATTTCATTTTTTTTATTAAGAATTGAAATCATATAGTATGAGAACTAAGTAGTAGAACTTGTCACCAGACCTACTGACCTACTATTCCAACCTCGGGTTCATATTCTAATGCAAATATATCCCTTTTTTTTCCCCCAAATTTTGAGCTACACATCGTTGTTCAGAAGATCCTTATCAGAACCTTAAGCAATCTATTGGTAATTTTAATTTTAAAAAATGGTTAACAAAGAATTATCAACATCCAATTGGTCTATTTTCTGTACATAAAAACACGGTATAAACATTATTTCTTTATGTATGGAGGGAGACATTAGACTTCAGGCTGAGTTTAGCTTTTACTTTGCATAAAATTTTGTCGATGTTAAACTAAATTCCTTTGAAAATTAACAAAAATAAAGCTTGCAACCACGTGCATTATTTAATCAATTGTCCTTCTTCATTAGTCCATAGCATAAACTACTTGATGAATCATGTTTATAGAATAACTTTGTGAAAAAAAAAAAAAAGAAGTCACACAGAGAAAGTGAGACAAACATACCAGAGAAAATAAGTAAGCTTAGAAGAAACAGGACAGGGCGTGATAAGGTGATCATTTCACCCATATCTTCTAAACAATATCAAGAAGGCAATGGTATGAGAGAATAATAGGTTTTATATAGATATATAAGAGTGTATATATATATATATATATATAGAGGTTTCCATTGCATGTATTATTATCTTCTAACCTACCACACACCCAAATCCGCCAATTTTGTTAAGGAAGTTACATTACCTAAGAATCTTTGGCTTCAAATAACTTATAGGTGGTGGATCATATATTTGCATCTATAATCAATGAGCATTAATTTTGTGTTATAAAATTTACAAAATTAAAATGAATATATGAAACGTCATTCTTTGATAGATCTGAGATCTCATTCTCTCTCACACACACACATAGATTCTCTCTCTCTCTCCCTCTCTCCCTCTTTCACACACGTGCGCATGCACACACATTTCCTTTAACTGGAAATGCCTAGTCACAACATTGCACCTTATAACTGCCCTCCTGTGCACATAAACGAATCAAGATCTACCATACACAAATGTGAGCAATGCAATGTGAATGCAAGTAATCTATACCTAAATAGATATATGGACTCTCAAATTTTTATTTTTGGCCAACCATATAAAATTTTAGAGGTCATTTAATATACAAAAAGTTATATATGAAAATAAAAAGAAAAAATGAATAGAATGAATAGAAAATAATTTTAGTATTTTTATTTTTAAAAAATAAAATAAAAATTATTGACTAATAATTATAAAACATAATTGATATTGTAAATAAAGAAGGGTTTATTATTATTATTATTGTTCAATTAATGGTAGGAGAGAAATTAGGCTTTTGGAATGAAAATCATTATATAAGAAGCCTGAATAGCCAAGAAAACGGATCCCTTTGCGCAAACAGCAAAGGACCAAAGTACGAGACGCAAGTGAGAGACTTAAAAGTCACACTAAACAAAGAACAGTACGATGGAGGAAAAGGCTCCACAAAAAAGCAGAAATAAGAGATGCGATCTGAGAGCCTGCTCCTTTTCTCGTTCAAGAACTTGTTTGAATAGGAGGAAGTCTACTAATCGTGAAGCTGCCATTTTTGCTGCCTTGTGAGCTATCTTTTGGTTGCTTCGGGATCCAGGTGAATGACTACTTTTCCATTTTTTTTTTCTCTTGAACTTGCTTGATCACATCTCTTAGTCTCCTCTGTTCATCTTGCCATAAGCTTCCATTGCCACTTTTTAATCTACTTAGATACAAAGATTAAGCTAACGAGAAGTTGTTTTATAGACATATCAAATTACTCTTCACTGGGATCAAACTGACATTTAACACTAAAATTGTTTATTTTCCTTAAAATTTGACTGTAAAATATCACATGGTTACTGAATGACGATTGAACAAATCACACATAGGTGTTATGTGATTTCAGATATGGAATTTCATATATGAACCAACTCCATTTCAATGTAATGCAAAAAACTGTATTGAATTCTCTCTGCAAATGTTATATATGAATTCATGGATCAAAATCAAATGGGAAATAAAGAAAGGGAAATTGTTGGAATATTTCAAATTTATTGCAAGAGGCTAATGGAAAATGCATTAATAACATATAGTATAAGAAGTTTTCATTTCATTTCATTTCATTTTCTTTTATTAAGGATTGAAATCATATAGTATGAGAACTAAGTACTAGAACTTGACACTAGACTTACTGACCTACTATTCCAACCTCAGGTTCATATTCTAATGCAAATATATCTCTTTTTTTTCCCCAAAATTTTGAGCTACACATTGTTATTCAGAAGTTCCTTATGAGAACCTTAAGCAATCTGTAGGTAATTTTATTTTCAAAAAATGGTTAGCAAAGAATTATCAACATCCAATTGGTCAATTTTCTATACACAAACACATGGTGTAAACATTATTTCTTAATGTATGGAGGGATACATTAGATCACAGGCTGAGTTTAGCTTTTACTTTACATAAAATTTTGTCGATATTGAACTCAATTCCTTTGAAGATTAACAAAAATCAAGCTTGCAACTCGGTCCATTATTTAATCAATTGTCCTTCTTCATTAGTCCATAGCATAAACCACGTGATGTACCATGTTTATAGAATAATTTTGTCAAAAAAAAAAAAACTCAACACCAGAGGAAGTGAGACAAACATACCAGAGAAAAGAATTAAGCTTAGAAGAAACAGAACAGGACATGATAAGGTGATCATTTCACCCATTTCTTCCAAACAATATCAAGGAGGCAGTGGTATGAGAGAAAAATAGGTTATATATATGTATATATATTTATGGAGAGGTTTCCATTGCATTTGTTATCATCTTCTAACCTACCAAACACCTAAATCTACCAAATTTGTCAAGGAAGTTACATTACCTAAGAATCTTTGGCTTCAAATAATTTATAAGGTGGTGGATCATATATTTGCATCTATAATCAATGAGCATTAATTTTGTGTTATAAAATTCAGAGTTAACATAAATCTACGAAACTTCATCCTTTGACAGATCTGAGATCTCATTCTCTCTCTTTCCTTTCCTTTAGCTGGAAATGATTAGTCACAATATTACACTTTATAGCTGCCCTCCGATGCACATAAACGAATTAAAATCTACCGTACACAAATGTGACCAATGCAATGTGTATGCAAGTACTATACATATAAATACATATATAGACTCTCAATTTTTATTCTTTTACACCAATGCTACATAGACGTTTAATGATTGTTTGATACACAAAAAATTATATATAAAAATAAAAAATAAAATGAATAAAAAATGACTCTCTTGTTAAAAATAGATAAAAACTATTGACTTATAATTATAAATATGTAATAGGCATTGTAAACAAAGAAGGGTTTATTATTATTATTATTCAATTAATAGTAGGTGAGAAATTATACTTTTGGGACAAAAATCATTGTATAAGAAGCCCAAACAACGAAGAAAGCAGATCCCCTTTGTGCAAACAGTAAAGGGCTCAAACTAGAAGACACAAGTGGGAGACTTGAAAGTCACACTAAACAAACAATGGAGGAGCACACTACACAGAAAATTAGGGGTGTTCATCAGGCTTTTGGGCCCGGTGGGCTTGGCCCTGCTCGGTCAAATAGGGTTGGGCACACAATTTTTTTTTTAAATTTAGGGCTGGGTTGGGCCACAAAATCGAGTTGAGCTGAGCATCGGATCAACTCTTAGGGCAATAAGGGTTCGATTCGGCCCTAAAAATAAATTTATTTTAAAAAAAATATTTTTTTAATGAAAAGTTATATCAAAATTTTAATTTTTTTAAGAATAAAATATAATTTTGTAAAAACTTATATACAATTTTTTTAAGTATTATTTATAATTTTTATGATAAATTTAGGTTGTCTCTAAGAGATATATTAATATAATCCAAATCCAAAAAAATATATTTTTTATAAATATTTATATCAAAATTTTAATTTTTTAAAGATAAAATGTAATTTTATAAAGATTTATATAATTTTTTTAAAAGTCATTTTATAATTTTTATAATAAATTTAAAAAAAAATCGGCCCGCCCAATTTAACCCGACCCGACCCGATATTAAATTGGGCTGGGCTTGGGTTAGGGCTGAGGCAACGGGCTTCAATTATGAAACCCTTCTAAAATCAGGTCGGGCATCGAGCATGGCCAAAACCCTGCTTGGCCCGGCCTATATACATCCCTACAGAAAAGAGATACGATATGAGAGGCTACTATTTTTCTCTCTCAATAACTTGTTTGAATAGGAGGAAGTTTGCTAATTGTGAAGCTTCCATTTTTGCTACCTTGTGAGCTATTTCTTTAGCTTCCCTTGGGATCCAAGTGAATGACTACTTTCTCTTTTTTCTTGAACTTGTTGGATCGCACCTCTTAATCTCCATTGTTCATCTTGCCATTGCAAGCTTTAATCGTCACCTTTTAATCTACTTAGATACGTAGATTAAACTAATGAGAAGTTGTCTTATAGACATATCTAATTACTCTTCACTAGGATCAAATAGACATTTAGCACTAGGATTAAAATTTGACTGTAAAATATCACTTGGTTATTGAATGTTGATTGAATGAATCAAATGTAGGTGTATTGTGATTTCAAATATGGAATTTCATATATAAACCAACTCAATTTCAATGTCATGCAAAAAACTGTATTGAAGATTTTAAAGGCTTGAAGTTTTTGAAGCAAAAACAAGACACAAGCTCTGAAGGAACCAATTTCATTTTGTATATGTATTCCAAATCTGAATTCCCCCGACTCATGAACTACTAAAAATGAAAGAAAGCCCACCACTTCAGGCCAATGTATTTAAACTTCCAACAACACTGATGAAGAGTAACAATGATGAAGAGGATCGAGAAGGAAAGTGCATTAAGGAAGAAAGTGTTGCAATACTGCGTATCAGGGGCCTCCAGCTGCATTGAACCTGTTCGTTTTGGGGGATTTATCGGACGGCTAGGATCATGCAAGTTGAATTAGGTTGGAGAGGATGAATTGAAAAGAAAGGCTTGGATGATTATCACTGAGGCACAATGAAAAGCTTTTATATAGTGTGAATGATAGGGTGCTAGCTCACTAATTTACAATTGAATGAAAAATTGAATAAATACAAAATTGTTACAATAGAAATAACCAGCTAACACCACGTGAATCATGTTTTGCAACCTTCACCAAGCTTCTTGATACTAGAGATAATGGACTTGGGCTTCACATCTCTTAAACATTCTACATTGGAATGATGTGGGCCATGATCCGCAACATCCCCCCTCAAATGAGAGGGTCCAAGAGTGACATTGAGTTTGGATCTAAGACTGAGAAGTCGTGGAGTAGGCAAAGCTTTAGTTAAACAATCATCTAATTGATCATCAAAGGGAACATAGCAAACATCAAGAGTCTTGGTGAGAAGATGGTGTCAAATAAAGTGAACGTCAACCTTAATATGCTTTGTGTGAGCATGAAAAATGAGATCAAAAGTAAGAGAAATAGCATCGATATTGTCACACCAAATGACAGATGGTGTTGAACAAGGAAATCCAAGCTCAATGAAAAGAGATTGTAGCCACAATAACTCTGATGTAGGATGGGCAAGAGAATGGTATTCACACTCAATGGTAGAATGAGCAACAATTGTTTGTTTCTTAAAAGACCAAGAAATAAGAGAGTCTCCTGTGAAAACTAGAGAGCCACCAGTAGACTTGCGATTATCAGGGCAAGAGGCTTAATCAACATCCAAATAGGCATATAAATCAAGAGAAAATGATGCTTTAAGATGTAAACCCAAGCAAGAAGTGCCTTGGAGATACCTAAGCAATCACTTGACAACCTACCAGTGTGTCATGGTGGGAGAACTCATAAATTGACTAAACTTGTTGACAGAATAGCTAATGTCTGGGTAGGTTGTGGTGAGGTTTTGAAGTGTACCAATAGTTTTATGATATAGAGTAGGATTATTGAAAAGAGCACCATCAAATTTTGATAACATAACTCCTGTAGCAATTAGTGTAGTTGCTGGTTTAGCATCAATCATATCACATTTAAGCAAAAGATCATAAACATATTTTTCCTATGTTAAATAGAATCTAGAGGAGTCTTAGAACACTTCAATCCTAAGGAAATAATGTACAGATCCAAGATACTTGAGGGAGTATAGATTATGTAGCTTAGTAATGAATTGAGTTAGGCTAGAGGAATTGCTACTAGTTACTAGAATGTCATCAACATAAATTAAAATCAAGATAATCTAAGTTTTATCTCTATAAAAGAAAAGTAAAGAGTTAGACTTGCTGTT
This sequence comes from Erythrophleum ivorense, assembly GCA_026724425.1. Taxonomy (NCBI): domain Eukaryota; kingdom Viridiplantae; phylum Streptophyta; class Magnoliopsida; order Fabales; family Fabaceae; genus Erythrophleum; species Erythrophleum ivorense. The sequence goes on from JAIUCV010000003.1 coordinate 10,394,441, forward strand.
TGTAAATCCCTAAGAGATTAAAGTATCCTTGAGATGCTCAAACCAAGCTCTAGTAGCTTGTTTGAGACCATACAAGGCCTTTGATAGCTTACACACATACTCAAGTCGACTAGGATCAATGGACCCATTAGGTTGGGTTATATACATTGTCTCATGAAGAATGCCATTAAGAAAAGCATTATTAATGCCAAGCTACCTTGTTTCCCATCGTTTTGAGGCTACCTTTGTCATAACTACCCAAATTGTTGATGGTTTGATCACTGGACTGAAGGTCTCCCCAAAATCAATATCAGGCTCTTGATGACAACCGTTTGCCACTAATCATGCTTCATAACGATTAAGTGAGCCATCTAAATTAAGTTAGGTTTTGAAGACCCACTTGTTGCCAACAATATTGAATTGTGGTTGAGGAGGCACTAAAGTCTAAGTATTGTTATGTAAAAGAGCATCATACTCACTTTTCATAGTTGAAAACCAATGAGAGGATTTCATGTCTTCAGTGATAGTTTTAGGCTCGAGAAGACTTAGACAAGCTCGTTGAGCAACTCTAACATATGGTTGCTAGGTTTAAAAATTTCACTTTTTGATCTAGTGACCATCGGATGTGTTAAGATAATAGGAGGAGGTGGTGTTGATTGATCACTAGAGGTGGAGCTATCAACAGAAACAACAAAGGGTGATCGTGGCCTTTGTGATGGGGCAGAGGAATCATCAGACGAGTCTAAACGTGCAATAGAAGAATGCTCAAGAAAAGGTAAGCTATTTTGTGAAATTGAAGGAGTTGTGAAGCTTTATTTGAGTGTAGATTAGTCCATGCTAATAAATACTCATTACCAGCTAGCACACAGGAAGTAGTAGAGTTTGTAGTAGTAGAAAGAGCAAACTGATTGGCAAAAGGAAATTCTTGTTCATTAAAAACAACATGGCATAAAATATATATTATGCCAGCAAAGTTCATGTATTTATAACCTTTATGACTACCACTATATCCCATGAAGATACATTTTTCACTATGCCACTGAAACTTATTTCTATTATAAGGTTTAAGACATGGGAAACATGTGCAACCAAAAACCTTAAGTTTGTCATATTCAGGAAGCTTATGAAATAGGACTTCATAGAGAGACTTGTTACTTAGAATTGGTGTAGGCAGTCTATTAATGATATGAATAGCTATTGAGAAAGCCTCCCACCAATAATGAATAGGCATATGAGCTTGTGCTAATAGATTTAGTCCTATTTCCCCAATATGTCGATGTTTTTTCTCAACTCTACCGTTTTGGGCAGAGGTATGAGTACATGGATGTTAAGCTAATATACCAAAATCATTCAAGGAAGGGGTAAGACTCCTAAATTCTCCGCCCCAATCACATTGAACAGCCTTTATTTTCTTGACAAACTAGTTTTCTACCATTTTTTCAAACTATACAAAAGCATTATAAGTCTCACTTTTTATTTTTAAGGATGAACCTAGGAAAATCGACTATAGTCATTTAAGAAACAAATATAATATCTATGGGCAGCAGTAGAAGATATAAGGGCAGGGTCCCATAAATCCATATGAACCAACTTAAGAACTGAAGATGCACATAAGAGAGAAATAGGAAAAGGCAATGTATGAGATTTTCCATATTGGCAGGCATCGTAAAATTCAATAGTTTCATTAGATGTCAATTTCTGATTACACTCATTCAAGATTTTTCTTATTGTTTTCTTAGAACAATGGCCCAGTTTCTAGTGCCAAATTTGAAAAGTAGAAACAAAAGCATATTTAGCATCATAATTCTTATTGTTGGAGAGACCTCTTTCTTTTAAAAACTTTGGTACTTCATAGCCTTTCAGAGAGTATCCCTTGTAGAAGAATTTGGTTAGTGAGTTTGTCCTTAACAATACAATAATAAGAATAAAAAATGATTAGTACTAGATTATCCTTGAGTAAGCAAGAAACACTAATTATATTCTTTTTGATTTTTAGAACTACTAAAAGATCTTTGAATAACTAGGGCTTAGAACAATTGCAGGGTAATAAAGCCTTTGCAAATTTAGTAACGTGGAGTCACTGACCATTACCTACAATCATGTGTCCTGGGTCATTAGTGCTTGGATTCACACCCTTTCCATCATATTGATTAGTAACATGGCTGGTGGCCCCACTGTTAATGTACCAAGCTGGGTCACTAACTGTATCGAGAGTGGCAACAAAAACAAAGGAATCACTACGTTGACCAACTGATCGAGTATAACTCTTGTCAAATCGATAATGGCACTCAATTAAAGTATGGCCTTGGCGATTGCAAACTTGACAAGAGATGGGTTGACTGGACCTCCTATATTGTCCTCTGCCTCATTCTCCTCTCAGAGTAGCACCATGATGACTCAAAAAATTTCTCCAAATTTCCTTATTAAATTGTCTAAAACCAGTAGACCTTAAGGCAAGATTTGTAAAAGAATTACTCACAGAGGTAATGGATGGGCGATGAATCTGGTTCAATCTACTCTCATATGTGAGCAGCTTTGCTTATAGTTCCAGCCATGTGGTATTTTCCTTCTAGATAATTTGAACAACAATAGGAGTGTACTCTACGTCAAGCCAAGCAAGCGTCTGTACTACAAGATCATTTAATGCAACAGGACTTCCTACAAGAGTCAAATTATCAGATAGCACTTTTATATGATTGAGATATTCCTTTATTTTTTTGATTTCCTTTTTGAGATCTTTGAAATTCACTCTTCAGCTCGATAATATGCGATCTGGTTTAGGTGCCAACAAGCTCTTGGACAACTTTCTAGAGCTCAGCAGAGGTTGTGCAATGGAGAACTTGCATTGCGATCTCAGTGCTCATGGTTCCTCGAAGCCAGTTAACAAGCAATTGATCTGTGCCAACCCAGTGTTCATATTCTGAGTTCATGACAATATCACTGTCGGTAGTGGTGAACTTGGGAGGGCACCGCTTTGCTCCTAATAAATATCCATCTAAGTGATGACCATGAGCTGTAGGTAGAACCATAGATTACCAGAGAAGAAAGTTGGTTCTGTCCAACTTGACAGACTTGACCTAATTGAGTGAGTTAAGTAATGGAATCATTTTTCCTGTGGCTTGCATAATTGATGTATTGGTATGTGATTGTGATGGGCACTTGCCAAAAGAAGCGACAAGGAAGGAAGAAGTGGAAATAAATGAGGTGTTTGACTTTGGGTCCATGGCAGCGAGTGATGGCTTTGATACCAAGTTGAATTAGGTTGGAAAAGATGAATTGAAAAGAAAGGCTTGGGTGATTATCACTGAGGCACAATGAAAAACTTTTATACAATGTAAATGATAGGGTGCCCGTTCATTAATTTACAACTAAATGCATAAATAAATAAATACAAAATTGTTACAATAGAAATAACAAGCTAACATCACGTGAATCATGTTTTGCAATATCAAACTTTTGGATACTAGAGACAATGGACTTGGGCTTCACATCTCTTGAATGTTGTACATTAGAATGATTTGGGCCATGATCCACAACAATGCAAGATGGACAATTGACTAATTTATTCATTTTATTTAAAACATCAACTTGTGTTTGCTCCTTCTTTCACATTAATCATACCAAATTTCATCCCCTCAGATGGTATACATGGTTGCAAATAAAGCTTGAATGCTCATATATCAATAATAGTAGTTTAGTTTATAAAGCTATCGGATTTGCTTCATCTTCACTCCTTACTTTCCATCGTTCTAAATATTAGTGAGAAAGTCACATTTATTGTAAAAAAAATTACAAAATCGTGGCTTAAATGTGTAAAGAAGACTTATAAAAATCTCCATAAAAGAGTAGATTAGATAAGGAACAATTTAATAGTCAAAAGTATAGGAAGATTAAAAAATTATTAACAAAATTATTAAAAAATTTAAATTTAAATTTAAATGATTTTTTTTAAATATGACATACGATAAATTTCTATAACATTAATTAATTAATTAATGTAATTGACTCCCTGATAAAAAAAAAACTTATTGTTCTTCCTTCCCATTTCTTTTTACTGTATATAGTGTTTGCTTGTTGGATTTACTACTTACCCAATATTTACTGATGATATGTTTTTAGTTGTAACACAGATACAGCTGACCCAATGTTTATTGCTTCCGGCTTTTTTTTTTTTAAGGATAAATTACAGTTTACCCTTTTATGGTTACCTTGAAATTAGTTTGCCTCTGATTTAAACATGCCTCATTCAACTATTTTGTAATTTATTTTGCTACCACTTAATTAACCTATGATTATTTTTAATTGTAACCAACCAAAATAATCATGAAAGTTAAAACAATCTTTATGGTGAAAAGTATCTTTTTTTTATAATTTAAATAATTTTAGAGTCTGTTAATATACATTTTATTACTAAGATTAAACTGATATTTCATAGTCGAAACTGTCCAGTTAACCCTTCAGAACACGAAAATATTCAACATATAAAGTAAAACTATGAAATATATTATTCATCGTTTATATTCACATGCATGCTTATATTCGTTAAAATTTGGATACAAAATATCAACCCTCCTGAAGAAACTCCTACTTGCATTGTTAATTTACTTTTCGACGATTAATGTTGTTACTCTTGGAGTAAGTGTTGTGTAATTTGGGCTTCCATCCCTTTTCACTAAAACAGGAATATATATATATATATATATATTTATATAAGGTGGTTATATAATAATTGAACAAAATATATTGATATATATTTTCTCCCAAACCAAACTCAATGTTGAAAAAATAAGAGCAAATTGACCGATTTGACGGGAAAACTGATGAAAAAATCACTGGCCTAATTTGGTTAATCCATTAACCATTGAAGTAAAAAAATTAGTTAAAAATTAGTAAATCCAATAAAAACGACTCAGATCAATGGATTGGCGATTTTGAAGTTTTTTTTTTGGAATTTTTTTTGATACAAAACATTTCGTTTGGCTTTTTTTTTTTGGTGGCAAAAGGCAACACGTTGTGAAGACTTATATTTTGGTTTCCACTTACCTTTCTTGTCCTCGGTTCTGTGAATGCATTGTGCCTTTCCTGCCGTCTCCTCTGTTCTGCCGTTTTCGAAGGATTGAAGACGAAGCTTGCCGAAGAAGACAAAAGGAGATGGGAGTCGAAGCAGGGTGAAAAAAGATCGAGAGAAAATCCAGAGGTAAGTTCTTCTTGATTTTTCTTTTGAGTAGCTGGCTTCGATTCTGAATAAAGGGTTTCAGATGAATTTACAGAGGACATATTCCTGCCTGCGGTGCCACACCATAATTAATACCCTTTTTTTTCCATTTTGTATTCTCCTTTCACAGTTAATTGGAATCCAAGCACGAAAGAAAAGTAATGAAAACTAGTTGGTAATTAGAAGGCTACTGACACTGTTTTTTACTTTGCCAAAGATGGAGATATCAGCATAAAAAAAGGGTAGTTATTTGGCATCTTTGGAATGTCAAACTATATTCTTTGTGGTTACTACTATTTTGTATTAATTCAAATTTAGACTTAGTTGTTAAAACATGTCTGTTTCCATGGCAAATAAACCAGAAGACAAGTAACTGATGCAGAGGTAGAGAGATAAAACTAAGAATAGCTACAGGGTTGTTTAGAAGCAAGTTTCCGCTATCTCTGTTTTCTTCTTTGTTTGCTTGCTAAAGATTTATGCGAGCTTAACTTTACCTTCTAGTCATAAATAATTGAGTGTTTCTGAATCTTTCTTCATTTCTCATAACTATTCTCTGTAAGCGTTATTTCTTATGCTATTCTGCACAGAGATTCTTAGCAGGCTCTAGACGTTTGAGCACTTTTTTGTGACTTTTGCATAGTTATTTTCTTTTCTCCTGGCTATTTTGTTTTTCTCGCTTTTATTTTTTCATTGGATTGATTAAAGAAATTTTGGGAAGTTCAAATTTTAAGGAAGACTCTGTCAAAATTTTTAGAAAAGTCATTTGTGATTAATGATGTTCAACCAGAATGATTATAGTAGTTCTAATTGGTGCTATTGTTTAGTATTGAATTGAAGAGATTTTACATTACATTTTGGTCTGCATTCTAACTTTTGTTAAGTTTATAGAAGAGAAATTATTTATCTTTTATACGGGTCACATTTAAGGGTGTGACAAAACTAAAATTCAATGGCTTGTGCCAAAACATTCCATGTGTAAATTTTGTTCACCACTGTCATCAAGCGCTAAGGATCTAGCATATCGTAATAGGAAAAAAAATTGTTCAGCATGAAATAACCGATTGAGGGGTTCAATGTTGTCAAACCTTGGAAAATCGAGTTTGATCTACCTCAGTTGTACTGTGGAGTTTTGGGATGTTGGAGAAGCTCCTCCAGAGTCTGTGCTGGAAGCTCCCATTGTTTGAGGCTATGATAAGTGGTCTACACTATGAGTTGATGTATCAATGGCTCAGGTAAATGCATGCATTGTGGTAGTTGCAGCATCACGTTGATCTGCCATTTTGGAAATCCTCTTGAGTTAAGATGTGCATTCCTTCACGTGAGTATTTTCTACCATCGCGAATTCCTCTTAACGAGAGCACCAAATTGTTACAACTTCATTGCAAAAATGTCAGTGAATAGAGCAATGCTTGAACAGTATAAATTTTATTGATTTTGACGGAATGGATTAGGATTATAGAGACGGAAATATTCAGAATCTAGATTCAGATATGAAATAAGAAGGAATCAAGCTCCAATACACATAGTAAGGAAAAAAGAAAAGTACAAAAGGATCAAAAAATGCTGGAGGGGAAGATTTGTCTAATTTTTCTCTACACTCCTCTCTTTGCGTCACTTATATTGATTCATTTTCTCTCACCTTCAACGACTTCTTCCTCATTTTGTTACTTCGCTTCAGTTCAGTCCAACTCTCGTGTCATTTGCCAACTCTTCATTCACCTTTTCCACACCTCTTGGAGAGGACGTCACCTGATCATGTAATGAATTCAGTTGCATCACGAAAATATTGTGGAAAATAAGAAGAAAAAAAAAATTCCATAAAGACAAAAAGGAAGAGGAAAAGAATGCTATACAATGAACAAATTACAAAATACTTTATCAGGTAGTGATTAGAAGACATTTGTATATGCATACATAACACATGAATAATCTATCATCCTCACAGGTCAATAACCAACCTTGTTGCATACAAGGATTTCAAATATTATACATATGTGGACGACAAATGATGCTTCGATTAAATAAGGTATGTGTATCACAAATTATCAGGGATAAGAGAAAATTTTCGTTTTAGCCACCTAGCAATAATTAGAAGGGTCATGTCCACTGGATATTTATTTAGCAATAATATGTGAAATTCATCGCATTATGATTAAGAATAATTCATAGGTCTTAAGTGGGCGCCTTAATGAAACATGGAGCCCAATCTAAGCATCTTATGATTATTAAACAACATGGCATCAGCAAGCCACCATTAATCACAAAACAAGGGCACGCTAGGCAAACATAAAACTAGAAATTTCGGAGAAAGTTCTTGTATCAGGAAACTCTACTTTAGACCCAACAAATTCTTCTGGCACAACTTATGATACCCCATCCATAGATTCGAATCACTTGTAATTTTACTAATAGCTTTAAGTTTCTAATTATTGCCAAAATATATAACTGCAAAGGCAATTTTCAAACCTATAAAACAATTTTCAATAAAAGGTATGGTAATTCATCATTTTAGCCAGAACCTTCATCCTACCTGAGCGCACATTTTCTTACGACTCTAGTATATTGATAAAGATTACATAACTGTGATAATAATGCCTTTCTTTGGCTACATAACCAATCTAGGTGATTTTATGTGAACATCTAATTCTTATACTTCATGTATATCGTGCTAACATGTCTTGGCCATATTGCTTCTATAATTGTCCCTGACTCATAATTCGCTGATAACATGGCAATCATGCTGAGTTGATATGAATAGAGTGTATGGCTGCTAAAACCCTTAATACATGTAGAGAAAAGTTCATTAAGCTTGGACTTAGGCTGAGTAAATTGATAAAGCATGACCTAGACAGGGGCCCTCTACAAGTAGGCCACAACAATAGGAAGCAGGGTTCTAAATTGTGGGTCGCATTGAAAAATGGGGCTGCAATGCTCGCAATTGTAGAGGGCTCAAATATCACACTAACAGACCACAAGATAATGGTGTTGCGGCCGCAATAGAATGGTGTTGCGGTTCCATTGCGGTGCATCATATACAACCTGAAACACAATAACACACAAGGCTCTAAACAAGTAACTGGCCGGCCCTAGCTTTACTTTCCCAAACCCAAACAATAAAAGAGGGAAGCCAAGAAGTAGCAACAAGCCAGCAGCAATCAATAGAGAGAGAGAGCTTTGATTTGATGAATCTAAAGTTTTAAGATCTGAAACCATACCTGAGGCTGAAGGTTGAAGCACCCAAAGCGGAGTCGGTGATCTATAGATTCTGCACACTCAAATTTGAAAAGAGAAGCGCCCAGAGGTATGCACATCTCCTTGCTCTGGTTTGCTCCGTTCTGGCTCTTTATTCAGCTTCGGAGTTGGAAGTCGAAGCATTAAATCAGGGGAGTAGTTTGAGATTGTTATAACTTTTGCTTTTATTATTTTTTATTAATAAAATTTTTAAATTTAAGATGAAAATATAAGTAAAGTAAAAATTATTTATCAGCACTTTATTTTTTAACATTTTTTCTCACACGGTAAAAGGAGATTGGATGAATGAAGTGAATTTTTGGATTAGAATTTTATCTATTGAATTTGGCAAATGCGTTTTTGGATTGTGCTTGGTATATGAATTGATTAAATTATTGAATCGGTGACCACATGTATGTTGAGATTTGTGTGGATAAGTGGGTGATTAAGATCTATTAATACCTTCACGTGATAAAAAAGTTTTGAATAGATTTGGATGTGATAAAGAAGCTTTCAACAGATTTGGAATTTGGATGTGATAAAGAAGCTTTGAATAGATTAGACGTATGAGGGACAAGATGCCTTATTTTTGCATTTATTGTAGATGATATAATTGAAGGTTAAAAAAAATAAAAAATTTTTAATATTAAAAGCTTCTATTTTTAACTTTTAATGAAATAGCTAATTATTTTTATATCTTCAGTTATTTTGAATTTGGATTTTTTTGGTTTTTGTTAATTTTTTTAAAATAAATACAAAATATATAAATTACTTAAATGATAATAAATAAAAAATATATAAATTATTTAAGTGATAAGTTTTGCATAATATATTTATTTTTTTAAAAAAGATAAAAATTAAATTAAAAAAATAAAGAGATTTAAATTTATTTATTTTTTAATTATATATTATATATTCATTTAGATGGTTTGAATTTCATGCGCCCCATTAGTACAAGTATTTTTATAGCATTTAAGATATCTCTGCCCCTTGAGCTCGTGGCTTGCTGACAAGAGCATTTTGCTTCATTTATTGAGTCATGAGTTTGAACTGGCAGTACACACAAAGAACAGCAAAATATCTCTTCCTCATTTGAATTGTTGACTGGTAGGATGGGATGCTTCTGCCAAAATTAAGTAGGTATAATATATATTTTTATATTAGGTTTCACACACACACACACACACACACACACACATAGAGTATAGATCTGATCACGAGCAACTTTTCTTAATTTATTGGACTTACTCATAAACAAATGAGAGTTAACCTGAAACAATTATACCGTGGAGTCTCCTTAATCAAGTATGCCAAACACAAATTAGTGAGTTTATGTAAGCTGATATAAGCTAAACCTATACAAGAATGTCTCATCATGAAATTTACGGTGAATTGAGTTTTGCCATTTCTAAAATATATATAAAATATAATTTAATTACAGTTTCAAAAAAGTTAAGGAAATTCACTCTATCTTTAAACTTTGTTCTTACACACATTGGCTAAAAAAAAAAAAAGTTTATTCTTATGCCTTTACTGTTAGTTCTTTTGAATGGAAATTTGGTTGAACATTTTAAATTAAGAAAAAATATTTGCGATATTTAAATGCAAATTAGATGAAAAAATTCAGGATCTTTATATTAATGGTAATATATAAAATATAATAATGCTAACTCTTCTATATATTTCAGACATAAATATATTATAGATATATGTCTAAATATTTTCAATACGCTACAATTGAGACAATCTAATGTTAAGACCTCTTGCAAATATAATTCAAAGTATTTAAAAAATTAAAACATTTACTTATTAAATACACGTATAACATTTATTTGTTAGAAAGAATAAATCAGTGCAATGTATGATATTATCTATTAACAAAAGTTAATGGTCACAAGTGTATAATAAAACCTATACCGCTGCTGGTATGTCTTTAATTTCCCTTGCTTGCTTCATAACTACAATATATTTTAGTTTTCCTCCAGTTTTTAATGGACTCTTGTCTCTTATATATATATATATATATATATTGAAGCTTGTTTGTGATGATTAGTTTTTTATGGGTTGTTTTTTGTATACATATATTAAAATTTGTTAATTAATTAAAATGGGATTATTTAAAAAGATAATATTAAGATTTTTTTTATAAATTTAAAAAGATATTACAATTGAAACAAATATTAAGATATTTTTCATGAATTTGTTAATAATGTCTACAAATTACTACCATTTTCTATGAAGAAAATAAGAAAATTAAAATATTGTCCAAAAGTCCAAAAAAAAAAAGTTAAATGGTAAGAAATTGGCACTATTTATCAATTTATGAAATTTTAAGAACACACTTTTCTTGAGTGAGGTGAAATCTTTGAATTTTGAAAAATAATATTGTTAGTTCGGGACGAGATTATGGACCCAAATGAGTAGCTATTGATTGTTAATCAATTATTATAGTTTTAAGCCTCTAAACTTGACTCATTTTATATCATAGTTAGCATACAAAAATAAATAACATGTGCATGCACATTAACGGTAATCACCTAGTCACTTTTTCCCCTAAAATATTTGAGAAAAATGACTATTGAAAAATTCCAATTAAAAATATATGTAAGGTAAAAATATTTATATTAAAAGATATTAAATTTTAAAATTATTGTGAAAGATCAAAGATAAAAAATTTAAAAAAATTAGAGTTCAAAATTTTAAATTTAATTTTTTTATTCTTAAATCACTAAGAATAATTTAAAAATTTAAAAATGCACCATTGTAATTTTCCCAAATATCTAACTGTTATTCTCATTAATTTATTTATAAATAGTAAACAAATAATATAATAAGAGATATCTTAGAACAAAACAAATTTAAAACACATACTTATTATGCATTGAATATGAATTTAATTATGGACAAAATTTTTAATCGATAACTAGTCTTTCAAATATAATAAACTCATTAATATTTATTCCTATGATTAGACTCCATAATCTTTTTTTTGGGGGAAAAATTTTAATATTTTTCCTATGATCAGATTTTCTTGTCAACAAATTAATTAGAAATTATAATAGCAAAGATAGAGAAAGGATTATACTATAAACAAATGATATTTATATAGGAAAATTTGAGCATTGCATCTTTTTCTTTAGATTACTAAGCCATGCATTTTTCTATTATATCCAATCTTTAGGTCTTTGTCATTTAGCCTATAAACTCATTAAATTTTAAATGTTTAGTGCATTAAAAGAGAAAATAAAAATGCTAACTATTGAAAATAACACATCTATATATTTACGAAACCTATATATCATTTATCGATCAATACCTGTCATTATATACACATTCAAAAAAGAGTCATTAATGTTGGTGGTGGAACTAGGATTATTATTAGTGAATTTTGAATTTTTATTTTGATTTTATTTAATTGGTTAATTTTTTAGTTATTCAATTGTACTTTTAGTATTGTTATATTATGTTATATTATCAATTTTATTTGATTAATAGGTACTATAAAATGTAGACAATGCCGCCAAGAGGGGAATTTCTAACAGAAAGATTAGAAGGTGCTCCCAGTGATGATATTGGTTGGCATTTTGGAACACCTGTAGCTGGAAATCGAAATAACATAATTTGCAAATTCTGTGGGAAAGTAGTAAAGGGTGGAATTACTAGACTAAAGCAACATATTGCTCATTTTAAAGGACAAGTAGCTGGTTGTCCTAGAGTTACAACTACTGTTTGGGAGGGTATGATGAAACTCCTTTTAGATAATAAAGGAAAAAAATGATTCAAAAAAAAGAAAAGAAGAATTTGAAATAAGGTTGAGAGGCGATGAAGATGATGAAATGAAAGCATTTGTTGATAAGGAAATACAAATGAGGCATGCAACCCAAGAAAGTATCAGATCACATCGTAAATGGGTGGATAGATAACAATTTAGACAACAAACCAGAGGAGGGCAAAATGTGTATGAAGAAGGTGGAAGCTCTCATGCAAGGGCAAGAGGATCAGAAGATATTGCTTTTAATTTAAGATCTACAAATGTTGATCTTGTAAGAAGGAAAAGCATAAAACAACCAAAAATTTCTGGTGGTTTGATGAAAACATTAAGGAAGAAACTAGGAGAAGTAGTATCAAAACTTATTATATATGAGCGTCTTCCAATGAATTTATCTAATTCTCCTTGGCTGCACAATTTAATTATTGCAACTGCTGAGATGGGTACAACAGAGGTTAAATTCCCTACTCTTTATGAGATTTCAGATGTGTATTTAGAAGCTGAATACCAATCTATGAGGGAATGGATAAATGGGTTGAAAGGTGTATGAAAGGAAATAGGTGTTACAATAATGTGTGATGGTTAGACTAATAGCATTAGTCACATGCATATAATGAATCGTCTTATCTATTGCAAAAGGGGAACTATTTTTCTAAAATCAATAGATGTTTTTTCTGTTGCTAGTAGAAATACTGAATACTACTTTCAATTACTTGATCAAGTGGTAGAAGAAGTTGGAGAAGAATATGTAGTCCAAGTGGTTATAGATAATGAAGGAGCTTTAATGGCAGTTGAAAAAAAATTGATGGAAAAAAGACCACATTTGTATTGGTCACCTTGTGCAGGTTATTGTTTAGATCTATGCTTAGAAGACATTGGAAAAAAGAGCAATGTGCAAAAGGTGTTAGAGGATGCAAAAATGATAACATCTTTTATATATAACCACATTTGAATTATGAATTTGATGAAAGAATATACTGAAGGTAGAGATATTATTTGTCTAGCCATTACTTGCTTTGCTACACAATTTTTACAACTACTATCTCTTATGAAGCAAAAGCAAGTTTTGAAAAACATGTTCAACTCTGAAAAGTTTAAGAAGTCCAAATTTGGCAAGGACAAATCCAGACCAGCACATGATGCAAGAAAAAAAATTTTGGACAATGACTTTTGGATCAAAGCCAATGAAATACTAAAAGTATTTGAGCCAATTGTCAAGGTATTAAGGCTGGTTGATGGTGATGAGAAACCAACCATGGGTTTTATTTATGAAGCTATAGATAGAGCAAAACTATCTATACAACAAAACTGTCATTCACTCAACTCATAACGATATGATAGATAAAAGGTGAAAATTTTTACATACCAATTTACATTCTGCAGGTAAGTCTATATATATATATAATGTTGTCACAAAAAAAGAAATGTTTATGTATTGACTAATTAAGTCTATTTCTTTTTTTTTAGGTTATTTTCTTAATCCTCAGTTTCAATTTGGAGTTGAGCATGGTCATTCAGTTTATAAAGAAACATTTGATGGAACTAAAAGTGCAATAACCAAATTAGAAAGAAATATGGATGTTGCAATTAGAGCACTAAATCAAGTTAGTTATTTTTAGTATAATGAATATTTGGAATATATTATTATATATTTATGATGACTCCCAATATTTTGTATTACTTATAGTTAATTGGATTTAATTTGGGAGTCATCCATTAGAGTTTTAGTGGGATTTATTCATTATTTGTAAGTAATTTTTCAAATCAAAAGTGAAAGAGAGAAATGAAGTTAATTGTGAATAATTATGATTGAGTAAATGTTGCCTTAATAGAAACTATTTCTTGTTTTAGAATTTTATTCAATGATAAGCTTCAGGCAAAGAAGCGATCGCTTTATTTGGAGATGCGGACGCTAAATTCGGTGTCAAAACTCTGCATTTTGATTAATGAGGATACAAAACACGAATTGCAGCTGGGTTTTGGGGATTCAGCGGCAAAGGAGGGTTTTGAATGTTCAGGAGGCATTTTTGGGTGGTCTTTGGAGGTTCTTCAAGCTTGGAGGGGTGAAGGAAGAGGAAGAATCAAGGGGGAGCTCAACTTTCTGCATTTCTCTCATTCCTTTGTTTGCTTTCTCTGCTTCTCTTCATCTTCTCCATGTATTTGATTGGGATTCACTGTAGATTTAGCTATGTGTAGCTAAACTTCTCTTTACCTAGAGCACTATGAACTTGATGTGAACTAAATCTTTATTTTTCTTGTTGATTGTAATGATTGGAACCTTGTGTATCTTTCTTTTGTTTAATGCTTTCTTAGGGATTGGCTACCTCTTGGATTTGATTTGGGTAATTGGAATTTACCTTGAAAAAGGAGTTCTAATTGGACCTAAGAGTTGGATAAATTAAGTTTAGATTTATTTAATTTGTAATTAGGATAGAAATATATCTAATTGCCTTAATTGGTTTGTAGAGGGTTATGGTATTTAATGCACTCCAACCTAATTCTAAGGACACTTAGATTTTAGGGAAGAGTAGGGCTATAATTACATCGACGGACGGTTATAGCTTATGAATCTCTTAACCCACAAGGTGATAATTAATTGCAATTGAACAAGTAATTAAGTTCTAGTAAGCATCAAGGGAATAGTGACTTTAGGTAATTTCAAAGCTTTGGATTTTTATCTAAATTTTCTTTGCCAACCAAGTTTATTTTAAATTGTTTTGTGTTAAAATTAGTTCTAAGTTCATGAATTGCTTAATTAGTTGCTTAACGTGGATGAAAGTGAGTTGTGCATTACCTAATTGCATTTGAGTCATTCTTTGTGGGAATGATACTTTTACTTATCACTGAACTACTTGATCCGACCCGTGCACTTGCGGACATACATAAAATTTTTTGTGACCAAGTTTTCTGGCGTCGTTGCCGGGGAATGACTTAAATGTTTAGTTAAAAGTGTGTAATCTTTAGTAGTCCTCGATTAAGCATTAGTTAGTTAATTAGTTAAAATTTTTGTTCATTCTATTATTTGCGTTGACTTTTTGTTTGAAGTAATACAGTTGGTTGGATTCTCTTTTATAGGTACCACGGTACATGCCGAGGCGATCCCCTACAAAGAAGAAGCACACAACAAAGAAAATTAGTGATCTTGTGGTGAACTTGAACCTTGAAGAAACTCCTTCTAAAGTTCAAAATTTAGTAAGTGAAGAAATGGCTCAGGAAGGGAATCAAAATCAGTCTATAAAAGACTTTGTGGGTCGTACTATGAAGGACACTTTATCTAGCATAGTAGTGCCATACTTTCAAGCTGCTAACTTTGAGTTAAAACCTGTGATGATCTCTATGTTGTAGCTTAATGGACAATTCACTGTGAGAGGTCTGATGAAGATCCCAACCATCATATTCTGTCATTTTTGGGAGTGTGCGATTCATTTAAGCAGAATGGGGTACCAAGGGATGTTCTGAGACTTCGACTATTCCCACTTTCTCTATAAGGAAAGGCTAAGGAGTGGTTATTGACTCTGCCGGAGGGTTCAATTAATACTTGGGATAAGCTAGAGGCGAGGTTTAGAGCTCGCTTCATTCTAAACAACGGAATAGCGGATGCACGTCGTGAGCTTATCAACTTCAAGCAAGCTTCAGATGAACACTTATATGCTGCATGGCAGAGGTACAAGCATTTGCTTCGCTAATGCCAAAGCCATGGGATGGATAACTGTGCTATTGTTCAGAATTTCTACACGCATCTAACTCCACAAACTGATACAATGTTGGACATTGTTTTAAATAGGCGTTGGGATGAAATGCCTATAGATGATGTTGTTCAGGCATTGGACACATTATTTGAAAGCTATGTGCAAAGAGGAGGTGACAGAAGGGTGAGTGCTAATGTTGCCAATACGCAAGAAGACCCCTTTATTCCACTTGCAGCTATTCTCTCCACTCTGAACAAGAGATTTGATATGCTAGAATCTCAAGTGCAGTGAAGTCAGCATATGAATGTTTGTTCTACTCAAGTGGCCCCAATTACTTGTGAAAACTGTGGGGATCTACACTTAGTGGATTATTGTCCTTTGGCATCTTCAAAATCAGTTCACTATGTGAGGAACTTTCAGAAGAATCAAAATCCTTACTCTAATAATTACAATCTTAGGTGGCGGAATCATCCAAACTTCTCTTGGAAGCATGGCCTAGCACTGAATCAACCAGCATCTTCTTCAGGTGTTAAGCCTACTCAATCACCGGGTTTTGCTCAACCTGTGAGGCAAAATGCACCTATTCAAGAACCTAAGATGAATTTGGAAGATGCCTTGGCTAAATTCATTAGCATCCAAAGTAAGCAAAACGAAGAACAAGTTCAAGTGAATGCTAGAGTTGACACCTCTTTAAGAAATTTAGAGTTGCAAATGGGTCAATTAGCTTCAGCAATGAATGCATTAAGACAAGGGGGATTGCCAAGTGATACGGTGCCTAATCCTAGAAGAGAAGGCAAGAAAGAGTGTAAGGCTATAACTCTTCGAAGTGGAAAAGTGTTGCCAGATATTCAAGCACCAAGGGTGGTTAGCCACACACCTACATCAAATGCTCTTGAAAAGGATGATAAAGGTGAAATTGCTATAGAGGAGAAGAGTGATGATAAAAGAATCGGAGGAGAACATGTGGATGCAACAGCTGAAAAGAAGAGAAAAGTGAGTAGTGAAGAAGTAAAAAAACATGTAGATGTTGATAAGGGTGAGAAGCAAGGAGAGAAACTGCAAACATTACCAAGGACAATATTTCCATTACCATTTCCTCAAAGACTTCAAAAGAAGGTGGAAGATAAACAGTATCAAAAATTTTAGGAAGTGCTCAAGCAACTTCATATAAATATTCCATATTCAGAAGCTTTGGAGTACATGCCTACGTATGTCAAGTTTTTAAAAAAGATGCTGAGCAAGAAGAGAAGATTTGGTGAATTTGAAATTGTAGCACTTACTGAAGAGTGCAGTAAAATAATCAACCCACAGATTCCAATGAAGTGTAAAGATCCAGGTAGCTTCTCTGTGCCTTGTAAAATAGGTATTCACTTTCAAGGTAAAGCTTTGTGTGATCTTGGAGCCAGTGTAAAATCTTATGCCATTATCTGTCTTTAAGAAATTGCAACTTGGTGAGGCAAGACCCACTACAGTAACATTGCAATTAGCGGATTGGAGCTTAGTATATCCAAGGGGTATAATTGAAGATGTTTCAGTGAAGGTTGGTGAGTTCATATATCCAGCTGATTTCATTGTTGTAGATTGTGAAGAAGATAAAGATAATCCATTGATTGTTGGTCGTCCATTCTTAGCTACAGCTAGAACTCTTATTGATGTAGAGAAAGGGCAAATAGTGATGAGATTAGGGGGATGAGCAGGTGGTGTTTAACATGGACAAAGCATTGAAATATCCTAGAGATGTTGAAGATTGCCTCAGAGTTTCAGTGGTTGATGATTTAGCTCAAGAACAATTTAATACAATGATAGCCCAAGATCCTATTGAAGTATTATTAATGGGAGTGAAGCATGAGAAAGCAGAAGCTAGTCATGAGGTAGCCCAAGTGCTTAATTTATCAACCACTCGGGTTAAAAAGCATTGGCAAGTAGAATATTTAGATTTGGCTTCCCGTTCAGTACCATCTCTTAAGCCTTCAATTGTGCAACCTCCGATTTTGGAGTTAAAACCTCTCCCTAAGCATATGAAATATGCGTATTTAGGGGATTCAGAGACACTTCCTATCATCATTTCTACATTATTGGACTCTTACCAAGAACAAAGACTAATTGAAGTGTTAAAGAGTCATAAAAAGGCTTTAGGTTGGACAATTGCAGATATCAAAGGGATAAGCCCTTCAATTGTGATACATAAAATTCTATTAGAGGAAGATCATAAGCCATCTATAGAGAATCAGAGGAGGCTTAACCCAATGATAAAGGAAGTTGTTAAGAAAGAAATCATTAAGTGGCTGGATGCTGGAATTATTTATCCAATTTCAGATAGTGCATGGGTCAGTCCAGTACAATGCGTCGGGGAATGACAGTTGTGATGAATGAAAAGAAAGAACTGATTTCTACAAGAACTATCACTGGTTGGTGAGTGTGCATGGACTATCATAAATTAAACACAGCCACTAGAAAAGATCATTTTCCTCTCCTCTTCATTGACCAAATGCTTGATAGGCTAGTGGGGAAGGAATATTTTTGTTTTATAGATGGTTATTCAGGGTACAACCAAATTTCTATAGCACCTGAAGACCAAGAGAAAACAACCTTTACCTATCCCTATGGCACTTTTGCTTTTAGGAGAATGCCATTTGGGTTGTGTAACGCACCAGCAACCTTTCAAAGGTGCATGACATCAATCTTTTCTGATTTCATCGAAGATATCATGGAGATTTTTATGGATGATTTCTCTATCTTTGGTGATTCATTTGAAGTTTGTTTGAAGAATCTCTCTAAGGTGCTTAAAAGGTGTAAGGAGGTTGATTTAGTTCTGAACTGGGAAAAATGTCATTTCATGGTGAAAGAAGGAATAGTATTAGAACACAAGGTATCTAAGGAAGGTTTGGAAGTAGATCGGGCCAAGACATCATTAATTGAGAAGTTGCCTCTTCCTACCAGTGTCAAAGGAGTCCAAAGTTTTTTTGGGCATGTGGGGTTCTATAGAAGATTCATCAAGGATTTTTCAAAAATTTCAAAGCCCTTATGCAAGCTATTAGAAAAGGATACTAAGTTCCTTTTTGATGATGATTGCTTGAAAAGCTTTGAAGAGTTGAAACAGAAGCTAATAACTGTATCTGTAATAGTTGCTCTGAATTGGTCATTGCCTTTTGAGATTATGTGTGATGCAATTGACTATGCAGTAGGAGCTGTTCTTGGACAAAGGCGAGATCGAGTTTTTCATCCTATCTACTATGCCAACAGGACATTAGTGGATGCTCAGGTAAATTATTCTACCACTGAGAAAGAAATGTTAACTATTGTTTTTGCTTTTGAGAAATTTAGAGTTTATCTGTTGGGAGTCAAAGTTGTAGTACACACTGATCATGCTGCTATTAAATATTTGCTGAGAAAGAAAGAGTCCAAACCTAGATTGATTAGGTGGGTTTTACTACTTCAAGAGTTTGACTTGCATATAGTGGATAGGAAGGGGAGTGAAAACCTAGTGGCTGATCATCTTTCTAGGTTGGATCCTGAGTATGTTAGTGATAATAGGCTTGTGAATGATGTTTTTCCTGATGAATGCATTATGGCTGCTAATTTGCTAAATGTACTTTGGTATGTTGATTTAGCAAATTATATTGTTTGTGAAGTTTTACCTCCTGAATTAAACTATTATCAAAAGAAGAAATTCTTGAATGAGGTCAAGCTTTACATTTGGGATGAGGAGCCTTATTTGTTCAAAAGATGTGTAGATGGAGTTATTAGGAAATGTGTTCATGAGATTGAATAGCATGATATTTTGCTTGCATGCCATGCATCACCATTTGGGGGACATTTTAGTGGTCAGAAAACTGCTTTTAAAGTACTACAATCTATTTTTTATTGGCCTACATTGTTTAAGGATTCTCATTTGTTTGTTTCTCACTGTGATGCTTGTCAAAGATCCGGTAATATTTCTAAAAGACATGAACTTCCTCAAATCAGTATCTTTGAAGTTGAATTATTTGATTTATGGGGAATTGATTTTATGGGTCCCTTTGTTTCTTCTAGAGGCCAACAATATATCTTAGTGGCAGTTGAATATGTGAGTAAGTGGGTTGAGGTGGTAGCTTACCAACATAATGATGCTCAAACAGTGGTGCGATTTATAAAGAAAAACATTTTTTCTTGTTTTGGCACCCCTAGAGCTATCATTAGTGACGGTGGAACTCATTTTAGTAACCACTTGTTTAAATCTTTGCTAGAAAGATATGGAGTTCACCACAAAATGGCTTTAGCTTACCATCCTCAAACCAATGGCCTTTGTGAAGTATTTAATAGGGAGATCAAAAGAATTTAAAAAAAAATAGTGAGTGTTAATAGGAAAGATTGGTCTGATAAGTTAGATGAAACTTTATGGGCATATAGGACAGCTTACAAAACACCAATTGGTATGTCTCCATACCAATTAGTTTTTGGTAAAGCTTGTCATTTACCTTTGGAACTTGAGTATAAAGCTTTTTGGGCCATAAAGAAGTTGAATTTGGATTATAAAGATGCTAGTGAGAAGAGGTTGTTGGACCTTAATGAACTTCATGAATTTAAGTTGCAAGCTTATGAGAGTTTTAGATTATATAAGGAAAAGACAAAGATTTTGCATGATAGGAAGATTTTAAAAAGGGATTTGATACCTGGTGATTTAGTGTTATTGTATAACTCTCATTTGAGGTTGTTTCCAGGAAAGCTTAAATCAAGGTGCTTTGGTCCTTTTGAGGTTGTGTCTACCGTTACCTTTGGTGCTATTGAAATTCAAGATGAGAAAAGTGGAGAAAATTTTAAGGTAAATGGCCAACGCTTGAAGCATTACCTTGGTGGACCGGTGGACAGGATGAAGGCAAATGTGCAGCTCCAAGACTTCTCATAGAAGTGTCAAGATAGTCTGGCTGAAAGACTTTAAACTTAGCGCTCTTGGGAGGCAACCTAAGTGTCTTTTTCTTTATTCATTTCTTAGTTCATTTGCTAGTTTGTTGTAGATTTAATTGCTTGTTTTTATTTTGTAGATGGAGCAAATCTTCTTCCCAAAGAATCTTTTGGTTGATAAGCATGAGATGGATTGATTCAATGGGCAACAATCTCATAAAAAGAGGGAGTATTTCTTAACCCATTTAATTTCTTAATGATGATATAGAAGTTTGAAGTTGTTGGTGATGAATTGTTTTTGTCATATGTTATGAGGAAAAATGTTGGGTTATTTAAGGGGAGTCGAATTGAGTAAGGTTTGGTTATGATTTGTTAAATTTTGTGAAACTTGAAAGAAAAATTCGAATCCTTGCTGATTTTTAGTTCTATCTTGTTTAGCGATATCATCCCTGTTTTTAGCGATCGCTAATCTCTGTAGTCAATTTCCCTTATATTTTCTCGAAGTGCTTAATGCAGTAGCATTGTCTTGGGAAAATGACAACATTTTTTTAACTTTAGTGGGTTAGCTATCGCATACTCAGTTTTAGCGGTTGCTAAAAATGCTACAGCATCCTTCCATACATTTTCTCGAATAGCATGATGCGATAGCTTGTTCTGAGCATGTGGCGCATCTTTTCTTGTGATATCTTTAGCCCAAAAAAAAAACAAATATTTTTTAAGTTTGTTCTCTCCCGTCATTTCCCATCACCTGCTACAAGTTTTGTCATTCCCCATCACCTTGCCCTTTGCTTTGTCCTTGCCGTTTTCCAGTGTCTTCCTCATAGCTACCTCCTCGCCATTTCGCTCCCAGTTCCTCACTTTCCTTGTCGCATTCCCCAGCGTTTTCTCTAGTCGCCATTTTTGTCATCTTCCTCTTCACCATTTCAGTTGTTTTCTTCACAATCTTCGTTGCCATTTCTTCATTGCTTCCCAGTCGCTTTCCTCGCCATTTTTCATGTCTCCATTCCAGCCATCCTCAGTGTCTTCCTCATCGAGCTCTCCTTGCCGCCATTTTGTCGCCAGCTCGAGTCTTCTTCCAGTTGTTCAGTCCTCGCCACTTCTCCTCACATTTTCGTTCTTCCCCATCACCATTTCAGCCAGTTCAGTCGCTTTCCCCATCACCTTCCACCCATTGCCTTTTCGTCGCATTCTAGTTCCATTCCAACGTCTTCCTCGTCAACCTATTCTCGCCATCGAAGATCCATCACTCCACCATTCCAGCCAGTCTTGCCATCATTCTCTATCGAGCCATTTCCTCCCATTCTCTCGCATTTTCCTTGCCATTTCCAGCGTCTCCAGTGCAGTCACATTCAGGATTCCATTATGGCAAGTTTACTCCTATCTCTTCAACTGGTAAGTTACTAGATGCTCTATTCTTAGTAGCTTTTGGTTTTCTGGAATACATTGTGGGATGTAGCTGGCTTAGGTGCTCAGAATAACATTGTACTCCTGCTATTAAATGGTGACTTACTGCTATGTTTTAGCTTAGTTGTGTTCACATGAAAATAATGTTTGATGTCATATCTCTCATTTGGTTATGCAATTTGCTGTATGCTTATCATGGAGGTGTGCTTGTTGGTTTTGAAATTTATTTAGTCAAGCTAGCATTATCTCTTTTAATGAGATTGGTCTAAAAATTTATTTCATTTTGTTTAGTTGGTCTGAAAATTTTGGTTAGGATTTGGAGCAATTCTTGGGTAAAATGAGATTGGTTTCCAGGATTCTTTCATTTTCTTTTCCCCAGTTTGCTGCTTTATATGTGCTGCCTCTGTGTTGCATGTTAATTTCTGGCTTTTGGGTGTTTCTTTTGCCTCTTGCTCTCTATCATGGGTATGCAGTCATTTTGTTTGCCCTATTGGTAACACCCCGCATTCTTAGTTGTTCTTATTTTGCAACTATGCCAAGTACAGTTTGTTGCTCTGACTGCTTTTGCTGCCTAATATGTTGAAGGGTCTCCACAGTTTGTCATTTCAATGTGTTTTGTTCATGATCTTAGGTGGAATTAAATGGTGAATTAACATTCAATTTCACATTGCTGAATATGTTAGGGACTGTTATGGTTTGTTTATGCCAATTTTGTGTTGATGGCTTCTCTTCTTTTCCTGCTTCTCTTTAAATCAGTAGGCACAAATACTTTAGGCTCTTTATTTTTCGCATATGCTTGCTGATTATTGATGCAACAATATAGTCTTGTTTAATTCATTTTATCATTGATGTAAGTCTTCAATTTATCATGCTTGCTGTAATTGATGTCTGAGTCACTCTGTTTGGGTTGCTCTCTTTTTCATATATTAATGAGCATGATAAGTTTGAACTTTTATTGGCTGGCTATGTGTGCTGCATTTCTGGTTTCTATTTATTTTGCAATGTAATCTTGGATAATCAGTGTTTTTGTGTGGTTGCTGAAAAGTTTCCACTCTTTTCTAAATGTTCTAAAATCTGAGTTTTCATTTGCAGCCATGCATCCAAA
The DNA here is from genome assembly GCA_026724425.1 of Erythrophleum ivorense. Lineage (NCBI taxonomy): Eukaryota > Viridiplantae > Streptophyta > Magnoliopsida > Fabales > Fabaceae > Erythrophleum > Erythrophleum ivorense. Next base: position 10,417,714 of record JAIUCV010000003.1, read on the forward strand.
AAGATCAGTCACTAAGAAAGATGGGGATATGGCTATTCTAGAAACATGACAAATGCCATCTAGAGGTTCAAAATCTCAAAGCAAACCTGCTGCATCCAAGACTTCTTTAAAAGCTAAGTCTGTTGATCCTGAAGTTCCAAGGAAAAAGCAAGCTACAAAATCTGTTACTACTTCCAAATGGCAAAGGGTTGTCCACTCTGAGAGTGATGAAGAAGTAAATCTCCTTACAGCATCATATGATCCTAAAGTTTTTCTGAATTAAGAGGCTGCTGATTGGTTCACTAATCAAATTTTTGGCAAGAAGTTTTTCCAGGATCGCTTCTCTGCCTTATCTCCATTAGATAGCCCATATTCCAAGTTCCACAAGCGCCAATGGGATCGGTTCTTCGAGAGGCCTGACAATGCTATATGTCCCATTATTCGCCAGTTTTATGCAAATGCTAAATGGCATGCAAACAATCGGTATTGGATAAGGACGAAAAGAATTCTCATAGATGAAGATGTGATTCGAGAGCATTATGCACTTCCTTCTGTGGAGAAATGTGCTTATCAAGAAATGATGCAGGATTTAACACAAGTGGATTACAATCAAGTGGCGAGGAAGTTGACCACAAGAGGCCAAGGGAAATTGAATTGTGGATTGAAGTACCATGAGTTACATAAGGAAGCAAAATTTTGGGTTACTTTCATTTCACGTAATGTCCTACCAAGTTCTCATAACATAATTATTACTCGAAATAGGGCATTGTTGGTGTATTGTATCCTGGAAGATTTAGATATTGATTTGCCTCCTCTCATTCTCAAGGGCTTAAAGTCTGTTTATTCATCTGTGAAGAAGTCCTTACCTTTCCCTTTCATGATTTCCGGCATTATCACTAACAAGATTGTTGGGATTTTTATTGATCAAGAGGAGTAATTGTATCCTATTGGTGGTGTCACTTATCAATCATTGAAGGCTGAAGAAGAGGATTTCTTGGGGGACGATAAAGAGTATGATGATCATCCAACTGACCCTTTAATGCATGAACAAGAACCTATTCAAAACCCATCAGAGATTTCTTTGGAGGCCACTTCACAAGATAGGATGGTTCAACTCTTGTAAGACAATATTGTGCAGCAAGGCCTCATTTTGAAAAAACAAGAACAGCTTGAGAAGCAATGTGAGACGATGACACAGAAGATTGATTCATTGCTTCTATTTTTGTGATGAGCTGACCTCTTAAATGGCACGCGTTATTGATCTTTTGCAACCTCCACAGCAGCTTGGGGTGCACTCAAGGCCATCAAAAGGTTTAGAAGTGGATGCATAGCGGACAAACACTAGTGTGGGCATGACTGATAGTGCATAGGAGTACTCTTCAGCTAGGGAGGAGTGATTCTCTTTATGATGATTATTTTGTGCCAGAGGATTTGATTTTGTCTCTTAACCTATTTTTGTTGTTTCCTTAGTTAATTAGTAGTTAGATGTTTGTACTGCTGTTTCCTTTCTTTATTCTCTGTAGCTTACTGGATGACTGTTTAGGACTTCTTATTATCCTGATTGACTGGTTCTGTACTTACCTATCTCTTTTAACTTCTTTGTCTACAGATGACAGGTTCTGATGCCTATATGCCTCTCTCCTCTCTTTTCTTTCTTCTCCATACTTTCAGGGAAGTCTCAGTATCTCATCTCTTCTACCTCCTTTGCTTATTGTCATGTTTATTCACATTGAGGACAATGTGTGATTTAAGTGTGAGGGAAAGGTGTTTATTAAAGTTGATTTTTGTGTCTAAAATGAAAATTGATGAGAAAACAATAGAATGGCTGTAGTGTTTTTGAGGATTTAATTGAGTTTAATTTCCCTCTTATTTGTTTATGGCAATTCTTGTGACAAGTAGTTAAAACTTGCGTGATTTAATTATAGGAGCTTGGTTAAGTTCTAATATAATTTGATTGCAGTCTTGCTCATGAATTTGTATAATGGGATTGGGGTTGTTGGTTAGAAGAGCAATATTCCCTTGTGTAAAAAAAAAAAATATTCCCTTGTGAAAAAAAAAGAAAAAAGAAAAAAAAAAAATATATATATATATATAATAATGATAGAGATTCTTCTCCTCTAGTGGAAGCTACCTAGTAACCGGGGGCTTTCATCACCAATGTTAGCTTTCATGTAAAATAGTAGTGGAACCTATGAGTATGCAAAGCATCCTAACTGTGTCACCTTAGTTTGAGTAACTGGGTGGCTTCATTACAAATGTTGTCATTCGCGTAAAAAGGATTTAGGAGACAAGGAAGGGAAGAAAATCTTTAAAAAAAAAAAAAGGAAAGGAAAAGAATAAAATGATACTTGTAAAAAGAAATAAAAGAAGGGGATGATCTCTTCTATATTAGAATTTCAATTCTCATTTTATGAGTGCATGGGTTGGCCTTGCAAATTGTATTGGAACTGTGTAAATTGTGAAGTTAAGTCACACTTGTTTAGCTTCTTAGTTACACAAGGTTGCTGGATTCAAGTATGAGGGAATTTTAAGCTAGAATTTAATGTTCTATACTGTGTTATTTTATTGTTTGTTTTGAAAGTATGGATAAGTGAATTTTGCTTGAGGACAAGCAATTATCTAAGTGTGGGGGAGCGATGACTCTCAATATTTTGTATTACTTATAGTTAATTGGATTTAATTTGGGAGTCATCCATTAGAGTTTTAGTGGGATTTATTCATTATTTGTAAGTAATTTTTCAAATCAAAAGTGAAAAAGAGAAATGAAGTTAATTGTGAATAATTATGATTGAGTAGATGTTGCCTTAATAGAAAATATTTCTTGTTTCAGAATTTTATTCAATGATAAGCTCTAGGCAAAGAAACGATCGCTTTATCTGAAGATGCAGCTGCTAAATTCGGCGTCAAAACTCTGCGTTTTAATTAATGAGGATACAAAACACGAATTGCAGCTAGGTTTTGCGGATTTAGCGGCAGAGGAGGGTTTTGAACGTTCAAGAGGCATTCTTGGGTGGTCTTTGGAGGTTCTTCAAGCTTGGAGGGGTGAAGGAAGAGGAAGAATCAAGGGGGAGCTCAACTTTCTGCATTTCTCTCATTCCTTTGTTTGCTTTCTCTGCTTTTCTTCATCTTCTCCATGTATTTGATTGGGATTCACTGTAAATTTAGCTATGTGTAGCTAAACTTCTCTTTACCTAGAGCACTATGAACTTGATGTGAACTAAATCTTTATTTTTCTTGTTGATTGTAATGATTGGAGCCTTGTGTATCTTTCTTTTGCTTAATGCTTTCTTAGGGATTGGCCACCTCTTGGATTTGATTTGGGTAATTGGAATTTACCTTGAAAAAGGAGTTCTAATTGGACCTAAGAATTGGATAAATTAAGTTTAGATTTATCTAATTTGTAATTGGGATAGAAATATACCTAATTGTCTTAATTGGTTTGTAGATGGTTATGGTATTTAATGCACTCCAACCTAATTCTAAGGACACTTAGATTTTAGGGAAGAATAGGGCTATAATTACATTGACGGACGGTTATAGCTTATGAATCTCTTAACCCACAAGGTGATAATTAATTACAATTGAACAAGTAATTAAGTTCTAGTAAGCATCAAGGGAATAGTGACTTTAGGTAATTTCAAAGCCTTGGATTTTTATCTAAATTTTCTTTGCCAACCAAGTTTATTTTAAATTGTTTTGTGTTAAAATTAGTTCTAAGTTCATGAATTGCTTAATTAGTTGCTTAACGTGGATGAAAGTGGGTTGTGCATTGCTTAATTGCATTTGAGTCGTTCTTCGTGGGAACGATACTCTTACTTATCACTAAACTATTTGATCTGACCCGTGCACTTGCGGACACACATAAAATTTTTCGTGACCAATTTACATTAAATTTAATATGATGTTGTATAGTTAATTCTTTTTCGAGACAAGAAAGAGGACTTTGGAATGTCACAAGCTCAGAGAGCGTGGTCCCAAATGAATCTCGATAAGATATAATTCATTTCTTATTTACAAGTATATATGGAACAATATATGACTCTATCAAAATGATTATTTTTGTTTATAATTCAAAGTTGACTAAATTTTTGTATTGTTTGTTTAAATAGCTGAATGGTGGATGATATATGGTTCGTGTGTTCCTAAACTTCAAAGCATTGCAATAAAAATTCTGAGTTAAACAACTTTGACTTCAAATTATGAAAGGAATTAGAGCACATTTAGCTATATTTTACAATATGAAGTTGAAAATGAAGGAGAATAAGAGGAGTATTCTAGAAGAGATAGAACAAAGTTTCAATCCAATTAATCTTGATTATATATTCCAAGAAGATGATCCCTTGTCTCCATGAATTGAGGAAAGAGAAGGCCTATTATTGGATTGACTTTAAAATTTAGAATAGCTCCCAAAATGGATACTGATGATGAAGAGGTAGAGGCTGATGATGATTCAAGTTCCTATGAAAGTCATAATCAAGGTGGTGATGGTGGTTTGAGTCCACCAAGTAACAATAGTGGTAGTGATGGTGGTGATACAGCAGAAAGTGATCATGACATAGATGAAGATAAGGAACAAGATCCATATTAAGACATTCTATAGACTATGTATGATTTAGGTTTTGTTGTTGATATGACATTTTTTCAAGATAGAGGCTCTGGTGATAATAGAAGAAGTGGTCATCAATTTATAAGAGGTGGAAGACAACAAAGAGGTTTACTAGAAGATAGTTCTTCCTCTACTTTTTCACAAAGTTTTAGTGATTTTGGCATTGGTAGCTCATCTCAAAGTACTTAAAGTTACTATCCCCCATTTTATCAACAATCTTATCATATGTCACATGATCATTACCCAATGACTCAGGTCCCACCATATTATCAACTTTCAATAAATTATCAAGAGCCTTATTATCACCTAGCATCAAATTTCCTTATCCGTAAATAGAGAATATAGGTGGAGGATTTTTTGATTATGTTTTTGGACAGGGAGCAAGACAAGGTGATAATGAAAGTGAAAGTGGAAGCTACGATCCTCCATGACATTCTACAATGTGGTGATTCTAATTCTCTCTTTGTAATAAGTATGTAAGTATACTTTTATATTATATAACTTTTTCTTTTAATTTTCTTAAGTAACATTGATATGCTTATTCAAAATAAGGATTTATTTAATTAATATTGATGTAAGGCATGATATATTTATGTATATGAGAGTTATAATGATTATATATATTTTAAAAATAATTTGTTCAACTTCAAAAAAAAAAATCACAGCTGCAGTGAACATAACTCGCATTATAACACCAGTAGTGCCCGCAACCGTAATAACCGCAATGCAGCCGCAATTTAAAACCTTGATAGGAAGTACTAACATTAAGTCCAGCTTGAACTGCAATAAGTAACTCCACAAATTTTTAAATTCCAAAATCTAATTTAATAGATTCACTTGTGGGAGTTAACACAAAATTTAATATTAACTAAACAAATCCATCAAACAAGTAAGCTTGCTTAAACAAATTTATCACAATGAATTATTCGTCAAAGATGGGCTATACCGAAAAAGAAAAAAACTTCACAAGATAGCATTCATTCAATTCCCCTTTGTACTAACCTTAGGGTCCTCTATTTTCTAAATTCCATGCATCAATAGTAGAATTTAGCATGAAAATAATCATGACTGCAAAGGTAAAGAAAAAAATAAATTTCAAATTCTAGTTCCTTAGTAGAAGCTATTGTGGTGCTAAAATATGGGTTTTCCTAGGATTACTCTAAATATTTATATGCTTATCTACCAATCATGAATGACTAAAGAAAGAAACACAATGAGACATCCTATAAGGTCTTTAGTGATGCCTTAACTATAATTATGTCCCAGTTTCGGTGATAACTATAAGTAAGGTCCCATCAAAGAGCATTTGCTTCATAGGTTATAGGGATCTAAACTTTGATACCACATTTGTCACGATCCAAAAATAAAGGTGTGATTGGCATGGAGTATGAGATAATCTCGCATAAACTTGACAAACAGATAAAACCTTATTTGATTCTAAGGCATGATCAAAAAATTTTTTGAATTAGAACACAATTTTATAATTTTGTTTATTCATATCTAGCTCACAATTTCATAACTTTTATCATAATTTATATAAAAAAACACAATTATCTTGTTGTAAGAGGCTCGCAAAGCTTCCTTTGAAATTGGAACAACCCAAATTACCTACAATTAGTCCAACTGGACACACAACAGAAAAGCTCTGCTCTCAACCATCTTTCAACATCAAAACATAAATAAGAAGGCGAGGATTCTACCTGTAGTCTGTCGAGCAGACTTTAGAGTACAAACATACATACACAAAGGCAAAATTTCATTTACACTAGACATACTGATTGCAAACTACATTGGAGGAATATTGAACACAATTTTTCTATCAACAAAAATAAATAATAAAATGAGTTGTGGTACTCAATGAGTAGAAGATAAAATACAATAACTAAAGGGATAATCAATCATAGAGTTTTTCTACCAAAAATAAATTTTGTCGTGAGATTTTATAACCAACATTTAAATAAAGATTTTACAGGAGATTAGATCAATTTAGAATAAATTTTAAACATTTAAATTAAGATTCATAAAACAATGTTACAGAGTTAATTATTGTTAATGTACACAATCAATTAAAAGAACACATATAAAATATGATTTTTTTAAAAAATGAAAATTTATAAAATTCGACCATCATACCATAATTAATTGGTTTATAAAGTTTTACATTAAGTCACGAATCAAATAAAAATGAACTATTTGTATGTTTATATTTAAATTAATTCAAATTTCATAATTAATTAAAAACAATAGACAGGAAGTCATAAAGATTGATTTATATATTAATGCAAAACAATAAACAAAAATTTAAAATCATTAAATATCTTTATAGAAATTAATATCCCATAAACCTTTTATTGGAAGGTTTGACAGAATTCTAATTTCTAATATATATCATATTTTAATATGAGTACAAAGCACATGAGGGTAAATAATTATATATTCAATATCAGATTATTGTAAGCAAGAATTATGAGCAAGATTCTTGCTATCATCTCTACTTATCACCATCCTTATAGCTTTTGAACATTCAAAGAGCATTCGGTTTGATACCTTTTTAGTACTTAGTCACAACAGCTATATGTCAATAGATAAGGTGCATTGAAAACTAATAGGATCATTGTTAGCAACCAACGTACTCCTCAATCTTACCTTATACATATAATATCATATAATATGATATAAATCATTCTTGTAAATACTCTAGGTGTCACAATATGTATACTTATTTGAATATTGTCCATAATTAGAATTATGGAGATTAATACATGATTTATAAATCCCTTGTTGATTTTTTTCAGCATTAAATAGGACTGCTAGATTACCATATATATATATATATATATCATTATATCTAGACCGTTACATTTCTTTTAACTACGTACAAAGAGCATAAGTAACAATTCAGCCTTTCTTTAATTCAAATCAACAAATTGGTGTTCCATATACTTTTTATATTCATTTCAACAGCATAAATAAGCTCGATACAATATAATCTAGATGATTTAACATTTTGAGATACCAACATATAATAGGAGACTACTTAGGATGTTGGTCCCATGGACTTGCAAAGTGCAGACAAAATTAGAAAGAGTTAAAACAAAAAAGAAAATTAACACGTATTATGTTTTAAAATCTATTCATAGTGCTTGTTGAACCGGTTATTGATTTTTCCATTACCGAACCGCCATCACACTTTCCAATGGAAAAGTTCAAGTGTTTCCTAAAACAAAGTCATATTATCTCATTTAGTTTCTGTGATCTACATTCAAATTCCCTTTCTCTATTTTACTTATTCAATATAACCTACTTTATTTGGAGTTCCTTTCCTACATTAACTACACTTGGTTCATAATCTCACTTAGCTAAACTACCTTGGTTTAAATCCTACATAATTAATTAAATTCTACTAAATTACTTCTAGTTTAGTAGTCATCCTAATTTAATGCTTAAATGTGTTTTAGCTATACCTCTATCTTTTGTAATTCCTACTTCTAGTGCTACTTCACTTAACTCAATTCCTATTATTTCAAATTTCAAATTTATTGAGTTATCATAGGTACTTCTTGATGAATGTAACAATTTGGCTGAAATTCATTCTTCAAGTGTCCGGGGGAAGCTTTTCAATTTATCAATAGTAGATTCCCAAGAGCTAAAGCATGTAAACATTGGTGGCAATATTAAATTGAGACGTTTAGGGTTAGTGGTTGTCCACAATTTTTTGTATCTTAACAACTCTCGTTCAATAAAGTGACTATGAAGCTCTTCGTATACGACGATGGTAATATCTCATCTGGTTTTTGGATTAAAGTTGTGTCAATACCAGTCATAGAGATATCAGAGTGCATGGCTAGTACTGAGAGTTCAAAGTTAAAATTGCTGACACAGTTTCCATTCGTTAGTAGACGTCTTTGGTTAGATATTCCAATTGAGTTTGGGATGCTCATGTGCATTGAATCATCTCTGTCCACGCGATCCAGCGGCTCGCATCTAGCCCTATCGCCTTTTTCAACATTTTTTGTCTTTGTAAATGAAGCCAAATTCACTAGGTACTATGGGTACATTGTTTGAGATTTCTATCTTCTTTTCCTTGTTCCAGTGACTGAGACGGAGTTGTAACAATCCTTCAAACACAGTTGTAACAATTGGATTTTTTTTGCATACTGAAGTTTATTGATATTAAAATAAATATATACTTGATCAAGATATATGTTTTGATTATTTAGTCTATAATTTGTTAAAAGATATAATTTAATTAATTTTTGAAAAAAGAAACTCACATGCAATTTTTATATTCTATAATTAAAATATGAACAAGCATAGAATTTTTATAAATATATAAGTATATGATTTTTACAACTATATCTTTGTTATCAAAATTATGATAGCAAAGATATAATCATAAAACCATATATTTATTTATAAAAACTATACACTTATCATAATTATAATCCCAAGCTCTAAAGTGAAATTGAGGTTTTATTCCTAATAAAGGCCGCTATATAATTTTATGTTTGGAAGAGATTGTATTTTGTATAAAAATAATTTCATTAACAATAAGTAAATAATTAATTTTTTAATACATACCAATATTATAAATTCAGATGATATTATTAAAATAAAAAAGATTAGATGTAATTTTATTAGGGGCATTTCTTTCAAAATTAATAATAATTGAAAAAAAGCCACTAGCATGTTGGCAGTTTAATAAAACTCAAACAAGTGAGATTTTTAATTACTTTGACTTTTGAAAAACACAGTGACAAACCTGTTTAAGTTATTTGGTGGGCTTGACCTGTTGATCATAAAGGTTTTTATTTGTTTATTAATTATGGAATAAGCTTATTTATTTATTTATTTATTCTTATTTAAAACGTCAACTTGTGATTGCTCTTTCTTTCACGTTAAACATATATACCCCATTTCATCCCCTCAGGTGGTATACATGCATGGTTACAAACAAAGCTTTAATCCTCAAATATATTAGCAATGGCAGTTTAGTTTGTAAAGCTATCAGATTCATTTGGTCTTCACTCCTTACTTTCCATCCTGTTGATAGGTAAGTTTCTAAAACGCTATACTGTTTTCTTGTTTCTTTCCCTTTCTTGTTACTATACATATTGTTTGCTTGTTTGATTTGCTGCTGACCCAATATTGATTAATCATTTTGTTTCTATTTGTAACAATGATACAGCTAAACCAACATCTATTCCTTTGGTCTTTTTTTCTTCAAAGGATAAATTACAGTTTATGATTAGCTTGAAATTAATTAGTTTGTCTTTATGATTTAAAGTACATCATTTAATTCTTTGTGATTTATTTCATCACTACTTAATCACTTGTGATTTTTTTTTTAATTTTAACCAAAAAAATCATGAAAATTGAAAATAAATGAATAATCTTATACTAATTAAAAGTACCTCTATTGATATTTTATACAATTTTATAGTGTTTTAAGACTACTACCAAGGTTAAATTAATATTTCAAAATTGAAATTATTCCATGATAACCTTTAGAACATTGAAAATATTGAAGACATAAGGTTAAAAAACACATAATTATGAAATCATTCATCATTTATATTCACATGATTAAATTCGTTCACTATCATAGAAATAGAATATGTTGGTGCACATTCATTAGCAGTTCTTCAAAAATTGCCAAAAGAAAGACTTTTCTTAGCAGTTATTAAAAATTTTCAACGAAAATATTAGATATAGTTGACAGTTTATTTAGAATCGCTAACTATATAATTTTTTTAAAAATATATTTAAAAGTGTAATTGAGTTTAGTTGGCGGTTTTATATTAGCTGTTAACTAAAATCGAATTAATGTTGGCGGTTGTTTTAAAACCACCAACTAAAACCTTATTAAAATTGGAGGTTTGATATAGAACCACCAACCAAGGTCATTTTAAAATTATTTTTTTCATTAGAATAGTTTGCAAAACCTTGTTTCCAGTGTTCTCTAGGTAGAAGCTCACACGCGGCCATAACCTTCCACCACCCTAACCCATTGTCTTTGGTGCCATTCCTTGGTGGTTTTCTCCCCATTTTCGGTGGCTTCTCTCTTTTTCTAGTGGCTTCCACACCAATAGCATTAGTTTGAACCCCACTAGTTCATTTGGCCTCCTCCACAACGCATTCCTCTTCCTCTCTTCAGCTCATTGTCTTCTTGGGAATACAGAGGTGTTTCTCAGCTCTCCTTCTACCTCGTATGTAATTTTTTTTTGGTTCTTTAATTTTGAATGATTTTTTGGTTGTTTTTCATGCCACAAATACATCATTCACTAACATTTTTTAGAATGTGTACAAAACATATCAAGTAGCAAGTTCTTAGTTGATTAAATATGTTTACATAGCATCTCCTATTAGCTATTTGCATAATTACTATTCTACAACATGCGTCAACTAAATATTTACATGATACAAGAAGAGATTACATCCATTTTTCTATAAACCTGATAACTCAATAATGCATATAACTATACTTAGCTTCTTTTCCTTATCTATTCCTTGCTTTCACTTGGAAGTTATTGAAAATATGACAAGTTTTGATGAGATAATATTATCTCAATAGTTAGCATCTTTTGTAAACATATTAGTGAAAAGATTAAGTACTTCCAATTTTTCATAAAACATGCATCAATTATTTGGTTTTTGTGTGTGTTGCCAAGTTGAAATAAAACATCAACTTTCTTATCGTTGTTAAAACTCCTTTTATGTAAAAATTATAAAGCATTAGTTTCTTAACACTTCCTGTCATTACTCTATTATTATGGACTGTTGAAATATTATAGTTTTAGTTTGAAGAGAGGGCTTAGTCTGGGCAACTTCCATTTTTAAGCCATCATACTGCTGATTTTTGTTTAAGATATATGTTGAAACAAAAGAGTAATTAGAAAGCTTATATAATTGGGCAATATTTAGTAGAGTAATAAGTAGGAGTCCAAGCTTATTATGAATCACTAGCCACATTTTTCTCAAATTGGTTCTTGTCAGATCGAAAAGGTACTGACCAGAGATGGATGTCTACCAATTGTTTGTCTAGGGAATATGAGGATGGAGTGAAAGAATTTATTAGGTTTTGTTGCTTTCTTTTGAAAGCGTATATACAAGTATATGTATTGCAACAGTAATAAAGTGATGAATAGAGTATTGTTCCCACGAGAATTTGTCGCTAAGATAATTGCTAAGTACTAAAATTGTGTACCTTAATCTAAATTAAGCCAACAATAGAAGGTGATGTAAAATTAAACTGAACTAAAGACATAAAATAAAAAAAATAAAAAATATATGAGAGACACCATTCTAGATGAAATTGTAAAGAAAAATAATTTGGGATTATGACTTCTCCTAGCATTTCATATGAACTAAGTACCTCTCCTCATCTTGCTCTTAATGTCATTAATAGCCTAGGACTTTAATTTACCTATAAGGATCTTTCAAATTACATATAAGCATTCCTCTAACCAATCTATAATATGTCTTAATATGGCTATGTGAGACTAGTAGGTATATTCCTATCCTACAAGCGAATCAATCCACTCAACATTGCAAATTTCATGAACCCACACTACCTAATCCATGTTCAAGTCTTAAAATCCTTTTTCCAAGTTCATTTAGGTTACCCAAATCATCTAATGGTTTTTGCACACTTAGAAGCATGAGTTGCAAATAAAGAGAATAATTATAATATATTACAAGCTAGAGTTTATCATAATCCCAAATCAATAAGTTTAGCTTATAACTATAAGAAATAACAATATTAAGAGCAGAGCAGAAATCAAATGGGCAAAGAAATACAAGGAAAAGCAAGAGAAGAAGATAAAAATTGAATTAATCGGTGAATCTTCCTCAAACCCAAGTTTTGTCCATGACATTTGAAGCTCCAAAACCTTCTTTCTCTTCCCCAAAACCTTCAGAACGACATCCTCACTTAAAGAAACATTGAAAGTCCTTTAAAACCTTAAAAAACACGACTAAAGATGGTGTGTTTTACAATTTTTATGAATTGCGCCGTGACGCAGATGAATTTTTGTAAGCAGTGGTGAAAAGAGCCGCGACACAAAATTTTACGCCACGGCTCATTTTTCTTCTATTTCTCAATATGTTGCAGCACTTAAATTTGTTGCTGCAGTGTTGCATTTTCTTTAGCAGTGGTTTTGAGCGCCATCTTTTGCTCTTTTGTCTTTTCTTCTTTTTTCTTTTTCTTTTTGATCCTTTTCAACAAATCTTCTTAATGTTTGTTGCTTTGCATGCCAATACTTCTAAACTTGTTTCTTTATAATTGTAACACTACAAAAACATAAAATTCATCTAATTAATATTTATAATCTAATAACAAAAGTTAAATGATTTAACAACCTAAAAATCTAGATAAAAATATAAAATACTATTTATACTTAACTAATTTAAAAAATTAACTCAAAATCAAAGAAATAAAACCAAAACTTACTAAATATTAACTTGGTTAAAATTTATTAATTTTATATATAAAAAATATAAAATAAGTTCAATATTTATGTGATAAGTCTCTTAAAATATTAAGAAAATCATGATAATTTATGAACTTATTAGGTTTTTAGTTGAACATGCAAAAGACCCTGGTAAAATTATATGTCCTTATTTAAATTGCTGCCATATAAAACAAATTAGTGCAACTGAGTTGGAAAATCATTTAGTGTGTAATAGGATTGACCAAAATTATACTTGTTGGATAAAGCATAGACAAAGGATGAGCATAGTAACTAGAAGTATAGTGGGAGTTGTGCCTCAAATGATTTTGACACAAGTACATATGAGACAGACACAAGTACATAGCTACTTTTACTCCATAGATGTCACATAGCCAGCTTACAAGTCAATCACAACAAATAACATATTTGTTTATTGCAAGAGCTGATAATGAGGTGTTATTCTTGGCTCCTTACATGCAAGGATGAGTCATGTAGTGCTAAACTTTTCAATCACATATAATTTGAATGTCAACTATTTAATTAGAATTAGCTAACAATGGTTAATTGTGTTAGGGCATACTAGATGTTAGTTGTCATCAATCCATGTACTCCAAAGATATATTTCATGGATCCTTTGAATGGTGACACAACAAATCATGCATAAATGCAGGAGTTATTCAATCTGTAAGAATATGTATTTATTTTCTATGTATTTTTGTATATTTGTGTGTTTTAATTTTAAAATAGTTTCTTATATTAAGTTTTTTATCGCTTGATAGAATCATGATGATGTTCTACACAAATTGCAGGCTTAAGATGCCAAAGTCAAAAGCACCCAGCATGTTATACAAATGGAATAAAGTAAAGGTATTTATCAATATTCAGGCAATTATTAAGCACTTCATTTCTTAAATTTAATATGTTTTTTTATTGAATTTTGACAGTGTCCAAAACAACCAAATAGCATAAATTGTAGATACTATGTGATGAGATTCATAAAGGATATCATCACACACGGATAGTCTATGATCTCGGAGACAGTATGTAATTCAGTTTCTTTAAGTAATTGGATAGTTTTCCTTGCCTCTATATTTTCTTGTATACAAAAATTTAACTATATGATGGTATTGGTTGTTGGTAATTTATTGTTACTAGTTGTATTTCGTGATATTAGTATGTTATTTGCTGTTATTAGCTGTAAAGAGAGGGCTTAAGACTCGGAGAATATATATTTTTAAGTCGTTATACTGCCGATTTTTCTTTGATATAAAAGTTTCTTTAAAAAAATATTTTTAAAATTTGACTAAATTTTAATTATTTAACTTCAAATTGTTCTTATTTCATTTTGCAGTACTTCTCGGATTTATATTGTAAAGAATACTCTAATACTCAGATAAGTAAACCCAGAGAAGAGTGGTCTTAATATGTGTTCTAACAAAATCTATTGGTTTAGTATTAACTTGTGTTAATTTCTAGTTTTGTTTTAATTTGATTATTGATTATAATTGTTCTTTGATTGATTAATACAAAGAACATGAGTTCTTCTAATTAAATGACTGTAATTGTTCATTGTAATTTTTCTTCTTAAAAGAATAAGAGTTCTTTGATTGTTTTGAGTTAATGAATAATTGATGCCTAGAACCAAATAAAGAATAGGGACGAACCAAATGCCGAAAGGCACTCCAGGTGTATAAACTATAAGTGGATAAAAAAGAGAAAGATAAAGTTGACAGTTTGAAGTAAAACTGTTAACAAATTCCCTATTTGTTAGCGGTTATTTAAATTAACTGCCAACAAAAGTCCAATTTTTGTTCTTGGTTAATTTATAACCACCAACAAAAGTCTAACTTTTGTTGACTGTTATAAACAATCAACAAAAGCTAGTTGGATTTGTTGGCAATTGTATTATTGACGATTATTATATGTCAATAAATGTGAAAGATAATCGCCAACAAAGCTCTTTCCTCACGTAGTTATTAAAGTTTAGATACAAAGTATCACTTCTTTAGAAGAATCTCCTACTTGCATTGTTAATTTACCTTTTCACGACTTGCTCTTCTATTGATGTAAGGCTTGTGTAGTCCCCCCCCAAAAAGAAGTGTTTTGTAATTTAAGTTTCTATCTTCTCTTTTTATTTAAAAAAAAAAGAAAAAGGATGTAAAATATAAGGTGATTAAATAATAATTGAACAAATTGATGTTTTCTGTTTTCTGGTCAAAACAATATACATTCATGTTAAAATATAGGGTGATTAAATAATAATTGAGCAAACCCCGAAGAAACTTATTTTGGTTCTTTGATATTTGAGTTAGCCTCGTAAAGCACAAGATAGACTCAGTCTGAGAGGCCCAATGGAGACAACACAATTTTGTGCTTTGCTCTAAACCGAGGTTGCAATTTGTTACTGATAATTCCCAACTATTCATGTTATTGTGCATATTTTTCTCAGTAAATATGACTTTAGCCTCCACTTCTAGGGTAAATAATACATATATAGAAAGAAATGAACATATATAGGATAAATAGTTTTAAACTCAACATTTATTTGAAAAACCATCAGTTTTATCTTTGATTTTTGAGTATTGTGATAGCTAATCATACTTGGTTTTTTTTTTTTAGGATTCATGTGTTGAAGAGTTTGGAGCAAATTCAGGAGAGAAAGGCTGTAAAGTGCTGAATTCATCTATCTCACTGTGGCTAGATTCACTGCGCTGAGGCGGAAAGCTCAGAAATTCGAAGGAAGTGTGCTGGGTTTATTGCGTTGCGGCGGAACAGTTTAGGCCGCGGCGAGGCCTCAAACAGAACCAAAACTCGCTGCTGCGAGATTATGTGCGCCGAGGCGAGAGGCAAGAAGACCTTCAGACAGAATCAAAACTCACCGCGGCTCAGTAAAACCAGCTGCGGCGCTCATTCAGGCAGAACCAAAATTCGCCGTGGCGCATCATTCTTCGCCGCGGTGCAAGTCGAATTAGCTGAACGTAGCGTTTTGTTTCTAAAAATTCTGAGGGTTTGAAGCTTCTTATGGCAAGGAGAGTCGGGGGAGCCGTCATTCTGGGTTGGTTTTGAGTTATTCCAGAGGTGCAAGGGCTGAGGGAAGAGCTAGAGAGCCATCTTGGAGCATAGAGAAGTTGGAGATTGAAGATTGAAGCCGAATCCTTGTGTTTATGAGTTTCCTCTTCATTTCCTCTGTTTTATTCATTGTTTCTGATGTATTTGTTTATTGCTTCAAGCTTGACTTTGGATTTTATGATCATGTATAGCTAAACCCTAACTAATCTAGGATTATTTGGAACTCTTGTATGGATTAGTAGTAGTTCTTCATTCTAATTCTGCAATCAATGATTCATACTTGTTCACTCAGCTTTGTACTTCATGCTTTCTGATTGATTGGCCAACATTTAGATTGATATAATGCCTTACTTGAACTTGGGAAAGGAAAAGGAAGGTTAGATCAAAGGTTGAATGGTGTGAGTGCTTGAAATTCCTTGAGGAGAGTGGATAGCTGAGTTATTGAGATAGGAATATACTTAATAATCTCACATGGTCCAGTTAGGTACTGCACTCATAGGTTGATCTTAGTTAATCTTATAAGGGATTATAAAATTGGCTGAGTACCCTATACACTATTTGGAAAAATATATATAGGAACAATAGAATCCTAGACCAACAAGTATCACCATGGAGAGCAGAAGGAGATGAATATTGAACTCACTACTATGAAGTACAAGAGGACCAATAATCCTAGATGCTAATATTTGCCCGGAAATCCAAATCCTAACCTAGATTTTTACATAGCTTCAAAATCATAAACAATTTCTGTTAACATCATCATTTAAGAATTGATTTTCTTGATTTAAATTGGGATGTGAATTTCAGTACTTGGCATTGTTTTGACAACAAATCCTCGAGGGAACGATCATTTCTTATCACTATATTGCCTTCATGATACGTATACTTGCGTGTACACTTCTGGGAAAGCAACAAGTTACCAAAATGATTCAAGCGTAAAGCCTACTTGGACCCCCAAAATAAAAATTTTAAGCCGATAAATGTGTGACTCTTACTCCTAAAGTCCTAATTCTTCACTTGGACAAAGAATTTTATTCAAATAGTTAATAGACTTTTACTAAGATTGAATTTTTTTTTGGGGTAAAAGAAAGGGGCTAAAACCTATGAAACAACCAAAATAAAAGAAAAGTACAAGATAGAGTGTATATATATATAGGGTGTAGAAACTCCCATAGCAGTAGCGCCAACTCTCAGAAAAAATCATCAAAAGTCTTCAAGCCTGTGTCCACAGTGAGGCTTCGATTGGCCAAATAGTCTGCGTTTTGATCTCTGAGAACATGCTTGAAAGTCAGGTTCTAAGGTTGGCCATTCTACCTCCTATCAAACTTAGATATCCATTTATAATTATCTTAGACCATTTATATTTTATAGATCAAATTCATTAAATTTTTTAATCTTTTAAAACTTTCTTATAATTAACAAAGAATTGACTCAGGGCTCAGGGTAACCTTATTTGGCTCATTATTATATGTATTTGGTCAAACAAGCTATATAAATATTGGCAATCAATTACGTGTAATTTATCCTAATGTCATAACTTTTCACTCGGACATTTCTTTCATTGATAAGTGCAACTTATTTTGTTAGTGAAGTATATTTTATTAATTTATAGGATTCATCTTAAGTTTGAAGTATGCTTAGAATTAGAAAAGTATCCCTACACTTAAAATTTGAAATAAATGACATTAAGGAGAGTGATATTATTCAAATAAGAAACAAAAAAGAAAATTAATAATATATTAGCAGAGAAAAAAATTTTATTTCCACTATTGGTCTATTGACCTTAGCATTTAGATGTTGACTTTGGTTGACCAGAACTTTTTTCATTAAAAGATAAAAAGTCACTAATCTCTCGATTCACTGAGGCCTAAACAAATTGTGACTTTTAATTTCCCAGTTTGTGTTCGTATATTTAAGAATGATCATGAATAGGATATTATGAATTTTCTTTTTGGATCTATAAAAAATATCTTATAAATCTTTAAATTTGGAGAGAAATAAGTGCAAAGTGTGTAGGGTATTATGCAAGTTACTCCAAATCTTTTAAAGTTTCTTGTTGTAAACTTTTATATGAAGTTGAAGAGAAATAGATACAAGATATGAAGACTCTACATTTTCTCTCTTTTTTCCAATGTTTGGCCCTACACATTATGTCTTTCTTTCTCCAATTTTACAAGTCAAAATTTATAGGATCTATACATAACTTGCACACATTTATGTGGGGGCCTACCCTTCAAATGAATTTCACACATTTTATATCTATTTCTCTCCAAAATTAATAGTGTCAATTTTGTAGAAAAATTGAGAGGATCCAAACTACTTAACTTATACTTTAACAAGCAATAAAGTCAAAGCTCCACTTTATAACAAAAAAAATTTAAAGTGAATTTTTTTTCAAATGGTGACTCATTTACATAAAATTTATTTATTTAAAATTACAAGAAAATATAAAATGTTTCAAGTAATTATTAATATAATTCAAAGCACATATAATACTTTTTGGAATTTTCAAAAAATAATTTTCAACATATTAATTGATTTAAGGTGAGTTTAATATAATACTATCCAAGCCTGAACCTTCAAACTATTCAATAAAACCTCCAAATCCAAACTCATTTTTTATTTGTACACCTCATGCAAAATATTTATAGGGTCTGAGTATATTGCTTATTATGTGCATACTAATTTTTTAGATTTTAAAAACTTAGTTATAGAACAATTGTCATCCCTATACTAGTTAAAGCATATATAATATATAAATTTTATTTTTTTAATATTTGTTATATTTAAATATTTTATAAATGAATCTTTTTGTACTTAAAACATTAAATATGGCAAACAGGTCGTAAAGTTATTGGCTATATTCTGCTTGACCATTAGTGGGCATCTCTAAGGCATAAAACTCTCAATTTTTCTTTTTTCTTTTTTTTTATACTCACTACAAAAAAATCCTCATTTAACATCGGTCCTTTAACGTCAATCACAACAACCGATGTAGGAAGTCCAGTTGGATCCTTTTTAGCGTCTGTTACCTACAACTGACATTAGTATTTGTTAAAATTTTTTAACTAAATAAAACAATTACGGAAGCAGATCCGTGGGCGTGCAGTGCGTAGTGAATTGCGTGGATCTTGGCCGTTGCTTGCATCTCGTGGCAGAAAACGTGACATGCGTCCAGCAATGAGTGAAATGGTGGAATGAATGAATCTTCCGTCTCTGTTTCAAGCTCTTCGACCATCTCTTTTTTTCTACCACTTGCAAAATGCACGCTTGATTATGGCTTCAGATGCAGCTTCCTTTTGGGAGATTTAGATTCAGGTGTTCGGCTAGGGGAGCTTCACATTCAAACGGTGGGAGCTTCAGCTTCTTCCTCAGATTTTGGCTTCCTTAGATGCAATTTCTTCCTCCAAATTCTGCCACAGGAGCTTCAAGCATTCGGCCATGTCTTTAAAGCTTGGTGCCTCGATCCTCACTCACTGTGAAACCTAACGGTAGCTCCTCCACAAAGACCAAGCACTAGACCTTGAGCTCAGTGACGGCTGTGATGGTGATGATCCTTCGTCATTCAAGAGGCCAGGCTTTGCTAGGAATTTCTTCGAAGAGGCCTCAGTCGCCGGTAAGAAGAGGGTGGAGGAAGGTGAGAGGCATAAGGATCCCGGCTTTAATAATTGATTTTTTACTTTTTGATATGGGTCCTCCTGGTCCTTGAGCTATTCTTAATTCTTATTCGAATTTGTTTACTGAATCAGATTGTGGATCTCCATTCAATGTGCCCGTCTGAGTGTTTGTTCTATTACTTGGATTTGTTACTTATTCAAAGTTAGCATTTGTTTTGTGTATGACAATTAATGCAAAAATATGATTAGATTAGGCAAAAAGAAACAATTTCTTGTCATATTTTGGGACTATTTGCTTTAGGCTTGGTCATATAAGATCGCATTCAGGAAAGTGGCTTATTGTAATGTGCAAAATTTGAATAAGTAATACACTTGAAGATTATGTTGGCTAAAAATTTAGGAATCTCATTCCCATTTAATATTAAAATTTAAAAGAGCAAAGGTTCTTTTCATTTTTAGAAAGCTTAACTCTCCTTGTGTGAGTTATAGCTTAGTTCATGTTAAGCAGAAAACATGAATGTTTTATGCTATGCCAGATAAATATAAACTAATGGCAGTCATCCAATTATGCAGACAATTTTTTTTTCCTTTGTTTTCATAGTTGTGTCCTTATTTGACCTGGAGGTTGTATCTTGTATTGGCCAATTTTTACCTCTCTGCAATTCAATGGCTAGCAGTGAACTAAAAAATTCTAATAACACAAAACACAATCCACATAGCTTTGGGAGTTATGATTTGAATCTAAAAATTGTTTGATGTTTACCATTTTTTGAGCTCTGAACTTTATTCTAATGCCTTTTGTTTGATTATTGTTTTAAGTTACTATTATGATTAATGTCTGTGAAGTTAATTCTTTCTTCAGGCAAGGCTTATATCTGAGGACAACGGTAGAGGTTTTTTGGATATATATTCAGTGTGTTATTCTCTCTTACATATAAGAGGTTTTTGGATATAACAGAATCTGCACTTAAAATTTCCAATGCAACATTTGAATAGAGGGTTGTAGTGCTGATTGAAAAATAAATGATAATGAGATTCAGAAAGGATACCAAACTTAAATGGGGATGAGAGATAATTCCTTACTAAAGAGCGTGTAGACTACAGATATAACTTGAATTGTTTTCCTTACGTAGTATATTGTTACAAAAAGAAAAAAGACATGCTAAAGCTCTATCTCTAGTTGGAGATAACTTGAATTGTTACCCAAAATCAGCAAAATTAGTGAACAACTATAGCTGGGGATAGAGAGACATGGCTTTATCACTTGCTTATTTTTGTTTCTTTTGCTTGCCTCTGCTGTCACCTGCTTTGCTGATAACATAGGAAAAGGTATTATATTTTTTGAGCATTTACTGATGAAAAATATCTTCCTCTTTTCAATTACCATTTCCTTGTTATTTTTAATAATAAAATTAATAATAATAAAATAAAATGAATGTTGAGTTAGATTTTATCCACAACCTTTATTGCTTCTTCACAATGAAACAGGACTTGGAGTCATACTTAACCAAGACATCAACTCACCTCGTTTATTTGCTACTGTCTGCAATAAAATTTCATATATTCATCCCTGTTGGTGTTCAAATTTTTATGGGGGTAAATTAGTGCTTTCTGATTAATTCTTTATGAATTAATAAGTAATGCATCTAAATTAGTAAAAATTGATCCCTTTTATAACAATTAGTTAGGTGTTTGTAATTGCTTATAAGCTTCGATTGTATATATCTGGTGAAGCTACTCTAGTAGAAGCCTATTACATTTTTTCTTTTTGGGGATTAATGTTTGCAGTTGATGATTAATAGTTTGAATATGAAACCCACGTTCTTTTATGACAGATAGGAAAAAATTTCTTTTTGGTGTTGCACTAATTTTAGCTTTATAGATTATTATTTGTCATACATGGATGATGCATCTCTTAGCACATTGCCATGATTTATATTGTGCATTATTTTTGTAGTATTAAGTAGTGACTTCTAAGTTTCAGAGTTGCTTTCTACATCTGTTCTTTTTATTCTGGAGCTGGTATTTCTGTCTCCCCATATATTGTGGTCACTTTGACTTTTTTGCTCCTACTTTCTGGTAGTTATTACATTGTCTCTTATATGATAATTTATTGTTTTGATATGTAGGAAGAAATTTCACATAGGATAACTTTAAATAATAAGTTGGCAACAATGGAGGAATAACTAAAAATCATAGAGGAAGAGCGTGCAATGGAACAAGCTCACTTGGCTCACGAGCAAGCTCGAATGAATGGCATATTTAAATATTTAGTAGAAAAATTGGGAATGGAGCTACCACTAGACATTTCTCACATTGCTAGGGCGTCTCATTCATAGGTAATATAAATGTTAACTTGTGTAATTATTAAATTATTATATTAAAAAGCCTTTGAGTAAATGTAATTTTTGTATTTTTTTTCATGCAGCCACCTGATGTTGGTAGTACAGAAGCCTCACCTGCCCCTGGTCAACGATCATCTAGTGCAAGTCTTGATCTATGAGGTGTTTTGGATTTTGTTGATTTTATTTTGTTCTGTGTCATATTTAAAGCCTTTTTTGGATGACAACTTATAAGGCTTAATAGTTGCCTTGTGTTTATCTTATTTAGTTAATGTTTTATAATACTTTTGTATGGTGAAACTTTTATGAAGATCATATAAATAGATAGTTATTAAATCCAAATTTTTCTTATATAGCAAATTAATTTAAAATTTAATTTCATGTGAATGTTCAATTTCTTTACATATATCAAAGTATAGCAAGGCAAAAGGAAAATAGCAAGATAACAAGATATAAAAGAAATAAAATCAAATTAAAAAACGCATTTTCTGTTGCCTAACGTCGGTCATAACTAACGCTATGCAAAGATACTTTCAATAGAAAACTAACGTCGGTTATAACCAACATTAGTACATTCACCATTGCAAGATGTTAACGTCAGTCGTAATTGACGTTAAAGGTACAAATCTAACGTCAGTTATAACAGACGTTAGTATGTTTATAAATTCTTTAACTCTAACGTCGATTGTAACCGACGTTAGTTGACAAACACAACTTATCCTATTTCATTGCTTAACGTCGGTTCTAACCAACATTAGATTCTAACGTCAGTTGTTCCAACGGTTGATATAATTGTCGTTAGTGGGGTTCTCCACGCTGCCTCTAATGTCGATTTTTTTAACCGTCGTTAGTCAACCTAACGTCGATCATAACTAACGTTAGATGCTTTCTTTAACCGACGCTAGAGCCTATTTTTTTTGTAGTGACTTTTTTTGGCCTAATTTATTTTTATTAATTTGAAACATCGACTTGTGTTTGCTCTTTCTATTACATTAATCAAAAGTCAAATCATATCTTCTTAGCAAGTAAAGCCGAAAGACCGTGTTGAAGTTGAATGTTCAAGCAGGAAATTGCAGTCACATGGATGCAACCATTGCTTTAATGCTCGTACTAGCTTTATTAATCATATTAGTAATAGCAATTTATAAAGTTATCAGATTCATCTCTCCTTTGCTTCATGCTATTCATCCTGTTGCTGCTGATGATAGGTAACTTCTTCCCACTTTCTACATGGCCCCATACTCTTTAGTTCATTTCTCTCCCATTTCTTGTTACTATATTTATTATTAGCTTGTTTGATTTACAGCTAACCCAATATTTATTGGTGATCTATTACTAGTTGCAACAAAGATTTTGTTTCAATTTCAACGGTTTCTTATCTTCTTCTTCTTATATTATTGTTGCTCCTCCTGCTACAAAGCATGATGTTTTCCTTAACTTTAGAGGGGAAGATACTTGTGACAATTTCACAAGTCATCTTTATGAAGTACTGTGCAAGGCAAATATTCCAACTTATATGGATCACAAACTTCACAAAGGAGAACAAATCTCACCCGTTCTTTTGAAAATAATAGAGGAATCAGAGATATCTATGATCATTTTATCAAAAGATTATGCTTCTTCAACTTGGTATTTAAATGAGCTCGTTAAGATATTGGAATGTAAGGATATGTATGGAAGTGTTGTGATACCTATTTTTTATAACGTGGATCCATCAGATGTACAAAAGTAGAGTGGGAGTTTTGGAGATATGTTTGCAAAACTTAAGCAAAGATTTAAACATAACAAAGACAAATTGAAGATGTGGAGGAATGCTTAGACCCAAGCAACGAGTCTCTCTAGATGGAATTCCAAGAATGTCAGGTAGCTTCCAATCATCCTTTATATCATTTCATAATTATTTCCTTGGGTCTTTGCATTTGGCCATCCATTTTAAATTTTGCATTTTCTTTTAATGTTGTTATTTATTCCATGATTTTATGGCATTGTATTTGTTGTTTTTATTTATATTTTTTCTTTTTCTATTTACTTATTCCTAAACATATTGGGTTTTCTCCTACATTATGCTAGGCCTGAATCCAAACTCATTAAAAAAAATGTCATAGATATTTTGAGCAAATTGAATCATATGTCATCATGTCATTTTGAAAGACTAGTTGGCATTGATCATCATATTGAGAAAATTGAAGAACTACTGTTTGAGATCCGCATTGTAGGAATATAGGGCATGGGTGGTATAGGTAAGACCACGCTTGCTAAAGCTGTTTTTCACAAGTTGAAAACACAATTTGAGTCTTTCTCCTTTGTTGAAAATGTAAGAGAACAATTGGCAAGAATTGGATTGGACAAGTTAAAAGAAGAATGTCTTAAAGAATTATTGAAAGACAAAGACATTGACATCTACAATATGAAATCCACTTTTGTGAAAAGTAGGCTTCAACGCAAAAAGATTCTTTTGGTGCTTGATGATGTGGACAACTTAATAATAGCTTAAGATTTAACCAAACTATGTGATTGGTTTGGGGAAAGAAGTAGAGTTATTATTACATCAAGAGATATACAAGTACTTAAGAATTCATCTACATCTGGAACATATCATATTCAGAAATTAGATTTTCATGATGCCTTTCATCTCTTCAGTTTGAATCTGTTTAAGCAAAATGAGCCATTAAAAGCTATATGGAGTTATTAAAATGGGTAGTGGGTTATTGTCAAGGAAACCCATTAGCTCTTGTAGTGTTGGGTTGCTTTCTTTATGGTAGAGGAAAAGAAGAGTGGGAAAGTTCTTTGGAAAAACGAAAACTAGCTCCACATAAGGACATTTTTAATCTGTTAAAAATGAGTTTTGATGGACTTGATGACAAGCAAAAGAATATATTTCTTGACTTGGCATATTTCTTTAAGGAAACAAGTAAGCTTTCTTTGGACTTTATCAGAGGCTTCTATGACTATTTTGCATGTATTGAGATAATTGTTCTCAAAGACAAGTCCCTCATTTCGGTTGATGAAATTGATGGTATTAAGATGCATGATCTTGTAAGGGAAATGGACCTTGAAATTGCTGGACAACAATTAATCCTTGACCCCGAAAGACCCATTCTACTAGGGAAGCATGAGGATGTTTGTCGTCTTCTTAATAATAACAAGGTAATAATTTATCTATTTTTATTTTTGTTATCTCATTTCCATTAAAATTTGAACTTCCCTCGTGATATGTATTTGTCTAAACTCTATAATATAGTTTCAGTCGTTAAAATCTATGGTAAGTTTTAATACCATCATGAAGTGCTTCAATTTTTTTTATTTGGAATCTTTTTTCAATTAGACTTCTCTTATAAAAAAAATCTTTCTTGATATATATGATTAAAATTGTTTGGAACAGAACGTATGCGTTAGGATGTACTTTATTCGTTTTCTTGAACTTTGAAATGCAAACAAGGACTAGTGGGATATTATTATTCTAAAAGACAATTTTAGTCCATAAAGGATCCTCAATAAGTTATAAAATTATCCAGAAGTCCATTTTTTCTTTCTAATTGTGATTATGATATTTAGTTAACGATACTCATGTCTCTTAAACAATTCTTCTTGCAATAAATGATTGGGTTAAAACTTTGAAATAAGCCGATGGATAATTGAGAAAGATTTTTAAATTTACTGACTCTAGATGCAATATCAATTTCTTTTTGTAAATATATATTAATATGCATGACAAAGAACAAACTGTCATATTAATTGTACTGAGCAATACATATTATATGAATTTGGGGGAAAAAAAGAAACTAATAAAATGTTTGACTACTAAGTTGATAGTTAACGCCAATCTAAAATGTTAATATATTCTTTTTGGTGAACAAAAAAAGTTAATATATTTATTTAGCACATGCATATTCAAGTGTTTTAAAAGCTTGAAATTGATTGGCAATATACATACATATGTATGTATGTATGTATGTATGTATGTATATGTGTGTGTGTGTCTATAAATTCTAACAAATTCATTTGACATTGAGATATAATGAACTGATGAACAAATTTTGTAAATAAAGTACACAATAGCATTAATTATTTAGATAATGTAAAAGCACTAGATTTAATAATTTTATGATGCATTTAGTCATCTTATACATAATAATAGCAATAATTTCTTCCATAATTTGCTCACTAGGGGATTGAGACAATTTGATGCATATCTCAGGACATGTGCAAGACAAAAAGGATTATATTGACATCTAGTGCTTTCCAAAAGATGTATGATTTGAGATTCCTTAAATTTTACAGGTTTGATTTTAGAAAACCTTCAGAAGTGTATGTTTTTGAAGGTTTTGATAATCTTGTTGAAGAATTGAGGTTTTTCTTTTGGGAAGAATATCCTCTACCATCTGTGCCATTGAACTTCTGTGCAAAGAATCTTATAGAACTTATAATGCCTTATAATCATCTTTAATAACTTTGGAATGGAGATAATGTATGTATTGTATCATATTTCTCAAATCTCAAAAGAATTGGTCACTGTGACTCTAAGCACTTCACATTAGAATTTTAGATATCTGAGGCACCAAATATTGAACAAATAATTCTAAATATGTTGCACAAGTATGCCTTCATGTTTGGAAATGGTTAAATTTATTTAACAATATGTAGGGAGTAAATATTTTCACCACCTACCACCAATCAAGCTTTCTAGACTTTTAATTGTAGTGAGTCTTGTTCATCTTTCAAATGCCATTGACCCATGTCCTTTTTTCTAAAGGATTTACATTAATAGAAAGTTCAAATTGTAACAAGATAATTTTTGATATGCATGATATTATGGAGAAATATTACAAACTGGTAGGGGACTATTATATAGTTTGTAATATAGTGTATGTTTTGAAGTCCCATATTGGATAGTGAGCGGGTTGGTTAAAGGTATTTTATGAAAAAACGTATTTAATAAATATATATATATATATATGACTTAGACTTGGTTATTTAATTTTTTTAATTTGAATTTAAATTATTTTAAAATTTTTAATTTAAAATTTAAGTAAAGTAATATATCAATTAACTTGAAAACAGACAACTATTAAGAAATAAACTTACGTGTTTGTTTACATGAAAATAGAGAACTATTCGAGGTGACTATTCAAAGCCTATTTATATACCTTCCCATATCAAAAGTGATAAAAAGAATTCAAGTGTTTTCTATAAGTTTTGTTGTATCCTAAGAGAGTATTGTTTGTAATTTTGGTGCATAGGCAATCACATTTTAAGGATAGTGAACATTTTACTATTAAGAAATAAACTTACGTGTTTGTTTACATGAAAATAGAGAACTATTCGAGGTGACTATTCAAAGCCTATAAATATACCTTCCCATATCAAAAGTGATAAAAAGAATTCAAGTGTTTTCTATAAGTTTTGTTGTATCCTAAGAGAGTATTGTTTGTAATTTTTGGTGCATAGGCAATCACATTTTAAGGATAGTGAACATTTTAAGGATAGTGATATTTCACATGTCAAAGCCTTTTGCACTTTTCTTCTGCTGCTGCTGCTGCTGTACCTTCCCATATCAAAAGTGATAAAAAGAATTCAAGTGTTTTCTATAAGTATTGTTGTATCCTAAGAGAGTATTGTTTGTAATTTTTGGTGCATAGGCAATCACATTTTAAGGATAGTGATATTTCACATGTCAAAGCCTTTTGCACTTTTCTTCTACTGCTGCTGCTGCTGCTGCTTTTCTAATTTCAACTAAATTAAAATGCCAAAATCAAATTGGTACTACTACTACTAAATTAAAATGCCAGCTGCTGCTGCTGCTACTTTTCTAATTTCAACAAACTTTTCTAATTTCAACTAAATTAAAATGCCAAAATCAAATTGGTACTACTACTACTAAATTAAAATGCCATATCCCTTTTCTAATTTCAACTAAATTAAAATGCCAAAATCAAATTGGTGGCCAATCAATTAGAGATATATATATATATATATATATATATAAAAGAAGTCAAGAAAGCTCTAATCCATGAAAGAATTCAAAATAACTCCAGTTAGAAAGATTAACCTGTCATTAAAACTTAGTTATAAAAAGATATCACCACTCAAAGGGTACTTCTAGTGGCGATATGAGTCATTGCTAAAAGAACTCTTTTTGTGACTAGTTATAAAAAGATATCACCATTAAAAAGGGAAAATAATCCTTTTTTTGGCAACACTAAATGTTGCCACTAAAGACCTTTAAGTGGTGACAATTGTTGCTGTTAAAAGGATTTTTTTTTTTAAATTAGTGGCACCTAAAGTTGCCATTAAAGAGGTTTTTAATATTTTTTTGTAGTTATGTGCATTAACTTAAATAATTCACAATGTTTAACCTTGTTCTTCTTCATTACCATCAAATATATAAAGACAACCCTTAATCTAACAAGCACTAATTTAAACACTACGACATAAGGTATGGGTGGTTCGATATAAAATTTCATGCTTAATATCAACATAACAAGAGACCAGATATAACTGTTAATGATATTGTTAGGATTCATTGAGGACCTTTAAGGTCTTATATTTAGAATGTTTTTGTATTTTCATATGGCATCCTTGAGTTTAGAATCTTCCAAAATAGATGATGACATCTAAAAATATCATACATTCTAAGCATTAAACCATAAATAGGCCACACAATATGAACCTTAGTAGTATCAGTAATACTTATATATTGTTTTCTTGTGTTGAGCTTGGATATTATGTTTTACAAAAAAGTAACCACTCTTGATGTTGTGGCATTCAAATTAGTGGCTAAAATTAAAGGGTTGTCTCTCTCTCTCTATATATATGTCATTCTCTTTTTTTGCCTCAAATTATTTGTTCCTCAATTTTCCTTTCCCTACCAAGCATATACTATTAATAGCCTATTCTAATAATCCTAGCCAATGCATACCATCCCATGGTAGATACTCACAAAACCAAGAGCAATGGAAATAGGGTAACAAAAAAAGAAAACCAAACTTTTTATCAAGCCTATTCTAAGCAAGATTTAACATAACACCATATATAACAATAAAACAACCAAAACCAATAGTTAGAAACAGAAACAAGGATATTGAGTTCAATAGAAAATCTAACAAAAATAGGGTAAATTGAGAAAGCAACAAGGAAAATTAAAAAACTAATACAAACAAGGCAAACTGAAAAACTAACAGAAACAAGGCACATTGAAAAGCTAAAAGAATCAAGGTAACCAAGAACAAGAAGTAGAATATACACATAATAATAAACAGAACATAGAGAAAATCAATTAGGCATATATCAAAACAAAAAATCAATTGGCTAAACTAGAAAAAAAAGAGGAGGTGCACCTTTGTTGTCGTCGACTCGTTGGATGGTGGAAGGCAAGGTGGACCTTTGTTGTCATCGGCATAAGGCATGGTAGTTAGAGGTGACCTTCATCAAAAATAAGTATGGCAGTTGGGTAGACTTTAGAAATGGATGGCTCTAAGATGGTTGGGAGCACAGTGCACTACCACAGAAAAAGGATTTATAGTTGCACATTCGTTGGTGGTTCTTGTAAAACCACAAATGAAAGCAAAGTATAGTTGGCAGCTCATAGTAACCGCCACCAAAAATTAATGAAATGTTGGCAATTCTACACGAACTGGCAACAAAATGCAAAACTTTTGTTGGAGGTTCTACATGAACTGCCAACTATTTTGAATTTAAATCCCCCTATTTCCTTTTCGTGTCCACCCCTTCGATACTCCCTTCTTCTTTTAAAATCGCATGCATACTCCCTACCATGAAGACCATGCGCCATTGTCCTTCTGCCCACCATTCTCCTTGCATCATGCCTGCTGTTCCCCCCATGTTGTGCTCGCCTTTCTCCTTGTATTGCACTTGCCATTCGCCCCACGTTGTGCCCACTATTCTCCCTGTGTCTCACCCACTGTTCACCCCGCATCATGCCCGTTGTTCGCCCTGTGTCGTGCCCACTCTTGTAAGTTCATCCCATTTTTTATTTTTTATTTTTTGCAAAATTAATTTGTTTTAATTAGTGTATTTTTCCTTTGAACAAATTAAGTGGTAATTATTTTTCTCCATTTTGGGTTCCCATCCTCCATTCCTTCATTTTTGCATTTGTGTCTTTTGTTGGAACTATTTATTTATTTTTTGGTGACATATTAAGATAATGTTTACAAAATAATTCTTTTGGTATGATAGAATTAGCAAAATATAATATAGCTAAGTTATAACTTACATAAAAGAGGAGAAAAATTATTTTGTTACTGTTCTTTGATTATGGATTGCTGGAATATTATTTTAGGCTTGGGAAACTTGCATTTTTATGCTGTCATACTATTGGTTTTTCTTTGAGATATAGATTGTAACAAAAAAAAATAATTAAATAGAGTTATATTTAGTAGAGTAATAGGTAGGAGTCTAAGCAAATTGAGATTCATTAATCATATTTCTCTTAAATTAGTTCTTTTTAGATTGAAAAGGTATGTATTGGAAATGGATGTTTGCTAATCATTTGGCTAGAAAATATGAGGATGGAGTGAAAGAGTTTATTAGGTTTGCAGTTGAGCATGCAAAAAACTCTAGTAAAATTATATGCCCTTGTTTGAGTTGCTACCATGTGAAGCAAATTAGTGCAGTTGAGTTAGAAAGATCATTTAGTGTGTAATGAGATTGACCAAAGTTATACATGTTGGATAAAGCATGGTGAGACAAAGGATGAGCATAGTAACTGGGAGTATAGTGGGAGTTATGTCTCAAATGATTTTGACATAGGTACATATGAGATAGGTTCATAGCTCAATCAATGCATATTTCTAGTGCTAAAGACAAAACCCTATCTATGCAAATATGTCGTACTTTGGGATAATTGAACGTATATGGGAGTTGGACTATATTTTCTTTTGGGTGTCAGTCTTCAGTTGTAAATGGGTTGACAACAAGAATGACCTTCGAATTGATGAGTCAAGGTTTATCCAAGTGGATCTTAATAAGGTAGGGTACAAAGACAAGCCTTTTATTTTTGCATCCCAAGCGCAACAAGTGTTCTATGTTCCCAATCCTAGTAGTAAGAAGTGGTCTATCATTCTGTTGACCAACAAAATGAATGAGGACAAAGAAAATATTCAACATGGTCAACATACTGATGTTGAAGATGATCCCTTTTTGGGGACATTGCTTGAAAGTGATTCTTTTGAAGATGATGCCTTGTATATGAGAGATAATCATAAAGAAGGTATCTAGATTTTAAAGAAAGGGCAAAGAAATCTAAATAAGGGGCAAAGAAGTCTAAATCAGATGAGAAAAAGAAAAATATTATCTTAAATACGTATGTTTCATTTTATTCTTTAATTTCTTTATATGTCCTATTAAATTTTTTAAATATTTTTGCCTTTAACCTCAATTAATTTTGCTTATTCTTCTAACTGATTTCATTGTAGGTGAGTGGCTTTTCTAGGTGGTCATGACAATGCTTCAAATGATGTGATGAAGGAGATAAACAAAATTAAATGAGATTTAAACATCCTAAAGAGATGACCCACAAGAAGTATTGGAAAGAAATTTGAGGTTCAGTGGAATGCCAAGGGTCAACTAATTAGAAAAAAAATGGTAAAAAATTAATTAGTTATATCAGAGTTATGGCTCATATGAATGTGCTCATTATTGTAAGTGATTGGCAAAGGGTAGACAATGCCACAAAGAATGCCATTTGGGATGAAATAGGGGTAACATATTCTACCACAAGCATTATGGGCCTTCTTATATATACATGCTCTGACAAGTTAATTATGTTGGTTTGCATATGTCTTTTGATATTGATCAGAGTTAAATGAGGTTCGTAATTGGGACAGCCGGTAAGGCATTACGATCATTTCACTACATACTCAGTAGTAAATTCTTGAGAGATGCTGATGGGAACATTCTCGACCACCCTCTGAATTATTTCAAGTTATGATAACTTAGGAGGCTTAGAATACATTTACCGGCTGATGACAAGAGGAGTCTTTCCAAGTAATAATATTTGCAGTATATAGTTGTTCATTTTAGTGTGTAACAATATGTATTGATTAGATTATTATGTCTTTTCATAGAAATTAAGTTAGGATAATCAAGAAGAGCAAGGAATATTCAATACTCATACAGGAAAAGCCGATTGGGATACTTGAACCTTGAACAACAGATGGTTTGTGAATATATATGTTATTTATTTATGAATACATAATGTGATGCAATACTTACACACTGAGTTTTTGTCCTAATACACAAATCGAGCATGAGTTGCATTTTTGGGAGACAAAAAGATTATTTTGGGAGACAAAAGTGCTCAAAGTTGCATTTTTCAGCTGAAGTTACTGAGTTGAGAGAGAAGGTGGAGAGACAAGAGCAAGAACAATTTGAGTTGAGAAAGTAACTGGAGGATCAACAACACCTCATTGAAAATTTGATCAAGATGTAGACGATGTGGATGCAAGCAATGGAGGTTAGCCCCAGTGGTAGAGACTGCTGCACACTTGCCTCTCAGCATTTCCATGAGGTAATTTCTTTCTTTAACTAAGTTAACAGTTAAGAGCTTTCACTACTTATCAGTAATTTCTTTTGTTATGATTTGTCTAGGGCAAAGCAGATTGTTTATTATGGTTAAACACCCCTATTTGTTGCGTAGTTGCAGAGGGTCATATGTACAATATTGCAGGAGATACACTTCACAATGCAATGTCACCCACCGACCACATAAGAGTAGCAATTAATATCCTTATAGAAGAGAATGCTGAATTACCTGTTCCTACTGAGGATACAAGAACGTTAGGACAAGTAATGGAGAGCTTCATTGCATGGCCTACTAATCTCATTATGGTAGCTTTATCAAGACAGGTTTATTAGTTGACGCTTCCTTATGGTTCATTTCCTTATAATTCTTTGTTGATTCTAAATTAAACTGACTTACTTTGTTGCACAGTCCAAGGGGAAATACCTAAAAGTGCCAAGACTTAGTAAGGAATCAATGACCGTACCATCAAAACCAAAGCCTAACCCTTAGGTTTCAAACAAATACAAATTGGCTCTTGAAGTATTAGCAGAACAAATGTTAGGGGATGATAACATAAAAATAGTAAATTTTGATAAAGAGGTTTACAATAGAGAAACACATGATGTGCTTACGATGGAAGTCATAAATGAGATCCTCCAGTGTGAAATGATAGGGGCCATTGCTATTAATTTAAATATTAGGTACTTCATCTACTGTACATCAACTATTCTTTACTATGTTCATATTAGTTTATCATTAATCCATTGGTTTCTTCATCTCAAGTACTTGTTCCATACATTCTTGGTCCTTGGTAACATTACAAGGAGGTTTGTGTTTATCAATCCTTATGACATTGCCGCTTTTTCTTCATAGATGCCGCATAACTAACTTACAAGTCAATCACAACAAGTATCAGATCTATTTGCTATAAGAGCTGAAAATAAGGTGTTATTCTTAGCCCCTTACATACAAGGGTGAGTCACTTAGTGTTGAACTTCTCAATTATATGTAATTTGAATGTCAACTGTTTAATTAGAATTTCGTGACACTGGTTAATTGTCTTGGAGCACATTAGATGTTAATTGTCATCAATCCATATGCTCCAAAGATATATTACATTGATCCTTTGAATGGTGATCCAACGAATCGTGAGCATATACAAGAGTTTTTTAATCAATAAGTAGATGCATTTTATTTTCTATGTATTTTAATATAGTTGTGTGTTTTAATTTGAAAATTATTTCTTATATTAAGTTTTTTTCCACTTGCTTGATATAGCGGTGGTGATGTTCTGTACAAATCGCGGGTTTAAGGTGCCAAAATAAAAAACTTCGCTACATTATGCAAATGGAACAAAATAAATGTATTTATCAATATTCAGGAAATTATTGAGCACACCATTTCCTAAATTTAATATGTTTTTTATTGGATTTTTACAATGTCCAAAATAACCAAATAACACAGATTGTGGGTACTACGTGATTCATGAAGGATATCATCATACACGGATAGTCAATGATCCTAGATATGGTATGTAATTCAGTTCCTTTAAATGATTGGATGATTTTCCTTACCTTTATGTTTCCTTCTATAATAAAATTTAATTATATGATGGTATCAATTGTTGTTAATCTGCTGTTACAAGTTGTATTTGGTGATATTAGTATGTAATTTGCTGCAAAAAGAGGGCTTAAGACCTGGGGATTTCTATTTTTAAGCCGTTATGCTGTTAGATTTTTTTTAATATAGAACTTGCTTTAAAAATATGCTTCTAAAATTTGGCTAAATTCTAGCCATCTAACTTCAAATCGATATTATTTCATTTTGTAATACTTCCCAGATGCATATTGCAAATAATACTCTAGTACTCAAATAGATGAACCTAGAGAAAAGTGGTCTCAATACGTATTCCAACAGTGTTTGTTGATTTAGTTGAAATTTACTTGTGTTAATTTCTACTGGTTTTATATTGTTTAGTAACATTTGATTATTGATTGTAAATGTTATTTGATTACTTTATAATAGTTCTTCTTACTAGTTGTTTTGAGTTCGTGAATAATTGATGGCTACCAAAATTGTAAAACAAAAACGAAATGAAGTGCTTAAATTCAATATAGAAAATGAAAAAAAAGAAAAAGTTCGCAGTTCTATTTAGAATTGCCAACAAAAGTCATCTTTGTTAGTTGTTCTTAAGTAACTGCCAACAAGACTGAGACTTTTGTTAGTAGTTAAATAAGAATTGTCAACAAAAGCCCACCATTTGTTGGAAGTGATAAAAATAACCACCAACAAAAGTGAGACTAGAATCGTCAACAAATTGTTGTCCTTTTTGTTGGTGTTTACATTGTTGGTGGTTAAAAATCGCTAATAAAAGGAAAAAATAACTACCAACAAAGCCTTTTCCTAGCATAGTGGTGGCTGTTAGGTGGCACTCAGATAGAGGGATTACAGTGGCAGGA
Organism: Erythrophleum ivorense; assembly: GCA_026724425.1. Lineage (NCBI taxonomy): Eukaryota > Viridiplantae > Streptophyta > Magnoliopsida > Fabales > Fabaceae > Erythrophleum > Erythrophleum ivorense. The sequence continues at coordinate 10,452,761 of JAIUCV010000003.1, forward strand.
CAATGTCTATTAAAAGGAGGGAACAAAAACAAGGGACTGAAAATGAGTTTCTAACTCATAGGTTTTAGATTAAATATTTTGTTTTATTTACTTTTAATTATAGTTATGATGGTGATAGTGGTCAACACTAAAAGTCACATTCAATAGCAACAAACTTCGCCATTAACATTTTCTTTTTTGCAGTGACAACATGGTTTCACTATTTAAAACACTTTAAGCAATGACAATTGTCACCATTAAAAATTATTTAGTGGTGACAAATCAAGGTCATCATTATATATATCTTTTAGATCCAAAAAAATTTGGATGAAAGAAAAATTCAAATGATTTGGTTTTTTATGGCAGCCATTACCATCGCAAAAAAGGGTTTTAGTGGTAACAGAATAAGTGTTTGCCATAAAAAGACTTGTTGTGATGACAAAAGTGTCACCATTAAATGCCCTATTTAGCATTAATGCACATTGTTGACATTAAATTTTTTTAATGGTGACAATAGTTGCCACTAAATGTTTTTTATGGCAAGCTTGAGTTGGTGCCACAAAAAAAAGGGCATTTTTAGCAATAATGTTGCCATAAAAGAATTTTATCCAAGGAAAAAAAATTGCTACTAAAAATTATTTTTTGGTGACACATTTGTTGTTGGAAAATACTTTTAGTGGCAACTTTTTTGTTTCCTACTAAAAGGTTGGCATAATGAAACAATCTTTCAGCAACAATTGGAAAAAGTCACCACTAAAAGTATACTTTAAGTAACAACTTTTTTTAGTTGCTACTCAAAGTTGTCGCTAAATCCACTTTTTTAATTGAAAGCTAGAGCATGTGGAAGAATTATTAGTAGAAGATAGATAAAGGGAAGAGATACAGAAAAACTAAGATTGCTTATCTTTTGGAGAAGTGCTAAACAATATATGGTAGCTACCTCTCATGGAAACTAAGTTTATTTTGTATTTTGAGGCAAGTTTGCAACCTATATGGCTAAGAAATTTTATTGCTGGGCTTAAAGATTGTGGACATAGTCTTTAGGCCCATCAGAGTGTATTGTGATAACATAGTTGTAGTTTTCTTAGCTAAGAATAACAAAAGTGAAAGTTGAAGTAAACATTTCAATATCAAGTATTTACCTTTGAGAGAATGGGTCAAGACTGATCAAGTTATCATAGAGCACATTTAGACGAAAGAAATGCTAGCTGATTCTTTAATGAAAAAGGTTGCATCTAAAGGAGTTTAAAGATCATGTTTCCTAGATGGATCTTTGGTCATATTTGGTCTAACTGAGAGACATAAAGAAATGAAATTTTTAATTTTAGTTTGCTGTCTTTATATATATTTGTATACATTTTTATAAAGATTGACAAACATATAAGTTAGAACTTGAATAAACCTTTAAGGTTTATTTATGAAAGTTTTATATCTCATAAAGCTAAAAACATGTTATAAGTAATGCATGAAAGGTAACACTTGCTTATTTATAGGACTTATTGTCATGATTATTGTATTATGTATTTATTTTTACCATAAACTTGTTATTTGGCTAATCATAGTCAAACCAAGTGGGAAAATATTAGAATATCTTATTATTTAATTAAATGTATTTGGAATTTTTTAAATAAAGTCAAATTAAAATATTCTATAATTTATTTTGAATTTTAAAATTTAAAATATCCTAAATAGTGGTCTTCAACTTTAGGAGTTTGTTTTGGCCAAATATGTTTTTAGTGGAATTGTCAGTTGAATACATGATCATTAAACTAATCTCTTTTGATGAGAAAAAGACTAGTAAATATTAACTGAAGTATTTAAGAGGTTCCTGATAAAGAGAGTCAACCTAAAAATTCATCACTAAGACTTATACACTTGTCAAGAAATTCCCTCTCTGACTATTATTTCTTCTCTTTTCTCTTCTTTGTACCTTTGATCCTTTTAGATCTCTATGTGGATTAATTTTGAATTAGGTTCAATATTTAATATCAGATAGTGTGACTAGAGGTCAGATACATATTTTGCTTTTGGTAATTATTATTTTGTATTCCTCGTTGTTTAATTAGATTACAAGTCTGATTTAACATAAACTACCTTATGTACAACCTTTATAGAATAATTGTCTCCAAAAGAAAAAAGTCACACGAGACAAAGTGAGACGATCATACCAATAAAAAGAAGCTTAAAAGAAATAGAACAGGACATGATAAGGTAATCATTTCACCCATATCTTCCAAACAATAACAAGGAGGCAATGATATGAGATAAAAAAAAAAAAGCCAGGTTATATATATATATGTATATATGTATAATGGAGAGGCTTTCATTGCATGTATTATCATCTTCTAACCTACCACCCACCTAAATCCACCAATTTTGTTAAGGAAGTTACATTACTTAAGAATCTTTGGCTTTAAATAACATATAAGGTGCTGGATCATATATTTGCATCTATAACCAATGAGCATTTTTTGTGTTATAAAATTCAGAGTTAAAATAAATCCATGAAACTTCATCCTTTGATCTGAGATCTCATTCTCTCTTTCGTTTCCTTTAGCTAGAAATGCTTAGTAACATTACCCTTTATAGTTGATCTCGTGTGCACGAAATAAATTAAAATCTATGCTGTACAAATGTGAGCAATGCAATGCATATGCAAGTAATATATGCCTAAATAGAAACATAGACTTTCAATTTTCTTTCTGGTCAATGATATATAGATTTTCAGAGACCATTTGATATATAGAAAGTTAGAAATAAAAATAAAAATAAACAAATGAAATGGATGAAAAATAATCTTTATGACCATTTTTTTAAAAGGTAATAAAAAAGAATAGAAACAGTTAACTAATAATTATAAAGATATAATAAAAATTACAAACAAAATAAGAAAAGGAATTCCTTTTGGATACCAAACAACCCCTCACTTTTACATACATTTATGTTTATTATTATTATTTTTTTAATTAATAGTAGAACGAATTTCATACATCTAGAGGAATTAAGCTTTGGGGGACAAAAATCATTATATAAGAAGCCAAATAGCAAAGGGCCCAAACTAGACAACACAATGGGAGACATAACGTCACACTAAACAAAGAACAGTACAATGGAGCAACACGCACCCCAAATAACCAGAGATAAGATATTAAGGTGAGCAGATTCTATGCTTATCACTAGCGATAAGTAAAGAAATCTACTCTCCCTTGGGCCATCTAGATCAAACATAAATAATTCAGATTTTAGTTTATTTTGCTAATGCTTTTTCTCTCTCTAAAACTTGTTTCAATTGGAGGAAGTCTACTAATCCTGAAGTTGCCATTTTTACTACCTTGTGAGCTATTTCTTTTGCTTCCCTTAGGATCCACGTGAATGACTACTTCTCTCTTTTTCTTAAACTTGCTTGATCAGATCTCTTAATCTCTACTGTTCATCTTGCCATTGCAAGCTTTAATCGCCACCTTAAAATCTACTTCGACATGCAGATTAAACTAACTAGAAGTAGTCTTATAGACATGTCAAATTGCTCTTCACTGGGATCAAACTGACATTTAACACTAAAATTGTTTATTTTTGTTAAGATTTGACTGTAAAATATCACATGGTTATTGAATGATGATTGAACAAATCACATAGAGGTTAAATGATGCATTTTAATCATAGAGAAAATTTATTATAGGCCAAATCACAAGAGACCACGAAGCACTACAATCTACTTGGACACTGGAAAAATAAAGAGTCTTTAGAAAGAAGTATCTTGCTATTTCGTTCTCTGTTGAGTATTTTGTATAGAAGAAAAGAATTTGAAAGATAAATTGATATCCTTAGATAATAGTAGGGAAAAAGGCGGATATGCTTTATCTATTTGAATTTAAATTATTACAAATATCAAGAAACTAATTATTAGATTTGCCTTAATTTTCTGTTTAAATTTAAACTAATTAACAAATACTACTAGAATATCTTAAATTTTTGTGGATATTATATTTGCAGATTTCAACAACCTCCCTCAAGTTAGAAGGGAGAGATGACCACACCTAACTTGCCTTTGATGATATTAGCTAGCGTCCCTCAAGGTGGTGTGGAGGAGAACCTAGTAAAAAGGAGGGTTGTTAACATTAGGAAGAATGGACACTTGGCTAATACCTCGCTGAGAGAGTGAATTGTTCAAATAAGGAAAAAATAAAAATAATATTATATTAGTTGGAGTTGGACTTGACCTGTTGCGCGTAAAGACCACTCTAACATGCCGGTCTAACAAAACTTGACGCATGGACTTGACCTGTTGACCATAGAAGTCTCTATTTTTTTTTTTTATGGAGTAAACTAATTTATTTATTTTGTTTAAAACACCAACTTGTACTTGCTCTTTCTTTCACATTAATCATACTCCATTTCATCCCCTCAGGTTGTATACATGGTTGCAAACAAAGCTTGAATGCTCGTATCAGCAATAGCTGTTTAATTTATAAAGCCATCAGATTCATTTCATTTTCACTCCCTAACTTTCCATCCTGATGCTGTTGATCGGTAACTTCTTCCCACTTTCTAAATATTTTGTTTACTTCCTCCCCATTTCTTTTTACTATATATATTGTTTGCTTACTTGATTTGCTACTAACCCAATATTTATTGACAATTTATTTCTAGTTGTAACAGGGATACAGCTAACCCAACGTCTATTGCTTCAGATTTTTTTCTTTTTTTTTTAAGGATAAATTACAATTTATCTTCTTATGATTAGCTTGAAATTAGTTTGCTTCTGTGATTTAAGCATGACCCATTCAACTACTTTGTAATTTATTTTATTATCACTTAATCAACCTATGGTTATTTTTAATTTTGATCATCATAATCATTAAAGTTAAAATAATCTTCATGGTGAACAGTATATTTTGTTCAAATATTTTTTAATTACCGCATTAATTGGAATCCAATTACGAAAGAAAAGTAGTGGAAAACTAGCTGGTAATTAGAACTTAGAAGGCTTCTAAAATTGTGTTTTACTTTGCCAAAAATGGAAATATCAGCATGAAAAAAAGTAGTTATTTTGCATCTTTGAAATGTCAAACTATATTCTTTGTGTTTACTACTATTTTGTACAATTTAAATTTAGAATTTGTTGTTAAAACATGCCTGTTTCCATGGCAAATAAGCCAGAAGACAAATAACTGATGCAGAGGTAAAGAGATAAAACTGAGAATAGCTACAGGATGGTTCAGAAGCAAGTTTCTCGCTATCTCTGTTTTCTTCTTTGTTTGCTTGCTAAAGATCTATGGAAGCTAAACTTTTCCTTTCTAGTCATAAATAATTGAATGTTTCTGATTCCTCCTTCATTGCTCATAACTATTCTCTGTGACTGATATTTCTTATGCTGTTCTATACGTTAGAACATTTTCTTGTGTCTTTTGCAATGCTATTTTCTTTTGTATAATTAAGTGCAACTTATTTTGCTATTCAAGTATATTTTTATTAATTTATTGAACTCGTCATAGGTTTGAAAAGTATAATTAAGAATTAAAAAAATATTTATATACAATTATTTATATTTTTATTGTCAAATTTTTAAATCAAAGTATAACAAGTATTTAGTTTTTCAATTAAAATATAAAAAATATATGATTTTTTAAAATAATTTTATAATTTTTTAATTAAACAGTACATTTATTACATTTTTATTAAAAATTTATATATTTTCATATTTTAATTGAAAACTTTGATTATAAAGATGTAAAGAATTATATCTACATTCAATTCTTAAAAAATTATCTTTACACTTCAAAGTTATTTTAAATTTTTTGAAATAAATCATATTAAATAAAGTGAATTATTCCAAAAAAAAAGGAAAATTATATTATATTAGCACAGAAAAAAAAAAATTCTTTCCACTTAAGTTACTGGTCTATTGACCTTAGCATTGGGGGGTTGACCTCCTCGGACCAAAACTTTTTTCACTAGAAAATTAAAAGTCACTAACATGTCGATCAAATAACGCTTCAAACCCGTGCGATTTAATTTCAAGCTGTGTTTGTGAAGAACGATCATGAATAAAATATTATAAATTTTATTTTTAGGTCCATAAAAAAATATTTTACACAAAACTCGTAACAAAATTGAGGTTCTGTTTTATTAAAAAAAATTTTAAGTGAACAATTTTTTAAGTCAAAACTTATTTATAGAACATTTATTTATGTAAAATTACAACAAAATATAAAATAATTAAATTCATATACAGCTTGTTATATCTTTATTATCAGATTCTTTAATTAAAATATAATAACTATATTATTTTTTAATTAAAACATGAAAAATATATAGTTTAATTAAAAAATCATGCACTTGTTCAAAAATTATACATCTATCTTCTTATTATTAAATAAATCATATATTTATTATATTTTAATTAAAAAATATAAAGTACTACGTATAGTATTTTTTTAATATAAAATGTCTCAAATAACAATTAATATATAATTCAAACAAGAGAGAATGCCTTTTGGATTTTATTTTTTAACATATTAAATTGATTTATGGCGGGTAACCTTTGGACTATGCACTAAAATCTCCAAACCCAAACACTTTTTAAAAAAAAAAAAAAAATTCTACACCTAGATTCATGGTAAATTTTATGAATATTCATAGATTCTAAGTATACTGCTTGAGTGCATCCAAATTTTTTAAGATTTTAAAAGCTTAATTACAAAGTAATTGTCATTGATATATTATTTAAAATATATATAATATATAATATACAATATACAAATTTTACTTTTTTTTTTTATCTTTTTTATATTTAAATATTTTATAAATCAATTTTTGAATACCTAAAAAACTAAATATCGTATGCAGGTCAAAAGGTTATTGGCTACACTTGCTTGACCTATTAACCATCAGCAGTCATCTCTAAGGCATAAAACTCTCCGTTTTATATTTTAAGCCATTGAGGCCTAAAGTAATTTATTTTAATTTGAAACACCAACTGTTGTTTGCTCTTTCTATCACATTAATCAAAGGCCAAACCGTATAATCTCTTCAGCAGGTAAGCTGAGAGACCAAGGCCTGGTTTCAGGTTATTGAAGTTGAAGGTTCAAGCATGAAATTTCTATCACATGGATGCAACCATTGCTTTAATGCTCATAGAAGCTTTATTGATCATATTAGATATAGTAATCTATAAAGCTATCAGATTAATCTCTTCTCCACTTCATGTTATCCATCCTGTTGTTGTTGATGATAGGTATCTTCTTCCCACTTTCTAAATAAGCCTATACTCTTTATTTCCTTGTTTGATTTGTTGCTAACCCAATATTTATTGATGATTTGTTTCTATCTAGTTGTAAAGATGATGATGTTTCAATTTCAATGATTTCTCCTTCTTTTGAGATTATTGGTGCTCCTCCTACAACCAAGTATGATGTCTTCCTTAGTTTTAGAGGAGAAGACACTCGTGACAATTTCACAAGTTATCTTTATGAAGCATTGTGCAAGGCAAACATTAAAACTTTTATGGATCACAAACTCCAAAAAGGAGAACAAATCTCACCCGTTCTTCTAAGAACAATAAAGGAATCAAAGATATTTGTGGTTGTTTTCTCTGAAGATTATGCTTCTTCAACGTGGTGTTTGGATGAGCTTTTTAAGATATTGGAATGCAAGGATAAATATGGAAGGGTTATGATTCCTATTTTCTACAACGTAGTTCCATCAAATGTTCGCAAACAAAGTGGGAGTTATGGAGATGTGTTTGCTAAACTTGAGCAGAGATTTAAAGACAACCAGGATAAAGTGCAAAGGTGGAGGAATGCTCTGAGCCAGTCAGCAAGTCTCTCTGGATGGGATTCAAAGAAGATTAGGTAGCTTTTAATCATTCTTTTTGTAAATTCATGAACATTTCTCTGGGTATTTGCTTTTGGCCGTCCATTTTAATTTCATGATTCTACCAAATTGTCCTAGTTTTTTTTTCTCTGTCTGTCTATTGACTATACTTTTTCTTTTAATCTACATTTGTGCCAGGCCTGAGTCCAAACTTATTAAAAACATTGTCAAAGATATTTTGAGCAAATTGAATCGAATGTCATCAGGTGATTTTGAAGGACTAGTTGGCATTAATCATCAAATTGAGAAAATTGAAGAACTATTATTTGATGCTCGCATTGTGGGAATATGGGGCATGGGTGGTATAGGTAAAACCATACTTGCTAAAGTTGTATTTCACAAGTTGAAAGCACAGTTTGAAACTTTCTCCTTTATTGAAAATGTAAGCGAACAATTAGCAAGAATTGGATTGGACAAGTTTCAGGAAGAATGTCTTAAAGAATTATTAAAAGACAAAGACATTGACATCTACAACATAAAATCCACTTTTGTGAGAAGTAGGCTTCAATGTAAAAAGATTCTTCTAGTGCTTGATGATGTGGAGAACTTAATAACAACTAAAGATTTAACCAAAATGTGTGATTGGTTTGGAGAAGGAAGTAGAGTTATTATCACATCAAGAGACTTGCAAGTGCTTAAGATTGCTTCCGCATCCAAATCCAACACATATCATGTTCAGGGATTGGATTTCCATGATGCCCTTCATCTCTTCAGTTTGAAAGCATTTAAGCAAAATGAGCCAATTAAAAGCTATGTGAAGTTATCAGAATGGATAGTGGGTTATTGTCAAGGCAACCCATTAGCCCTTGTAGTGTTGGGTTGCTTTCTTTATGATAGAAGAAAAGAAGAGTGGGAAAGTGCTTTGGAAAATCTAGAAGAAGCTCCACACGAATACATTTTCAATGTCCTAAAATTGAGTTTTGATGGACTTAATGACAAACAAAAGAATATATTTCTTGACTTGGCATATTTCTCTAGGGAAAGAAGTTATCTTTCTTGGGACTTTATAAGAGACTTATATGGCTCTTCTGCATATATTGAGATATGTGTCCTTGAAGACAAGTCTTTTATTTCAGTTGAATTTGGTGTTATTAAGATGCATGATCTTGTAAGGAAAATGGGTCATGAAATGGCTAGGCAACAATTAATCTTTGACCCTGGAAAACCCATTCGACTATGGAGGCACGAGGATATTTATCATTTTTTCATCAATAACAAGGTAATAATTTATCAATATATCGTTTTTTAAAATTTTATTTCCTTTATTTTCTTAAAATTTGATATGTATTTGTGTAAAACATGTTTTTAGTTGTTAAAATATTTGGTAAGTGATAGTTGTTAAAATTTTATTTCCTTTACATCCAAATAGTTGTTAAAATATTTTTTCATCAATAACAAGTGATATGTATTTGTGTAAAACATGTTTTTAGTTGTTAAAATATTTGGTACGTTAAATATCTTGAAATGTTTCAATCTCATTTTTATGTTTAGAATCTTTTTTTTAATTAGATTTCTCTTTAAAAAAAATTCTTGATTTAAATGATTAAAATTGTTTGGAAGAAAACCTATGCGTTTGGATGTATTTTATTCATCATCATAAACTTTGAAATATAGATCTAGACCAGTGTGATATGTATTCTAAAATAAATTTTAGTCCATACAGGATTTTCAGTAAGTTATAAAATTACCCTGAAGGTTGTTTATTTTCTTTTTCTAATTGTGATTGTGATATTTAATAAAAGAGACTTTGGCTCTTAAACTTTCAAGTGGAAACTATAGTTTGAGAAAGATTTTTACATTTTAAGTAAATTACATAATTATTCTTCAGTTTTATTAAAATTATACAAAATTTCTCACTATTTTTAAAATATACATAAACTTTTTTTGAAACAAAAAGTTTCTCTACACTTTAATTCAATTTTAAATTTTTGAACCAAAGTATGTATTTAAATTAATGAAGAATATTTTAGTAAAAAAATTAATTAAAAGAAAGTATAAAATAATTTTTTGTTTCAAGTAAGGTTTGAGTATATTTTAAAAATAAAGAAAGTATCTGTGTAACTTTAACAAAACTTAAAGAAAATTAATGTAATTTATTCTTAAATTTATTGACTCTAGATGTAGTATCAATCTCTATATATAAATATATATTAATATGCTTTACAAAGAACTTAGTTAATATAGATTATATGAATTTTTTTTTTAAAAAGAAAACTATCAAAAAGTTTGAAAATTAAGTTATTGGTAAATGCATAACTAAAAAAGTTAATATATTTATTTAGAATGTGCAAGTATTTTAAATGATTAAAATTTATTGGCAAAATACGTACATATAAATAAAGAAATAAAAATTTGTGTCTATGAATCCTGACAAAAATTCATTTATTATTACTCATTTAGATTTAATTATTTTATGATGTGCTGGATCATCTTTTACATAATAATAATAATAATAATAATAATAATAGTTTCTTTCTTGATTTGCTTACCAGGAGACTGAGACAATTCGGTACATATCTTTGGACATGTGCAAGACAGAAAAGATTATATTGACGACTAGTGCCTTCAAGAAGATGTATAACTTGAGATTCCTTAAATTTTACAAATCTGATTTTAAAATACCTTCAAAAGTGGATATTCTTGAAGGTCTTGATAATCTTCCTAAAACATTGAGATTTTTATTTTGGGAAGAATATCTTCTACCATCTGTGCCATTAAGCTTTTGTGCGGAGAATCTTATAGAACTTGAAATGCCTAATAGTAATCTCCAGCAACTTTGGGATGGAGATCAGGTACATATTGTTTTTCCCTATGTCTAAAAGGAATTGTTCTTTGTGAATTTAAGCACCTCATTAGACTTTCTGATATCTCAAGCACCAAATATTGAACAAATAATTCATAGTGCACAAGTTTGCTTTAATATCTATACATGATGGTTAAATAGTTGCAGCAACCTATAAGAAGTAGAGATCTTCATCACCTACAACCAACTAGGTTTTCTGGACTTTAAATTGTGGCTTGAATCTTGTTCATCTTCTAAATGCCATTAACTCATGTCCATTGAAATTTCTCATTTTTCTTTGATGTGAGAGACGTTCATAATTAAATTGTTTAGTTATCTAATTTATATATACTGCTTCTCATTTCAGTATTTTCCAAATTTACGGATGATTGATCTATGTGGCTCAAAATATCTTATTGGACTCCCTGATCTCTCTCAGGCCCCAAATATTGTGAGGTTATATCTTGAAGGATGTGTAAATTTGGCTCAAATTCATTCTTCAAGTGTCCTGGCCAAGCTTCCTGATTTATTGATAGATGGTTGCCAAGAGCTAAGGCGTGTAAACATTGGTGGCAATATTAAAGGGAGAAGTTCAGGGTTAGTGGCTGTCTATAATTTTTTGGATCTTGACAACTTTTTATTCAATAAAGTGACTGGGAAATTCTTCGTATCTGATGATGGCAATATTGTCACTGGTTTTCGATTTAAAGTTGTGTCAGTATCATTCACGGAGATATCAGAGTGCATTGACAATATTGAGAGTTCAATGTTAAAATCGTTGACACAAAGTTTGGCGTCTTTACTTCCATTTGTTAGTAGACTTCATTGGTTTGATATTCCAATTGAGTTTGGAAATTTCAAGAAACATTTTGACTATGTTTCCCTTTATGAAGTGTACAAAATTGTTGACACAAATAAGAAATGGAGACTTGATGTCAATGAAATGAAAGTGGAGGTGAAACAACCAAGTGGTGCCATTGGGTCATTGATAAGTAGATGGGCAACCAAAGAAGAGGTTATTGATTATGAAGAAGGGAGGCCAGTGGAGGTTCAAGAGGAGTTAATGATAGAAGTGGAATGTTGTAGCAGTAATAGTAATAGAATAACAAGAGTTCCTAACAACATCACCCACTGGTCATTATTGACAAAGCTGTCATTACAGAAGGGTGATATTATTGGGAGTGCAGCTTGGAGCATTCCTAACCTTTCAGTTTTGAAATCACTTGCAAAACCTGATTGCGCAAGGCTTCAACCTCTCATAGATGTTACACTCTCATTAGATATTCCAGCAACAATTTGGGGTGCATCCTCTATTGGTATCACTTATTCGCAAAAACTGGCTGGAGGTTTCAATAGTCTTTTTGGCTTTTCCTTCAATCGGAAGTCCATTGCATGTCATTTTTGGGGTACTAAAAGAAGAATTAGGTGATGATGACTTTTGATGTTGTCTTGGATAAATAGGCATCCGCATGATTATGTGGCTAATAATGGTATGTTATAGAAAAATGTTCTACCATCAAGTTTTGTTTATTTGTCCAAATAAGAAAGTTTTTCTTCCTATTTATAAATTACCTTATGAAAAATTTTCTTTCATAATTCTATTGAAATAATAATATATATTTGAAATACTATACTTGCTAATTAATACCTTATTTCAATCAGACTTATACATAGATACATGTTTATTTATTTATAATAAATACATTAGTTACAATTTAAACAAATAGAAGTTCATTTTCATTTGACATGCACTAATATCATCACAACTGAAATTTGCCAACTTCTGCTACCAAATACAAAGAAAAGCTTATTTTTGAGAGTATGAAAGTTAAGGAACTTAATTTTTTTTCTTAAAATGTTCAAGGAATTATTGAATTAGATATATATAGATGTATGTACATCCATACATCCATATATATATATATATATATATATCTATGCGCCAAGGTTTTAAATTACAGTTGTGGTACTATAATACAAGTTGCAGTCGCTACAACTGCAATTTATTTTTGAAGCTGCACAAATTATTTTAAAAATGTATATAATTATTATAACTCTCACATACATATAATATATTATGTCTAACATCAATATTAATTAAATAAATCTTTATTTTATGCAAACATATCAATGTTACTTGAGAAAATTAAAAAGAAAAGCCAAATAATATAAAAGTATGCTTGCATATTTATCATAAAGAAAGAATTAGAATCACTACATTATAGAATATTGTGGAAGATCATAGGCCCCACTTTCACTTTTATTATCACCTTGTCTTGCTTCCTATCTAAAAACATAATAAAAAACAATCCTCCACCTATGTTCTCCATTTGTTGATAAGAAAAATTTGGTATTTGGTAATAAGAAGACTCTTGATAATTTATTAAAGGTTGATAATATGGTGGGGCTTAAGTCATTGGCTAGTGATCATGTGACATATGAGAAGATTGTTTATAGAGTGATAGATAGTAACTTTGACTATTTTGAGATGAGTTACCAATGCCAAAGTCACTAAAACTTTGTGAAAAATAGAGGAAGAACTATGTTCTAGTACAATACTTTGTTGCCTTCCACATCTTATAGATTAAGAACCACTTCTTTTATTATCACCAAAGTCTTTGTCCTAAAAAGATGTTATATTAATAACAAAGCCTAAATCATGCATAGTACATAGAATATTTTGATATGGATCTTGTTCCCTAGCTTCATCTATGTCATGGTTACTTTTTGCTACACCACCACCACTATTGTTGCATAGTGGACTCAAACCACCATCACCATTCTGACTATGACCTTCATAGGAACTTGAATCATCATCAACCTCTATCTTTTCATCATCAATATCCATTTTGGGGGGCCATTCTGAATTTTGAAGTCCATCCAATAATGAGACTTCTCTCTTCTCAATCCATGGAGACAAGGGATTATTTTCTCGGAATATGTAATCAAGAGTAATTGGATTGAAACTATTTTCTATCTCTTCTTCATTGCTCTCTTATTTTCTTTTATCCTTAGCTTCATATTGTAAAGGATAAAGACAAGTTTTTATAATTTTGTATACTTGAGTCTATTCTTTGTCTTTGTATGAATATAACTAAATATGCTCTAGTTCCTTTCACAATTCAAAGTTAAGGTTGTTTGACTTAAAATTTTTATTACAATGCTTTGAAGTTTAGAAACACATGAATCATATATCATCCATCGTTTAGCTATTTAAATAAACAATACAAAAACTTAGTCAACTTTAGACTATAAACAAAAATAATTATTTTGATTGAGTCACTTATTATACTGTTTATATTTGTAGATGAAAAATAAATTATATCTTATTAGGATCCATTTGAGACCATGCTCTCTAAGCTTGTGACATTCCAAAGTTCTCTCTCTTTTCTTAAAAAAGTATTAACTATGCAATATTATGTTAAATTTAATAAAAATATATAATAGTATATTCCAAATATTCTTTATACCAAAAATAGTTAACCTAATTTAGTACTCTAATTGTAACATCCATATTTCTTTATGTTCGCCAATTGGCTTACATTGCAAGTGCATGGGCCGTGATAAAGTAGTATAAAAAGATTATCGTTCCTATAAGGATTGGAGTTGAATTTAGTCACTCATTAAACTTATGCTTTAAACTAGGTTGAACAGAACAATTGATTATCGAAATTGAGTGTAAAAATATAAAAATTACTTTGCAAATTAATTTGTAAAAGAGGCTAAGAGATCTTTTTTTACTTCAAGTATACAAGGGACCTAGGATTATTTCTCACCCTTATATTTCATGGCACAAGAGCAACCTCCTTTCACAAAAGTAACCAACAACTGTATGTGCTAGTTTGGGGATCACAAAATACTTGAAAAAGCTTTCTCTAGTCAAGAACAAGTGTTTAATTCTATTAGTTGCTCAATCTCTCTCACAACCAATAAAATCCCAATTTTTAAGTTCAAACCCATATGTGACTATACAAGGGCAATGAGTGTATCTCTACCTCGCCAACAAAACCATCCATTCAATACATAAATTTCAAGTTCTTGCATGATTTAACTCAAGTTCAGTACTAAAACTAGTTCTCTCAAGCATCACTCAAGCCAACAAACAACTAATTGGTGGCCAATCAACTAGAAGCATTAAGAATGAAGTGAAATCAACACATATATGCCATTAATCATGGAAGTGGAGGAGAATTGATGCACACCAAAATAATGGCATCGCAAGTGTACAGGCTATGAGAATAGTAAATGATGAGTCAAGGTCGTTCCCTCAGAGAATTAATACGATTAGTGATTAGGCATTAAATTTCTCATATTCATTTTAGTTAAACAAATCAAGTTATGAGTGAATTTTTATGAAAATCAATTCAAGTGCAATTAACAATAATGAAAACGGTTCCAAGAGAAGACAAGTAATTAAAGACACCCTAGGAATTTTAATCTCCTTTTACACAAAGCAAATCATTTCCCTTTTTAATCAATTGGCTTAATGTCAATTTTACATTTAAAGGTCTAAATTAGGTAAAAATGTCTTTTGATCCATTCAAATCCATATATCAACTCAACTCTTTGATGTCTCAAATGAGAAGTTGACATACAATTAAACTCATACCTTATCTAGACTACCTAGGGCCCTTGAGTATATTTTTATCTTAAGTGCAAATTAGACTATGTCTAATCCTAAGTTGCTCAATCAATGGTCAATAAGCAATTCCCTTCTTTCAAAAGCAAACTACAAAACCCATAATCAAACTAGAGGTGACCAATCACTATAATGAAACAATAATCCAGATTAAGCACCAAATTCTCCAATAAACTAACATAATCAAAAGGAAAATTATTTACAAAGCTCAAAAGTTCATAGAATCCCTAAAGGTTACAAGAGTTTAGCCACTTATGGCTTGAAATCCATAGAAAAGTTCAACAAATATAGCAACAAATACATCAATGTGAAGAGAAATAGGGTAGAAACACCTAATCAAAAGAGTCTTGGACAAGACCAGCGATTTCCCGGCTAATATGAAGCTTCCCTAACACCTCTTGTGCGTTTTCTCTCCTCCCAGGTTGATCAGATGTGGCTCCCTTCATTGAATGACGAGCTAAAACCCACCAGAATCCTAAAAATAGTTCATATGATCAAAACTGCACGTTTCACTTAAAACTGGCGATGCTGTAGCAAACATGATTTATGCTACGACATCGTGCCCTCTGGATTTTGTACCACCAATTCTAGGCAAATGCTGCTGTAGCATCTTGTCTGATGCTACGACATCGAGCTCACTTTCATTTTTTCTCTAATTTTTGCTCTTTTCCAAGCTTTGGCTCAATGTTTAAACTATCCTACACAAACATGACATCATTAATGTAATATTTTGCTTGATTAATCAATCAATTCTACCAAAATAAATCTTAACTCTCCTCTCCCCTCTTAATAAGCTCTTTTACTTAATTAATGATCTAGTTGCCTCTGAAAACCACTTAAATGACTCCAAATTTAGTAAAATTTGTACTAAAATCTCTAAAATATTTGGAGTCATCAATCCCCCACATTTGAATAATTGCTTGTCCTCAAGCAAAATAAAATAACTATATAGCAAGAACAAATCAAAATGCAAATAGCACTGCCTAATATCAATTGCAAAACACTTGATTTCCCCCACATTTAGTTCATGCCATCAAACTTAACCAAGAAAAACTTATAAAACAGATGCATTAATTAAACCAAAAATTCTTAATCCATCGCATTCATCTAAAATTGCAAAATGGTTAAAGAATTAGTAAATAATGAGTACAACAGTAAGATTAAAATCAAAATACAAAGTTATGCAATTCATAAGAAGAACCCACATGCTTACATTAACCCTAAGTGGTCATTAACTTCAAAAGGATCCTCAGGTAACATTCTTTATGCATCTAAATATATAAATTTTTTTTCTCTCTTCTTCATTTCCTCTTGATCCTTTTTACGTGAATGACAACATTGATAATGAAGCCACTTAGTTACTTAGACCAAGTAAACAGAATCAGAGTGCTATTAGCGTACTCATAGTCTCCACTACCTTTTGACGTGAAAATCCACATTTGTGATGCAGACCCCTGGTTACTAAGTAGCTTCAACCAGTGGAGTAGTTACCTTACATATCATGCACATATTATTTATTTATTTTTCAAATTTTTATTTTTTTTATTTTTTTAACCTGAATCATCTTGTAATTAAATAAATCCACTTAACTATTGAGAAGCATTATGTGATTCTCTAAATAAGTTGAACAACAAGGTATTCCAACCCTAATCCCCTGTTCATCTTATTAAAAACTAAGTCCTTAATCATAATCCGACCAAGACTTTATGCTCAAATAAGATTTAAAGGCTTAATTAAGGCATCTTTCTAATTCCCTTATGATTCAATAACATTCTTTAAGTTAGAAGATTCAAGGTTTAGCTAGACTTAAGTAATGCAATTATTAAACCTGAAAAACTTTTCAGAAAAAATATTTACAAAATTTTCAAAAATATGTTCAAAATTTTTTTTAATAATAAAATCAAAATTGAGGACAACAATTACTCAAAATGTAGAATTGCACAATGAACCTTCTTATCCCTCATACTCAAAGTAAACATTGTCCCTAATATTTAAAGACAAGATAAGCATAGAAAGAAAGAGAAGGGCATTGAGACTCCCCTGATGTGGCCTCTTTATGGGCATATAGATAGAAAGACTGAGAGATGAAGAGAGTGAAGGCAGATCTAGAAGAGAAACTATTGGCTGCAGTTGTCACAATAATCAGAAAAGAAAACATAAGCTACTTGGTAGTCACAAAATAGCATTATAGATCGAAGTTAGCAAGTGAAGCACTATGCAAGTGCAGAGCAACAAACGAAGTCCAAGATAATAACTACGCAAAGGAAATAGAAATATATACAAACCATAAAATACACAATAAGAAAGACAACAAAAACAGTAGAAAACTAAAGTGCAAAAAAGGATTAAGGAATGAAAGTCTATTTTAGTGCTGGTGAATTTAGTCCTCGATCATTCGAAGTAGTGGCATTTGAAGGTTGCTCATTTATGATAGGCATTATAAAACTAGGCATTTGCTGTAAAGCTTGCCACATTAAATTTTGTTGCTACTGCAACTGAGCTTGTTGTTGGATTATCAAGTTAAAGCGATCATTGAGATAAGCTCGGAAGGTGCCAGGAGGAAAAACAGGTTCAACAGGTTCATGGTTTCGGTCCTCATTAGGTGGCTCAAAGTTCTTTGGATCCAGATCCTCGCCCTCATCTTCTGACTCAGCCTTTATAGAAGTGTATTTGACAACAGACATTGCCTTGGGTTGCCTCTCAGATTTTTGAAAAGGAATGCCACCATTAATGATCATATCAGTAATCATGTGAGGGAAAACTAAAGTAGGCTTATTTCCCTTTTTAAATATGCATGTCTTGAGTGAATCAAAGATCAAAGCAGGAAGGTCCATATGGAAATTCTTCATGACGAAATACATTAATATAGCTCCATCATCAGAGGTGCCTGAGGAATGAGAACTGGGCAGAATATTATGTGAAACAAAATGGAGCCAAGGAACTGCTTGACGCTGCAAATAATCTTTCATTAAATTATGGCCATCAACTTGAGTTCCTCTTCTTTTTAGGACTCTAACAAGATCTGCCCAATCAAGCTCAACTTCCCCTTTTTTATACTTTTGACATTGGCAAGAAGTAACTCGTGGAAGTTGGAAGTGCAATCGGATGACCTCAGGATTCACAAGGAGTTGTTTTCGCCATACCTAATACTTGCCTTTCTCACAAAAAAAGGTGCATTTGAATAAAACTCTCGAACTAAAATAGGAATAAAATGGTCCAAAGTCACTGTAAATTGCATCCATTGGTAATTTTCCAAATTGTGAGATGCATTCTTATAGTTAGGGACTTCAAAGTGTTGATTAGAGTGGAAAGGTCTATAAGCTACGAAGTTGTCAAATTGATCATTGGCTCTCTAATCCATATACTTATCAGCATTAAACAGTGAATTTTCTTATACCACTTGTTTACCATGAGACTTAGAAGTGGAAGCAGCAGCTTGCTTTTTTATTTGGACCACTTTCCTTCCTCGAGTCTTTGAAGATAACTCAAGGAGTTCCTTGCCTTTTCTCTTGGCAGCTTTAGGTGGCATGCCTGTATTGGAAGAAGAAACACAAAAACTAACGCACTAGCAGAGCTGAAGTATGGACATTGAACTCGAAATGGAGAAGACAGTGGAGTCCAAAACTTATGAAAGAAATAGCAGTGGACGTGATGGCGCGAAATGAAGAAACAACGAGAATAGGTGAAATAATGGACTGAGGAACCTCCAATGGTGAACTTGAAATAGAAATAAGCAATGCAGGGATATAGGTATTCGAAAAGGAAAAAAGTAAAGAGAAGAGGAAGATTGGAAATGGAAGAGGGCTGTAAAGAAATAGAGCAAAGAAGTTGTCAGCGCGAACAACGGTGGCGGAAAAAAATAAACTGCATAAAGGAAGATAAAGAGGGAGCGAGGACTAAGAAAGAGGGGCTCGGGCTTCCAAGGAATATGGGAGAGTGATGGTGCCAGTGAGGGTAAAATAAATTTGAAGAGAGCCTTTTTTGAAAATGGGAATGCTCTTAAGAAAATGTATGGAAAACCACTATAGGCATTTTCATCGCGTCATTATGTATGGATACTGTAGCACAATTTCCAGAAAACACTAAATAGAAAATCAATTTTTTAGGCAACCCTCCATATAATAGTGTTCAAATAAGTACCTTCTAACCCTATTTACACCTCCTATCATGCAATTACTAAATCCATTCCTATCAAACTTTGGTCAAACATAATCAAATAATCAAGATTACTAAAATAATGATATGCAATTCAAATCAATAGTCAGAAACTCCCTGGAATTCATGACTGGACTTGTCTTTTCCTGCCAATAGCTTGTTCCTTAATATCCAACACTTCAACACCAATACCAAACCTACAAAACACAAAGAAAAAGGAAGATCAAACCAAAGACAAAAAGAACCATTAAACTAAAACGTAAGAACAAGAAGAAAACTTAGGTTGCCTCCCAAGTAACACTTGGTTTATAGTCCTCGGCCGGACTTTGTTAGCTAATCAAGGAGGTTGAGAGAAGTTATGAACCATTGTCTATCAGTTTATTTCACCACCCAAATAATGTTTAAGTCTTTGACCATTTACTTTAAATTAATCTCCTGACTTCTCATCTTTAACTATGATAGCTCCATAAGGTGTCACAGAAATCACTTTGAACGAACCAGACCACCTGGATCTCAACTTACCTGGAAACAACTTCAAACGAGAATTATAAAGCAACAAAAGGTCTCTAGGTTCAAACTTTCTTGGTAAGATATGTCTACCATGAATTCTTTTGGTCATTTCCTTATAAATTCTAGAACTCTCAAAAGCTTGCAATCTAAATTCATCTAACTCATTTAGTTGCATTAGTCTTTTCTCACCCACTTTATCCATATCAAAATTCAATTTCTTTATAGCCTAAAATGCTTTATGCTCTATCTCAATAGGCAAATGACAACTTTTTCCAAAAACCAATTGATAGGGAGACATACCTATTGGTGATTTAAAAGTTGTCCTATACACCCATAAAGCATCATTAAGCTTATCCGCCCAATCCTTTCTAGTGGGACTCAGTTTTTTTCAAAATTCTTTTTATTTCTCTGTTGGACACTTCACACAACCTATTGGTTTAAGGATGATATGCCAATGCCATCTTATGGGTGACTCTATACTTTGCAAGAAAACCTTTGAACAATTTATTGTTAAAATGAGTCTCCTCATCACTAATGATTGCCTTAGGTGTGCCAAAATGAGTAAAAATATTCTTTTTCAAAAATTACACTACTATATTGGCATCATTAGAATGACAAGCCACAACCTCAACCTACTTACTCACATACTCAATAGTAACCAATATATATTGATGGCCCCTAGATGAAACAAAAGGCCCTATAAAATCAATTCCCCACACATCAAATAATGCTACCTCAAGAATATCGGATTAGGGCATTTCATACCTCTTTGAGATGTTACCTGTTCTTTGACATGCGTCACAATGAGAAACAAACAAGTAAGCATATTTAAATAACGTAAGCCAATAATATCCAGATTATAGTACTTTGTACATAGTATGATGGCCACTAAAATGACCACCATAAGGAGTAATATGACAAGCATATAAAATATTATTTTATTCATTTTGAGGCACACACTTTCTTAAAATTTGGTCAGCACACTTATATAAAAAAGGTTTATCTCACACAAACTATTTCACATCATGCAAAAAAATTTTCTTTTAATAAGACTTTAATTCATCAAGCACAATACCACAAACCAAGTAATTTGCATAATCAGCATACCAAGGCACAAACATACTATTCACAGCAAATATAGACTCATCAGGAAAACTCTCATTAATTAATAAATCATCCACACAATTAGAATTATTCACAAGCTTAGATAAATAATCAGCAACTTGATTTTCAGTTCCTTTCCTATCAACAATTTGCATATCAAATTCTTGCAATAGTAGAACCTATCTAATTAACCTAGGCTTAGATTCCTTCTTACATAACAAATATCTTATAGTAGCATGATCGGTGTGAACTATGACTTTAGTACCCATCAAATACACTATAAATTTCTCAAAAGCAAAGACAACAACAAGCATTTCTTTTTCAGTAGTTGAGTAGTTTACCTGTGCTTTAGCTAGAGTTTTGCTTGCATAATAAATAAGATGAAAGATCTTCTCATGTCTCTGGCTAAGCACAGCCCCAACCGCATAATCGCTTGCATCACCCATGACCTCAAATGGTAGTGACCAATCAGGAGCCACTATAATTGGTGCTATGATAAGTTTCTGTTTAAGCTCTTCAAAAGCTTTCAAGCAATTTGCATCAAACTTGAATAGGGTATCCTTCTCAAGCAAATGAGATAAAGGCTTCGCTATCTTTAAGAAATTCTTGATGAATCTTCAATAGAACCCATCGTGCTGCAAGAAACTTTTAATAGTTTTCACATTGGTAGGTAGTGGTAATTGCTCAATAACTAAAATCTTAGCCCGATTTACCTCCAATCCTTTTTTTGACACCTTATGCCCAAGCACTATATCTTCACAAACCATGTAGTGACACTTTTCCTAATTGAGAACCAAAGTGGTATCCTCACATCTTTGTAAGACCCTTGTCAAATTATCCAAATATTCTTCAAAAGTGATGCCAAACACTGAGAAATTGTCAATAAAAACTTTCATGATATGCTCAATCATATCAGAGAAAATTGACATCAAGCATCTTTAAAATGTGACAAAGGCATTACACAATCCAAAAGGCATTTGTCTAAATGAAAAAGTTCTATATGGACATGTAAAAATAGTTTTTTCTTGATCTTCAGAGTGATTACAATTTGATTGTAACTAGAATAGCCATATAAGAAACAAAAGAATTCTTTTACTGCTAGGCGATCTAACATCTGATCGATGAATGGAAGCAAGAAATGATCCTTTCTTATAGCTGTATTCAACTTCCTGTAATCCATACAAACTCTCCACCCCGTAACTGTTCTTGTGGCAATCATTTCATCCTTCTCATTGTTTACTGACCACGAAAAATTATGTGTTTCCACAAGTGCACGGGTCGGTTCAAGTAGTTCAATGATAAGTAAAAGTATCGTTCCCACGAGGAATGACTTAAATGCAATTAGGCAATGCACAACCCCCTTTCATCCATGTTAAGCTACAAATTAAACAATTCATGATTTAAAACTAATTTTCAACGAAAACAATTTAAAGAAAACTTAGTTGACAAGGAAAATTTAGACAAAAATTCAAGGTTTTGAAGTTACCTAGAGTCACTATTCTCTTGATGCTTACTAGAACTTAATTACTTGTTCAATTGCAATTAATTATCACCTTGTGGGTTAAGAGATTCATAAGCTATAACCGTCCGTCGATGTAATTATAGCCCTACTCTTCCCTAAACTCTAAGTGTCCCCAGAATTAGGTTAAAGTGCATTACAAACCATAACCCTCTACAAACCAACTAAGGCAATTAGGTATATTTCTATCCCAATTACAAATTAGAATAATCTAACTTAATTTATCTAACTCTTAGGTCCAATTAGAATTCTTTTTTCAAGGTAAATTCCAATTACCCAAATCAATTCCAAGAGGTGGCCAATCCCTAAGTAAGCATTAAGCAAGAGGAGGATACACAAAGCTCCAATCATTACAATCAACAAGTAAAACAAAGATTTAGTTCACATCAAGTTCATAGTGCTCTAGGTAAAGAAAAGTTTAGCTACACATAGCTAAATATACAGTAAATCCCAATCAAATACATGGAGAAGATGAAGAGAAACAGAAAAAGCAAATAAAGGGATGAAATAAATGCAGAAAGTGGAGCTTCCCTTTGATTCTTCCTCTTCCTTCACTCCTCCAAGCTTGAAAAACCTCCAAAGACCACCCAAAAATGCCTCCTGGACGTTCAGAACCCCCCTCTGCCGTAGAATGAATGAAAACCTAGCTGCAATTCGCGTTTTGTATCCTCATTAATCAAAATGCAGAGTTTTGACGCCGGGTTTAGCGGCCGCTTCTTCAGATAAAGCGACCTCTTCTTTTCTTGGAGCTTACCGAATTTAGTGGCCACTTCTTCAGATAAAGCGACCGCTTCTTTGCCTGGAGCTTATCATTGAATAAAATTATGAAACAAGAAATATTTTCTATTAAGGCAATATCTACTCAATCTACTCAATCATAATTATTCACAATTAACTTCATTTCTCTCTTTCACTTTTGATTTTAAAAATTATTTACAAATAATGAATAAATCCCATTAAAACTCTAATGGATGACTCCCAAATTAAATCCAATTAACTATAATTAATACTAAATATTGGGAGTCATCACTCCCCCACACTTAGATAATTGCTTGTCCTCAAGCAAAATTCACTTATCCATACTTTCAAAACAAACAATAAAATAACACAGTATTTTAGACATTTAATTCTAGCTTAAAAATTCCCTCATACTTGAATCCAGCAACCTTGTGTAACTAAGAAGCTAAACAAGCATGACTTAACTTCACAATTTACACATTTCCAATACAATTTGCACAGCCAACCCACGCACTCATAAAATGAGAATTGAAATTCTAACATAAAAGAGATCATCCCTTTCTTTTATTTCTTTTTACAAGTATCATTTTGTGCTTTTCCTTTCTCTTTTTTTTTTTAAAGAGATTTTCTTCCCTTCCTTGTCTCCTAAATCCTTTTTACGCGAATGACAACATTTGTGATGAAATCACCCAGTTCCTCAGACTAAGGTGACACAGTTAGGGTGCTTTGCATACTCATAGGCTCCACTACTTTTTACGCGAAAGCTAACATTGGTGATGAAAGCCCCCGGTTACTAGGTAGCTTCCACTAGAGGAGAAGAATCTTTATTATTATATATCTATAAATTTTTTTTTACACAGATTTTCACAAGGGAATATTGCTCTTCTAACTAGCAACCCCAATCTCATTATACAAATTCATGAGCAAGACCGCAATCAAATTATATTAGCACTTAACCTAGCTCCTATAATTAAATCACGCAAGTTTCAACTACTTGCCACAAGAATTGCCATAAACAAATAAGAGGGAAATTAAACTCAATTAAATCCTCAAACATTGTAGCCATTCTATTGTTTTCTCATCAATTTTCATTCTAGACACCAAAAATCAACTTAAATAAACACCTTTCCCCCACACTTAAATCACACATTGTCCTCAATGTGAATAAACATAACAAGAAGCAAAGGAGGTAGAAGAGATGAGATACTGAGACTTCCTTGAAAGTGTGGAGAAGAAAGAAAAGAGATAAGGAGAGAGGTATATAGGCATCAAAACCTATCATCTGTAGACAGAGAAGTCAAAAGAGATAGGTAAGTACAGAACCAGTCAATCAGGATAATAGGAAGTCCTAAATAGTCATCTAGAAAGCTACAGAGAATAAAGAAAGGAAATAACAATACAAGCATCTAACTACTAATTAACTAAGAAAACAACCAAAACAGTATAAGAGACAGAATCAAATCCTCCAGCACAAAATAATTATCATAAGGAGAATCACTCCTCCCTAGCTGAAGAGTACTCCTGTGCACTATTAGTCATGCCCACACTAGCGTCTGTTCGCTGTGCATCCACTTCCAAACCTTCTGATGGCCTTGAGTGCACCCCAAACTGCTATGGAGGTTGCAAAAGATTAATAACGCATGCCATCTAGGAGGACAGCTCATCATGAAATAGAAGCAACGAATCAATTTTCTGTGTCATCGTCTCACATTGCTTCTCAAGTTGCTCTTATTTTTTTAGAATGAGGCCTTGTTGCACAATATTGTCTTGCAAGAGCTGAACCATCCTATCCTGTGAAGTGGCCTCCAAAGAAATCTCTGGCGGATCTTAAATAGGTTATTGTTCATGCACTAAAGGGTCAGCTGGATGATCATCATGCTCCTCATCGTCCTCTAAGAAATCCTCTTCTTCGGCCTTCAATGATTGATAAGTGACACCACCAATGGGATACAATTGCTCCTTTTGATCAGTAAAAATCCCAACAATCTTGTTAGTGATAATGCCAGAAATCATGAAAGGGAAAGGTAAGGACTTCTTCACAGATGAATAAACAGACTTCACGCCCTTGAGAATGAGAGGAGGCAAATCAATATCTAAACTTCCAAGATACAATACACCTACAATGCCCTACTCCGAGTAATAATTGTGTTATGAGAACTTGGTAGGACATTACGTGAAATGAAAGTAACCCAAAATCTTGCTTCCTTATGTAACTCATGGTACTTCAAACCATGATTCCATTTCTCTTGGCCTCTTGTGGTCAACTTCCTTGCCACTTGATTGTAATCCACTTGTGTCAAATCCTGCATCATTTCTTGATACGCACATTTCTCCACAAAAGGAAGTGTATAATGCTCTCTAATCACATCTTCATCTATGATAATTCTTTTTGTCCTTATCCAATATTGATTGTTCACATGCCATTTAGCATTTGCATCAAACTGGCGGACAATGGGACATATAGCATTGTCAGGCCTCTCCAAGAACTGATCCCATTGGTGCTTGTGGAACTTGGAATATGGGCTATCTAATGGAGATAAGGCATAGAAGCGATCCTGGAAAAACTTTTTGCCAGAAATTTGATTAGTGAACTAATCAGCAGCCTCTTGATTCAGAAAAACTTTGGGATCATATGATGCTGTGAGGAGATGTACTTCTTCATCACATTCAGAGTGAACAACCCTTTGCCGTTTGGAAGCAGTAACAGATTTTGTAACTTGCTTCTTCCTTGGAACTTCAGGATCAACAGACTTAGCTTTTGAAGTGACAAATTTCTTAGCGTGCTTTTTCCTTGGAACCTCAAGCTCTACAAGCTTAACCTTTGAAGAAGTCTTGGATGCAGCAGGTTTGCTCTGAGAGTTTGAACCTCTAGATGGCATTTGTCATGTTTCTGAAATAGCCATATCCCCATCTTTCTTAGTGACTGATCTTTTTGGATGCATGGCTGCAAAGAAAAACTCAGATTTTAGCATATTTAGAAAAGAGTGAAAACCCTTTAGTAACCACACAGAAACATTGATTATCCAAGATTATATTGCAAAATAAATAGAAACCACAAATGCAGCACACCTAGCCAGCCAATGAAAGTTCAAACGTATCATGTTCATTAATATATGAAAAACAGAGCAACCCAAATAGAAATGCTTGCAAACATAGGACAGAGAATAAGAGGCGGAAGTATCACCCAAAGATGTAGAAACTGAAATGCAAAATAGAGGCATTACATATGAAGCAACAAACTAGAAACAACTCATCATGAATGTGAGAAAGAGCATGTGGCACAAATAGGAAAGAGAAACTGGAAACTAAACCCACTTCATTCAAGGCTTTCCCAAAATCTAACCAGAATTTTCAGACCAAGTAAACCAAACAAAAGAACAAAAGAAAGGTGCAAGCTTTACCAAATGAATACCAAAACCAACAGGCAAATCTCCACAATAATTATTCAACAAACTTTGCAATCAACTAATAGATATGACAGCACTTAAATCCAAAGTTGAGCTAGCCAATGAACAAACTAGGTAAAGTATGTTGCATTATTTTTCATGTAGACTCAATTAAGCTATACAGAGCAACAATTCACAATTAAATAGCATGGCTTCAATGATATTCTGAGCACCTAAAATAATCCTCGAGCCAACCCAAAATGCTCGGAATGAAACATCTAAATCAGCTACAACCAACAGAGTATACCAGATAACCAAAAGCTACACTGAATAGAGCATCATGGAACTTACCAGATGAAGAAATTCTCGAATTGAATCTTACCAGAGGAAGCAACAAGGAATGGCAATGGGAAAGAACAAAAATATGGGGGAAAGTGGCGAGGATAATGCAACTGGAAGAAGAAGGCAAGACAGTGCGAAATGGAGAAGATTGGGAATGGCGAGCTGCTGGAATGGAAAGCTGCTGGAATGCAGCGAGAAGAAAACGAGAAATGGAGAAGACTGAAGCTGGCAAGACAACTTGAAATGGAAATGGCAAGCTGGAGCTGCTCGATGCAGATGTCGAGCTGGAGAGGGAGAGTTAGAGCTGCTCGACGCAGATGGCGAGCTAGAGAAGGACGAGAATGGCGAAGGAGAAGGCAAGGGAGGCTGCGACTGAATGGCCAGGGGAAAGTTGCAAGAATGGAGGTGAGGGCAACGTGGCAACTGATGGAAAAAAATTACAGGCAACTAAACAATTTTTTTTTGAAATATATTATTATATTAATATAATATTATATATATATAATTATATTATATTATTTATTTTATTTATTTTATTTTTTTTGTTTTTCTTTTTGATTTTGATTTTGTTTTTTTTTGTTACAAAGATGACACAAGAAAAGATGCGGCCACATGCTCAGAACAAGCTATCGCATCATGCTATTCTGGAAAATGTATGGGAGGATGCTGCAGCATTTTTAGCGACCGCTAAAACTGAGTAAGCGATAGCTAACCCACTAAACTTAAAAAATGCTATCGCTTTCCCAAGATAATGCTACCGCATTAAGCACTTCTGGAAAATATAGGGGAAATTGACTGCAGAGATTAGCGATCGCCAAAATCAGTGATGCTATCGCTAAACAAGACAGAACCAACAATCAGCAAGGATTCGAATTTTTCTTTCAAGTTCCAAAAAATTTAACAAATCATAACCAAACCTTACTCAATTCAACTCCCCTTAAGTAACCCAACATTTTTCTTAATAACCCATGACAAAACAATTCATCACCAACAACTTCAAACTTCTATATCATCATTAAAGATTTAAATGGGTTAAGAAATACTCCCTCTTTTTATGAGATTGTTGCCTCTTGAATCAATCCATCCTCATGCTTCTCAACCAAAAGATTCTCTGGGAAGAAGATTTGCTCCATCTACAAAATAAAAACAAGCAATTGAATCTACAACAAACTAGCAAATGAATTAAGAAATGAATAAAGAAAAAGACACTTGGGTTGCCTCCCAAGAGCGCTAAGTTTAAAGTCTTTCAGCTGGACTATCTTGGCACTCCTATGAGAAGTCTTGGAGCTGCACATTGGCCTTCATCCTATCCACCAGTCCACCAAGGTAATGCTTCAAGCGTTGGCCATTTACCTTAAAAGTTTCTCCACTTTTCTCATCTTGAATTTCAATAGCACCAAAGGTAGTGGTAGATACAACCTTAAAAGGACCAGACCACCTTGACTTAAGCTTTCCTGGAAACAACCTCAAATGAGAGTTATACAATAACACTAAATCACCAGGTATCAAATCCCTTTTTAAAATCTTTCTATCATGCAAAATCTTTGTCTTTTCCTTATATAATCTAGAACTCTCATAAGCTTGCAACCTGAATTCATGAAGTTCATTAAGGTCCAACAACCTCTTCTCACTAGCCTCTTTATAATCCAAATTCAACTTCTTTATGGCCCAAAAAGCTTTATACTTAAGTTCCAAAGGTAAATGACAAGCTTTACCAAACACTAATTGATATGGAGACATACCAATTGGTGTTTTGTAAGCTGTCCTATATGCCCATAAAGCTTCATCTAACTTATCAGACCAATCTTTACTATTAACACTCACTGTTTTTTCTAAAATTCTTTTGATCTCCCTATTAGATACTTCACAGAGGCCATTGGTTTGAGGATGGTAAGCTAAATCCATTTTGTGGTGAACTCCATATTTTTCCAGTAAAGACTTAAACAAGCGGTTATTAAAATGAGTTCCACCATCACTAATGATAGCTCTAGGGGTGCCAAAACGAGAAAAAATGTTTTTCTTTATAAATCGCACCACTGTTTGAGCATCATTATGTTGGCAAGCTACCGCCTCAACCCACTTACTCACATATTCAACTGCCACTAAGATATATTGCTGGCCTTTAGAAGAAACAAAGGGACCCATAAAATCGATTCCCCACGAATCAAACAACTCAACTTCAAAGATACCGGTTTGAGGAAGTTCATGTCTTTTAGAAATATTACCGGATCTTTGACAAGCATCACAGTGAGAAGCAAACAAATGAGAATCCTTAAACAATGTAGGCCAATAAAAACCAGATTGCAATACTTTAAAAGCAGTTTTCTGACCACTAAAATGTCCCCCAAATGGTGATGCATAGCATGCAATCAAAATATCATGCTGTTCAATCTCAGGAACACATTTCCTAAGAACTCCATCTACACATCTTTTGAACAAATAAGGCTCATCCCAGATGTAAAGCTTGACCTCATTCAAGAATTTCTTCTTTTGATAATAGTTTAATTCAGGAGGTAAAACTTCACAGACAATATAATTTGCTAAATCAGCATACCAAGGTATATTTAGCAAATTAGCAGCCATAATGCATTCATCAGGAAAAACATCATTCACAAGCCTATTATCACTAACATGCTCAGGATCCAACCTAGACAGATGATCAGCCATTAGGTTTTCACTTCCCTTCCTATCTACTATATGCAAGTCAAACTCTTGAAGTAGTAAAACCCACCTAATCAATCTAGGTTTGGACTCTTTCTTTCTCAACAAATATTTAAT
This sequence comes from Erythrophleum ivorense, assembly GCA_026724425.1. Classification (NCBI taxonomy): domain Eukaryota; kingdom Viridiplantae; phylum Streptophyta; class Magnoliopsida; order Fabales; family Fabaceae; genus Erythrophleum; species Erythrophleum ivorense. The sequence goes on from JAIUCV010000003.1 coordinate 10,482,568, forward strand.
AGTAGCATGATCAGTGTGTACTACAACTTTGACTCCTAACAGATAAACTCTAAACTTCTCAAAAGCAAAAACAATAGCTAACATTTCTTTCTCAGTGGTAGAATAATTTACCTGAGCATCCACTAATGTCCTGCTGGCATAGTAGATAGGATGAAAAACTCGATCTCGCCTTTGTCCAAGAACAGCTCCTACTGCATAGTCACTTGCATCACACATAATCTCAAAAGGCAATGAGCAATCTGGAGCAACTATTACAGGTGCAGTCACTAGCTTCTATTTCAGCTCTTCAAAACGTTTTAAGCAATCATCATCAAAAAGGAACTTAGTATCCTTTTCTAATAGCTTGCACAAGGGCTTCAAGATTTTTGAAAAATCTTTGATGAATCTTCTATAAAACCCCACATGCCCAAGAAAACTTCGGACTCCTTTGACACTGGTAGGAGGAGGCAACTTCTCAATTAATGATGTCTTGGCCCGATCTACTTCCAAACCCTCCTTAGATACCTTGTGTCCTAATACTATTCCTTCTTTCACCATGAAATGACATTTTTCCCAATTCAAAACTAAATCAGTCTCCTCACACCTTTTAAGCACCTTAGAGAGATTCTTCAAACAAACTTCAAATGAGTCCCCAAAGATAAAGAAATCATCCATAAAAATCTCCATGATATCTTCGATGAAGTTAGAAAAGATTGATGTCATGCACCTTTGAAAGGTTGCTGGTGCGTTACACAACCCGAATGGCATTCTCCTGAAAGCAAAAGTGCCATAGGGACAGGTAAAGGTTGTTTTCTCTTGGTCTTCAGGTGCTATAGAAATTTGGTTGTACCCTGAATAACCATCCAGAAAACAAAAATATTCCTTCCCCGCTAGCCTATCAAGCATTTGGTCAATGAAGGGGAGAGGAAAATGATCTTTTCTAGTGGCTGTGTTTAATTTCCGGTAGTCCATGCACACTCGCCATCCAGTGACAGTTCTTGTGGAGATCAATTCTTCTTTTTCATTCGCCACAACTGTCATTCCCCCTTTTTTAGGGACACACTGTACTGGGCTGACCCATGCACTATCTGAGATTGGATAAATGATTCTGGCATCCAGCCACTTGATGATTTCTTTCTTAACAACTTCCTTCATCATCGAGTTAAGCCTCTTCTGATTTTCTATAGATGGCATATGATCTTCCTCTAATAGAATTTTATGCATCACAATTGAAGGGCTTATCCCTTTGATATCTGCAATTGTCCAACCTAAAGCCTTTTTATGACTCTTTAACACTTCAATTAGTCTTTGTTCTTGGTAAGAGTCCAATGATGTAGAAATGATGACAGGAAGTGTCTCTGAATCCCCTAAATACGCATATTTCATTTGCTTAGGGAGAGGTTTTAACTCCAAAATTGGAGGTTGCACAATTGAAGGCTTAAGAGATGGCACTGAATGGGAAGCCAAATCTAGAGATTCCACTTGCCAATGTTTTTTAACCCGAGTGGTTGAAAAATTAAGCACTTGAGCTACCTCATGACTAGCTTCAGCTTTCTCATATTTCACTCCCATTAATAATACTTCAATAGGATCATGGGCTATCATTGTATTAAATTGTTCTTGAGCTAAATCATCAATCACTGAAACTCTGAGGCAATCTTCAACATCTCTAGGATATTTCAGTGCTTTGTCCATGTTAAACACCACCTGCTCATCCACCAATCTCATCACTATTTGCCCTTTCTCTACATCAATAAGAGTTCTAGCTGTAGCTAAGAATGGACGGTCAACAATCAATGGATTATCTTTATCTTCTTCACAGTCTACAACAATGAAATTAGCTAGATATATGAACTCACCCACCTTCACTAAAACATCTTCAATTATACCCCTTGGATATGCTAAGTTCCGATCCGCTAATTGCAAAGTTACTGTAGTGGGTCTTGCCTCACCAAGTTGCAATTTCTCAAAGACAGATAATGGCATGAGATTGACACTGGCTCCAAGATCACACAAAGCTTTACCTTGAAAGTGAGTACCTATTTTACAAGGCACAGAGAAGCTACCCGGATCTTTACACTTCATTGGAATTCATGGGTTGATTATTTTGCTGCACTCTTCAGTAAGTGCTACAGTTTCAAATTCACCAAATCTTCGCTTCTTGCTCAGCATCTCTTTTAAAAACTTGACATACTTAGGCATGTACTCTAAAGCTTTTGAAAATGGAATATTTATATGAAGTTGCTTGAACACTTCCAAAATTTTTTGATATTGCTTATCTTCTACCTTCTTTTGAAGTCTTTGAGGAAATGGTAATGGAGGTGTTGTCCTTGGTAATGTTTGCAGTTTCTCTCCTTGTTTCTCACCCTTATCAACATCCACATGTCTTTTTACTTCTTCTCCACTCACTTTTCTCTTCTTTTCAGCTGTTGCATCCACATGTTCTCCTCCTATTCTTTTATCATCACTCTTCTCCTCTATAGCAATTTCACCTTTATCATCCTCTTCAAGAGCATTTGATGTAGGTGTGTGGCTAACCATCTTTGGTGCTTGAAATTCTGGCAACACTTTTCCACTTCGAAGAGTTATAGCCTTACACTCTTCCTTGCCTTCTCTTTTAGGATTAGGCACCGTATCACTTGGCAATCCCCCTTGTCTTAATGAATTCATTGCTGAGGCTAATTGACCCATTTGCAACTCTAAATTTCTCAAGGAGGTGTCAACTCTAGCATTCACTTGAGCTTGTTCTTCATTTTGCTTACTTTGGATGTTAATGAATTTAGCCAAGGCATCTTCCAAATTCGTCTTAGGTTCTTGAATAGGTGCATTTTGCCTCACAGGTTGAGTAAAACCAGGTGGTTGAGTAGGCTTAACACCTGAAGAAGATACTGGTTGATTCAGTGCTGGGCCATGCTTCCAAGAGAAGCTTGGATGATTCCGCCACCCAGGATTGTAATTATTAGAGTAGGGATTCTGATTTTTTGGAAAGTTCCCCACATACTGAACTGATTCTGAAGATGCTAAGGGACAATAATCCACTGAGTGTAGATCCCTACAGTTTTCACAAGTAATTGGGGCCACTTGAGTAGAACACACATTCATATGCTGACTTCGCTGCACTTGAGATTCTAACATATCAAATCTCTTGTTCAGAGCAGAGAGAATAGTTGCAAGTGGAATAGAGGAGTCTTCTTGTGTATTGGCAACATTCGTACTCAACCTTCTGTCACCTCCTCTTTGCACATAGCTTTCAGATAATGTGTCCAATGCCTGAACAACATCATCTACAGGCATTTCATCCCAACGCCCATTTAAAATAGCGTCCAACATTGTATCAGTTTGTGAAGTTAGACGCGTGCAGAAATTCTAAACAATAGCACAGTTGTCCATCCCATGGCTTGGGCATTGGCGAAGCAAATGCTTGTACCTCTGCCATGCAGCATATAAATGTTCATCTGAAGCTTGCTTGAAGTTGATAAGCTCACGACGGGCATCCGCTATTCTGTTGTTTGGAATGAAGCGAGCTCTGAACCTTGCCTCTAGCTTATCCGGTAGAGTCAGTAACCACTCCTTAGCCTTTCCTTGTAAAGAAAGTGGGAATAGTCGAAGTCTCAGAACATCCCTTGGTACCCCATTCTGCTTAAATGAATCGTACACTCCCAAAAATGACAGAATATGACGGTTGGGATCTTAATCAAACCTCTCTCCAGTGAATTGACCATTGAGATGCAACATCGAAATTATCACGGGCTTTAACTCAAAGTTAGCAGCTTGAAAGTCTGGCACTACTATGCTAGATAGAGTGCCCTTCATAGTACGGCCCACAAAGTCTTTTATAGACTGATTTTGATTCACTTCTTGAGCCATTTCTTCACTTACTGAATTTTGAACTTTAGAAGGAGTTTCTTCAAGGTTCTTGTTCACCACAAGATCACAAATTTTCTTTGTTGTGCGCTTCTTCTTTGTAGGGGATCACTTCGACATATACCGTGGTACCTATAAAAAAATAAAATTCACCCAACTGTATTACTTTAAACAAAAAGCAAAAGCAAATGACAGAATGAACAAAAAATTTTAACTAATTAACTAACTAATGCTTAACCGAGGACTACTAAAGATTATACACTTTTAACTAAACATTTAAGCCATTCCCCAGCAACGGCGCCAGAAAACTTGACCACGAAAAATTATGTGTTTCCGCAAGTGTACGGGTCGGTTCAAGTAGTTCAATGATAAGTAAAAGTATTGTTCCCACAAGGAATGACTTAAATGCAATTAGGCAATGCACAACCCCTTTTCATCCATGTTAAGCTACAAATTAAACAATTCATGATTTAAAACTAATTTTCAACCAAAACAATTTAAAGAAAACTTAGTTGGCAAGGAAAATTTAGACAAAAATCCAAGGTTTTGAAGATACCTAGAGTCACTATTCCCTTGATGCTTACTAGAACTTAATTACTTGTTCAATTGCAATTAATTATCACCTTGTGGGTTAAGAGATTCATAAGCTATAACCGTCCGTCGATGTAATTATAGCCCTACTTTTCACTAAACTCTAAGTGTCTCCAGAATTAGGTTAGAGTGCATTACAAACCATAACCCTCTACAAACCAACTAAGGCAATTAGGTATATTTCTATCCCAATTACAAATTAGAATAATCTAACTTAATTTATCCAACTCTTAGGTCCAATTAGAATTCCTTTTTCAAGGTAAATTCCAATTACCCAAATTAATTCCAAGAGGTGGCCAATCCCTAAGTAAGCATTAAGCAAGAGGAGGATACACAAAGCTCCAATCATTACAATCAACAAGTAAAACAAAGATTTAGTTCACATCAAGTTCATAGTGCTCTAGGTAAAGAAAAGTTTAGCTACACATAGATAAATATACAGTAAATCCCAATCAAATACATGGAGAAGATGAAGAGAAACAGAAAAAGCAAACAAAGGGATGAAATAAATGCAGAAAGTGGAGCTTCCCCTTGATTCTTCCTCTTCATTCACTCCTCCAAGCTTGAAAAACCTCCAAAGACCACCTAAAAATGCCTCCTGGACGTTCAGAACCCCCCTCTACCACAGAATGAATGAAAACCTAGTTGCAATTCACATTTTGTATCCTCATTAATCAAAATGCAGAGTTTTGACGTCGGGTTTAGCGGCCTCTTCTTTAGATAAAGCGACCACTTCTTTTCCTAGAGCTTACTGAATTTAGCGGCCACTTTTTCAGATAAAGCGACCGCTTCTTTGTCTGGAGCTTATCATTGAATAAAATTCTGAAACAAGAAATATTTTCTATTAAGGCAACATCTACTCAATCATAATTATTCACAATTAACTTCATTTCTCTTTTTCACTTTTGATTTGAAAAATTATTTACAAATAATGAATAAATCCCATTAAAACTCTAATGGATGACTCCCAAATTAAATCCAATTAACTACAATTAATACTAAATATTGAGAGTCATCATTCACCACTATCATTCTTTCCATCTTAGGGACACATTGCACTGGACTCACCCAGTTACTGTCTGATATGGGATAGATAATACTAGCATCAAGCTACTTGATAATCTTTTTCTTGACCACTTCCTTCATTATAGGATTCAATCGCCTCTAATTCTCCACTGATTACTTATGGTTATCTTCTAAGAGAATTTTGTACATGCAAATGGCTGGACTAATCCTTTTTATATCGGTTCTGGTTCAATCAATAGCCCTTTTGTACTCTTTTAACACTTTCGGCAGTTGTTTTTTTTTTTAGAGAAGTGTTAATGTAGATGAAACTATGGCTGGTAAAGTCTCTCCTTCCCCTAAATGAGCATATTTAAGATGTGGTGGAAGAGGTTTCAACTCCAAAATTATAGATTGCTCAATGGATGATGGGAGAGCATGAGCTTTTCATGAAGTCAGCTCCAATGATTCAAATTGTCCATTCTGCTTAGCAATAGGTCTAAATGCATTGAGTTGGTGCTTAACTTCCATTTTCATCACCTCTCCTACATTTGTTTTACTGACAAGTACTGCTTCTAAAGGATCGGTGAAAGCAAAAGAATCCAATTCTTCTTGAATTACCTCTTCAACAATAGAAACCCTTAAGCATTCTTCTACACTATCCATATGCTTCATAGCTTTCTCCACACTAAAGGTGACTTGCTTATCTCCAAACCTCATTATAATTTTTCCTTTTTTCACATCAACAAGCGCTCTGCCAATAGTTAGAAACGGCCTCTCCACTATCAATAGGATATCTCTATCCTCTTCAATATCAAGCACAATAAAATCAGTAGGATAAATAAAAGGGCCAACCTTTACTAACACGTCTTCAATGATCCCATATGGATAAGAAAAGCTTCTATAAGCCAAATGCAAAGTGATAGTCATTGGATTGGCCTCGCCTAATTGTAGCTTTCTAAAAACAGATAATGGCATGAGGTTTACAGCAGATCCTAAATCACAAAGTGCTCAACCCTCAAATTTATCCTCAATCATGCAAGGGATAGAAAAAGAACCAGGATCTTTACACTTAGTTGGAAGATTAGACTTGAGTATATTAGTGGTCTCTTTTGTCAAAGTCACTATTGCAAATTCAGTGAACCGCTTCTTCTTGCTAAGCATATCTTTAAGGAACTTAGCATATTTAGGCACTTACTCTAAAGCCTCAAAAAAGGGGATATTGATGTGGAATTGATTAAACGTGTCCAAAAACTTCCTGTACTGCTCATCAAGGACTTTCTTTTGTAATCTCTGTGGAAATAGAGGTAATGGCACCACTTTAGGATGCACCACTATCTTTTCTTCAGTTGTATTCGACTTCTCCACTTTAGAATTCCCTTCCTTATCCTCTTCTTTTGCATTCAACCCAGAGTCTTTTCCTCTTTTTCTTGTTGAGGTTCTTCATCTTTAATTTGAATAACACCTAATGGACCTTTAAAATTTACATTGTTTGGCTCCTTCATTTGAGCTTGTACTTCAGGAAGCTCTTTACCACTTCTCAAAGTAATAACTTTACATTCTTCCTTGCCATCTCTCCTTGGATTAGGAATTGTATCATTTGGCAAGCCCCTTTGATGCAATGCATTCACAGTAGAAGCTAATTACCCAATTTGCACTTTTATATTCTTGAGAGAGAAGTCCACCCTTGCATTAATGCTAGCTTGCTTTTCATTATTCTTGATTTTAGTATTCATAAACTTGGGCTAAAACATCCTCTAAATTGGTCTTGGGCTCTTGAATAGGAATTGCCTTGTCACTTGAGAGAACCTAAGAGGTTGAGTTGGCTTTATTCTAGAAGATGATGGCTGATTAAGTAATAGACTATGCTTCCAAGAAAAATTCGAATGATTACGCCATGCAGGGTTGCAAGTGTTTGAGTAGGGGTTGTTCTAACTCCTTTGAAAGTTCCCTACATAATTCACTGACTCTAATTGCAAAAACACTAAGCACCAGTCTGGCATATGTATCTCACCACACTGATCACATGCAATATGAGTTACTTGTGTAGAACACACATTCAAAGCAATCTTCTTTTGCACTTGTAATTCTTGCAAATCAAAGTGCTAATTCAATGCTGATAAAATAGCAACTAGCTGAGTAGAAGAATCCTCTTTAGTATTAGATGTTTGGGGAATTGCTAGTCTTTCATCCCTATGAGAATAACTTTCAAACAGATTATCAAGTACCTTCATCACCTCATTTACTGGAAGTTGGTCATAACTACTATTAAGAATTGATGCTAGCATAGTGTCTGACTGTACATTGAGTCTAGTGCAAAAGTTTTGTATAATGGCCCATTCATCTATGCGATGACTTGGACATTGTCTCATTAAATGTTTATATCTTTCCCAAGCCACATAAAGGTGCTTATCCGGTAATTTCTTGAAATTGATCAAATCGCGTCTAGCATTAGCAATTTTGTTATTTGGAATGAAGCGAGCTCTGAACTTTGCTTTTAAGTCATCCCAATTGTTGATAGATCCTTTCGACAAATTAAGCAACCATTCTTTTGCATCATCCTTGACAGAGATAGGAAATAAACTAAGCCTTAAGATGTCCTTGGGCATTCCATTCTATTTGAAAGAGTCACAAACTTCCAAGAAGGATAATATGTGTCTGTTAACATCATCTGTTGATTTACCACCAAACTGCCCATTCATTTGAAGCATTGAAATTATCACCGGCTTTAACTCAAAGTTGTTTGCTTGAAAATGCAGTACTACAATGCTAGACTAAGTAGTTTTCATGGTTCTTCCTACAAAATCCTTGATAGTCTGATTTTGATTATCTTCATTTGCCATCTTTGTAGTAGGAATGTTTACCCCACTCTCAGGTTGAATTATCATAGACCCCTCAGCCAAAATATCTTTCAAACTCCTTGTCTTTCTAGGTATCCTCTTGGATCTGGATTTAGGTAGAATATAGTAGTGTACCTGCGAAAACAAATGAGCAACAGATCAAGAATCTAACTAAACCAAAGAAACAAAAAGTTAATAAACTAAGAAACTACTAATAAAATTATTGCAACTAACAAATGAAAACACAAATAAATAAGAGAGTAAATTAAAAGAAACTAAGTGCTTAAGCTAAAACTACTTAAGGTCCTCTAATTCTATTCACCAATTGCCTTGACTCCCCAACAACGGTGCTAAAAACTTGATGAACACTAAAATAATGGCACCGCAAGTGTACAGGCTATGAAAATAGTAAATGATGAGTCAAGTCATTCCCTTAGAGAATTAATACGATTGGTGATTAGGCATTAGATTTCTCATATTCATTTTAGTTAAACAAATTAAGTTATGAGTGAATTTTTATAAAAATCAATTCAAGTGCAATTAACAACAATGAAAACAATTCCAAGAAAAGATAAGTAATTAAAGACACCATAGGAATTCTAATCCCCTTTTACACAAACTAAATAATTTCTCTTTTTAATCAATTGGCTTAATGTCAATTTTAGAGTCCAAGGTCTAAATTAGGTAAAAATATCTTTTGATCCATTCAAACCCATATATCTACTCAACTCTTTGATGTCTAAAATGAGAAGTTAACATACAATTAAGCTCATACCTTATCTAGACTACCTAGGGCCCTTAAGTATATTTCCATCGTAAGTGCAAATTAGACTATGTCTAATCCTAAGTTGCTCAATCAATGGTCTATAAGCAATTCCCTTCTTTCAAAAGCAAACTACAAAACCCATAATCAAACTCGAGGTGACCAATCACTATAATGAAACAATAATCCAGATTAAGCACCAAATTCTCCAATAAACTAACATAATCAAAAGGAAAATTATTTACAAAGCTCAAAAGTTCATAGAATCCCTAATGGTTACAAGAGTTTAGCCACTTATGGCTTGAAATCCATAGAAAAGTTCAACAAATATAGCAACAAATACATCAATGTGAAGAGAAATAGGGTAGAAACACCTAATCAAAAGAGTCTTTGACAAGACCAGCGATTTCCCGGCTAATATGAAGCTTCCCTAACACCTCTTGTGCGTTTTCTCTCCTCCCAGGTTGATCAGATGTGGCTCCTTTCATTAAATGATGAGCTGAAATCCACCAGAACCCTAAAAATAGCTCATATGATCAAAACTGCGTGTTTCACTTAAAACTGGCGATGGTGCGGCGAACATGATTTATGCTGTGGCATCGTGCTCTCCAGATTTTGTACCACTAATTCTAGGCAAATGCTGCAGCAACATCCTATTTAATGTTGCAATATCGAGCTAACATTAATTTTCTCTCTAATTTTTGCTCTTGTCCAAGCTTTGGCTCAATGTTTAGACTACCCTACATAAACATGACATTATTAATGTAATATTTTGCTTAATTAATCAATCAATTCTACCAAAATAAATCTTAACTCTCTCTCTCCTCTTAATAAGCTCTTTTACTTAAATGATCTAATTGCCTTTGAAAACCACTTAAATGACTCCAAATTTAGTAAAATTTGTACTAAAATCTCTAAAATATTTGGAGTCATCAAGAATCAAATGTCATGTCTAGCTACTCATAATTAGCCATATGCTTACAAAACACCAAGAAGTTGAAACCATAGCAGAATACAAGAGAAAGAGAAGGAAATGATCAAAAAAATTGATGGAAAGAGCTTCAAATCTCTCTAAAACTTCAATCCTTGGCTCCAACCACTTCCTTAATCTCCAATCCCTAGCACACAAGCTCCGTAGGCTACCCAGAAGATGGAGAATCCCCTTTGTGGTCTAAAATGTGGGATATATAAAGCCCTAGAGTTTGTCATGCCTCAAAATGCGATGTTTCAGTAAGTTGTAATTCACCACGGCTAAACAGCCACGAGTTCTCTCTAGCATCTTTATTCAAGAATTGGTTATGGTTAAGAAGTTAATTGACCGCAGTGAAATGCTCTCCATTTTTCTCTCCTCTAAGCAAGAATTGATCGCAACTAACATACTGATTTGGCCATGAAAAATTAGGTTCTCCCAGAAAAAACTTCCAACAAGCATATTAACTTTAAGGGATTTATCCAATAACATTTGTAAAAGTATAAAACTATGAATATATCAAAAATATCTTAAAATAAACTTAAGATTTATGTAATTACTCTAAAAGTGAGTCAATTAAGCTTAGCTATCAAAAAGGAACATTTTCCTATTTTGAGTATGATTTATATAAAAAAGTACACCAAAAGGTATGCACAGCTAAAGGAAAATGTGCTGAAAAGGCATGAATTTAGAGAGGTTATTACACCCATAAACTTAGGCTTTTATTCGTCCTTAAGTAAAATAAAATAAAGAATCAATAAGATTGCATGAATTATCCAAATACTATGTATGCATGGTACAGTCCTCATTAGTCGCTACTAATGATAAGCAAGATAGGGGAAAATGGAATGTAAGAGGATGCAAGACTCACAACACAATGTAAAGTTTTCTAACATTTTCAAAGCATGTGTGTGTGTGGCTAGTCAAGGCACCATTTTCCAACAATCGTCTAGAGCAAAAGCTACACTTCAATGTATATAAATATTCACTACCTCAACAATAGCACTTCATATGCCAAACCTTTTCTTCCCTCTCCACTGAACATTTGACCTTACAAAATTTTGAAATCATTAGGACTTTTAAGTTTGTAATATGGCCAAGGTGAACGCTAATTGAAAGAAGGGGAAAAAGAGAATGCAAATTACATGAGATAAATGATAGTACAAAGCTTTTTCCTCTTTTCTACATTCAAAGTATTCTTTCGATATGCTAACACCTCCCCCAAACTTTTCGTCAGATCTAAATGCATTCAATCTCATTGAAGAATAAATTTTGTTTTTTTATTTGTTTTGTTGAAGTGAACACATCTTGAGTGTAAATAATTACATACTACATATTCCCATTATCAAAGTTCATCAAAATGTAAAATCCTACCTCTACTAAATTATCAACCACTAATCCATTATCTCAGGTCCAAGGTCGAATCATTGTTTTTTGAGTTTATGGGGTATAAGTCTAATGCATAGCTTCAAATAAAAGTTTACATGGTTTTTCAATTAGGCTTAAGTGAGGGGTCCAAGGGAAAATATAGTTGATAAAGGATAGCTTGAAAGGCATAAACGCATTTTAATTAATGCCCAAATCATTTTTCAAAATCAAATGAAGTCATTAAATCATCTCAAGGGATTCCAAGGATGGTTCTAGAGTCTTGAAATTGAGAAAGAACATATACACCAATTTGTCACAATTTTTTCCAAAACAAGAGCTTTCAAATGATTCCCTAACTTTTGTGTACAAAAATTTTGCCTTAAAAATATCATAAAACAATGCATTATTCTATGATTCAAGCATTAACAAACATTTCCAAAATCTCCTATCAAGCATATAATCTAAGCAACCCACAATCATTGGACCCATACAATCCAATCAAAGGATAATTCAGCAACCCAACATAAAAATTAAGTAGTTTACAAATAAAAGTCTAAGTGTCAAAATTTAAAAACATGTCGAATTAGCAACAAAAAAATGTGTACCCTCACCCCCAAACTTAAAATGAAGATTGTCTTCACTTACATAGAAGGAAAAAGAGGGTTAGCTCTCATGCAATTACCACCTAACAAAAAGGGTGTTGTACGAGAGAAAATAACACCTGCACTCACCAAAACAGCAGTAGCTGATAATAAAATATAAACAAGACAACCATTAATCAAAAACTAAACTTAACCAGCAATAATGAAAAGAGGTTGAAATCCAGCTAGATCTAACATTGATAAGAAAGCTACAAGTAACTAGATAACCATCAGTTCACTGTAAGTAACCATGTGAAAACACAAACTAAGCAATAAAATAACTACCAGGAATAATAAAACAAAAAATAATCAACAGGAAAAGGAAAAGTCAAGCATCATCAGGCTAGTTCCCGCTCGTGCCCTCATCACCTTTAACCCCAGAAGTCCTATCAATCAACAGTGGCAATAAGCATTGCAGTTGAAACCGAATCTGGGCTACATTGTCACATATGTTGTCCACCTTACCCATCATCAGATCCAGGCACTTATCTACGCTTGCCTTCCATGGGTCATCTAGCTATGCTAGGTCAAACTCCTCAACTGTTAGAATATCAGGGATTTGCACCTCCTCCTCCATCACGTCCTGGTCTGGTTGGTCTACCCCTGGGCCTTGTGATGCCCTACGGGGTGACTTGATTACTCTATAATTAAGGAGCATGGGGGCCGAGAACAACTCCTCATTGGCTCTGCCTTTTACCCTTGATTGAAGACACCATTGATGGATGAAGTGGGGAAAGACAATAGCATAAGAGTGGTCCACTATTGCCGCTTCGAGGCTTTAATATATAATAGTAGTAATACCAACCAGTTGCTGGGTCATCAGTAAGTAGATTAAGAGGGCCTTCTCCCACATGGCATCACTTAAATGCGAGGTCAGAAGAATGTTGAAAGAAACAAAATGAAGCCAAAACTTGGCCTCTATGTGCAATCTCTTCCTTTCAAGATATCGCTTGCCATTACGAGGGGTCTTCCACAACACTTGCCTTTCATGATTCAAGAATGAGACAATATCATCAAAGGGGATCTCATCTTCATGCTGCATTAAGTAAGCATAATGGCAGTCGGCTACCACTAGTAATTGATAAAATATGAGGAGCACCTCTACTGAAATATTAACTTGAACACCTCTCACATGACATTTCAGGGTGTGTAAAACTCTCTAATTATGGCAGCATTCCCACCTAACTTTTCACCCATCAAAGGGCATAGGCGATAAGCATGATCAGCAATCAGCCAATTGTGTAGAAAAATTCTCGCTCTAATAGAATGGGTCGACTTTGCACTTTTTCTTTGATGACAGCAAGAGACTCTTGCTCTGATTAACTCGAGGAACTCAGACAAGATCTCTTTGGAGCCATAGTACCTGTAAAGTCACGAGGAACTAGCCCAGTTAACTACCAAAGAGTAAAAAGAGAAAAATAGGAGGGACAAACACCAAACGATAAAATATTCCTAAACAATACCACCTAACCAAAAACAATAAGCAAAAGCAAGGACACTGTCCCATAAATAAACCATTTGTGAGAATACAGTTGACGAAGACTAAGGACACCTCAAGTGACAATTAGATTCAAACAAATTAATCTAAATGATCATCAAATAGCCATCCTACCACAATGCCTAGAAAAAAACTAGAAAATTCTACATTGGTTGACAAATCCAATAATTTAGTACATAATTAGATGACAAACTATATTGATCAACCTTAATTGTCATCCCTACATTTTTATCCTTACTTCAAATTCAACATGGCTTTATCAAAATGTCAACACAAATAAATTTCAAATTTGCACAGAACCATACCCAAGTCCCTAGCTAATTGCATAACAATCTCATCTAGAATTTTAAATTCCTATTCAACCCAACAAAAAATAATACTCTAGCCCCCTATACACAAGATGCTTAACAAATAGAACAATATAACTATAGCATAACAACACAAATAAGAGCAATAAGATGTTTCCAATTTCTGCAAATGCTTAACTCAACAACAATCTTGACCAAGACAAAACAACAAAAATAATTCAAGTAAAAATTCAGTCTAACCAAAGACTAAAATCTAAGAAACAAATCCTGCAAAACACAACAAAAGAGAAGCAACAATAGAACTAAACTGCAAACCACAATGTAAAGGGAGAAAGAGAAGAATAGAAAGCTTTCCAAGGAGGAAGAAAATCACAGAAAGGAGGAAGAAGAGAAGTAGGCTACACTAAACCTCGAGCCAGGGCTGATGGAGAACGAAGAACTCAGAGAGGAAGAGAAGCAAGCAAAAGTGGGGAAGGATGAGGAAAAGAACAGTAGAGAGGAATTAGGAGAAGACTGTGACATGGGGAGAATGAGGAAGAAGCTGCATGAGATGTTGAGGGGCAAGAAGAATGGTAATGGTAGAATGAAAGTGAAGGGAAATAGCCAAAGGAGGTGGAGGCGTTGGGGAATTCAGATGGGGAAGATTAGGGTTGAGTTAAAGGCAAGTTAGGGAATTCAGATGCGAAATTTAAAATAACCTAATGAATTTGGATAGAACTTGGGTGAAAATTCATTGGGGTAGCGTGAGAATTCAATGGGAGTTGTGAGGGCAAAGAGGGAAGGACAGTAAAAACTAACTTATATGGTGACATACAAATAGGGGTTTTTAAGGCAATCTAATAAACCCACAATGCATCATTAAGTTTTGAGGACGAATCTTTTTTAGACACACCCACCATTTTTTCAAGGATGGTTTTAATTTCCCGATCGGAGAGATCAACTTGCCCATTGGTTTGGGGCCAATAAGCTTAAGCCACTTTATGTTTCACCCTATATTCCATTAAGAGGGCTTGAAATTGACTAATATAAAAATGTGATCCCCCATCGTTGATAATGGCCCTTGGTGCTTTAAATCGGGTGAAAATATTCTTTTTCAAGAATTTAAGCACCATTTTTGCATTGTTGGTAAGGCTAGCAACAGCTTCCATCCACTTAGATATATAATCCACCCTACCAAAATGTATTGATTGCTAAATGAGTTGGGAAAAGGTCCTATGAAGTCAATACTCCATACATCAAATAATTCTACCTCTAACATATAGGCAAGTAAAAACCACTTTTTAAAACCTTGGCTACTATCTTCTTTCCTCCAAAATGGCCTCTATAATCCGAGAAATGGCAACTCTGCAAAATCACCTCTTGTTTTTCTTCTGGTATGCACCTCCTAAGAATGTGATCAGTATGTTGTTGAAATAAATATGGCTCATCCCAGAAATAATGATTGGTATCATGAAAAAACCTCTTCAATTGATGCTATTTCAGATTATGGGGAACCACTCCATACCCCAGATAATTAACAATATCTATATACCAAGGATCTATAATGTGCTAAACATTCAATAGTTGTTCATCAAGGAATGCCTTCTTAATGTTTTAGGCAAATTCTAGTTAAGCTTCGATATTCAACTGAGAAAGATGATCAGCTACTTGATTTTCGCACCCTTTTTTTATCCACAATCTCTAAATCAAACTTTTACGGCAAAAGCACTCATCTAATTAATCTAGATTTAGTGTCTTTCTTACTAATTATATATTTTGTAGCTGAATGATTAGTGAATACCATCACTTTAGACCCTACAATGTACGCCCTAAACTTATCATAAGCAAATACCACAGCTAGCATCTCCTTTTCTATAGTGGTGTAATTCTCTTGGGCTTCGTCAAGGGTTTTGCTAGCATAGTAAATGGGATGGAAAACTTTATCCTTTTTCTGACCCAGGACTGCTCCAACAACGTAATCACTTACATCACACATGATAATGAATGATAAACTCCAATTAGGCATAATCATAATAGGTGCAGAGACAAGTCTTCTTTTTAATTCTTTAAATGCTTATAAGAAGGCATCATTACGCTTAAAATCAACATCTTTTTCGAGAAATTTACACAAAGGCTTTGTAATTTTGGAGAAATCTTTGATAAAGCGGTGGTAAAAGCCAGCATGGCCAAGGAAACTCCTAACACCTTTGATAGAAGTAGATGGGGGTAGTTGTTCAATGATGGACAATTTGGCCTTATCTACTTCTAATCCCTTTCTAGATACTTTATGGCCCAGCACAATGCCTTCTTGCACCATAGAGTGATATTTCTCCTAATTAAGCACCAAATTAGCTTCTTCACAATGCTGCAGCAGAACATCTAGATTATGGAGACACTCATCAAATGAATCACTAAACATTAGGAAATCATCCATGAAAACCTCCATAGTTTGCTTAATCATGTTAGAAAATATAGTGATCATGCATCTTTCAAACATTACCGGTGCATTGCATAAGCCAAATGGCATCTTTCTAAATGCAAAAGTACCATAGGGACAAGTGAAGGTTGTTTTCTCTTGGTCTTTTGGAGCAATTGCAATTTGATTATACCCTGAATAACCATCTAAAAATTAGAAAAATTCCTTCTTGGCTAGTCTATCTAGCATCTGATCAATGAAAGGAAAAGGGAAATGGTCTTTTTGAGTTATAGTGTTTAGTTTGCAATAATCCATACAAACCGGCCATCCATTCACTGTATGGGTGGGGATTAGCTCATTCTGAGTGTTAGCCACTACAGTCATGCCTTTCTTCTTAGGAACACATTGAACTAAGCTTACTTAAGAGCTATCTGAGATAGGATATATGATCCCCGCATCTAGTCATTTAAGAATTTCCTTCTTTACAACTTCTTTCATGTTAGGATTCAATCTTCATTGGTGCTCTATAGAAGGTCGATAGTTATCTTCCAAAAAGATCTTGTGCATGCAAATTGAAGGGTTGATACCCTTGATATCCACTATATTCCATCCCATTGCCTTCTTATGTTTCTTCAACACCCTTAAAAGCTTCAACTTTTACTCCATAGATAGATTAGTAGCAATGATGACCAGTAAAGTATTATGCTCTCCCAAGAAGATATATTTCAGATGTGCTTGGAGTGTCTTCAACTTCAATTTAAGAGGCTCCATAATGGAGGGTTTTAGGGGAGGTCTATTAGCTGAAGTCAAGTCTAGAGCTTTAAATTTAACTCTAGACAGAAGAATGACTGGGGTAGCACTCACTATAGTTGTGCATTCTTCCTCTCCCTCCTCATTGAGTGGATCGTCGCATAACCCTCAAAATAATACTAGGCTGATAAAATATGTAATTAGTGGCACAACCTAGGTCATCTCCCTTGGAATTGGCGTTCAATGTTTAATTGAGTTTTTCAAATGTTAAAAGACTCTAAAAATTCCTAAACTAAGGGGTTTTGATTTACTTAAAACTAAATTGAATTAAAATTCCTAATTACTATCTAATTGTATGGATTATGGTTGAAAGATGGACTTGTGACTAGCTTTGGATTCGTCCCTTGGTATCCACTATCCTTATCCTATTCTAATTGTAATTGATTTCGGTCTAAGAGCTCCTAAACATGTTCATAACAATTTATCTTGAGTAACCACGCAAGATTCAAGAAATTAACTATCTAATGTTGAATTGAAACCTCACATCCAAATTAAATTGTCAATTCTTGTTTTAGGATCAATGAACATCCAATTTGATTGATTAACTAATTGATTAACCTCTGAATCATCCTAAATATTTAATTAACCAACTAAACATTAAGGAATCCTCAAATTAAACAATTATGCTTACTCATGTATTTTATCGAACACCTCCGAAGCATACATGGAATTCAGCTAATATTGATATCTAATGCAATCAATTAATCAAAAATTACTTCCTAATTAGTGTCTAACCAGCCACTAATTATAATTACACAATTTCCTTATCAAATACATCTTAACCAAGAAAATAAATGAAAGAGAAAAAGTGTAGGAAAAGTATAAAAATTCTTAGCCCAAAATTCTGAATTATTCTCCCCGGATTCAAGCTTCTCCAAGGTCTTCTTCCTTGCTAGCCACAAGATGAATTAAGGCTTCATGGGATGTGGAGATGGATGGAAGGAATGGAATGGAGTGGAGATGAGAAGAGAGTGGAGTGGACGAAGGAGTGGTTGAATGGAGTGGAATAATGGTTTTATGGGATGGATGATGAATGGTGTGTTCGATGGATTGATGGATGGCTCTATATATAGGCGAGGAATTTCGAGAATAAAGAGACGTATATGACTTGTAGAGGCGTGTGGAATGATAATTCTGCCCGAGTGTATTTCTTTAATGAATCACGTGCCCAAAGCTTCTTCTTCTCTTTATTTTTCTTAACGTCAGCCCCTCCCACGTCTCATTCATTCTTCTTTCTGCTATATATATATATGATGGGCCCCACTGAATATAATAATCCACTTGCTGAATTATTCACGTTATCCATGCAGCTCTTCTTCGATGTGGGATGCTTCCAATCTAGTTCAACAGCTTCTTCTTCTGCGTCTCCAGCGTCTGCCCAGTTCAGCTTATTTCAAGCCTCTCCCTTCCACGTAGCCTTAGCTCTGTTCTTCATACTTCATCCAGTTCACGTACTGCAGCTTCTGCTCGTTCCAGCTCTTGTTTTTCCAGCTCCCAAGCTTCTACGAACATGTAGTAGCTTCAGTTACTCATGTTGCTTCCTTGTTTCTCGCCTGAACTCCAGCTTCTGCATGTTCTCTTCTTTGTCACGTTCCCAGCTGCTGTTCCAGCTCATGCTCTGTTTTCAGCCATGTTTCATGCAACTCCTTAGCTAGAACCCGTGGCTTCTTTGTTTAGTTCTTCCAGCTTCAGTTCGTAGCTTCCCACGTTAACATCTCACAGATTCTGCACCTCAATGAATTACATGCTGCCAGCTTCAACGTGTTGCTTCTCTCATGTAAACCATCACTCGAACGTGCAACCCGTGGCAAGCTCCTTTGTGTTTTCTTCATCTTGCAGCTTCAACGAGAAACTCATACTTCAACCTCTTCAAAACCCGAAGGAATGTGATGACTTTTCTACATGGAGCTGCTTCTTCTTCCCTTCGACGTGTTCAGCCTCTGCATGTTTGTGTTTGGCAGCTCTTCTCACGCTACTGTTCATTACTGTTCTCAGCTCAGCCATTTCACGTAGCTCTCAAGCTTCTTTGTTTTCAGCTCCAGCCTTGCTTCTTCTGCATCTCATCCCTCTCGTTCAGCTCGCGTTGTTCTGCTTCTCAGAACCAGCAGCTCTCAGGTTTCTTCGTTTTATCCACGTTGGCTCCTTCCTCAAGTCCTTCATTCCACTTTTTCACTTGCTTCTCTTCTTTGTGTTTCCTGTTCTCCAACCTCCTTATCATAAACCAATTACCTATTGAAAAATCTGCACAATTAATAGGAAATTCTTAATAGGAAAAATTCACAAAATTATTTAAAGAAAGTTAAACATTAAAATTCAATAATTTTGCAATTAAATTTCTAAAGTGTATAAATGGCTAATGAAACCAAATTCTACCTAATTAAACCCCTAAAGCCATGTTTGGACATTAAAATGCTTAAATTAGGAGAGTTAAAACATGTAAAATTTATGCTTATCAAATTCCCCCACACTTAAACCTTTGCACTCCTGGGCAAAGCTCAAAATTGAAGATAAAAGAATGAATTGAAATGCTGATCTAGCAAGATGGCAAGTGGAGAATGAAATTGGAAAAGAAAGTGTAAAAATCACAATCTAGAGACTAATCACAACTTTTCAACATTTTAACAATCTAAGGTAACTTCACTTGCATCAAGAATTAAGCTTCATGGCAATTTTATTTGAAAAGAATGAATTGAAAATGCATCGCCCCTCACTTGGATTGGTGCTTACTCTCAACTCTCAAGTGTTTAAGGTATGTGTATCACTCAAGTTTCACCTATCATGGTATCACTACCATAAGCTTGTCAAACTTCTAAATCTCCACCACCCATGCTAAATGCAAAGCACAAATCAAGAGGACTTTATTTAGGGTTGTAATGGGGCTAAGGAGTTGAAATAAATGGATACCAAAAATAAGGGGAAAACAACTAACAAATAGAATACCTTAGAGATCTCAAGAGCAATAAAATGAGACTTAGGATGAGGAAGAGTGTGCATTGAAGTCCTTATTTCCAACAAGTATAAGCAACTATAAACTCAATTTGTAGGACTTCCCTCTTTTGATTTTCTTTTCTTACTTTTCTTTTTTTTTCTTTTTTTTTTCTTTCAATTGCTTTCTTTTTGCTTTTCCATCTCTTTTTTTTTTCTTTATCTCTTCTTTTCTTTGCATTTTTTTTTCAAGACAATTTTCTCAACTTTTAATAACCATGACCTGAATGGATGTAAGACACACATTCTCTCATCCCAATTAGATGTAATGCTCTCCTTAAAATCCCTAAAGCATCTTAAAACAAGGTGGGAAAACAATTGAAATTGCTATGGCTAAATAAAATGAAATCAAGGTTCAAATTGGCTAAAACAGATGGATAGAATGCATGTAGGTTGGCTTTTTGGCTCACTAGTTATAAAAGAAACGAATGCCTCATCATTTTCATGCATGCAAGTGCAAATGTAGTCTCAACAAAGAATCAAGACAAGTTCTAGAGTGAAAACAGTGATATGTGAATACACACTAGAAATGAATAATTCAGGCTCAAATTCTCACCAGCTAATGGCTATCAACCAATTTATTGAAATCAAATTCATTGCCACTTCACTTGAATCAAGACACAAGATCTATTACTTATCATGTCTAGGTGAATCCAAGCTATAATCATCTCAACTTGCAATTTTCATAGAAAAACTGAAGAGAATCATGCTATTTTGTTCAAAACTTTTCTAAAAAAAAATTTTCAAATTTTTTTTTTTCTTTTCAAAACAAGGGCAAGAGAAGATAGAATGGAACAAGATAGAATGGAATGAAATAGCTCTCTCCCCCACACTTAAATATTGCATTGTCCTCAATGCTAGCACATAATCCAGTTAACAGATAAAATAAAGAGAGTGAAAAGAGAGTGTACAACCGGATGAGCTTGAATCGAAGATTTCAAAGTTGGCTCAGATTTCCCTGTGGCTGGTTAGGAACCTTTTATTATCTACAAAATAAAGACAAACTGTAATGCAAAAAAAAAAAAAAAGAAAACTACATCCTAAACTAAATAGAACTATATTAAATACTAACTAATCATACGTATCAAAAACTAAAATTAAAACTACTTTATTCCTCCTTAATTTAAGAAATTTAAGTTTCACTACTTTAAAACATTTGGATTGATTATGGACTTCCTCAACCATCAGTAGTTCAGGAAAGTCATATTCAGCAAATTTAGGAACAAAAAAAGAGGAAAAATCAAATTTAAGGCATTTAAAACTAAAGAAAGGAAATTTAAAATCAAAACTTTCTAAAAATCTATCAAAACCAATAAAATCTACTGGACTCCCATCAGTAAGAGTCATTGCATCAACAGAAAATTTTAATTGTAACTTCTCACAGTCCTTTGGGTTCAAGGTGTCTGTCAATTGCTTTTTCTCAATCAAGAGAGTCTGTGGCTTGTTGGGAATTAACTCACCAACTTCGAGAATTTGTTCAGGACTCTCAACAAGAGAAATAGTATCTTCCCTAACCAAAGAGACATCAGTAGGCTCACAAGATTCTAAACAATGATCAATAACAAAATTCAGTGTCTCACTAGTATCAATAATAGTACAAGCATCAATAGGATGTTCAACATCAGCATTATCACTATGCATGCCCTCATCAATACTAGTATGATCAGGAGAATCAATTTTATTGACAGTTTCAATGCAAGCAAAAGACTCTATGGATTCAACAGGCTTATCAGACTCCAGAAATTCATTAATCTCAGCACACACAGGACATGCATGTATATCATCACATGAACATTTAGGATTTAGGTCTGAATTATCAATAAGCTGTCCAACAATTTCAATATCTATATCATTATCACATGCTACTTTCATTGTTTCATCAGTCATACCCTCATAGGCTAGTGAGGAGTCATGTTGATCAGTATATGTGAGGAACTCACTAGTCTCAATGAAAGAATTAATTTGAGAACATCTATCATATATAGTGGGTCCAGCACACACACGATCAACAAAATTATTTAAATCATTTATGTCACATGATCCAGATGGTATGTTGTCTTTAAATTCAGTAGATGCATCGTCAATAGGCTTATCAACCAATTCTAGACTAAGGATAGAATGACCATCACATTCTAGATCACCCCCACACTTATCCACTACCCTAGACTCAGTAGATTCATCATTAATAGATTTAGACATGAATTCATCACTACAATCATAGCTAGGAGTAGAATTTCCAAGTGCATCAGTACACAAGGATTCATGAACATCAACAAATGTGTCAATTTTGTTCAATGAGTGACCATAATCAACCAGATCAGGATATTCAACAACAATTTCCTCATGCAATTCAGAATCAACAACATTATATGCATCAGCAATCACAATGCTATCAAGCAAACTAGATTCAGTTTTAACCAATTGCAAAGTATTAGAAGATGGAAGGATATTACCCGATGAATAGGCCTCTTCCTCCTCTAAACATTCCCTTCTAATTTGCTCGTCAATTGATTCATTAGCACTTGAAGTCGATTGATTCATTTGAAATCCTGAATCCATCATGAGGTTGTCTTGGAGTTGCAACCATTCAGTTCCACGTTGGACCATTTTTTCCAATTGTTGGTTTTGAATCATACAAGCTTCTATTAGCTACTCTTCCCAACTTTGTTCCCTTTGGACCTCTTGTTGCATATATCCCTCATGATAATTGTAATTATCATACTCTGGCTCTTGCCTATGGAAGGTGTGGTATGGCTCATAATTATGGTGGTAATTGGGGTGTACCCCATATGAATTGTGATATGGTAGGTAGCATGGTTGTTGGACTTGTTGGTGTTGTTGTGCTTGCTGTTCTTGTCTTTGTTGTTCAAGAAAACCTTGAAGCATTGACATAGCTTCATCCAACTTCTGAGAAATCCTATGCTCTGTACAAGAATCATCTATACCTTGATTAGAATAATAATGATCCATTTGAAGTAAAGAAAAATGAGAGGTTCAATTAATTTCAGTACAAAAACAATTCACTAACAAATTATAATTAAAATTAATTCTAATTCAAGAAAATAAAATTCAAATGAAGTTAAGACTTACCTAACTATCAAAAACACTCCTAAATAGAAGTTAATGATGTAAAATAAACTCACAAAAATTAAAGAAATTAAATTCAGAAAATTTGAAAAATTCCTAAAAAATTCGAGAAAATACTAAAAAATTCGAAAAAGTGCCTTTAACGTTGGAATTTGGCCAAAAAATGGTGCACCTAATAGATTTGCTATTACTTTTGCTCAAAACACCCCAAAACTTTGGAAAACGAAGTTTGAGAATTTTCTGGGCGCTTGAAACAAAAATTTCAGCAAACAGGATACTTGATGCGTAACACTGAAATCAGCCAATTCCAAGTTCAAAACAAAACAAAAATTAAACCAAAATAGAACAAAAATAGAGCTAAAACACCTATAAAACTTTCTTAAACAATTGAAAATCCAACTCCCCGGCAACGGCGCCAAATTTTGAGTGGATCATCGCATAACCCTCAAAATAATACTAGGCTAATAAAATATGTAATTAGTGGCACAACCTAGGTCATCTCCCTTGGAATTGGCATTCAATGTTTAATTGAGTTTTCCAAATGTTAAAAGACTCTAAAAATTCCTAAACTAAGGGGTTTTGATTTACTTAAAACTAAATTGAATTAAAATTCCTAATTACTATCTAATTGTATGGATTATGGTTGAAAGATGGACTTGTGACTAGCTTTGGATTCGTCCCTTGGTATCCACTATCCTTATCCTATTCTAATTGTAATTGATTTCGGTCTAAGAGCTCCTAAACGTGTTCATAACAATTTATCTTGAGTAACCACGCAAGATTCAAGAAATTAACTATCTAATGTTGAATTGAAACCTCACATCCAAATTAAATTGTCAATTCTTGTTTTAGAATCAATGAACATCTAATTTAATTGATTAACTAATTGATTAACCTCTGAATCATCCTAAATATTTAATTAACCAACTAAACATTAAGGAATCCTCAAATTAAACAATTACGCTTACTCATGTATTTTATCGAACACCTCCGAAGCATACATGGAATTCAGATAATATTGATGTCTAATGCAATCAATTAATCAAAAATTACTTCCTAATTAGTGTCTAACCAGCCACTAATTATAATTACACAATTTCCTTATCAAATACATCTTAACCAAGAAAATAAATGAAAGAGAAAAAGTGTAGGAAAAGTATAGAAATTCTTAGCCCAAAATTCTGAATTATTCTCCCCGGATTCAAGCTTCTCCAAGGTCTTCTTCCTTGCTAGCCACAAGATGAATTAAGGCTTCATGGGATGTGGAGATGGATGGAAGGAATGGAATGGAGTGGAGATGAGAAGAGAGTGGAGTGGACGAAGGAGTGGTTGAATGGAGTGGAATAATGGTTTTATGGGATGGATGATGAATGGTGTGTTCGATGGATTGATGGATGGCTCTATATATAGGCGAGGAATTTCGAGAATAAAGAGACGTATATGACTTGTAGAGGCGTGTGGAATGATAATTCTGCCCGAGTGTATTTCTTTAATGAATCACGTGCCCAAAGCTTCTTCTTCTCTTTATTTTTCTTAACGTCAGCCCCTCCCACGTCTCATTCATTCTTCTTTCTGCTATATATATATATATGATGGGCCCCACTGAATATAATAATCCACTTGCTGAATTATTCACATTATCCATGCATCTCTTCTTCGACGTGGGATGCTTCCAATCTAGTTCAGCAGCTTCTTCTTCTGCGTCTCCAGCATCTGCCCAGTTCAGCTTATCTCAAGCCTCTCCCTTCCACGTAGCCTTAGCTCTGTTCTTCATACTTCATCCAGTTCACGTACTGCAGCTTCTGCTCGTTCCAGCTCTTGTTTTTCCAGCTCCCAAGCTTCTACGAACATGTAGTAGCTTCAGTTACTCATGTTGCTTCCTTGTTTCTCGCCTGAACTCCAGCTTCTGCATGTTCTCTTCTTTGTCACGTTCCCAGCTGCTGTTCCAGCTCATGCTCTGTTTTCAGCCATGTTTCATGCAACTCCTTAGCTAGAACCCGTGGCTTCTTTGTTTAGTTCTTCCAGCTTCAGTTCGTAGCTTCCCACGTTAACATCTCACAGATTCTGCACCTCAATGAATTACATGCTGCCAGCTTCAACGTGTTGCTTCTCTCATGTAAACCATCACTCGAACGTGCAACCCGTGGCAAGCTCCTTTGTGTTTTCTTCATCTTGCAGCTTCAACGAGAAACTCATACTTCAACCTCTTCAAAACCCGAAGGAATGTGTTGACTTTTCTACATGGAGCTGCTTCTTCTTCCCTTCGACGTGTTCAGCCTCTGCATGTTTGTGTTTGGCAGCTCTTCTCACGCTACTGTTCATTACTGTTCTCAGCCCAGCCATTTCACATAGCTCTCAAGCTTCTTTGTTTTCAGCTCCAGCGTTGCTTCTTCTGCATCTCATCCCTCTCGTTCAGCTCGCGTTATTCTGCTTCTCAGAACCAGCAGCTCTCAGGTTTCTTCGTTTTATCCACGTTGGCTCCTTCCTCAAGTCCTTCATTCCACTTTTTCACTTGCTTCTCTTCTTTGTGTTTCCTCTTCTCCAACCTCCTTGTCATAAACCAATTACCTATTGAAAAATCTGCACAATTAATAGGAAATTCTTAATAGGAAAAATTCACAAAATTATTTAAAGAAAGTTAAACATTAAAATTCAATAATTTTGCAATTAAATTTCTAAAGTGTATAAATGGCTAATGAAACCAAATTCTACCTATTTAAACCCCTAAAGCCATGTTTGGACATTAAAATGCTTAAATTAGGAGAGTTAAAACATATAAAATTTATGCTTATCACTCATGTTGTTTAATTCGAAGAGGAGGTGTTTCACATTTGCCTTCTATTATAGACTGTTAAGATTTATAATGAATTAAATGATCGATCATATCTAGATAAAAGTAGTGTTTTGGCTTATCTGGCAATTTAAAAGCTTTAAACATGTTGAATGTCACTTGCTCTTCACCAACTCTCATGGTAATGTCTCCTTTCTCCACGTTGATGAGGACTTTACCTATAGCTAAGAAGGGTCTCCCAT
Source organism: Erythrophleum ivorense (assembly GCA_026724425.1). NCBI lineage: Eukaryota > Viridiplantae > Streptophyta > Magnoliopsida > Fabales > Fabaceae > Erythrophleum > Erythrophleum ivorense. The sequence goes on from JAIUCV010000003.1 coordinate 10,508,702, forward strand.
AATGGGAATCTCTTAGTCAGCTTCATAATCAAGAATAATAAAATCAGCTCAAAGGATGAATTTATTAACTTTCACCAAGACATCCTCAACTATTCCCCTAGGATATGCCAAGCTTTTATCAGCAAATTACAAGGTGACCGTGGTAGGCCTAGCCTCACCTAATTGCAACTTCTTGAAAATGGATAGGGGCATCAAACTAATGCTGGCACCCAAATCACATAATGCTCTAACCATGAAGGTCATTCTAATGTGACATGGAATAGTAAAACTTCTAGGATCACCCTTCTTTTATGGCAATTCTTTTATGAAATATGAGCTACTCTTTGTCAATGCTACCACTTTCTAGATAGTGCATCATTAATGAATTTTACATATTTAGGCATATGTTCCAAGGCTTCCAGAAGAAGGATGTTAATATGCAGTTGCTTGAAGGTATGTAAGAACTTCTTGTACTGAGTATCTTCATTCTGCTTCTTGAATCATCTAGGGAAGGGTAATGGTGGAATTTGAGTGTTTGGTTGCATTTTCTTCCCTTCAATTTTCTTTTCTTTTTTTTTCTCAGGCTCCTTCTCATCATCCACTATTAGTTCTTCTGCACTATCCTCCTTAGAAGAAGAGGTCCCTTCATCTTCTGCCACAAGGGGCGTCATGTTAGGCTTAGTAGAATTTGACAAAACTTTATCGCTCCTTAAGGTAATGACCTTGCACTTATCTTTCCCTTCCCTAGGATTGGGAATGGTATCACTAGAGAGATTTCCTCTTGACATAGCGTTCATTTGGGAGGCTAGTTATCCTACTTGCACTTCTAAATTCTTGATAGTTATATCATGTAGAGAGAAAGTGGCCTTTATTTTAACCCTATGAGCTTCTTGATTAGCTAATATTTGAGCTAACATTTTCTCCATCTTGGACTCTTCTTCTTTAATGGGAATTTGTTTTGACTGCACCTGCAATATGGGAGGTTGAGCAGGCCTTGCAGTAAATGAAGAAGCTTGATTCAATTTTAGGCCTTGACTCCATGAAAACCAGATTATATGTTTAAGAGTAAGGATTGTTTTGTTAACCATGCTGAGCATTGTTTATGTAATTTACAGATTCCAACATGTAATGACAATGTTCAAATGAGTGTCCCTCTTCATAATGATCACAAATAATAAAGGGTGACTGTATTGCATGAATTCCCATGGGGTTGGGTTTCTTCATTTGAAGCTCCAAGTTGTTAAACCTTTTGTTCATAACTTTAAGTTGTACTGCAATGTCATTAGATGGGCTAGAGAATTGTCCTCTTTTTTAAGATGATCTTCTCTTCGACCATATTGCATGGTATTGGAGGCTATGTCATCATATATATTATAAATCTTATTCACTTTCATCTTCCCAATTCCACCACTAGAAGCATTATCCAATGTTCTTTTTGCATCTTCATCAAGACCATTTCAGAAAGCTTCCATTAGTACATACTTTTTCTGTTTGTGGTTAGGGCATGTTCTACACAACTCCTTAAATCTCTCCCACACTTCATGAAATAGCTTACTAGGTTGAAGCTCAAAATTCAAAATTCCTCCTCTCATGGTTGCTCTCCCGCCTCGAGGAATAAATCTTGCCTTGAATCTGGCCACTAAGTCTTCCCATGTGCTAATGGATTGTTCTAGAATATAGTTGAGCCATGCTTTAGCTTTATCTTTTAGAGTCATAGGAAATAACCTAAATCTTAATACGTCCTTGGACACTTTATTCTGTTTAAAGGATTCACACCCTCAATAAATTTGCTGAGGTGTACAGGGTCCTCATTATAATTGCCACCAAGCAATCCATTCATCTATAACATTTAAAGCATAACTTGCTTGACCTTAAAGTTTCTAGCTTGAATATCTGGCATCTAAATACTGGAGTGATAGCTCTGTGCCTCTCGATTGAGGAAATCATCAAATGTGTAGAGATCATTTACATCCATGTCACCCATAGCAAGTTGTGAGGGCACTTTTAGATTTGGATTAGCTCTTTCAAAAATATCTTCTACTTCCAAAAGGATTTCAAGATCATCTGGATGCAACCCTTGCATGCGCGAGGAAGGTGGCTGCAAAGGAAACACTCCAAGCAAGTATCAAACTAACTACAAAAAATTAAAAATGCAAATTAACATATTAAAATAGTCTATAATTTTAGATACAAGCTTAAGCATAATTTACTAACACTAATTTAATGATAAATCCAAGAAATTTCCACTTTCAATCCCTGGCAATAGCGATAAAAACTTGTTTTCTAATTGGCTTACATTGCAAGTGCATGGGCTGTGACAAAGTAGTATAAAAAGATTATCGTTCCCATAAGGATTGGAGTTGAATTTAGTCATTCATTAAACTTATGCTTTAAACTAGGTTAAGCATAACAATTAATTATTGAAATTAAGTGTAAAAATGTAAAAATCACTTTACAAATTAAAAGAGGCTAAGAGATCCTTTTTTACTTCAAGTATACAAGGGACCTAAGATTATTTCTCCCCTTTGTATTTCATGGCACAAGAGCAACCTCCTTTCACAAAAGTAACCAACAACTGTATGCGCTAGTTTGGAGATCACAAAATACTTGAAAAAGCTTTCTCAAGTCAAGAACAAGTGTTCAATTCTATTAGTTGCTCAATCTCTCTCACAACCAATAAAATTTCAATTTTAAGTTCAAACCCAAATGTGAATATACAAGGGTAGTGAGTGTATCTCTACCCCACCAATAAAACCATCCATTCAATACATAAATTTCAAGTTCTTGCACGATTTAATGCAAGTTTAGTACTCAAGCTAGCTCTCTCTATATTATCCAGTCCTTTAAAAACGAGAGAAACGTAACGTATGGTTTCTCTGTAAATGTTTGAAATTCACCAAATACAAAAAGGAAGTCCCCCAAATAGAGTGATTTGAGGTTTCAAAAAATTTATGTAGCATTCTAGACTCCTAAAAATGAGAATCCCAAGCTCAGATGGAAAGAAAAATGGAGCTAGAATGAAGAAATAAAAATGAAAGAAAAGGTTGATGAAACGTAATGGCATTTTTGTAATTTTGAGTAAATTTTGGAATTCTAACATAAGGGCTTTTTAAATGAAATTTTTGAGTTTTTCAGGATTTTCAGAGGCATTGAAAATCATGGGAAGCCCCAGGACAGTTAAAACCCCTCTAGTGGACGTTTTCCAACGTCGGTTGACTCGAACTTTGATTGATTCGTTTGGGAAGATTTTAACTCCAAATTAAGTGATTCCAAAAGCATTTTATAAGATTGAGGATATAAATTTTATGATAGAGAAAATGGTTCTAAAAAAGGAACTAAAACGAATTAGAAACGATAATGCCAAGAATGAAGGGTAAAATTGAAATTTTTGAAAAGTGGTTCTTAAACCCACCTATATATATGAGGCGCCCCATCTCCTTCTTCATTTAGGCACATTTGTTTCTGCCCTAAACTAGAGAAAAACCTTAAGAGTGAGGTGCACAAGAAGGAGGAGGAAGGAAGGAGAAAAACAAGGAAGAGATATGGAATTGCTTAGCTTTTTTTTGCTTTTTCTTCAACAAACTTCTTCTCCTCCATTTCCCCTTCTTTCTTATGATTTTATTGGAGTTCTTGGATTTGTTTTAAGGGTGGAACAAAGGGGAAAATTCAGATTTGAAGAGAGGAGGCCAAAGAAAGTGAGAAATAAGCAAGAAAAGCCAAAAAAATAAGGTAAATCTTCATTTATATGGTAGTTACTTCTTTTCCCTTTCCTTCCTTGGTTCGTCCCCCCTATAGCCAGCCAAGGGGAGAGTGTTTTTAGGCAGAACCAAGAATGATTCATATGAAATAAGGTGTGAGAAGTTAGAATATACAAAGAAATTCGAGTAAAAGTCATTGATTTTCAAGATAGCAAACTTATGGTTTCATGGGCTCCCTTGAAAATTTGATTTGATATAATTATTTTTAGGCCTAAATGAGTGTTTGGATGAGCTCTTGAGATCCTTAGAAGGCTCTTCATATACATCTTCCATCAAGAAAGTGAAGTAAACCCACTTGGTACTCATATGAAGCATAATTTCGGCCTAGGCTAGAAAGAGTACCAAGAGGAAGTTTTAAATGGTTCCAAGCTTAATTTTGAGTCATGCATGATGGAAGAGTATGAGAGGAAGCCTTGAAAAAATTTTAAAAGCTATAGAAAGTGAGATGGTATCATAGGTTCCATAATATGGCTTAAAGAAGCAACATCTAGCTAGACTCTTTGAATTGATTGTGTGATGACTCCAAGAGGTTTAAATGGAGTCAAGAATTATAAATGAATGAAGGGAATGGAGCCAAGATGATATTTTCTTAAGGTTGCTTCATTAACTGTACTATAGAACCATAAAAAGGTTATATGAACCACCTAGCTTTTTTAATGAATGTAAGGCTTTAGAATTTGATTCAAGAGTATAATTTGCTTCTATATGATGTGTCTAGGCCAAGAAAAATGATCTCCACCTCCTTGTGTGTGTGAAGTCGAAGGAAAAGACTCAAGGCTCAAGGAAAGAGTGTGCTTGTGTGGCAAAGGTAGCTCTCTTCACCTTTTCTTGTGCATGAATGTGTGCTTACATTATCTTTGGATGCGTGTATGTGTGTTTTAAGCTATAAAAAGTATTTGAGTATGATTTCATATGCCATGGTACCATGATAATGTTTTATGCACTCAAATGATGTTTTATATGCTTGCCTTGGTTTGCTTAAGTGTGGAGAAGCCAAGAATCCTCTAACTATGGTGAGGATGAGCCAAGAACCCTTAAAATTGGTTAAGATAAAGTAAAGAGTCTCCCAAGAGTGAGGTTGACTCCCAAGAGTAAGGTTAAGTTAAAACCTCTTAGAGAAAATGGGTGAGGTAAGTCTAAAATCTATAAGTGAATGGATAAGGCTAATTCACTTACTTGGCAAGCCTATGTATGCTATGTATGACTTGTTCAAATACCAAGAAAGCTTCTTGAATTATTGTACACATTTTGATGCTCATGCATGCATTTTCAAGACTTGTTTTGCATGCTTTATATGTGATTGAAAGGGAGATGAGCTATTGGAATTCTTTGAATCTCATCCCCTCCTCTCCAATGTCTTAACATGCTAGGTGGACTAATTGAGTAAGGTAATGAAAGCCACCACGTCTAGAAGAAGGAGGTTGATATCAAAGTGTATGCAAATACCTAGTTTTCTTTCTTTTATAGCCATACACATGGCATATGATGTAATCCCATAATGAAACTGTTATGTAATTATTTGAACATATGTAAATACCCATATATTTAATGTATGAATGAGCTTTGATGCTAAATGAATCATAATGTAGTTTTTGGGTATGGAATGATAAGACTAGACTTATGAAATCTTATGTATAGCATGGGGTGAGAGAGTGATTTTGAGGAATCTGGTTTTATGCACCTTTGAGACAAGTTTATAGAGTCATTTTGGTGCATTCTCACGTGTTCAAGTGGTCATGGTTGCCTTAGAACTTGAAATCAACCATTTGGACCCCTTTGATGATACAAAATGAGCCATTTTGTAACCCAATATTAAGTTCTAACCAAATGAACGAATTTGTCCATTAAATTTGGCGCACATATAGATCTTATCTAGATATTTTTAGAAAGCCAAAGAACAAATTATTTAGAGCTATGTGGAATTAATTATGAATTTCCAAAGTTGGCATTTTTCTGTTGAATTGATGCAGACACTATTCATATGGTTAGAAACTTGGGCTATGTCATTCAAGGGCCAAATGATCTCTAATGCTTATGAAATTTTATAGAAATAAACTATACATGATAAGCTTTCCATGGCCACCAAGATAATCCCAATTAGACCTCTGAGCAGGGAGATATGAATTTTTGAAGTTGGAAGTCAGTACCAATGATGACAGTCGACCTCTGGTATTGTTCCATCAATTTCTGATGGCTAGCAGCTTCTGTCATGGTCTGAATTTATTTTTCGCATAAAGTAGACATCTTAACTTTCTAGCATGGTATATTGTGCCTGATTTCAATTTTTTTAGAATTAGTTATAATTTTTCAAAATTTAGGCACAGAATTTGGAATTCTACCCTAGGCTGCATCAATGAATTTTATGTGAACACTCCCTTTACTAGAGGTACAGGCCACTTCTTAAGCTTGTTATGAGTTGCATTTGTGTATTTAAAAATGAGAATAAGATGGATGAGTCCATATGGCCCACGAGAAACTGAAAGAAAAATTTACCCATGATGAAATGTAACTTTATCCATGATTCCCAATGCCATTATGTTGCTTCCTATAGAACTAGCATGAGATGAGGCATGGAAATTGCATGAGTTGAGTCTTAGGCTTATAATGTTATACTCTCAAGCATCACTCAAGCCAACAAACAACTAATTAGTGGCCAATCAACTAGAAGCATTAAGAATGAAGTGAAATCAACACATATGTCATTAATCATGGAAGTGGAGGAGAATCAAGTGTCAATCTATACAAGGGTTTAAAATAATCTTAGAACAAATGTCTAGCTACTCATAATAAGCCATATACTTACAAAACACGAAAAAGTTAAAGCCATAGTATAATATAAGAGAAAGAGAAGAAAAGGATCAAAAAAATCGATGGAAAGAGCTTTAAATCTCTCTAAAACTTCAATCTTTAGCTCCAACCACTTCCCCAATCTCCAAACCTTAGCACACAAGCTCCTCAGGCTACCCAGAAGATAGAGAATCTCCTTTATGGTCTAAAATGTGGGATATATGAAGCCCTAGAGTCTGTTAAGCCTCAAAACGCAGTGTTTTAGTAAGCTATAGTTTGTCATGGCCAACATGTGCTTTGTTACGGCTAAACAGCCACGGGTTCTCTCTAGTATCTCTGATCAAGAATTAGCCACAGCTAAGAAGTTAATTGGCCATGGTGAAATGCTCTCTGTTTTTCTCCCCTCCAAGCAATAATTAGCCGCAACGAATTAGGTTCTCCCAGACAAAACTTCCATCAAGCATATTAACTTTAAGGGATTTATCCAATGACATCTGCAAAAGTATAAAACTGTGAATGTATCAAAAATATCTTAAAATAAACTTAAGATTTGCGTAATTAATCTAAAAGTGAGTTAGTTAAGCTTAGCAATCAAAAAGGCACATTTTCCTATTTTGAGTATGATTTATATACAAAAGTACACCAAAAGTTATACACAACTCAAGGAAAATGTACTAAAAAGGTATGAATTTAGAGAGGTTATCACTTTCTAATTTGGTGATTGCATTTTTAGTTCCATCAATTTTTTTTTTATAAACTAAATGACCATGCTTAACTCCAAATTAAAACTGAAGATTAAGAAAATAACCTAGAAAAAAAAAAAGAAATAGATTTAGTTAATACACAAATATTTCTCTTTTAGTGACAACATAATATATATATATATATATAGACTTACCTATAGATTGTAAATAAGCATATAGAAATTTTCACCTTTTATCTATCATGTTATTATAAGTTGAGTGATAATGATAGTTTTGTTAGATAGATGGATAGCTTTTCTCTATCTATCTATAGCTTTATAGATAAAACCTATGATTAGTTTTTCATCACTATTAACCAGTCTTAACACTTTGACAATTGGCTCAAATACTTTTAGTATTTTGTTGGCTTTGATCCAAAAGTCATTATCCAAAATCCTTTTTCTTGCATCATGTGCTGGTCCAGATTTATCTTTGCCAAATTTAGACTTCCTAAAATTTTCAAAGGTGAATATGTTTATCAAAGCATGTTTTTTTTTTAATAAGAGATTGTAGTTACAAGAATTGTTTAGCAAAGCAAGTAATGGCAAGACAAATAATGTTTTTACTTCTAGTATATTCTTCATCAAATTCACAATCCAAATGTGGTTATATATAAAGGATGTTATCATTTTTGCATCTTCTAACACTTTTTGTACATTGCTCTTTCTCCAATGTCTTCTAAGTACAAATCTATAAAATGAGTTACACAAGGTGACCAATAGAGATGTGTTCTTTTTTCCATCAATTTTTTTCTAGTTGCCATTAAAGCTGTCTTATTGTCTATAACTACTTGGACTGTATATTCTTCTTCCACTTCTTCTACCATTTGATTAAGTAACTAAAGGTAGTAATCGGTATTTCTGCTAATAACAAAAGAAACATAAATTGATTTTAGAAAAATAGTTCCCCTACTACAACAAACAAAAAATTTATTATGTGCATGTGATTGATGCTCTTAGTCCAACCATCACACATTATTGTAACACCTCTTTCCTTCCATGCACCTTTTAACCTATTTATCTATTCCCTCATGGATTGGTATTTAGCTTTCAAATATACATCTAAAATCTCATAAGGAGTAGAAAATTTAACCCTTTGTACCTATTTCAGTAGCTGTAGTGATTAAATTATGCAACCAAGAAGAATTTGATAACTTCATTGGAAGATACGCATATATAATAAACTTTGATACCACTTCTCCTAGTTTCTTTCTTGATGTTTTCATTAAACCACTAGAAAATTTTGACTATTTCATACTTTTACTCATTATAAGATTAACATTTGTAAACCTTAAATTAAAAGCAATATCTTCTGATCTTCTTGCCCTTACATGAGAGCTTTCACCCTCTTCATACATATTTTGCCCTCTTCTAGTTTGTTATCTAAATTGTTGTCTATCTTCCCATTCACAATATGATCTAATACTTTCTTGGATCGCATGTCTCATTTGCATTTCCTCATCAACAAATGCTTCCATTTCATCATCTTCATCACCTCTAAATCTTGCTTTAAATTATTCTTTTCTTTTCTTTTATTGAATCATTTTTTTCTTTATTCTCTAAAAGAAGTTTCATTATACCCTCCTAAATAGTAGTTGTAACTCTAGGACAACTAGATATACTTGTCCTTTAAAATGTGCAATATGCTACTTTAGTCGAGTAATTCTACCCATTATTATTTTCCCACAAAGTTTGCAAATTATATTGTTTAGATTTTCAGCTATAGGTGTTTCAAAATGCCATCCAATATCATCACTAGGAGTACTTTCCAATCTTCCAATTAGACATTCCTTTCTTGGTCTATTAATCAAATGAAGTTGGTAATATAACATAATATAACAAAACTAAAAGTACAATTAAATAACTAAGAAATTAATTAATTAAACAAAATAAGAATAAAAATTCAAAGTTCACTAGTAAAAATTTTTATTAGTGAGTGTTTTTATTTTTGGAAGAAAGAAATAAGGACTGAAAAGAGCTTATAATACAATCATTTTGAATGAGGGATTTTGATTTCAGTTATGAATTCTAGTGACCTTGACTTTGTTTCTCTTCAATTTTCTCTTACTATTTTTTTAGATTTTTAAGACATTTTTTTTACAGTATGTCATATATCACATGTAAGTTAGTTTTATTTATTTATTTATTTATTCATATAAGTTATACATATTTAAAATATTAGAATAATATAGTTATATTAATAAAATTTAACAAAATAATAAAAAAATTAAATAATAGAAGCTAAATAAATTTTTTTAAAAATTATAAAGGTCTAATTATAAATTTTTAAAATATAGAGTTAATTTAACTAATAAACACTTTGTCATGTTTAGTCATCCAATTGTTGATCCCATCAAAAGTGTGTTACGTTGATTTAAAAAAAGGTGTGTAATGTACATTTATAATTAAATTATCGCATCTTTCTTAGAATAAAAAATTTAATTATTTGTTTTTTTATTAATTCTTGCTTTTTTATGAGAAAATTATTTAGATACATATATATCTATTTAATAAGATATAAAAAATTATTGAAGTGAATGTGTTGATAAAAACACTCACTTTTATTTCTCAACTAATTGTATAATTACCTCTATGAACAATTAGCACAATTCAAAATATGTGCTAGTACCATTTGTAAACAATTGTAACACAACTTTAGATACTTCACTGCATGAAAAATATGTCTTTGTGTTAATCATAGTTATGAAAAAAAAATTAAAAATCCTGCTTGGATTCAAAATGGAATATATTCATTTTATCATTAATTATATAAAAAAATGCAAATAGAAAGAACACGAAATAGCTTGCAAGCATTGGTCCATTTTCCCACTCTCCTTTTCCTCCTCTTTCTTCTAAAATGATCAAATCAATAGCAACAACAAAAAAAAGCAGAGCAAGAAGTGCATATCATTGGTGCTGACTTCTCTCTTCAGATTCAAGCAAGAAATGCATACCACTGGCTTTTGAGACTTCAGATTCAGACCACTATGCTTTAGCCTTTACATATGATTCAGGCTTCAGAACTTCAGATTCATCAAATCGAAGCTCTCTTTGTTGGTTGTCTGTTGTTGCTAGTTGCTGTTGCTGGCTTTTCTCTTTTATTATTTGGGAAAGGAAAGCTAGGGCTGACAGCTCTGTTTTGTTGAGATATTTGTTTTTGGCTACTATTCTTATATGATACATCACAACAGAACCCCAACACTATTTTGTTGCAGCCACAACACCATTATATTACAGTCCATTTGCGTGATATTGGAGCCCTCTACCATTGTGGGCTAATATCGATGCGGGTTGGACCATATCTACAATATTGCCATTGTATTCTGTAATACAGGTTGCAATTTGAAATCCCAGTGTGTGCACATGTGAACAATGGAGATTTGATACATCTGTATTTGATATTTTTCTATATTCTTTTCATTTTCCAACTTCTAAGATCTTATGCCTTCTTTGTTAAAAAATAAAAGATATATACAATACATAAATTTTAAAAGCTTTCATATTTATTAAGTACAAACATTTTATAAGTAAATTTTCAAATTGCCCACTTTTCAATTCTTTGACACTTCTGCTAAAGGGGGAATGAGTTGTTCGTGGACCAGGCCCATGTAATTTTTGCTTTTATATTTTACTTCTTAAAGAAACAATTAATGAGGTCCAAGCCCAATAAAAAGTTGAACGTACGATCTGAAATCCTAAACCCATAAGTGATAAAAAAAAATTTGTATTTCCCACTTTGTGAAAGTTAGACAACTTGAATTCCTTTGAACTTGCTCATCAGGCATTTTTAGCATTGAAATACTCAGTCCAGCATTCCACCTTCTTACAAGACGTTAAATTGTCTGGGTTTGAAGACTATGGCAACCAATTTATGGTAGCAAGAAGGTATTATTCCTATTATAGCTGACATTCAGCAGTGTCAACATCATTTATTTCTTTTTACTCAGAACTAAGGCCATGACAATGTCTAGTGTCAAATATCATTTACTTATATCGAGAGAACAACATATTTGAATCTTTTGCACTAGCGCAATAAATTTATTTAACTAAAATATTATGAAAACACAAATTTATGCTCTATGTTTTACATATTGCCTGCATGTTTATGACTTTTTTAAGTACATAGGCAATGTCCTTTAAGGATATGTGTTGGTGATTTGTGTAATGAATTAGCCTTGTTTATGGTGGACTGTAGCATAGGTAAGTAAGGGGTTCGCATATATGTTTTGTATTATTGAGTCTCCATTCAAAGGGATGAGGGATTTAGACCAGTTAGATTTTGAAAATATTTTTTATTGTAATAAAAAGAAACTAATTTTGGAATTTTTGGAGATATGCCACTAAATAATTACTTATAAGATTTTAAATTGTAATTGTGATTACAATTGTGGTTACATTGTAGTTACTATAATTGTAGGTGTTGTGAACTTTATAATGTGTTTGAGGTCTCTTCAGTTGTGATTTTTTTCTAAGTTACCCAAAATATTTAAAAATGTATATAATTGCCATAACTTTCAAATACATATAGCATATCATATCTAACATCCATATTAGTTTAATATATACATACTTTATACAAGCATTTTAAGCCACCTGAAAAATTTAAAAAGAAATACTAAATAATTAAAATGCTAGTAAGTCAAAAATAATATACAAGAACACTTATACAAAAGCAATTTCAAGTGTCAACATTCTTGAGGATCCAAGTAAAATTATCTATGTTGAGAGACTAAAAACAAGAAGAAAAAAAATTAAATTCACATCTAATAAATATTATACCTAATGTCTATATTAATTTAGTAAATAAAACTTTAAAAAACTAATAAAAAGTTCACATCAAATACATATATAAAATAATATTTTTAATATTCATATTATATAATTAATAAAAAATTTATATATAATTAGTGTCCATATCTAAATTTCCACTCCTTCCTACTCATTTTTTCTCCAATTTTTCCTCTCCCAATCTTCCCCCTTCAATTTTTGTCAAATTTTCCCACTTCCCAATGTGAATCTTTGTCCTTTGTTGAAAGTGTAAGAGAACAATTAGCAAGAATTGGATTGAACATGTCACAGGGAGAATGTCCTAAAGAATTATTATAAGACAAAGATATTGATATCTACAACATGAAATCCACTTTTGTGAAAAATGGGTTCCAATGCAAAAAGATTCTTATGGTGCTTGATGATGTGGAAAACTTTATATGAGCTGAAGATTTAACCAAGGTGTGTGATTTGGTTTCGGGAAGGAAGTAGAATTATTACCACATCAAGAAATTTACAAGTGCTTAAGAGTGCTTTTGCATCCAGAACATATCGTGTTCTGAAATTGAATTTCTGTGACACCCTTTATCTTTTTAGTTTGAAAGCATTCAAGCAAAATGAGCCATTTAAAAGCTATAAGAAGCTATCAGATCAGATGGTGGGTTATTGTCAAGGTAACCCATTAGCGCTTACAGTGTTGGGTTGCTTTCTTTATGGTAGGGGAAAAGAAGAGTGGGAAAGTGCTTTGGAAAAACTAGAACAAGCTCCATACATTAACATCTTTAATGTGTTAAAATTAAGTTTTGATAGTCTTGATGACAAAGAGAAGAGTATATTTCTCGACTTAGCATATTTCTTTAGGGAAATAATTAAGCTTTTTTTTGGACTTTAGAAGTGGCCTCTATGACTACTTCATTTCAGTTGATAAAAATGGTGGTATTGAGATGCATGATCTTGCAAGGGAAATGGGCAACAAAATTGCCAGACAACAATTAATCATTGACCCTAAAAGAACCGTTTGACTATGAAGCTGCGAGGATATTTATCATTTTTTCCATAGTAATAATTTATCAATTTATTAATTTTTATTTTATTTCTTTATCTTCGTAAATTTTGAATTTCCCAGTGATATTTATTTGTCTAAAACATGTTTTTAGTATTTAAAATCTTTATTAAGTTTTAATATTATCTTGAAGTGCTTCAATTTTGTTTCTCAGTTGAGAATCTTTTTTTAATTAGATTTCTCTTTTTTTAAAAAAAAAAAAATCCTTTCTCGATATAAATGACTAAGATTGTTTGGAACATAACCTATGTGTTGGGATGTATTTTATTCATCTTCTTAAACTTTGAAATGTAGATGAGGACTAGTGCGATATGTATTATTCTAAAATACAATTTTAGTCCTTAAAGAATTTTCAGTAAATTATAAAAATTATCCATAAGTTTTTTTTCCTTTTCTAATTGTAGTAATAATATTTAGTTAATGAGACTCTCTTTCAAAAGATTTTTCATGCTATAACTGGCTGAGTTAAAACTTTGAAATAGAGTATACAAATTGAGAAAAATCTTTAAAGTTACTAAGTCTAGATGTAGTATCAATTTCTATCCATAAATGTATATTAATATGCATGACAAAGAACTTACTATCATATTAGTTGTTCGTTAAGCAATACAAATTATATGAATTTTTTTAAAAAAAAAAACTATATTAAAAAGTTTGACTATTAAGTTAACAGTTATCTAAAAAAGTTAATATATTTATTTAGCATATGCAAGTGTTTTAAATGGTAAAAATTTATTGGCAAAATGCATATACATAAAAATGCACGTCTATAAATTCTGACAAATTCACTTCATATAGAGATAAAATGAACTAAAAGAATTTTAAATAAAGCGTACAATAGCATTATTACTCATTTAGGTCTTTAAAAAAGCAGATTTAATTATTTTATGATGTTCTTAGTCATCTTTTAAATAATAATAATAGTAATAATAATTTTGTTGATGTGCTCACTAGGGAATCGAGACTTTGGACATGAGCAAAACAAAAAAGGAATATATTAGTAGATAGTACCTTCCAAAAGATGTATACTTTGAAATTCTATAAATTTTACGAGTCTAATCCCGGAGAGTCTTCAAAAGTGCTTATTTTTGAAGATCTTGATAATCTTTCAAAAGAATTAAGATTCTTCTTCTAGAAAGAATATCATCAACCATCTGTGCCATTAAGCATTTGTGCAAAGAATCTTATTGAGCTTGAAAAGCCTCATAATCATCTCCGACAACTTTAAGATGGAGATTAGGTAGTTATCATTTTCCCCAATTTTAAAGTTGTGTCAGTACCATTCATAGAGATACCGGGATGTATGGACATTGTTGAGAGTGCAAAATTAAAATTGATGATATAAAGTTTGGTGTCTTTACTTCCATTTGTTAGTAGACTTTGTTAGTTAAAGATTCTAATTGATTTTGGGAAAATGTTTTGACTATCATTCCCGTCGTGAAGAGTACACTTTTAAGCAATGGAAAAGGGGAGCTAATGAATTGATAGTGAGGGCAACTAGAGACGAGATCATTGAAGAGGTTAGAGAAGTCAATGAAGCGGTAGCTCATATGAGAGAAAGGGCAACCAAAGAAGAAGGAAGGCCATTAGAGGTTGAAGAGAAATGGAATGTTGTAGTAGCAACAGTAATAGATTAACAAGAGTTCCCAACAGCATCATCTGCTGGTCATTATTGAAAAAATCTTCATTACAAAAGAAAGTGATATTATTAAGAGTGTAGCTTGGAGCATTCTTGACCTTTCAATTTTGAAATCACTCGCAGAATCTGATTGCACAAGGCTTCAACCTCTCATAGATTTTACAATCTCATTCAATACAGCACCAATAGAAATATGCTCTATTGGCTTTTGCATTGACTTAAGTTTTACCTTCATTTGGTTTTCATTTATGGATATACCTAAAGAAGAATCAAGTGGTGGTGACTTTTGAAGTTATCTGGGATGAATAAACATCTTACTACTATAGAAATAAGAAATGTTGGCGTTGGCAATTGTTCAAAAACTGCCAAAGGAAAGGCTTTTGTTAGCAATTATTAAAAACAACTGCCAACAAAAAAATTAGATATAGTTGGTAATTTTTTAAGAACCGCCAACTATATTATTATAGTTAGTGGTTTTCTAAAAACCGCTAACTAAAACATATATAGTTGGCAGTTCTAAATAAACCACCAACTATATAATTTTTTCTAAAAAGATATTTAAAAATGTAATTGAGTTTAGTTTGCAATGTTGTATTAACTGCTAACTAAAATCAAATTAATGTTGGCAGTTGTTTTAAAACTACTAACTAAAACCATATTCAAATTGGTAGTTTGGTATAGAATTGCCAACTAAGGTCATTTTAAAATGATTTTTCTTGTCAGATTAGTTCGCAAAACCTTGTTTCCAGTGTTCTATAGGTAGAAGCTCATGTGCAACTGTAACCTTCCACCACCCAACCCATTTTCTTTGGTGACATCCCTCAGTGGTTGTCTACCTATTTTTGGTGGCTTTCATACCAATGACATCAGTTTCGCACCCCACCAGTTCATTCAGCCTCCTCTGCAGCTCATTCCTCTTCCTATCTTTAGCTCGTTGTCTTCTTGGGAATACAGAGGCATTTCTCAACTCTCCTTCTACCCCATATGTAAATTTCTTTTTTTTTTTTTTGTTCTTTAATTTTGAATGATTTTTTGGTTGGTTTTTATGCCACATATACAACACTCACTAACATTTTTTAGAATGTGTACAAAAACATATCAAGTAGCAAGTTCTTAGTTGATTAAATATGTTTACATAGTATCTCCTAGTACTAGTTATTTGCATAATTACTATTCCACAACATGCGTTAACTAAATATCTATATGATACAAGAAGAGATTACATCCATTTTTCTATGAACCTGCTAACTCAATAATACATATAACTTTGCTTGGCTCCTTTTCCTTATCTCTTCCTTACTTTCAATTGAAAGTTATTAAAAGTATGGTCAAAAGGCCTTGACTCAAAAGATACTATTCTTGAGGATGATCGCTTTTTAGGGACATCGCTTGAAAGTAATTCCATTAAAGATGATGCCTTATATATGAAAATGATCATAAAGAGGGTATTTGGATTCTAAAGAAGGGGCAAAGAAGTCTAAATCAAACTAGAAAAAGAAAAAGATTGACTTAAACATATATGCTTCCTTTTTTTCAATATCCTTTTGTGTCTCCTTGAATTTCTTAAATATTTTTGCTTTTAATCTTTGAATTGATTTTTCTTATTATTTAGAAAAAATTGCATACAAAGACCCATATCATATAAAATTTACAATGAAAGACTTTAAAAATTGAAATTATTTTCAAGGACCATCATTACCATCAGGTTTTAGGGGATTTACTACCAATTTTAAGAGATTTATTAATGTGTGTAGAAAAGTTCAGCACTTTCCTATACCTAGTAGTAAATCCTCTGAAATTGATAGCAAATCTCCTAAAACCTAATGGTAATGATGGTCCTTAATGGTAATTTTAATTTTTAAGGCCCTTCAAAATGAATTTTATATGTTATGGGTTCTTAAATGTAATTTTTCCTATTGTTTATGTGTCCCCTTGAATTTCTTGAATATTTTTTCTTTTAATCTTTGAATTGATTTTGCTTACTATTCTAACTAATGTGTTTGAATTTCATTGCAGGTAAATGGCTTCTCCAAGTGGTCATAATAGTGCTCCAGATGATGTGACAAAGGATATAGATCGGATTAAATAAGGTTTGATCATTCTAAAAGAGGTGACCCACGAAAGAAGTATTGAGAAAAAATTTGAGGTTCAATGGAATCCTAAAGGTCAACCAATTAAGAAAAATGATAAAAAAAATAATTAGCTACATTGGAGTTGTGGTTCGTATGAATGTGCTTATCACTGTAAGTGATTGGCGAAAGGTTAACCAAGCCAGGAAGAGCGTCATTTGGGATGAAATAGCGGTAACATACTCTGCTACTTTGTTTATATTGTTTCTTATATATACATGTTTTGACAAGTTGATTTTATTAGTTTGCAAATCTCTTTTGATATTGATCAGAGTCAAATGAGATTTGTACTTGGGACAGCTGACAAGGCACTATGATCATCCTAATACATACTTAGTAGTAGATTCTAAAGAGATGCCAATAGGAACATCCTTCAACGTCCCCTGAATTATTTCAAGATATGATAACTTAGGAAGTTTGGGATGCTTTTACCGACTAACACCAAGAGGAGTCTTTCCAGGTAATCGTATTCTATAATATAGAGTTGCTTATTATAGTGTGCAATAGTATATATTGATTCAATTATTATGTCTTTTCACAAAAATTAAGCTAGGAGAATTGAGAAAGATCAAAGAATATCCAATACTAGTACAAAAAAAGGTGATTAGGATACTCAGGCCTTAGCAATAGATGGCACGTGTCTATATATGTCATCTACTTATGAATATGTAATGTAGTGCAATACCTACACACTGGTTTTTTGTCCTAGTACATAGATCAAGTAAAAGGGGTTAGAAGTTAGTACAGTATCCCATCATATTTTCTAGAAGGTAGCCTGAGTCAATAAAGAAGCGTAATTGACAATGAGCACATTCTTGAAGTTTGGAACAAATGTGTAGGTATTAATTGATTATCTAAATTTTTAATCATTCTATTTCATTTTTCTACTTTCAATAACATTTTCTTTTTAATTTCTGTCATAGGGCGCCTTATCACAAACCCTCACATAAGGTAATGTGCTCCCAAGGGGTGAGGATATCTTGGACAAGGTGCTTGGTGTTGTGGAGCACCCTGATCATGTTAGGGGTGTCTGCTTCTGCGTCGGTATTAGCCAAAGAGACTATTTTGGGATACTAAAACACTCAAAATTACATTATTCAACTGAGGTTGCCGAGTTGAGAGAGAAGGCGGACGATAAGAACAAGAGTAATCTGAGTTGAGAAGACAATTGGAGGATCAACAACGTCTCATTAAGAATTTGATGAAGATGTAAATGATAGGGATGCAGGTAGCAAAAGTCAACCCCAACTATAAAGACAGCTACACACTACTCTCTCAACATCTCCTTGAGGTATTTGCTTTCTTTTACTAAGTTAATAGTTAAGTACTTTCATTACTTATTAGTAATTTCTTATGTTATGATTTGTTAGGGCGAAGTAAACTGTCTATCATTGTTAGACACCCTTACTCATTACATGATTACAAAGGGTCGTATGTATAACATTACAGGAGATCCACATTACAATGCAATACTTCCTATTGACCATGTGAGAGTAGCAGTTAATATCTCTATGGAGGAGAGTGCTAAATTTTCTATTCCTATCAAGGACACAAGAATGATAGGACAAGCAATGAGGAGCTTCGTTGCATAGCCTACCAATCTCATTATGGTAGCTCTATCAAGATAGATTTGTTAGTTGATACTTACTTATGGTTCACTTCTTTTATAAGTCTTTCTTGATTCCAAATTAAACTAATTCACTTTATTGTACAGTTTAAGGGGAAATGCCTGAAAGTGTTAGGACTTAGCAAGGAATCAATTACCATACCATTGAAGCCAAAGCCCGACCCTTAAGTTTCAAATAAATATAGATTGGCTCTTGAAGTGTTAGCGGAACAGATATTAAAGGATGATGACATAAAAGTTGTAAATTTCAATAAAGAGATTTACAATAGAGAAACATAGGATCCACTTAGACTAGAAGTAATAAATGATGTCCTTTGGTGTAAGATGATAGGGGCCATTGCTATTAACTTATATGCTAGGTACCTCATCCATTGTACATAAACTATTTTTTACTATGTTTATTTTAGTTTATCATTGATCCATTTGTTTCTTCATCTTAGGTACTTGTACCATACTTTCTTGGTCCCTAGTAACCTTACGAGGAGGTTCGTGTTCATCAATCCCTATGACATAGCCACTTTTACTCCATAGATGCTGCATAGCTAGCTTACAAGTCAATCATAATAAGTAGCGGATCTATTCATTGCAAGAGTTGATAATGAGGTGTTATTCTTGGCTCTTTACATGCAAGGGTGAGTCACTTATTGCTGAACCTTTCAATCATATGTAATTTGAATGTCAACTATTTAATTACAATTAGCTAACATTGATTAATTGTGTTAGGGCACACTAGATGTTGGTCGTCATCAATCCATGTGCTCTGAAGATATATTTCATGGATCCTTTGAATGGTGATCTAATGAATCATGCGCAGATGCAAGAGATATTTAATCAGTAAGCATATGCATTTATTTTCTACATATTTCTATATATTTATGTATTTTAATTTCACTTGCTTGATTAACACAAAGACATATTTTTTCATATATAGTTTCTTATATTAAGTTTTTTTTTTCCACTTGCTTAATATAGTCGTGGTAATGTTTTGCACAAATTGCAGGTTTAAGGTGCCAAAGTAAAAAACACCCACTATGTTATACAAATGGAATATAATAAAGGTATTTATCAATATTCAGGTAATTATTGAGCACACTATTTCCTAAATTTAATATATTTTTTATTGAATTTTTACAATGTCCAAAACAATCAAACAACAGATTGTGGATATTATGTGATGAGATTCATGAAGGATATCATCACACATCGACAATCTACAATTTTGGACACGATATGTAATTCAATTTCTTTAAGTGACTTGATAGTTTTCCTTACCTCTATGTTTTCTTGTATACAAAAATTTAACTATAAGATGATATTGGTTGTTGGTAATTTGTTGTTACTAGTTGTATTTGGTGATATTAATATGTAATTTGCTATTATTAGCTATAAAGAAAGGGCTTAAAAATAGAGAGGCTTAAAACTTGAGGAATCTCTATTTTTAAGCCTTTATGCTATTGGTCATTTTTTAATATAAAACTTGATTTAAAAAATATTTCTAAAATTTGATCAAATTCTAGTTATTTAACTTCAAATTGTTTTTATTTCATTTTATAGTACTTCCTGGATTTGTATTACAAGGAATACTCTAATATTCAAATAGATAAATCTAGGGAAGAGTGGTCTCAATACATGTTCTAACAATGTTAGTTGATTTAATATTAGCTTGTGTTAATTTCTAGTTTTGTTTTAATTTAATTATTAATTGTAATTGTTCTTTGATTGATTAATACAAAGAATAAGAGTTATTCTAATTAAATGACTATAATTGTTCTTTGTAATTGTTTTTCTTAAAAGAATAAGAGTTCTTTGATTGTTTTGAGTTACTGAATAATTGATGGTTGGAATAAAATAAAAAATAGGGACGAACCAAATGCCAAAAAGCATTCGAGGTGCATAAATTGTAAGTGGATTAAAAATAAATAAATTTGACGGTTTGAAGTAAAATCGCCAAAAATTTACTATTTGTTGGCGATTATCTAATTAACTACCAATATAAGTCTAATTTTTGTTCTTGGTTAGCTTATTGTCGCAAACAAAATTTAAACTTTTGTTCGTGATTAATTACAAACTACAAACAAAGGTTTTATTTTTGTTGGCGATTTTTAGTTAACTAAAAACAAAAATTTGCTTTTGTTGGTCATTATAAACTGCGTTGGTGGTTACTCTCTACTAATGAATGTGAAAAATAACAGCTAACAAAGCTTTTTCCAAGTGTAGTATCTACGTGATTAAGTGGCCTATAATAGTATGTGATTATACATACATATATATATATATATTACACCAAAATGGTTGGTTTTAATAGAAAAGAAAAATTTGTTTCCCATCTATAAATTATCTTTTGTAAAAGTTTATTTCATAATTGTACTGAAATAATAATATATAGTAGAAAATATTATACTTGCTAATTAATACCTTGTTTCAATTGGACTTATATGTAAATACATGGTTATATATTGCCAAAGTTACTATTAAGTCTCGTGCATTTCCTTTTCATTATTCTTGTTGCTAGTGAATCATGGATGCCAAAATGTTTTATCTCCATAAGTATTCAAAACTTGTTTGATTTTGGGTTTAAAGATAAAAATTGGGTATAAATTTGGGCTTTTTAATTTTTTTTAAAAAAGGTTTCGATAGTGTGGTATATATCTACCCTGCTATTAGACTTTTATGTTTCTATATAAAATATTTTTTTCATGGAAAAGTATTTATCCCTTCATTTCTATTTATTAAGTAATCTGAAATTTATTTGACAAGCATTTAAATAAAGATTTATAAGTTGTAATCATCCTTACGTGTTAGTTGGTGTTCTGTTTGAAACATTGGACATGTTAAGATTTGAGATATGTTGAAATTGAATAAATAATTTAAAAGAAAAAAAGAAACTAAAGAAAAACTTTAATTTATATATTTTTTTAATTTAGATTTAAATAATTTTTTACTTCAATATTTATTCACTTTCTTTAATCTAAATTTTTTTAAAATATTGAATTTAAATTTAAACGAAAGAAAATATCTAAATTTTACCCAAAATAATGCTTAAATAAAAATTTTTTCCTTTTTTTTCTTAATCAAAACACGTCTTTGAAGGCATTATTATTAAGGAGATCTCTATGATAACCCCTAATTTCTTGCTAATTTTTATTAAAAATATATTAGCAAAGAAATATCAACGTACATCCAAGGTCGGTCTTGTGTCCAAATGTGCACAAGGTAATTTTTTTTATAATTAGCCAATAAAGATAGATATTCAATTTGACAATTGTTGTACAATAGGATACCAATGGCCGAGGATTTTTTGCTATGCAGGAGAGATTCTGCTTAGAAAGAAAAATAGAGAGAAGAGGTGAGTCATGGGGGACCTCAATTGGCTTCGTCTCTTTATTTCTTTCTTCCGCAGGTTCTCTCCCTGATAGGAGAGCCCATGCTCGATCCCAATAGGATTGATTAGCAAGCCCCAGCTTTGAATTTTATTTTACATAAAATGTTATCGGATTTTGGACTCCTTTTAAAAATCAACCCGCAACCCCACTCATTTTCACCTCTATCTATTCCCATCTTGTACAGCTATACAGCTTTAGAATTAAGAGTTGAGACAAATTCTCAATCAAATGGATTCAGAAGCACCCCTTCTTTGCCAGCTGCAAATTCATTTGGTTGATGTTTGACACTATAGGCGTTTTCATATATATATATATATGTATGTATATGTATATATATATATAGATTTTTTTTTTTAAATTTTGGGTCACTTACTAGTAATCTTTTAAATCATTGAGGAGACAGAGAAGATAAACCAGAAATCATCAAATAGGGTGAGGAGACACAGAAGCAATTATCCTTCGTGGCATTCCACACGAACGGCATCAATCTTTTGACAAATATATATATATATACCAAGATTGGAAGAAGGCTTAAAAATGTTTTCCAATCCCATTCCCTTGAAGCAGACACTTCAGAAGTAACAGTTCTATTTGAATCCGTCAGGTTAATAAGTTGAGTCCCTGAAGCAGAGTGTGATTTCCAGATTTTTTCCCAAGTCTCGATTTTACCTCAGTTTATTTTTCGCACTCAGTCAGATTGCTCCTCAATCATCTTTAGCTTTGAAATACTCAAGTTCAGGTACTCTACCTTCTTGTTTCTTACTGTATTTTCTTTTCTTATGGATTTGTTGTCTTACCCATCAAAACCACCTCCATGAATGATTGGTGTTCCCAAATCATCATTTCATTTTCAATGGCTTGCGTTTGGGTGATGTAATCAAATTCGACTCATGCAGAATAAAAACTTTTGAATCAAAGAATGAAAACGACTGATGTCTACCTACATTAGACGTGCATTCCCCTACAGAAACCTTCTTCTCCTTCGAAGCTCTGCCCTCTATGGTCGTGATCTCCTGTGCATTCTGTTGTGAAAAATGGGTATTTCAAAAGGAAGTCCCACATTACTTGGGATAGAGGATTGTAATTGCTTATATATAGGTAAGTTACATTAGATTGATAAAGGGCTTGAAAGAGAGGTGGGTTCACGCATATAAGATTGGGTCAAGTTGTCTAAACATAGTCTAAAGTTTGGATTTGTCCACCATGTGTGCAAATTAATTGTGTAGGGCTAGTTTTTATAAAATATTATTTTTACCCATTCAAAAATAATTAATTAATTTATTAGGCCAAGTTGTCTAAACACAATTCAAATTTTGGATTCCCCCCATGCGCACGAATTAATTGCGTGGGACCAACTTTTTACAAAATATTATTTTTATTTATTAAAAAATAATTAATTTATTTATTGCTTCAAGTTGCCTAAACACAGTGCAAAATTTGGATCCCCCCATGTGCGCGAATTAACCGCGCGGGGGCAACTTTTTACAAATATTATTTTTACCTATCCATAAATAATTAATTAATTTATTGGGCCAAGTTGCCTACACGCATATAAGATTGGGTCAAGTTGTCTAAACATAGTCCAAAGTTTGGATTTGTCCACCATGTGTGCAAATTAATTGTGTAGGGCTAGTTTTTTATAAAATATTATTTTTACCCATTCAAAAATAATTAATTAATTTATTAGGCCAAGTTGTCTAAACACAATTCAAATTTTGGATTCCCCCCATGTGCACGAATTAATTGCGTGGGACTAACTTTTTACAAAATATTATTTTTATCTATTAAAAAATAATTAATTTATTTATTGCTTCAAGTTGCCTAAACACAGTGCAAAATTTGGATCCCCCCATGTGCGCGAATTAACCGCGTGGGGGCAACTTTTTACAAATATTATTTTTACCTATCCATAAATAATTAATTAATTTATTGGGCCAAGTTGCCTAAACGCAGTGCAAAATTTAGATTTGCCCCCCCCATATGCGCAAATTAACCACGTGGAGCTAGCTTTTTACAAAATATTATTTTTATCTATTCAGAAATAATTAAATTAATTTAAATTAATTAATTGTGGCTACTTTTGGACTGGTCAAATTCAGTTCCTATTTTTCGGATAGGTGGCTCCTCCATTATTTGAGCCTTTTCAATTTTCAATTTCAAATTTTAAATTACTCCCACGTTTCTAGATTATCTGTCCCATTATTTGCTCCATTACCTCTTTAACGTTAATATTAAAATGTTATTATTTTAGTCATACATTTAATTATGTCCAAATACATTCCTCTCAATACTCCCTCTCTCTCCCTCCATTGACTAATTGGGTCAAGTTGTCTAAACACAGCACAAAATTTGGATTTGCCTCCTATGCGCGTGAATTAACTGCGTGGGGCTAGTTTTTTATAAAATATTATTTGTAGAGAGAATTATAATAAAGGACTCAAAAATGAAGAAAATTATTCTTAAGGACCTGTTACCACTTGTTTTAGGATGATTACCACTGAGTTTAGCAACAAATCATTGAACCTAGTGGTAAAGATCCTTAAAAATAATTTTTTTCATCTTTTGGTCCTTAAACATAATTTTCTCTTAGTTTTTACCTATCCAAAAATAATTAATTAATTTAAATTAACTAATTGTGGCTAACTTTGAACTGGTCAAATTTAGTTTCTATTTTTCGGATAGGTGGCTCCTCCATTATTTGAGCATTTTCAATTTTCAATTTCGAATTTTAAGTTACTCCCACATTTTCATATTATTCGCCCCATTATCTGCTCCATTATCTCTTTAACGTTAATATTAAAACGTTATTATTTTAATGATATATATTAATTATGTCCAGATACATTCCTCTCAATACTCCCTCTCTCTCCCTCTGTTGACTACTGGATTATGCACAAAACTAGCTGTTGTTCTATCTATTGAGTTTTTGCTTAGAAGAGTTTGTTTAATCCAAGAAAACTTTCGTAAGAATCTGATAGTGTGGCAAAATAGTTTTAAGGATAGCGTGCTCCCACGTGACTTAAGCTACTTTTTCTTAAAATTATTTCTGAGTTCCTCATATTTTGACAACAATCTTAAGAACTATTCATGGAGTCTCATGCTGATACTGCCAACGCATCTACTGCTACTAACAATTCTGTTGACATTACCGCTATTGCAACCACGATAAATGTTGCTGCCCATGGTCCAACCAAACCTTCTACTCCTATTGTTCCTACTGTCCCTTATGCTAAACCATTTCCAAATATCTCAAAAATTGAGATATTTGGAGGAGAAAATTACCAAAGATGGCAGGAACGCATCTTCTCTATTCTTGACATGCATAGTGTTGCTGCTGCTCTCACCGATTGGAGGCTTGCGCCAATAGCTGATCCAGATCAAGTGGAGGCTTGGACATATGCAATAAGGTATGTAGACATACGATTATTAGTACCTTGTCTAATGATCTTTTTTATATCTATTGCACGTACAAAGAAGCCAGTAAGATTTGGGAGTCATTGGTTACCAAATACACTGCCGAAGATGCTAAAAAGCAGAAATTTGTAATTGAAAATTACTATTGATGGGAGATAACTGATGATAAGGACATAAAAGTGCAGATCAATGAATAACACAAGCTACTGGAAGACCTTAAAACTGAGAACATTATCCTACTTGACGAATTTGTTGCAAGTATAGTCATTGAAAAATTTCCTAACACATGGAAAGATTATAAGCAACAACTCAAAAACAAACATAAGCAAATGTTTCTATCAGACCTAATCACCTATAAAATTATTGAAAACACTAATAGAAGGGAGCTTAAAGTAGCCAAAGTAGAAGAGATGACCTCAAAGGCAAATTTGGTGCAAGAGAAATTTCATAAAATGAGGTATGACAAACAAAAATCTGGTTACAAGCCTAAAGTTACTAACCCTACCTTCAAAAAGAAGGGACATTGTTTTGTTTATGGAAAGCCAGGTTATCATGTAGCTTAATGCAGAAAGAGAGCAAGAAATGACAATCCTCCTAAACTAAATGCAAACTTGGTTCACAGAGATGATATTATTGTTACAATTATTTTTCAAGCCCTCCTTGTGGCCAATGTGAAAGAATGAGTGGTAGACTTTCGGGCTACCAGGCACATATGTGCAAACAGAGATGTGTTTACCTTCTACACACCAGTAGGGGATGGAGAGGAACATGTGTATCTTGGAGATTCTCGGGCCACTAAGGTCCATGGTAAAGAAAAGGTTCTTCTAAAGCTCACATCTAGCAAGAACTTGGTTTTAAATGAAGTGCTTCATGTACCTGAAATTAGAGCAAATTTAATTTTAGTTGCATTGTTAGGAAAAGCTAGGGTTAATGTGTCATTTGAATTTGATAAGATTGTAATGAAAAAAAATAATACTTTTGTGGGAAAAGGCAATTGTAATCAAGGACTTTTTGTACTTAATGTTTCTAAATCAATTAATGAAAATGCATCTACTTCTACTTATTTAGTTGATTCTATTGATATGTGGCATGATAGATTAGGACACATTAGTATTTCTTATATTAAGAAAATGCAAACACTTGGTCTAATTTCTAAAATCAACAATACATGTTTGACTAAATGTGAAATTTGTGTAGGATCTAAATTAATTAAGAAGCCTTGTAATATTATACAAAAAAAACTAAATTACTTAATTTAATTCATACTTATTTAGGAAATCTAAAGCAAATAATGACTAGGGGTGGTAAAAAATATTATATAACATTTATTGATAATTGTTCTAGATACACTAAAATTTATTTACTTAGAAATAAAGATGAGCCATTTGGCATGTTTCTTTTATATAAGGCTGAAGTGGAAAATCAATGAAATAAAAAGATTAAAAGGGTTAGGTCAGATAGAGAAGGTGAATATACTTTATTTAATGAATTTTGTGAAAAAAAAGGAAATAATTCAAGAAATTACTCCACCACCTGAATCTAATGGGGTAGCAAAAGGGAAAAATAAGACCTTAAAAAAAATGATGAATGCTATACTAGTTAGCTCTTCTGCACCAGATAATCTTTGGGGTAAAGTTTTATTATCTGCTTGTCATTTGCAAAATAGGATTCCTTATAAGAAAACTAATAAAATCCCATATGAATTGTGGAAAGGTTATGCACCTAATTTAAAATATTTAAAGGTGTGGGAGTGCCTTACAAAGGTTATGTTACCTGAACCCAAGAAAAGGAAAATAGGATCTAAAACTTATGATTATATGTTTATTGGATATGCTGAACATAGTGCTACATATAGATTTCTTGTCTTGAAAAGCGATGTAATTGATTGTAATACTATAATAGAGACAAAAAATACTGAATTTTTTTAACATATTTTTCTTATGAAAATTAAAATTATTTCTCAAGTGCCTACACAAAATAATTTTGAAAGTTTATCTAAGGATTTAAGAAGAAGTAAAAGACAAAAGAAAGAGACTTCCTTTGGAGATGATTTTTATACCTTTATAGTAGGAGATGAACCTTCAACTTATACTGAAGCTGTTGCATCATTTGATGCACATTTTTGGAAAGAAGCAATTAAAACTGAAATTGATTCAATTAATAAAAAAATATATATTAGTAGATTTACCCCTAGGAGCAAAAAACTATTAGTTGCAAATGGAGTTTTAAAAGAAAATATAATCCTGATGGGTCAATTGAAAAATATAAAGCAAGGTTAGTAGCAAAAGGCTTTACTCAAAAATAAAATGTTGATTATTTTGACACTTTTTCTCTTATTACTATAATTTCTTTTATTCGAGTTTTAATTGCTTTAGTTTCGGTGTATAGACTTTTTATTCACCAAATGGACATCAAAATAGCATTTTTAAATAGTGATTTAGAAGAAGAAATTTAGATGGTGCAACTTGAAGGTTGTGTCATTTATGGACAAGAAAATAAAGTTTGCATACTTCTTAAATCCTTATATGGCTTAAAACAAGCTACAAAACAATGGCATGAGAAATTGGATCAAATATTGATGGATGATGATTTTTCTTCTATTGAAGTTGATAAGTATGTGTATACAAAATTAGAAAATGATGAATGTGTAATTATTTGTTTGTATGTTGATGACATACTTATTTTTGGTACTAGTTTAGACATTGTAATTGAAACTAAATAATTTCTTACATCTAAATTTGATATGAAAGATATAGGTGAAGCAAGTGTGATTTTGGGTGTTAAGATCATAAGGAATGGTGATAGTATATCACTATCACAAGAACATTATATTGAGAAACTTCTTAAGAAATTTAGTTATTTTGATGACAAACTAGTGAATACTCCTTATAATACTAATACTTAACCAAAAAAAAAATAGAGGTGAGCCTGTTGCTCAATCTGAATATGCACAGATTATTGAGAGTCTACTGCATTTAATGAATTTCACCTGACCTAACATAGCATATGGTGTGTGTAGATTGAGCAGGTATACACATAGTCCCAATCATGATCATTGAGCAGCATTGGTTAGATTAATGAGATATTTGAGAAGTACCATGAATTATAGTATCATGTATAGTGGATTTCCTTCCGTGTTAAAAGGATACAATGATGCTAACTAGATCTCTAATTCATATGAGACAAAATCCACTAGTAGTTATGTATTCACCTTTGGTGGTGGTGCAGTAACTTGGAAATTAGCTAAACAAATAATTATTGCGAGATCAACTATAAAGTCAAAGTTCATTGCTCTGAAATTAGCTAGTAATGAGGCTGAGTGGTCAAGAAACTTCTTAGAAAATATTTCATTGGGTATAATGTAACAACCAGGATTTTTAAAAATTTTCTAAGTCTGCTGGCTATAGCCAGGACCCTTGTTGGCTATAGCGAGTGTACCAGTTAGCTATAGCGGGCTATAGTGAATGTATCAATTTGTTATAGCAAGAATGCATTTAGCTATAGCAAGTTTAGGCATTTCATACAAAAACCAGGGAGTTTCTCGTAATAGCGCACGCCGTAGCGAGAACAGGGGCCTAAGACTTATACATGCTCGTCGTAACGAGGGATATTGTCCACTATAGTGAGGTTTGCTCTGGAAAAAGTGAGAAAAAGTGAATTTTTACTTCTTAATGACCCCAAAAGCTCCTCTTTTTCTTCTAACCAACATATGCTTCATCCAAAATAGAGAAAAAGGCTAGAGAGAGAGAGAAAGACTAAGAGAAGCTAAGAAAGAAGGGAGAAATATCAAGGAAAAGGTGAGAGTAACTTGAGAATTTCATAGCTTTCCTTCTTGAAATCTTGCTTTTCTCTCTTTGCTCTCTCTTTTTATGGTTTTGGTTGTTAAATTGGTTTTGTTTTGAACTTGGTTCAAAAGAAGAGAGAGAGTGGAGATTTAAAGGGAAGGTGAAGGCAAAAGGAACCACTCTTGAAGAAGGCTAGAATTCAAAGTAGATACCTATATATCTTCACTTATTCTTCTTTTCTTCTTATGCATGTTAGTTCTACCAACTTGAGAGCTAGTAAAAGGAAGTTCTGACCTAGAACAAGTATGGAACCTTTGAATTAGAGTATGGAAAGTTAGGAAATGCAAAAGAATTAGAAGAAGAGCTAGTGAATTTTAAGAAGGAGCAACTAGGGATTCTTAAACACTTTGTAAATTTTGTTTCGATGCATGAATTTCCTAGCCTTTGTGAGTATTTGGTTGAGTTTCCAAGACCCCTAGGAGGCTTCCCAAGTGCCTTTCTCTTCAAGAAAGATTTAGAAATTTCATTAGACCTTTAATGGAACAAAAAGGGAATCATAGACTAAGTATGCTTCTTAAAAGTGTGTGTGTGTATGTGATGTCTTAGCTTGTTCTAAGAGTGTAATTGAATGTTATTTGTTATTCTAGGCTAAGGAACTTAAGCTCCATCTAGTTGTAATTGTGAGACCGAGAAAGGAAAAGAGAAATCAAAAGGAAAGGCTTGTGTTGGCTTGTAAGGTAGCTCTTCACTCTCTCTTGTTATATTTTTGGATGTATGATGGTCATTGTATACTTGTGTGTGCACTTGTATTATGAGACATGGCATTTGATGTTGCTTTGATACATTGGTACCAATATGTTTATGTTTTAGATTGTAAAAATTACTCTTAAAGGATTGCCAAAAGTCTTTTGTGATGGGTAAGGTAGAGCCAAAAATCCCTAATGATTGGTGAAACAAGGCCAAAAGTCTCATGGATGAGTGAGGCCAAGTCAAAAATCCCTAGACTAAGGGTGAGGACATTCCAAAAGTCCAAAAAATAGGGTGAGGCTAGACCAAAAGTCCCTAGAGTTTATTATTGGCATTGAGATGATTCTCATGGCATGTAAATCATGTGTTATATGATTTTGAATGGTTGAATGCCTATTTGCATGTTTTGACATGTTTATATGCCTTGATTACTTCCTTGAGTGAGTGTCTGAGCTATTGAAATTCCATGAATCTCACCCCTTTCTCGCTCCCATCTTAACATGTCAGGTGATACTCAAAGAGACCAAAGTGTAAGTCAAAGAGCCTAGTTGAGCATACTTAGTTAATTGTATAGCTTGTTTTGGTTCTTTTGATATAAAGAAATGCCAAAATGTATATGTATATATTATTTTTGAAATGTAAACATATGAACAAGTGTAAAGGCATGCATATGTGATGTATGGACCATTTGTGGAACAAAAGCAATGAGAATGCAAGTTTTAGGTACTTGGTAGCCTATTCCTAGATGTGTATTATTGTATGTAGCAAAGTGAGTTTGAGATGCATGATGGTTTGGACTACTTAGGCAATTCATATGTGATGTATTAGTTCTTTTAAACTTTCCCAAGAGGTGCAAAATACTAAAAGGGGCCATTTGGACCAAAAAGTTGCATTATGAGAAGCAAAAATGACTATATTGGTGGGCTGTGTCACTTTTTGTCCAAATGAACTCTCCTTAATCTGAAATTTGGCATGGATCTAGAACTCGATAAGACCTTTTTGGGAAGCTAAAGTGAAAAATATTTGAAGGTCTATGAAATAGTTGACAAATTTTTGAAGTTGGAGAATTTTCTGGTTTTGGTTAGCGTATTATGCAATTGGTCCGAAAATGAATCTATGTCATTAATAGGGTAAATGAAGTCTTATTGCCATGAAATTTTATAGGGAGAAACTAAAAATTCACAATGACCTATATCAGCTAGAAGCACCTCAATTAAATGTCTATAGAGGGAGAAATAATTTTCTAAAGTTCTATGTCAGTATTAGGGATGCCAGCAAACCTTGGCTACTGTTTCGTCAATTTTTGAGGTCTAAAGGCTACTGAATTGGTTTCTAGTTAACATCTGTAGCTTTCCAAATTGGTATAATTTTCCTAGATTGAATTTTTTTGGAATTATTTATGAATTTTTGAAGTTCATATTAGAAATCTGTATTAGAAATGCTGGGTAGTCTGACCTTTTGAGTTTTTCTATTGTCAAATGTGGTCTAAACACTACACTTGTGGTTTGGAATATTTTCAATATAAAGGTAACATCCAGAGCTTTCTAGAAAGCTATAGTTTGCTTGATTCCCATTTTTCTAGAATTAGTTATGATTTTCCAAAGTTGGAGCCAAAAATTTGACTTTTGGACCTTTGAGAGAAATTGCATTTTTCTGGTTTTTGGCTTCATATATCTGTGGTTCATGGATTGTTTTATGCCATGTATGAGTTGTATGAATGAAGTTTGAGTAGAGAATATGATTGATAGGTTCACGGGACCCACGAGGTGAAGTATGATCGTTTAAACCCTAACATAATGCATTAAAATGTCATGGTTTTACTCTTTTTCTTTGGAATTTCATGGAATCAAGCCTAAGTAGAGATTAGTTGAGGTTAACACATTATGGTGTTACATTTTTGGAAACCAACACCATCTATGTCTATGCATTGTGATTGTCAAACGACAATAGCCATTGCAAAGAATAAGGCTTTTAATGGTAAAAATAGACATATACATTTAAGACATAATGTGGTAAAGCAGCTGCTAAAAGATGGAATTATATCGATCGATTATGTAAGGTCAGAAATAAATATGGTAGACCCTCTGACTAAACCTCTGGGAAGGAAATTAATCATTGAAACATCGAGGGGAATGAGACTTAAGCAAATTTAAAATTAACAGTAATGGTAACCCAACTTTTGTGATTGGAGATCCCATGAAGAAGGTTCATATGGGTAATAACAAATCATTTGTTAATTCTGCTAGCACCATTACTTTAGTCTCTTCCTATGATATATGAAAGTGCCAGAATGTATTAAATAAGAGGATAAGCAAAATGCTCTTAATGATTTTCATATCTCTTATAGGTGGTATATTCATTGCAAATATACTTGATGAAATCATCTATATGAGTGTAGAGTGGGGCCGCTCCTATAAGATTATGGCAAAATCTCTAAAATACTTATGAACTACCAGGCGTGCGCATGGCCTATTAGCGAAAAACAGCATTAATAGTAGAAATTGTAGGGGGTATAATGTAACTGATAAGACCTCTAAAGTACTTAAGAGTTCTTGGTTCATAGAAATTATAAATTTCACTAATAACTCTGTATGTTAAGTTTTTTTTGTCTAAGTCTAGTTCATAGTTCAAAAGACACCAGATTTGAAACATTTACCCTCAGTGTATAACCCAGTAAAACCTTTTATCTTCACTTATCCTTTTGACATATATAGGGGATTGTTGTAAAAAATAGGTATTTCAAAAGGAAGTTTCACATTGCTTGGAATAGAGGGTTGTAAGTGCTTATATATGGAAAAGTTACATTGGGCTTATAAAGGCTTGGAAAAGAAGTAGGCTCGCATGCACAAGATTGGGCCAAGTTGTCCAAATGTAGTGCAAAATTTGGATTTCCCCCCCCCCCATGCGCACGAATTAATCACATGGGGCTAGTATTTTACAAAATATTATTTTTACTTATCCATAATTAATTAATTAATTGTGGCTACCTTTGAACTGGTCAAACTCAGTTCCTATTTTTTAGATAGGTGGCTTCTCCATTATTTGAACATTTTTAATTTTCAATTTTCAATTTTAAATTACTCCCATGTTTTCAGATTATTCGCCTTATTATCTGCTCCATTATCTCTTTAACATTAATATTAAAAAATTATTATTTTAATGATACATTTAATTACGTCCAGATACATTCCTCTTAATACTCCCCCTCTCTCCCTTCGCTGACTATTGGGTTACACACAAAATTAGCTGTTATTCTGTCTCCTGAGTTTTTTCTCAAAAAAAAACTTGTTTAATCCTGAGGAACTTTGGCAAGAATCTGATAGTGTGACAAAATAGTTCTTAAAGATAACGTGTTTCCATGTGACTCAAGTTGTTTTTTCTTAAAATTATTTTTGAGTTCCTCATATTTTGACAACACATTCTTTAAACTACCATTAACATTTGTAACTTGAATGTCAATAGGCTATTCAATCTTCCAGGGGCTAATTTTATCATAGAAAGTCATAGAGACTTTGCCAAAGGACAAAAGTCAAGTACGCATTTCTATCTCTTCTCCAACATGAACATTTAGACAGACCATTTCGTCCACAATTCAGTTCATTTTGGGATGAATTTATGTTGATTGAAGGAGAGAAATTAAATATACTCACTCTTTTGTTTTTTGGTGTGTTATTTTTTTTTCCAAAGTGGAGTGACTTATCTGAATATAGTTATTAAACCATATTTATGCAAAAAGGACACTGGCTCCACGAGTTTTAACAGTACAACTAATTTGTTTTACTGCTGTAAATTTGATGGTATTACAATTCGTTTTATTGGTGTTTAACCAAATAATAAGCAAACAACAAAATTTAGGAGCATTCAATAGAGAAAATTTTCTCAGGAGAAAAATGAAAAATAGAATAAAATTGGTAAATTTTCTGAACTGAATACATCTTAATTTTTTTGGTTTGATTGTTAAATGTTATGTGCTAATTAACTCAAGTGAGGGTTTGCAATGCAAACATCAAAATCATTTTCTTTGGTTGCTATCAGTAAACTCCAAGCACTCATAATATAAAAATATGCTAATAATTTGCTAAACAAACTTTTTTCTTTGCAAAACACATTGTCCTTGAGGTAAGTTAATATTTAAATTATTATGTGTTAATTGTTTGGTTAATACAATTTAGAGGATGAAGCTTGTAGAAACCCGAATGTATATATAGTGGTTAATAGATAGAGATGAGTATAAGCTTGGATTTGATAGCAGTAGCCAATGCACCTTGCTTTCTCTTTGAACCGTGTTCGAACCATAGACCCATTGCACCATTTTTTATACATATTCTTCTCCTACCATTCCTTTGGTTCTATCATACCGAGACCGCCCCTGCCTTTTGTATTGAAAGGCTTGGTTTTTGGTCAATTCCCTCCCTAATCTTCTACTGTACGTCTCTAGTATCAGATCAATCTTTTCAAACAGCAGAGGTGGGGGATAGGACAAGTAGAAACCATCAGCCACTTCCTCTATTTTTGCTGTAACTCAGTTCCCTTCCTTGCTTTTATTTTTGTTCGTTGGTCTATTGTTGTTACCAAGCCTTGTTACTGCACCTTGGCAGCCAACCCTTGTGCAGAAGCATCCTTTCTAAGTTAGTAATTTCAACTTCTTGTTGCTAGAAAATAGCCAATCTTCTTTTTCAAATTTTCTTGCTCTTGTTGGTGCATTGCCCGTCCCCTAAAGTGGCTCTATATTTTTGTTCTAAATGCTCTTCTTTTCCTTTTATGAACCTCGACCAGATAGAGTAAAACAAGTGATTGTGTGGGTTGCCTTGTGGGTGCTATTTTTGTTGGCTGAGGAGCTGCGTGAGGAAGTGAGCCATGTTTTATGTCTGAATTCTAGCTCTGTTCATGTAAGCATCTCCTCCTTGTAGTGGTGCTTTTTGTCCTTATGCCTCCAAACCATGGATGCCCTACTGTAAACATGTTTCATGTGTGTGGGGGCTACTCTAGCATGATTGTGGGTGTGGAAGGCCAGCCATTTAATTACATATATATATATATATATAAAGGATTAGGGATTATAACAGATGATGTTTTAGGGATACATTGGTGATTTAAATTTTTGTTATGGGATGTTATAAGTTAACAATAACAAGTTAGAAATAAGATTGGAGTTAGATTTCCTATAATATACTATGGACTTACAGGAATTTTGGAAAATTTATGTGTTTTAGTACGTATATTACTATAGAAAGCATATGTGTTTTATACTATGAAAGCAATTATTATGCCCAAATAAAATTTATGTGTTTTTGCAATTATATGTCATATGCCATATGTCATAAGGAGCATGTATGCTGAAGGATTATTTCTCATTTTCTAAGCAAACATGACTGGTTTTTATAATTATAAGTGCCAAAATTTTATTTGGGCATATGTTCCTTTTTGTTGATTCTAGCATATTTCAAAATTCTTTTAATGGTTACATTATCAATTAGTTAGTTTTCTCCCTCTACCCTTGGTGCTACTTTGTCAAATGAACCAAGAAATAAAAGCCAGAACTATTATGTAAAATGGAAATTTTAATCTTGCTTCCCTTTGATGTTCAGCTCATGGTTTGATTGTCATGCTTGTAGATATTTTGAAGTCTTTATATCTCAACTGGTAACTCTTGGGAATTCTTAAGGAGTTCATATCAGAAGCATGTGGGGGTTAATAATGGTTAGAAGGAAAAGGTAGGGTGTTGAGTATTGAAATTGTAACTTAAATAAATATGTTTATATTAGTGTAGTGGAAGGGATACAATTAGTTATCATACCCAAAGAAACTTTTTAAGATTAAGTGTTTAAGGAAATAAAAGGAATTTTATTATGAGGCAATTTGAGGTTACATAAATACTAAAATTTTGTGAACTAGTATTATAATGTATTTGGGAGAGTTAGTCGTTGTTAAGAAATTAGCAGAGGATATGATAGGGAATTTCTCTGTATCATCTTAAGAGGTGAGTAAATAATACTGACTATATATATATATGATACAACTTTATCTCAAGGCTTGTGATTAAACAATTCTTAATTAATTGTATTTATTTTACTAATTATGTTTCTGATTATTTAGTTATCTAAAGGTTATTTAAGTATTTTTGGACTTTGGGAAATTATATACTACTGTTGGAAATCGTCTCTTTTTTATTGTTGAAATTTTAATTCAACTTTCTTGATTTCTTTGTAAGCTAGAATATTAATAATACACACTGTTTACATGTTCTGATGATATGTATGCATAATTAAGAATTTTGATTTACTTTAAGCATGTACTTATGAGATGATTCTTATGGGTGCTATCTATTTTGAGACCCTACAACTAACCATAATAGTGGTTAGGTACAGTGCACTGTGAGATGTACCTAGCTAACAAGGATGTTGTTAGCTTTGTGTGGTTGGCCACCATACGTGAATCTATTTTGATGTTTGATAGTTGATTACTCAGTATTTGTATTATTTATCCTTACGAGTTGTGTGCTTTGCATTTGATTCGTTTGTTACTGACCAGATGCTCCTTTTGTATTTGATGAATGATTTTAGCAAAAGGATTCATTAATCACTGTCTAAAAATTTCAATTGTTGGAATTGCTATTTTGGATAAAGCTTTAATGTGAAATTGTTCTTATACCTTATAGTTAAGGTTATTTACTCACTAAGCATTGACTCACTCCTTTTGTTTTTAATACCCCTTTTTAGATAGTAGAATTGAACTTAACCTTTCTTCAGTGGCCTAGAATCATAGCACTTCTTTGTTTGGTGAGCCTCATGTAAATCTTACGAAAGCATATTTTGATTGTCAATATGTAATAGTTTTCATAAAATAGTATGTGCGTAGCTCCATTGAATCACATACAGGATTTCCCACCCTTAGAAATTGATGTATAATGGATTATGTTGAGAGTAAAACTCTCTTTTGATTGTATTGGTTGTACTGGGTTGGTTGTAGAAATTCGAGAGGTCCAAATTTCAAGCGAAACTCTATCAAAATTTTTACAAAAAACTATATGTAATTAATGATGTTTAATGTAAGTGTGATGTATAGTGATTTTGGATTCTATTATCTAGTATGGAATTGTTGAGATTTTACATTAAATTTGGTCTAGATCCTAGTACTTGTTAGGCTTATAGAAGAGAGATTGTTTATCTTTCGTGTCTGTCATACTCTGGGTTTCAAGGTTTGACAAAGCTAGTATCAGTACAATTGAAGTTCCACCTGATGTTTGGGCCTATGATTAAGGTGAATGCTATTTCACAGATGGAGGCATCAA
The DNA here is from genome assembly GCA_026724425.1 of Erythrophleum ivorense. Classification (NCBI taxonomy): domain Eukaryota; kingdom Viridiplantae; phylum Streptophyta; class Magnoliopsida; order Fabales; family Fabaceae; genus Erythrophleum; species Erythrophleum ivorense. The sequence continues at coordinate 10,545,813 of JAIUCV010000003.1, forward strand.
TAGCTGCATTATCAGCAAAACTAAACAAGCTACACACAGCATGGACATCTTTTGGCATATTTCAGGGTATCATAATTATGAGCCATTACTTTGTTTCTATGATCCTTAATAATCAACATACTCATACAATCGTGATGAAATATCTTCACAGGAATGCTTGACCATATTGTTGTAGAAACTAGAGGAGTGAAGATGCTTTTAAACTGAATTGCTGTTGTTTTAGTCATAGATCCAATGACCTTATCCGTACATCCATATGATCCACATGTACTCTCCCAAAACAAAAATACATACATTTATCTCCGTGCTAATTTTTTGTCTAAATTAGTTCTTGTTCTAGCTTTCTATGTCTACCTCTAGTAGTTTGGATATTATTCAAAGTTTAATTGCTTAAATTTGTTGATCTAGTTCTCAAAATAAAGGTTGTTCTTTATAATGGGCTTCAAGGCAACAAATACTGATTATAAAGCTTCTATAACATTTTGTTTGACAATCCCTTTATTTACTTAAGGAGTAAATTTATTTTTACTTATAATATACAGCCTTAGGAGATCAAGTTCATGTTTCTGTTGAGGTTTAATTACTAAGCTAGTATTACAGTTGAGTCTCCCTAACTTTTGCATGCACTTGAACAATTAGGGAATGCCATTGTTTACTCTCCACTATTCCAAAGTGGATGGTTATAGATGGATTGCTGTTATTCCATCGTGAGCACTAAATCTATATATGCTCACTCATCTCTGTAAGAATGAAGTTCTTTTGGATATGTTGGCTACTAAAGAACTATAACTTATTTGCTCCTTGTAATTGACTAATTTACTTCTCCACCATGGAACTACCAGATAGACCAAAGAGCATATGCAGGTAAGCTAATAATACTTCTTCCATTTATATATGGTTTCAACTTTTTTTCTGGCCAAAATTTATGGTTTAAACTTCAACACCCTCACCGCATACATAATTGCTGCTCTTTCTTTGTGTTGAACATTTATTTAGGCTATGAGTAAGCTGGATACCAAGTCTTGTGAAGATGCTGGGCAAAGTATTAGAAGGGCCTGGCAAAAGACGTGGTGGAAAGCTGTGCCATTTTCTTGATCTGTGTATATGTTCTTGAGAAAGAAAAACAATGGCATATGCAACTATATTTTCGCCATAAAACATCTAAAGAAGAATGCCTTTCTAAAATTCACTATATTTGGAGATGGATAGGTGACTGTACTTGTCCATAGGCTGGGCTGGGCAACAGCTTTGGTCTGCATGGGGCTCAGGCCTTCATCTTAGGGCATGCTTGATAAAATTGAAAAATAAAAAATGAAAAATTTATCCAAGTTTCCAGTGTTGAGAAAATTATGAATTAAATTCATGATGCCTGAAAAGATTTTCACTTTAAGTTGTAAATGTATATTATAGAAAATTTTTGGCTTTTAATAATTGGATCAGAGAAAATCCTACTTCCCTCTCCATAGCTATTGATAATTCCCAACTATTCATATTATTGTACATATTTTTCTCTTAGTAAATATGACTTTAGCCTCCACTTATAGGGTAAATAATACATCCATAGAAAGAAATGAACATACATAGGATGAATAGCTTTAGACTCAATACTTGAAAAACTATCAGCTTTACCTTTATTTTTGAGTATTCTAATAGCTAATCATACTTGGTTTTCTTAAGATGCATGTGTTGAAGAGTTTGGAGCAAATTCAGGAGAGAAAGGCTGCAAAGTGTTCAATTAGCACATCTTGCCGCGGCTGGGTTCATTGCGCCGAGGTGGAAAGTGCAGAAATCTGAAGAAAGTGTGCAGGGCAACGTGTGCCGTGGTGGAAATGTTTGACCCGCGGCGAGGCCTCAGGCAGAACCAAAACTCGCCGCGGCCAGCATGTGTACGTTGAGGCGTGAGACATGAAGACCTCAGAATTCAGATAGAATCAAATCTCACCACAACGCATTCAAACCAGGCCGCGATGCTCAGTCTTACAGAACCAAAACTCGCCGCGGCGCAAATCTAATTAGCTGAACGCAGCGTTTTGTTTCTAAAATTTCTGAGGGTTTGAAGCTTCATATGCGAAGGAGGGTCGAGGTAGCTGTTATTCTGGGTTGGTTTTATGTTATTCCAAGTGTGCAAAGGCTGAGGGAAGAGCTAGGAAGCCATCTTGAAGCAAAGAAATGTTGGAGATTGAAGATTGAAGCTGAATCCTTGTGTTTCTGGGTTTCCTCTTCATTTCTTCTATCTTATTCATAGTTTCTGATGTATTTGATTGTTGCTTCAAGTTTGACTTTAGATTTTATGATCATGTATAGCTAAACCCTATCTAATTTAGGATTATTTGGAACTCTTGTATGGATTAGTAGTCGTTCTTCATTCTAATTTTGCAATCAATGGTTTATGCTTGTTCACTCAACTTTATACTTCATGCTTTCTGATTGATTGGCCAACATTTAGATTGATATGATACCTTACTTGAACTTAGGAAAGGAAAAGGGAGGTTAGATCAAAAGTTGAGTGGTGTAAGTGCTTGAAATTTGCTGAGGTGAGTGGATAGCTTAGTTATTGAGATAGGAATATACTTAATAACCTCACATGGTCTAGTTAGGTATTGCACTTATAGATTGATCTTAGTTGATTTTATAAGGGACTATAAAATTAGCTGAGTACCTTATACTATATTTGGAAAAATATATATAGGAACAATAGAATCCTAGACCAACATGTATCACCAAGGAGAGCAGAAGGGAATGAATGTTGAACTAACTACTATGAAATACAAGAGGACCAATAATCCTAGATGCTAATATTCACCCGAAAATCCAAATCCTAACCCAGATTTCTACATAGCATTAGAATCATAAACAATTTCCTTTAACACCAACATTTAAGAATTGATTTGCTTAATTTAAATTAGGGTATGAATTTCAGTACTTGGTATTATTTTGACAACAAATCCTTGTGGGAACGATACTCTATTCATCACTTTATTACTGTTGTGATACGTATACTTGCGTGTATGCTTCAAAAATAGCAACAAGTTTTTGGCGCCATTGCCGGGGAATTGTGTGCCAAAATACTGTGTTGTCAATATTGATACTAGCATACCTAGTTTGAACTTAAGCACTGTGCATATTTTTACTTTATCTACTTTCAATTTCTTTCTCTGTTCTATTTTGCAGTGACTACCTTCTGTGTGTGCACAACCTCATATGCAAGAGATTGTGAGTCTTGAAGTGGTTTTATTTCCAGAAGAATCTGATCAAGCCTCTAATCAAGCTCAAAGAGACGGTAGCGAAACTTCTGACTCAACCACAAACATGGCGCAAGAGGATGAAAATCGTGTCTGCACAGTGAATGATTTTGCAACTTTGAATATGCAAGGGTACCACTCAAGTATAAGAAAACTAGCCATTCAAGCAAACAATTTTGAAATGAAGCAAGTGGTGCTGCAAATGCTTCAAATGGCTGGACAATTTAGTGGCTCCCCTCTTGAAGATCCGAACACTCACCTCTCCAACTTCCTAGAGGTGTGTGATTCCTTTAAGCAGAATGGAGTGATGGATGATGCTATTCGACTAAGGCTCTTCCCACTTTCATTAAGGGACAAGGCTAAGGTATGGCTCAACTCATTACCGGATGGGTCCATAACCACTTGGGATGATCTAGTCACAAGATTTAGAGCCATATTTTTTCCACCAGCTCGATCAGTAGAGTTAAGAAATGACATTACCTCCTTCATGCAACAAGATGATGAGCCCTTATATGAAGCTTGGCAAAGATTTAAGGAACTGTTAAAAAAGTGCCCCAATCATGGATTTCCTAAATGGGTGCAGGTGCAAACCTTCTATAATAGGCTGTTGCCTGAAACAAAAGCCATCATCGACTCAGTTTCAAATGGGAGTATCACATGCAATTTGAATGTTGAAGAGGCATATAATTTGCTAGAAAATATGGCAGCTAACTCCCTGCAATGGTCTGCATCCAGACCTCACAAGAAAAAGGTAGCTGGGATATATGAAATAGATGCTCTAACCGCACTCTCGGCTCAGGTGGCTGCAATGAATAAGAGGTTTGATAGTCTTGAAACACGTTTCAGTGCACCCGTGGGGGTCAACTCTATTCAAGCTCCAGTCATCACTTGTGAGTATTGTGGAGAAGAACACTACAGTGAACAATGCCCTTCCTTAGTAGAAGTAGTTAACTACATGGGCAACTATGGGAAGGCCCAAAACAACCCCTATTCCAACACCTACAACCCGGGATGGAGGAATCATCCAAATTTTTCATGGAGCCAGGGACAAAATCAGCCCTATTCATCCTCTTCGGGTATGAGACTTTCTCACCCCTCGGGATTCCCTACTCAAGGAAGGCCACTAATGCCAGAAAAGAAGCCAAACATGGAAGAAATGCCTCATGCGATATATGGCTAAGCAAGATGCCATCTTAGCCAAACAAGATGCCACAATGACAAGACATGAGACTGCAATTCAGAATATAGAAGTACAAATCGGTCAGTTGGCTTCTTCTGTAAACTCAAGACAGCTTGGGGTGCTACCAAGTGATACTGTTCCTAACCCTAGAAGAGAGGGCAAAGAGGAATGTAAAGCTATTGCATTAAGAAGTGGCAAGGAGTTATCAGAAGTACTACCATCAAAGCAAGCCAATAAGTCAAGCTCAGACCAAGGCAAGGTGGAAAAGAAGGGTGATGAGGAGGAACCTTTAGAAGTGAAGAACAAGGTGGAAGAGAAGAATGAAGCAAATGAGAAGAGGAAAGATAGTGCTGAGAAGAGTCAAGAGATGGAGCAAGAGAGAATCATTCCCCCACTGCCCTTTCCTCAATATTTCAGGAAGAAAAATCTGGACAAGCAATATCAGAAATTCTTAGAAATCTTCAAACAACTCCACATTAATATTCCATTTGCAGAGGCTTTGGAGCAAATGCCCAGTTATGCCAAGTTCATGAAAGATGTGCTGTCTAATAAAAGGCGATTTGGAGAATTTGAGACGGTGGCCCTAACTCAAGAATGTAGTGCCATCCTGCAAAAGAAATTACCATCTAAGATGAAGGACCCAGGGAGTTTTAACATTCCTTGTAACATTGGAAAACATTTTGCTGGAAATGCTTTGTGTGACTTGGGGGCAAGTGTAAACTTAATGCCACTGTCAACATTCAAGAAGCTTGGATTGGGTGAGGCAAGCCCAACAACTGTTACCTTGCAACTAGCTGACCGATCTTTAGCTTATCTAAATGGAGTTATCGAAGATGTTCTGGTGAAAGTGGATAAGTTAATTTTTCTAGTAGATTTCATAGTCTTGGATTATGAAGAAGATAAGGATATTCCGATCATTTTGGGCAGACCCTTTTTGGCCACCGGCAGAATATTGATTGATGTACAGAAAGGAGAACTTACTATGAGGGTTAATGACCAAGAGGTGACATTCAACATGTATAAGGCAATGAAGAGCCCGAATGAATCAGAGGAATGTTGCTTTGTGCGTCTAATCACCCATGTAGTCCATGATGAGTTCATTGAATCAACTCTCAAGGATCCTCTAGAAGCAACATTAGTTGGATTAGCTAGGAAAGAGCACAATGGAGTGAGAGAATGCATTAAACTGTTAGAAGCTACTCAAAAGCATTTCAAAGCTTCTCAACAGTTTGAACCACTGGATGCATCTATTGGAGTCAAGTTTGTATTGAAGCCATCTATAGAGGAGCCTCCATCTTTGGAGTTAAAGCCATTACCTCCTCATTTGAAATATGCTTACCTAGGGAAGGAATGTGCACTACTAGTAATAATCTCTGCTACCTTATCTGATCATCAAGAAAGGGAGCTTCTTCGAGTGCTGGGTAGTTTTAAGAAAGCTATTAGATGGTCATTTGCAGACATCAAAGGGATAAGTCCCTCCATTTGTATGCATAAAATCCTATTGGAGGACAACCACAAGAAAGCTGTTGAACATCAGAGAAGGCTCAACCCAATAATGAAGGGGGTAGTGAAGAAGGAAATTTTGAAATGGCTGGACGGGAGGATCATTTACCTAATTTTAGATAGCTCTTGGGTGAGCCCAGTCCAATGCGTCCCCAAGAAAGGAGGCATGACTGTAGTGGCTAACACCCACAATAAGTTGATTCCCACAAGGACAGTGACGGAGTGGCAGGTTTGTATGGATTATAGGAAACTCAATATTGTCACTAGAAAAGATTATTTCCCATTACCCTTCATTGACCAGATGCTGGATAGATTAGCTGGGAAGGCCTACTTTTGCTTCCTGGATGGGTATTCGGGATATAATCTGATTGCCATTGCACCTGAGGACCAGGAAAAGACCACCTTCATATGTCCTTATGGCACATTCGATTTCAGAAGGATGCCATTTGGATTATACAATGCACTCGCTACATTCCAGAGATGCATGATGTCCATTTTCTCTGATATGATTGAGCAGACCATGGAGATTTTTATGGACGATTTCTCAATTTTTGGGGACTCATTTGAAGAATGCCTTGCTAATTTAGAGCAAGTTTTGAAAAGATGTGAGGAAACTCATCTAGTTCTAAACTAGGAAAAGTGCCATTTTATGGTGCAAGAAGGGGTGGTGCTTGGTCATCGAGTTTCCAGTAAAGGCCTTGAGGTGGATAAGGCCAAAATCTCTCTAATTGAGCAACTTCCACCTCCGGCTAGTGTAAAAGGAGTTCGGAGTTTTTTGGGCCACGCAGGCTTTTACAGGAGGTTCATTAAAGACTTCTCTAAAATTGCCAAACCCCTCTATCAACTACTTGAGAAAGATGCTCCATTCAAGTTTGACCATCAGTGTCATAGGGCTTTTGAGGAGTTGAAGAAGAAATTGGTATCTGTCCCTATTATTGTGGCACCTAACTGGGCTGAACCCTTCGAAGAGATGTGTGATGCCAACGACTACGCTGTGGGTGCTGTGCTAGGGCAAAGGAGAGGGAGGCTCTTTCACCCAATATACTATGCCAGTAAAACTCTATCGGAAGCTCAACTGAATTATACTACCACCGAAAAAGAGTTGTTAGCAGTAGTATATGCCTTTAAGAAGTTCAGATCTTATTTGGTGGGTACCAAGGTTATGGTTTTCACAGACCATGAAGCTATCAAGTATTTGATTGAGAAGAAGCACTCCAAACTAAGACTTATCTGGTGGGTTCTACTTCTGCAAGAATTTGATCTGGAGATAGTTGACAAAAAGGGTAGTGAGAACCATGTGGCCGATCATTTATCTCGGCTGAGTATTGATACTTAGGGGGATCAAGAGAAACAGACCAGTGAGACTTTTTTGGATGAGAGCTTATTCTTTGTGGAGCAAAACAAAATGCCATGGTATGTGGATTATGTAAATTATCTGGTGTGTCATGTATTGCCTCCAGATTTAAGTTCACACCAAAGGAAGAGGTTTCTGCATGATGTGAAGTTGTATGTCTGGGATGAGCCCTTATTTAGAATGTGTGCAGATCAAATACTGCAAAGGTGTGTCCTAGATGAGGAGCAAGAGTCTATCTTACTAAGATGTCATGCAACTGATTATGGAGGACACTTTAATAGGCAACGAATTGTAGCCAAAATCCTCCAATCAGGCTTTTATTGGCATTCATTGTTCAAGGACGCCCACACTTTGGTAAGGAGATGTGACAACTGCCAAAGAGCTGGTAACCTGTCTAAACGACATGAGATGCCTCTAAATAATATTTTAGAAGTGGAAGCCTTTGATGTTTTGGGGATAAACTTTATGGGGCCTTTCACTTCTTCTCAAAACAACCACTACATTCTTGTTGCTGTGGATTATATGACAAAGTGGATTGAGGCAGTGGCCTGTCATGCTAATGATACGAGGGCAGTAGTGAGATTTTTAAAGAAGAACATCTTTACCAGATTTGGGGCCCCTAGAGCAATCATCAGTGATAAGGGTACCCATTTCAACAATCACTAGCTCAAAGCATTCCTAAGGAAATATGGATTGCAACACAAGATGGCTTTGGCATATCATCCTCAGACTAATAGCTAGTGTGAAGTGTCTAATCAAGAGGTAAAGAGGATTTTGGAGAAAATGATGGGCCCCTCAAGAAAGAAATGGGCAGAGAAATTAGATGATGCTTTGTGGGCCTATCGTACAGCATTTAAAACTCCAATTGGCATGTCTCCTTACAAGCTTGTCTTCGGTAAAGCTTGTCACCTACCAGTCGAACTTGAGCATAATGCTTTTTGGGCTGTGAAAAAATTAAATTTTGACTTAAGAAAAGCTGGTGGGAAAAGACTATTGCAACTTAACGAGCTGGATGAATTCCGGCTTCATGCTTATGAAAGTTCCAAGCTCTATAAGGAAAGGACAAAGCAATGGCATGACAGAAAAATTTTACCGAGGAAGTTTGAGCCTGGTCAACTGGTATTGCTATATAACTCAAGGCTTAAGCTCTTTCTGGGCAAGCTCAAGTCGCGGTGCTCAGGACCTTTTGAAGTAGTTGATGTCTCTCCATTCGGTGCAGTGGAAATCATGGAGAAGGAGTCAAACAGAAAATTCAAAGTCAATGGTCAGAGACTCAAACACTATCAAGGAAGAGAGGTGGACCGTCAAAAGTCTAGCATCACCCTGAAGGATTGCATGTGAAGTCACCGAAAGTCGGGCTAAGGACTATAAACTTAGCGCTTCTTAGGAGGCAACCCAAGTTCTTTTCTTTGTTTGTGTTTTTGAAAATAAAAAGTGTTAGAATGTTGTGTAGGTAATTTATGGTTGCATGTTTTTGGTTTTAGGAGAATCTAGGGAAAAAGGCTGATCATGCAGAGCTATGGGACCAATTCTAAACATTTTATGCAGTAGCAAGGCCAAGATCACAAAAGCAAAGAAGATGGAGTATTTCTGACTTTATAGATTAAATTATGACCTGTTTTATGCTTTAAATTTCAAATTTAAGGGGTTCAAAGTAAAAGAATAGTGCTACATCAGTAAGAGTGGGTAAAATTTTCGAAGAATGCATCAGGGTAGAATTACGCCCTGGCTCAAAATTATGCACCACGGCATTCTTCCATACAGTGGTAAAACTTGCCACGGCATAACCATCTTTGCAGCAGCGTGTAAGAAAACATTGTCAAAACTCACCTCGGCGTGTAATAAACCAGCCGCGGCGTGAATCGTATTGGGCAATTAGGGCATGAGAGGCAGTGTCGAATTCTGCCGCGGCGCTATGAACTTGGCCGCGGCGTCATTTGGCCCAGTAGCAAAAGTGGCCGTGGCGTGATCTATCAGGCCGCGGTGCGAGTCGGGCTAGACAGTTTTTATTCAGTGGCAGAGGAGAATTCCACCGCGGCTCCTTTCTCTTCGCCGCGACGTGAGTCATAAATCAAAGAAAATAAAAAGATTTTTTCGAACATTTCAGTGCTGCCCCTCTCTGTTCATCTGGCAGCGTTCTTCAGGAAACACCCTCCCCCGCCCTCTGCCGTTAATTTTTGCCCTATTCGCCTTCTCCCCACCCCTGATTTGTTGCTCAGAATCCCATTCCTTCCTTTTCCCCTCTGATTTGATCTTTCCGTCCGCCATGACCTCGATTCCCTTCTCCCATCCTCCTCTCATTTTCTTTAGTTTCCAACTCCCGGTAAGTCTCCATCACCTTTTGAGTGGCTCGTCGCACAACCCTCAAAGTAATACTAGGTTGATAAAATATGTAGCTAATGGCACAACCTAGGTCATCTCCCTTGGAATTAGCGTTCAATGTTTAATTGAGTTTTCCAAATATTAAAAGACTCTAAAAATTCCTAAACTAAGGGGGTTTTGATTTACTTAAAATAAAATTGACTTAAAATTCCTAATTACTATCTAACTGAGTGAATTATAGTCTTGTGACTAGCTTTGGATTCGTCCTTTGGTATCCACTATCCTTATCCTATTCTAATTGCAATTGATTCTAGCCTAAGAGTTCCTAATTGTGTTCATAACAATTTATCTTGGGTAACCACTCAAGATTCAAGAGATTAATGATCTAACGTTGAATTGAGACCTCAATCCCGCATTAAATTATTAATTCTTGTTTCTAAGATCAATGAACATCCAATTTGATTGATTAACTAATTTGATTAGCCTCTAAATCATCCTAAATATTTAATTAACCAACTAAACATTAAGGAATCCTCAAATTAAACAATTAAACACATAATCTCACTCATGTATTTTATCGAACACCTTCGAAGCATACATGGGAATTCAGATAATATTGAAATTAATCAGATTAATTAATCAACAAAAATACTTCCTAATTAGTGTCTAACCAGCCACTAATTATAATTACACAAATTCCCTATCAAATACAACTTAACCAAGACAATAAATGAAAGAGAAAAGGTGTAGGAAAATAGAAAAATTCTTAGCCCAAAAATTCTAAATTTTCTCCATGGATTCAAGCTTCTCCAAGAGCTTCCTCCTAGCTAGCCTCAAGATGGATTAGAACTTCATGGGATGTGGAGATGGAAGATGGAGTGGAGTGGTGAGAAGAGGATGGAGTGGACGATGGAATGGTTGCCCCTTTGAACAAATGAATGGCTTGATATATATAGGCAGGAGTTTCCGGAAATATAGAGACGTGGGATGGGTGGATTGTGAATGGATTAAGATATCCGAATGGGTGAAGGAAGCGTGCAGACTTGTAGAGACGTGAATGAATTATACTCCCTTTCTCATTAAAAGTCACGTGCAAGAGCCTCTTTTTTTCGTTAATGATTTACGTGATATTCCTTCTCTAAAACTCAACTTCTTCGTGTGTATTATGCTGCATGGATGTGTGTATGAGAGTGGGCCTCGCTTTCTTTTATTTAATTATATTCCACGTCCCTTTCTACTATTTCTGCAGCTTCTTCTTTTGTTTTTCACGTCGATTTCTCTGTTTGCATGAATGTGAGTTCACGAGATAGCTTCAGAATGGTTTCCACGTTGTTTCCTTCTTACTTCTCTCTGACATTAAAACTCAAAGCTTCTTCCGCATCTTTCTTCACGTTATTTCAACTCGTGATTATCTCCTTCTTCTCCAGCTAGCGTTTTCTCAGCCTTCTTCACCACGTTCTGCACAGTTCAGCGTTGTTCTTCCATGCAACTCAAGCTCTTTTCTGGCGTCTTTTTCTCTTTCCATTTGCTCGAGGCTTTTTCCATGTTGTCTGCTCGTTACTGTTCTCAGCTCAGCTCTTGCAGCAGCTTCCTCATGTTATTCACGTTGACAGTCTTCCATTCCATCTTCTCAACTTGAGATCCCTTCTCAAAGCTCTCTCTTCTTCATATTCTTCACGTGTTGCATCCTCTGTTCATGGGATGTTGTGGCTTCATGCATGCGAACAAGAGAGCTGGACGTGTGGTTCACTTTATTCATAAACTTGAGACTACATCCTCTGTTTCCTACTCATCCCATCTACCTCACGTGTTTCTTTGCATTTTTATTACACAAGCTCCCTTTATGCAGCTCCTTGTCTCTTTTAAGCTTCTTTCTTTAAACCAAAAACTTATGTGATGTGTTTCTTCTATGTTGCTTCGTTTGGTTTTGTACTTCTTCTCTACCTAGCTTCTTCTCTCTCTTTCAGCTTGCTTTTCTCGAGCTACTGTAGTGCATGAAGTTAAGAGCTACTGCACCATCTCGTTTCTTCCTCAACTCAAGCTGTAAGCTTCATGTCTCTTCTTCATCATTCAGCTCTTCATTCAACTCGTAGTTTGCTGCTTCATCTTTCAGCTCTTCATTCATTTGTTGCTGTAAATATTTTCCATGCATTTTCTCTTCACACAAGCTGCCTCTTTCTCCTTCCTTCTGCTCGTGATATCCAGCCTGAATGAATAAAGAAGCTTCCTTCTTGCTTTCCCTTGTTCTTGAGCCATGCATGTGTGTAATGATCATGTGACTTCATGTAAGTGTGTGGGTTCCATGGAAAATTTCATTCAAGCTTTAATTTCCATTGAAATTCTTGAAGCTCTTGATATTGCACATTAACACACTTAAGGCCCATCTCTTCTCTTGCTTTTCTCCAATTTAATTTTCTATTCAAAACTCCAATTACATATTAAAATTCTGCACAAAGAAGTGAGAAAAATCAAATAGGAATATTCACAAAAATTATTTAAGATAAATTTAAGCATTAAAAACCAAAATTTGCAAATAAATTCCTAAAATATAGAAATGACCACTTAAAATAAAATCTTATCTAATTGAAGTCTTAGAGCCATATTTAATCATTAAAATGCCTAAGTTAAGGAGAATAAAGTATATACAAATCATGGTTATCACCTCTCCCTATGGTGTATTGTTTGGTGAGATTGCTGTATGTTGCTTTAATTTGTACAAATGGGCGCCATTCTTGATCTGAATGGTTCATTTTTCTTTTCAATACATTCCATGCGCACCACCTGTTTGATGAATTTCCTGAATGAACTTGCCAATGTATTTGCCTCTGTTCTGCATGCCTGTGTCTATTATTTATCATCCTTATTTGCACATGTGAGATAGATGAGGCCTAGAGGATATCTTGAGCACTTCAAATGTGGGAATTTTCTCCTTGCACACTACCTGTTTAATAAAATTCCTGATAGAGTTTTGTTTGTTGATTCGCCCCTGTTTGTGTGCCTCACTGGTTGCCCCATATATCTCTTGTGATTAGACATGTAGGACCATCATTTTCTTCCATGGTGTGGCTACTAGGATTGTAGAATAGGTAGAGCATGGGTTGTGCAGTTGTTCACATATCAGCTTATACATCATGCCATGGTGCCTATCTGTTGGTTGAAATTGTTCTTTGAACTGGATCCTAATTGTTTAGCAAAGCCTCAAATGGCAGGAGTTAAGGCTATAGTTGCATCTTTGGTACTTAGTTGCCTGTATTAATTGGTTATCAATTCTGGTGACAAGTTTTTTCTAGATGGTGCCTAAAAAGAAAGCCAGCGGTAAAGCCTCATCATCATCTGCCCTTTCCTTTGATTGCTCTCACTTTGTATCCCTGGCAGCTTAGGAGTGGTACAATGAAGTCGTCTTTCACCGAGCTTTGATTCCAGGAAGGAGATTCAGCACTTTTCGTACTGAGAGCCAGGAAGTAGGGGGTCAAATATCCACTAGACAATGGGGCACACTTTGTTCTGAGCCAATAGCCGCTGTGGTGCCCATTGTCCGGGAGTTCTACGCCAACGCCCCATTTTGTCATAAGCATTCGTATAGAATCTGAGGGCGCACAGTTGCTATCAATGAACAAGTCATTCGGGATAAATACCGCCTTCCTATAGTGGATGATTGTAAGTTCTGCCTATACTGGATGGCTAGGGAGACCCCTGATTTGGATGACGTGGTTGATGCTTTGACTCTCCCAGGCTCGAACTTTTGGAAAATGTCAAGAGGGGTGCCCAAAGGCATTCTGCGAGCTAATTTGAATCGAGTGGCTTGCTACTGGGCCCACTTCGTCTGCACCAACTTGCTCCCTAGTGGTCATTTGAGTGATCTCACCATTGACCAGGCTATTCTGAATTATCTCATCATGGCTGGGAGGCCGATAGATGTCGGTTTTATTATCTTTGAGAGCATTAAGAAGATCTCCCAGTCTACAGTTTCCAGCCTTGCACATCCTCATTTGATCACGGAGTTGTGCACCGATGCTGGGGTGCCGTTTGAGCCGATTGAGGAGCTCCTTCCCCTGAGGAAGCCTTTTTCCATCCTGATGATTGGTGACTTAGAGGCTAAGGAAAATGAGCCCATAGAGGCACCTATGGACGAGCCCATGGAGTAGCCTATTGAAGAACTGGCGGACCTTCTAGTTGAACTTGATCAACCACACCATATGTCAGCTGAGGATATGCCACCAGCTCCGGTGCCAACACCTTCCTTGGAAACGCTATATGCAATGATGCAGGATCTTTCCTTCCGAGCACAGGCCATGGACCGCTGGCAGTACCAGTGTTGGAGGCAGTTAGCCAGTCATCTACAGTGGGACCCATCTAAGCTTCCACCTCCTCCTAGCTTTGTGCACAGTCCTGCTGGATCCCCACCTCATAAGCCATATCCGGAGCCATCTGAGCAGCCACCACAGGACCCCGACATCTGACATCTTTCTCTGCTCCCTTTTGTTTTATGTTACTTGCATTAATTTAAGTTTTCTAACATTGTGAGCTTTGCTATTTCATGTTATTGTCAGTAGGACTTGTTAATTTTTTATGGTTGTTTATTTTGTTCTTGTGACTATCTTTATATTCTATCTCTCCTTTTATTCAGTATCTGTCTTATTATAAAAAAAAATTCAAAATGGGGTTTTACTTTTGCACAAATTTTCTGCCTTAATTCCCTTTGGTCTTCCTTGTTCTTCAACATTGGGGACAATGTTGATTTTATGTTTGGGGGTAGGATTTAGGCATAACTGAAATAATTGATGGAAATAGCATGAAGTTTTGTTCTTGAACTTTTTCTTGTCAAGAAAATTTTTGAAATTCATGTCAAGCTAGTTTGTCTGTTGGCCTGCTGGTTTTGTTTTTGCCTACTTCTAATGATAGTGTTGTGTGTCAAGAGATATTTGGTAGGAGTTCTATGCTATCTATGTTTTGATCTTAGTTCAAATGCCTAAATTAGGAATTCTTCCATTTTGAAAACCTTATTATGCACCATTGGCCAATCCATAAATCAATGGCTAGTTCTAGGAGAAAATTTTCTGTAATCTAATTTGTATGGCTAGTCTTAAATTCAGAGCTTTAGAACTTATCTCCTACCTTCTCGAGGCAAATCAAGAGGTATGGCATAACCTTTAGAGATGATTCAGGCATTCTTTGGTTGAGATTGTGCCTTCTAGCCTGACCCTACTGTAACCACATAAACGCTTGAACCTTATTTGAGCCTCTTGCAAGAGAAAGAGAAACTGTAAGAGATGGTATTTCATTTTGTTGTCCCGGAGTTATTAACTTGAGTACCTAACCTGACTGGCTTAATAAAAGTTTATAATCCTACCCTTATCTTGAGAAAAAGGTAATAGTGCATTTATGAGGTTGAAGAATCAAGCAGTATGGTTGGTTTGATATAAAAAACACACACACACACACACAAAAACAAACAAACAAGCAAACGTTTGTTCAAAAAAAAAATTTATTATTGGAAGAGGGGGATCCCTCTAAATCATTATTGAAGGTGTTTTGAAAGGACCTCTGGTATTCATAGACTATTGCATGGATTTTCTCAAGATTGTTTGTACTTACCTTGCCTATCTTTGGTAGCCACAGCCCTAGCCCCATTACAAGCTTAAAAGTCCTTTTGATCTAGTGGTTTTGTGGTACCTAATTTAGTGGAGAGAGGGAAAAAGGTGAGCTTATGAAGTTTCTGTTGGTAGGCTAGTTATACAAGTTGGAATGCAGAAAAGTAATTCTGATGCTTGCTTGAGATGAATGTTTGGCCAAATTCACACACACACTTTGAAATGGTTGAATACCTTACTTTTATCATTTGAACTCTGCTTCTAGCATTTATGGTGTGTTCTTCCTATTGAATGCACTTTTTGATTGCAGTAAGTGAGGGCCCCAACAGTCACAAATGTTCCCGCGGCCAATGGTCAAACTAATAGTGTTTTTGGATTGTTTTACTCGAGGACGAGTAAAAGTTCAAGTTTGGGGGTGTGATAATTCCCAACTATTCATGTTATTGTACATATTTTTCTTAGTAAATATGACTTTAGCCTCCACTTATAGGGTAAATAATACATCCATAGAAAAAAATGAACATACATAGGATGAATAGCTCTAGACTCAATACTTACTTGAAAAACCATCAGCTTTACCTTTATTTTTGAGTATTCTGATAGCTATTCATACTTGGTTTTCTTAGGATGCATGTGTTGAAGAGTTTGGAGCAAATTCAAGAGAGAAAGGCTGCAAAGTGTTGAATTAGCACATCTCGCCGCGGCTGGGTTCATTGCGCTGAAGTGATGTGTGATGCTAGCAACTATGCCGTGGGTGCTGTGCTGGGGCAAAGGAGAGGGAGGATCTTCCACCCAATCTACTATACCAGTAAGACTCTATCGGAAGCTCAACTAAATTATACTACCACTGAAAAGGAGTTGTTAGCAGTAGTATATACCTTTGAGAAGTTCAGATCTTATTTGGTGGGTACCAAGGTTACAATTTTCACAAACCATGCGGCTATCAAATATTTGATCGAGAAGAAGGACTCCAAACTAAGACTTATCCAATGGGTTCTGCTTTAGCAAGAATTTAATCTGGAGATAGTGGACAAAAAGGGTAGTGAGAACCATGTGGCCGATCATTTGTCTAGACTGAGTAGTGATACTCAGGGAGGTCAAGAGAAACAGATCAGTGACACTTTCCCGGATGAGAACCTATTCTTTGTGGAGCAAAGCAAAATGCCATGGTACGCGGATTATGTAAATTATCTGGTGTGTCATGTGTTGCCTCCAGATTTAAATTCGCACCAAAGGAAGAGGTTTCTGCATGATGTGAGGTTGTATGTCTGGGATGAGCCCTTCTTGTTTAGAATGTGTGCAGATCAAATACTGCGAAGGTGTGTCCCGGATGAGGAGTAAGAGTCCATCTTACTAAGATGTCATGCTGCGGAGTATGGAGGACATTTCAATGGGCAACGAACTGCAGCCAAAATTCTTCAATCGGGCTTTTATTGGGCCTCAGTGTTCAAGGATGCCCACACTTTTGTAGAGAGATGTGACAAATGCCAAAGAGCTGGTAACCTGTCTAAGCGATATGAGATGCCTCTAAATAATATTTTAGAAGTGGAAGTCTTTGATGTTTGGGGGATAGACTTTATGGGGCCTTTCCCTTCTTCTCAAAACAACCACTACATTCTTGTTGCTGTGGATTATGTGACAAAGTGGATTGAGGCGGTGGCCTATCATGCCAATGATGCGAAGGCAGTAGTGAGATTCTTAAAGAAGAACATCTTTACCAGATTTGGAGCCCCAAGAGCAATCATCAGTGATGAGGGTACCCATTTCAACAATTACCAGCTCAAAGCATTCCTAAGGAAATATAGAGTGCAACACAAGATGGCTTTGGCATATCATCCTCAGACTAATGCGCAGTGTGAAGTATCTAATCGAGAGATAAAGAGGATTTTGGAGAAAACGATAGGCCCTTCAAGAAAGGATTGGGCAGAAAAATTAGATGATACCTTGTGGGCCTATCGCACAGCATTCAAAACTCCAATTGGCATGTCTCCTTACAAGCTTGTCTTCGGTAAAGCCTGTCACTTACCAGTAGAACTTGAGCATAATGCTTTTTGGGCTGTAAAAAAATTAAATTTTGACTTAAGAAAAGCTTGTGGGAAAAGATTACTACAGCTGAATGAGTTGGATGAATTCCGGCTTCATGCTTATGATAGTTCCAAGCTCTACAAGGAGAAGACCAAGCAATGGCATGACAGGAAAATTTTATCGAGGAAGTTTGAGCCTGGTCAACTGGTATTGCTATATAATTCAAGGCTTAAACTCTTTTCGGGCAAGCTTAAGTCGCGGTGGTCAAGGCCTTTTGAAGTAGTTGAGGTCACTCCGTTCGGTGCAGTGGAAATCATGGAGAATGAGTCAAACAGAAAATTCAAAGTCAATGGTCAGAGACTCAAACATTATCAAGGAGGAGAGGTGGACCGTCAAAAGTCCAGCATCACTCTGAAAGATTGCATGTGAAGTCGCTGAAAGTCGGGCTAAAGACTATAAACTTAGCGCTTCTTGGGAGGCAACCCAAGTTCTTTTCTTAGTTTGTGTTTTTGAGAATAAAGAGTGTCAGAATGTTGTGTAGGTAATTTATGGTTGCATGTTTTTGGTTTCAGGAGAATCTAGGGAAGAGGGTTGATCATGCAGAGCTGTGAAACAAAGTCCAACAACTTCATGCAGTAGCAAGATCAAGATTGCAAAAGCGAAGGATAGGGAGTTTCTGACTTTATAAATTAGCTTATGCGCTATTCTATGTTTTAAATTTCAATCTTGAAGGGTCCAATTTGAGAGAATAGTATTAAATCAATGAGAATGGACATAATTTTCGAAATAGTGCATCAGTAGAATTATGCGCCGTGGCTTAAATATCTTCGCCGCGGCATTCTTCTTGGCAGTGGCAAAATTCGCCGTGGCGCTATAGTATTAGCCGCGGCGTGTATGAAAGCAGTGGCCAAACTCACCGCGGCTCGATAATCTTCGCCGCAGCTTGTAGGAAGTCAGTGTCAAAACTTACCTCGGCGGGTATTCAACTCGCCGCGGCGTGAATCATATTGGCAAATTCGTGCAAGGGAGACAGTGACAAATTGTGCCGCGGCTCTATCACTTACGCCGCGGCATCCATTGGTCCAGTAGCAAAAGTCGCCATGGCGTGATTCATCAGGCCATGGCGTGAGTCGAAAATCGAAGAAAATAAAAAGGATTTTGAATCATTTCAGCCTACCCTGTATTCTAATTTGCCCTGCAGCCCTCCCCGGCCAGAACACCCCCCACCCTCTGCACTTCATTTTTGGCTCATTCTCTCTCTCTCTCCTGCCCTCAGTTGTTGCTCCGAATCCCATCCCCTCCTTATCCCATCAGCTTGCTCATTCCACCCCGCCGAGGCGTCAATTGATTTCTCCCCTCCCCCTCTCATTAGCTTCGTACTCCAGCTCCCGGTAAGCATCTTTTCTCTCTCTCTCTCTATGGTTTATTGCTGATTGAGGTCGTTGTTTATTGCTTTACATTGTTCAAATGGGCGCAATGTCGATCTGAATGTTCCCATTTTCGTTTCAATGCATGCCCTGCACACCACCTGTTCGACAAATTGCCTGAATGACCTTTCCATTGCATTTGCTTCTGTGCTGCATGCGTTTGCCTTTTGTTTGTCATCCTTTATTGTGCATGTGAGCTAGATAAGGCTTAGTGCTAATTTATGTTCTGCAAAAATGGGAAATCTATCCATGCACACCACCTGTTCGATAAAATGCCTGAGAGAGTTCTCCTTGTTGGTTTGCTCCTGTTTTTGTGCCTCATTGGTTGCCCCATGTCTCTCTTGTGTTTAGACATGTATGACCATCCTTTTCTTCCCTAGTTTGGCTGCTGGTATTGGAGACTAGATTGATCATGATTTGTTCCATTCTATGTTTATCAGTTTTTCTCTCGTTTTCTCTGTTGGTTGGACTTGTTCTGTGCACTGGAGTCTAATTGTATAGCATAGCCTCCAATGGCAAGCGTTAGGGCTATACTTGCATCTTTGGTACTTCGCTACTTGTATTAATTGGTTATCACTTCTGGTGGCAGGTAGATGGTGCCCAAAAAGAAAGCCCGGGGTGAAGCTTCCTCTTCATTTGCCCCTTTTTTTGATCGCTCTCGCTTTGTGTCCTTAGCAGCTCAGGAGCGATACAACGAAGTTGTCTTTCATAGAGCTTTGATTCCAGGCAAGCGATTCAGTACTTTTCATACCGAGAGCCCGGAAGTAGGGGGTCAGATTTCAGCTAGATAATGGAGCACACTTTGTTTTGAGCCAGTAGCTGCGGTGGTGCCCATTGTCCAAGAGTTCTACGCCAATGCCCCCTTTTGCCGTGAGCATTCATATAGAATCTGATGGCGCATAGTTGTCATCAATGAACAAGTCATTCGGGATAAATACCGCCTGCCTCTAGTGGATGACTGTGAGTTCTGCTTATACCGGATGGCTGGGGAGACACCTGATTTGGATGATGTGGTAGATGCTCTGACTCTCCCGGGCCGAAACTTTTAGAAAATGTCAAGAGGGGTGCCCAAAGGCATTTTGTGGGCTAATTTGAATAGGGTGGCTCGCTACTGGGCCCACTTTGTCTGCACCAACTTGCTCCCCAGTGGTCATCTGAGTGATCTCACCATTGACCGGGCCATTCTGATTTATCTCATCATGGCTGGGCGGCCGATTGATGTCGGATTTATTGTCTTTGAAAGCATTAAAAAGATTGCCCAGTCTACTGTTTCCGGCCTTGTGCATCCTCACCTGATCACGGAGTTGTGCACCGATGCTGGGGTGCCATTTGAGCCGATGGAGGAGCTCCTTCCCCTGAGGAAACCTTTTTCCATCCTTATGATTGGGGACTTAGAGGCTGGGGAAAACAAGCCCATAGAGGAGCCTATGGATGAGCCCATGGAGCAGCCTCTTGACGAGCCGGTGGACATTCCAGTTGAGCTTGATCAGCCATCTCATATGCCAGCTGAGGATATGCCGCCAGCTCCGGCGCTGGCCCCTTCCTTGGAGACGCTCTATACGATGATGCAGGATCTGTCCTTTCGAGCGCAGGCCATGGACCACTGGCAGTACCAGTGTTGAAGGCACTTAGCCATTCGTATGCAGTGGGACCCATCTGAGCTTCCTCCTCCTCCTAGCTTTGTGCTCAGTCCTGCTGGGTCCCCACCTCATGAACCACCTCCAGAGCCCTCTCTGCCGCCACCACAGGACCCCGACATCTGACACTCCTCTATGCTTCCTCTTATTTTATGTTTCTTGCATTAATTTCAATTTTCTGACATTGTGCGCTTTGCTGTTTCTTACTATTGTCAGTAGGACTGGTTAATGTTTTTTTGACTGTTTATTTTGTTGTTGGTGATTGTCTTTATATCCTATCTCGCATTTTATTTAGTTTCATACTTGTTCAAAAAAAAAAACATAGTTCAAAATGGGATTATGCTTTTGCACAAATTTTCTGCCTTCCTTCCCTTCGGTCCTCTTTGTTCTTCAACATTGGGGACAATGTTGATTTTAAGTTTGGGGGGAGGATTTAACTGACATAATTGATGGAAAATAGCATGAAGTTTTGTTCTTGAACTTTTTCTGGTCAAGCAAGAAGCAAGAAAATTTTTGAAATTCATGACAAGCTAGTCTGTCTGTTGGCCTGTTGGTTTTGTTTTTTTTGCCTGCTTCCAATGATAGTGTTGTGTGTCAAGAGACATTTGGTAGGAATTCTATGCTATTTATGTTTTGATCTTAGTTCAAATGCCTAAATTAGGAATTCTGCCATTTTGAAAACCTTATTATGCACCATTGGCCAATCCATAAATCAATGGCTAGTTTCAGGAGAAAATTTTTGGTAAGCTAATTTGTATGGCTAGTCTTAAATTTAGAACTTTAGAACTTACCTCCTACCCTTCTCGAGGCAAATCAAGAGGTATGGCATAACCTTTAGAGATGATTCAAGCATTCCTTGGTTAAGATTGTGCCTTCTAGCTTGACCCTATAGTAATCACATAAACGCTTGAACCTTATTTGAGCCTCTTGCAAGAGAAAGAGAAAACGTAGATAGTATTTCATTTTGTGTCCTGGAGTTATTAACTGGAGTACCTAACCTGATTGGCCTAATAAAAGATTATAATCCTGCCCTTATCTTGAGAAAAAGGTAATAGTGCATTCATGAGGTTGAAGAATCATGCAGTGTGGTTTGTAATAAAAAAAAAAAAGAAAGAAGCAAACACACAAACAAGCAAATACTTGTTCAAAAAAAAAAATTTGTTATTATTGGAAGAGGGGGATCCCTCTAAATCATTGTTGAAGGTGTTTTGAAAGGACCTCTGGTATTTATAGACTATTGCGTAGATTTTCTCAAGATTGTTTGTACTTACCTTGCCTATCTTTGGTAGCCACAACCCTAGCCCCATTACAAGCTTAAAAGTCCTTTTGATCTAGTGGTTTTGTGGTACCTAATTTAGTGGAGAGAGGGAAAAAGGTGAGCTTATGAAGTCTCTGTTGGTAGGGTAGTTATACAAGTTCGAATGCAGAAAAGTAATTCTGATACTTGCTTGAGATGAATGTTTGGCCAAATTCACACACACACTTCGAAATGGTTGAATATATTACTTTTATCATTTAAACTCTGCTTCTAGCATATATGGTGTGTTCTTCCTATTGAATGCACTTTTGTATTGCAGCAAGTGAGGGGCCTAGCAGTCACAAATGTTCCCGCAGCCAATAGTCAAGCTAATAGTGTTTTTGGATTGTTTTACTCGAGGACGAGTAAAAGTTCAAGTTTGGGGGTGTGATAATTCCCAACTATTCATGTTATTGTGCATATTTTTCTCAGTAAATATGACTTTAGCCTCCACTTCTAGGGTAAATAATACATATATAGAAAGAAATGAATATATATAGGATGAATAGTTCTAAACTCAACATTTACTTGAAAAACCATCAGTTTTATCTTTGATTTTTGAGTATTGTGATAGCTAATCATACTTGGTTTTTGTTAGGATTCATGTGTTGAAGAGTTTGGAGTAAATTCAGGAGAGAAAGGCTGCTAAGTGTTGAATTCATCCATCTCACCGCGGCTAGATTCACTGCGCCGAGGCAGAAAGCTCAGAAATTCGAAGGAAGTGTGCTGAGAGTATGTGCGCCGCGGCGGATCAGTTTAGGCCGCGGCGAGGCCTCAGACAGAACCAAAACTCACCGCGGCTATATTATGTGCGCCGAGGCGAGAGGCAAGAAAACCTTCAGATAGAATCAAAACTCGCCGCGGCGCAGAAAGACCAGTCGCGGCGCTCAGTCAGGCAGAGCCAAAACTCACCGCGGCGCAAGTCGAATTAGCTGAACGCAGCGTTTTGTTTCTAAAATTTCTAAGGGTTTGGAGCTTCTTATGGAAAGGAGAGTCGAGGCAGCCGTCATTCTGGGTTGGTTTTGAGTTATTCCAGAGGTGCAAGGGTTGTGGGAAGAGCTAGAGAGTCATCTTGAAGCATAGAGAGGCTGGAGATTGAAGATTGGAGCTGAATCCTTGTGTTTCTGAGTTTCCTCTTCATTTCCTTTGTTTTGTTCATAGTTTTTAATGCATTTGATTTGTGCTTCAAGCTTGACTTTGGATTTTATGATCATATATAGCTAAACCCTAATTAATCTAGGATTATTTAGAACTCTTGTATGGATTAGTAGTAGTTCTTCATTTTAATTCTGCAATCAATAATTCATACTTGTTCACTCAGCTTTGTACTTCATGCTTTCTGATTGATTGGCCAACATTTAGATTGATATAATGCCTTACTTGAACTTGGGAAAGGAAAAGGGAGGTTAGATCAAAGGTTGAGTGGTGTGAGTGCTTGAAATTCGTTGAGGAGAGTGGATAGCTAAGTTATTGAGATAGGAATATACTTAATAACCTCACATGGTCCAGTAGGTACTGCACACATAGGTTGATCTTAGTTAATCTTATAAGGGATTATAAAATTGGCTAAGTACCCTATACACTATTTGAAAAAATATATATAGGAACAATCGAATCCTAGACCAACAAGTATCACTATGGAGAGCAGAAGGAAATGAATGTTGAACTCACTACTATGAAGTACAAGAGGACCAATAATCCTAGATGTTAATATTTACCCGGAAATCCAAATCCCAACCTAGATTTTTACACAGCTTTAGAATCATAAGCAATTTCTGTTAACATCAGCATTTAAGAATTGATTTGCTTAATTTAAATTGGGGTGTGAATTTCAGTACTTGACGTTATTTTGACAACAAATCCTCGAGGGAACGATCATTTCTTATCACTATATTGCCTTCACGATACGTATACTTGCGTGTACGATTCTGGGAAAGCAACACTAATATATCAAACATGGTTGAATATGAATCCAATGAGATTGTTGCCGTGGTTTTTGAATTGCGTATTAATATGATTTCGAGTTGAACATGGCTACCAATATTAAGTCGTTTGACTAGTGGTATAATTCTAGAGTAACAATTCATGTTTGTCATAACAAGAATCAATTCAAAAATTATGAGGTTGCTAAACAAGGACAAGAATTTTTATGGGTAATGGAAACACAGCAATTGTACTTGGTAAGGGCATTGTAGAATTACAATATACTTCTGGGAAGAAGTTGATACTACAAAATATTATTCAGCAAAATGTTATTCATGTTCCTGAAATTAGGAAAAATCTTGTATTTGCCAATATATAATGTAAACAAGGGTTCAAGGTTGTTTTAGAGTCTTATAAACTTGTAATCTCCAAGAATGGAGTGTTTGTGGGCAAGGGCTACTCTTGTGATGGAATGTTTAAGTTAAGTATAAGTAATAATGATAATTCAATTTTTGTTTATATGCTTGAACAATCTTTTTCTTTGTGGCATGGTAGATTAGGGTATGTTAATTATGAAATATTAAATTATATGTCAAAGATAGGTCTTATTTCATGTCAAAATAGTAATAATAATAAATGTGAAACTTGTGTGCAAGCTAAGATGATAAGGAAAATATTTTCTTCTATTGAAAGATACTTTAAAATTTTGGAACTTGTACATTTTGATATTTGTGAATTGAATGGTATAATGACTAGAGGAGGAAATAGGTATTTTATTACTTTTATTGATGATCATTCAAGATTTACATAAGTGTACTTGATGAAATCTAAAGATCAAGCTTTTGACAAGTTTATATATTATAAATTAGTTGTAGAAAACCAAAAGGAAAAGAGAATAAAAATACTTAGAAGTGATAAAGGTGGAGAATATTTCTCTATAGAATTTACAATGTTTTATGAAAACAATGGCATAGTACATCAAACTAATGCACCTTATACCCTTCAACAAAATGGGTTGGTAGAAAGAAAAAGTAGAACATTAGTAAATATGACAAATGCCATGATTCTAAGTACTAAATTGCTTGTAAATTTATATGCAAAAGCATTGTTGGCTGCTAATCATATACTTAATAGATTACTTTCAAAGGCAATTAAATCTTCTCCTTATAAAATATGGAAAAGAAAAAAAAAAAGCCAAATTTAGATTATTTAAGAGTTTGTAGGTGTCTAACATTTTATAGAGTTCCAGATTCCAAAAGAACTAGATTAAGACCAAGAGCTTTAAAGAGTGTCTTTGTGGGTATGAAGAAAATTCAAAGACATATAGACTCTTGGATGTTGAATCTAATGTAATTGTGGAATTTAGAGATGTAGATTTTTTTAAAAATAAATTTATTGATGATTTTATGGAGATAAATCATGAGCAAGCACCTAGTAGAGGAAATAGTGAAACTATATCTACAAATGTTGTGATAGAACCTCAACCTAAGATTGAACCTAGAAGAAGTCAAAGAATCAGAAAAGAAAAATATTTAGACTCTAATTTTATTTCTTCTCAAGCTATTGTGTTTTTAGTTGAAGGCAGTATGGATGTTGTTACACGTCAAATACCTATTTTATTAAATATCAAAGAAGATCCAAAGACTTATAGTGAAACTATGAGATCAAGAGATGCTAACTTTTTTAAGGAAGCTATTAATAATGAAATGGATTCCATATTGTCAAACAATATTTGAGTATTGTAGACTTACCTCTTGGTTCAAGACTTATAGGTTGTAAATGGGTATTTAGACACAAATATCATACAAATGATTTAATACAAGCTTTTAAAGTTATGTTAGTCGTTAAAGGTTTTAGACAAAAGGAAGAGATAGATTATTTTGATCCATATGCACAAGTTATTGGAATAACCTCTATTAGGGTATTACTAGCTTTAGCCTCAATCAACAATTTGTTCATCAAATGAATGTTAAGATAGAATTTTTAAATCATGAATTAGAAGAACATATGGAACAATCTAAAGGCTTCATAATTCTTGGAAATGAAAAGAAAGCTTGTACATTGGTTAGGTTTCTGTATTGCTTAAAACAAGCACTAAAATAATGGCATGAAAAGTTTGATTTAGTTATTTTGTCTCATGGTTTTAGGCATAACAATGCTGATAAGTGTGTTTATTTAAAATTCACAAATGAATATGGTGTTATCATTTTTTTATATGTGGATGATATGCTTATTTGTGGGACTAATATGGTTGCTATGAATGAAACTAAGAAGTATCTATCTTCAAAGTTTAAAATAAAAGACCTTGGAGAAGTAGATACAATCTTAGGGATTAAAGTGAAGAAGCCTAAAGTGGTTTTGCCTTAAATCAATCTCGTTATACCTTATGATCATTTACAAAATTTGAAAGAAAATACTATAGATCAGTTGCTCAAATTGAGTATGCTAGTGCCATTGGTAGTTTAAGGTATGCAATACAAGACCAGATATTTCTTTTGCTGTTTGCAAACTTTCTAGGTATACTAGTAATCCTAGTCATGAACATTGGAAAGGGATTACAAGAGTTCTTGGGTATCTAAAAAAAGACAAAAAATCTAGGATTGTTTTATAACAATTTTCTAGCAGTATTAGAAAGATACACTGATGATAGTTAGATAACTAGTGCAAGTGACAATAAGTCAATATCTGATTAGATATTTACTCTTGTAGGAGGAGTCGTTTCTTGGGCTTCTAAGAAACAAATTTATATAACTCATTCAACAATAGAATTAGAGTTTGTTGCCTTAGCAGTAGTATGTAAAAAGGGAGAATGGTTACGGAATTTGTTATTGGAAATAATGCCATGGCCACAGCTGATGCCATCTATCTCTTTATGTTGTGATAGTGAAGCAACTATGTCTAGAGAATTTAATAAGATCTATAATGGTAAATCTAGACATATAAGTCTAAGGCATGATTATGTTAGGCATTGGATTTGTGATGGAATAGTCACAATTCAATATGTGAAAACAAATGATAACTTGGTAGATCCTTTCACAAAAAGGCTCACCAAAGATCAAGTGATGAAAACATTAGAAGAAAAAAGATTAAAACCCCTAAACTAAAGTCACCAGTAATGGAAACCCAACCTTTAACAGGACCAAAAATCTAGTTTAAAGATTCAATGAGCAATAACAAGTTATTGATAAGTGGCTGTGGACACTAGAAAATATTTAGCCATTCCAAGTCTAATGTATATTATAAGAACTTAAGTATTTAGGGTGAGTAGAACTCTTAATGGATTCAAGAAAGTCTAAAAAAAAATTAAAAAGAAAAGGCTTAAAGGAATTCCACCTATGTGAACATATATAAGGAGTCGTGTTGCTCCTATAGCTAAAATTTGGTGTTGATTTTTGGAAATATTCATGAAAACCTAGGGTGAAGCACATGGCCATTTAAGTGTAGAAATTTGTAGTGAACTTTTTGAAGTTATGTAAGACTGTGCGTGTGGCATTTTCAATATTAATACAAGAATTGTATTTCAATACTTTCAAGTAACTATCAATTTGCTACTAGGTTGAAGTGCTTACACTAATGAATGGTTACAATTCAAAAGACACCAATTTTTATGCATAGCCTTATGAACTAGAGAGGATACTTAGTTTTCAAACTAAATGGGGAATTGTTAGACATAATAACTAGTTTAAAAATTAAGCTATGCATATGTGAATGTGAATGTTTTTTCAAATCTTACTATGGATAGATTTAGAGGCTTTAAAACCTATATAAATGGAAATTCACATCATATGTTAAATTAACAATTTGAAGAAAAAGTCTAAAGTGCTTACTGTATATTCAATAATGTTTATATTTAATATTATTTAATAAACATTATTTATTAAACAATATTTATTTTTAGCACTTAGCACATGGTGTAAGAATGTGCGTTAGATTGAAATAGATCTAACAGCTCTTATATTTCTAATTTGGATATTTTAAATTTAAATTTGTTTGAATTTTAAATTATTTTATTTTGTAGAAAAACACAACTGATGGTAAAATAAAAACATTATTTTCTATTTAAACTTCAAATAGATATATTTTTTTTAACAAACATAACTCTTCTAAACAGTTATATCAGTCTAGGATTCTTATTATAAATAAAAGTTGGATAGATTAGAAATAACACAATAGAAAATTAACGTCTTCTCCTTCCTCCCAAATTTCCTACTTTGCAACTTTGAATTGTTCTATAGGACAGATTAGAAGTTGTTATCTGTCAATTTCAGGGTGCTTAGGATAAATCCTAGGGTTGCTTTGCCATATATCTAGTAGCAAATATAATGGAGGAAAATATCACCTTAAGGAGCGTGGATTGACATGCATTTCTGGGCACTTGTTCATCTTCTTCATATTTTTCTTTAACAATTTTACAAAAGATAAAAGACAATTTAATGATTAAAAGAGATATCCTTGACTTAAAAGCCTTTTGCTCATTCCTCCTACACAATGCTCTTTAGAAGAGGAAAGCAACCTTGAAAGATGTCATGCCTCCGAACGAAAATGTGATTGGCATGATTTACAGGAGAATTTCTTGTATTCATAAGTCTGATGACATCAAGAATTTCTCTGCCATTAAAATATATTATTTTTATTTTTATTATTTTTTTGAATTATAGTAATCCTAAGCTAATACATAATTCAAAAGCTTCATCTTATTCATAAAGAATCTAAAGTTCCACAATCTTCCATAATTTGCATCAAATATCAACATATAGCTTGTTATATAGCTTGATTGGTTTGGGGAAGGAAGTAGAATTATTATCACATCAAGAGACATGCAAGTGCTTAAGAATGCTTTTGCATTCAAAACATATCATGTTAAGGGATTGGATTTCCCTCATGCCCTTCGTCTTTTCAATTTGAAAGCATTTAAGCAAAATGAGCCATTTGAAAACTATATGAAGTTATCAAAATGGATAGTGGCTTATTGTCAAGGTAACCCATTAGCCCTTGTAACATTGGGTTGCTTTCTTTATGATAGAAGAAAGGAAGAGTGGGAAAGTGCTTTGGAAAAACTAGAAGAAGCTCCGCTAAAGTACATTTTTAATGTGCTAAAATTGAGTTTTGATGGACTTGATGACACACAAAAGAATATATTTCTTGACTTGGCATATTTCTCTAGGGAAACAAGTAATGTTTCTTGTGACTTTATAAGAGACTTATATGGCTCTTCTGTATATATTGAGATATGTGTTCTCAAAGACAAGTCCCTTATTTCAATTGAATTTGGTGTTATTAAGATGCATGATCTTGTAAGGAAAATGGGCCACCAAAATTGCTAGACAACAATTAATCTTTGACCCTGGAAAACCCATTCGACTATGGAGGCACAAGGATATTTATCATTTTTTCATCAATATCAAGGTAATAATTTATCAACCTATTATTTTTTTTTTAAATCTTGTTTCCTTTATTTTCTTAAAATTTGAATTTCCCTAGAGATATGTATTTGTGTAAAATAGGTTTTTAGTTGTTAAAATCTTTGGTAAGTTTTAATATTTATCTTGAAGTGCTTCAATTTTGGTTTTATTTTGTTTAGAATTTCTTTTTTCAAATTTGACTTCTCTTTTAAAAAATACTTTCTTGATTTAAATGATTAAAATTGTTTGGAATAGAGCTTATGCGTTAGGATGTACTTTATTCGTCGTCTTAAACTTTGGAATACAGATCTGAACTAGTGTGATATGTATTTTAAAATACAATTTAAGTCCATAAAGGATTTTCAGTAAGTTATAAAATTACCTAGAAAGTTTTCTTTTTCTTAATTGTGGTCTTGATATATAATTAACGATACCTTGTCTCTTAAAACTTTGAAGCAGAGCCTATGGATTGAGAAAGATTTTTAAATTTTGAGTAAATTATATTAGATTTCTTTTCAATATTATTGAAATTATACAAACCTTCCCTTTATTTTTTTTAAACATATATATATAAACTTTTTCTAAAACAAAAAATTACTATACACCTTAATCTAATTTTAAATTTTCGGAGCAAAATACTCTTCCTTCAAAGTTTTTTTAGTTTTAAAAAATATATATTTAGGTTAATATGGAAGGTATTTTAGTTAAAAAAAACAGTAATTGGACTAAAGCATTGGGTAAATTTTTATTTCAAAAAAGGTTTGTGTATATTTTAAAAATAAAAGAATATTTGTGTAATTTTAACAAAATTTTAAAAAAAATGTGTAACTTATTTTTAAATTTATTGACTCTAAATGCAGTATAAAATTCTATCTATAAATATATTAATATACTTCAAAAAGAACTTACTGTCACAGTTGTTCACTAAGCAATACAAATTATATGAATTTTGAAAAATAAGAAAACTATTAGAAAGTTTGAATATTAAATTATTGGTGAACACGTAACTAACAAAGTTAATATATTTATTTAGAATGTGCAGGTGTTTTAAATGATTAAAATTTATTGGAAAAATACGTAAATATAAATAAAGAAATAAAAAATGTGTCTATAAATTCTGACAAAAATTCATTTATTATTGAGATAAAATGAACTAAAATAATGTTTAAATAATATGCACAATAGTATTACTCATTTAGATTTAATTATTTTATGATGTTTTAAGTCATCTTTTACATAATACTAATAACAATAATTTCTTCCTTGATTTGTTCACTAGGAGACTGAGACAATTCGTTACATATCTTTGGACATGTGTAAGACAGAAAATATTACATTGATAGGTAGTGCCTTCCAGAAGATGTATGATTTGAAATTCCTTAAATTTTACAAGTCTGAAGTTAGAAAACCTTCAAAAGTGTAGATTTCTGAAGGTCTTGATAATCTTCCTAAAACATTGAGATTTTTATTTTGGGAAGAATATCCTCTACCATCTGTGCCATTAAGCTTTTGTGCGGAGAATCTTGTAAAACTTTGAATGCATAATAGTCATCTCCGGCAACTTTGGGATGCAGATCAGGTACATATTGTTTTTCCTTACATCTAAGAATTGTTCTTTGTGACTTTAAGCACATCATTAGACTTTTTGATATCTCAAGCACTAAATATTGAACAAATAATTCATATTGCACAAGTTTGCTTTAATATCTGTACATTATGGTTAAATAGTTGTAGTAGCCTATAAGAAGTGGAGATTTTCATCACCTACAACCAACCAGGTTTTCGAGACTTTAAATTGTGGCTTGAATCTTGTTCATCTTTCAAATGCCATTAACTCATGTCCATTACAATCTCTCATTTTTCTTTGCCATGAGAGAAGTTCATAATTAAATTTTTTAGTTATCTAATTTATATATACTGATTGTCATTTCAGTGTTTTCCAAATTTACGGAAAATTGATCTTTCTGACTCAAAACATCTCATTGAAATCCTAGATCTCTCTCATGCCCTAAATATTATGAGGTTATATCTTGATGGATGTGTAAATTTGGCCCAAATTCATTCTTCAAATGTCCTAGGCAAGCTTACCGATTTATGGATACAAGATTGTCAAGAGCAAAGGCGTGTAAACATTGGTGGCAATATTAAAGGGAGAAGTTTA
Organism: Erythrophleum ivorense; assembly: GCA_026724425.1. Classification (NCBI taxonomy): domain Eukaryota; kingdom Viridiplantae; phylum Streptophyta; class Magnoliopsida; order Fabales; family Fabaceae; genus Erythrophleum; species Erythrophleum ivorense. The sequence goes on from JAIUCV010000003.1 coordinate 10,576,877, forward strand.
GGGTTAGTGGTTGTCTATAATATTTTGGATCTTCACAACTTTTCATTCAATAAAGTGACTAAGAGATTCTTCATATCTAATTGCAATATTGTCACTGGTTTTCGGCTTAAAGTTGTGTCAGTATCATTCACAGAGATATCAGAGTGCATTGACAATATTGAGAGATATAAGTTAAAATTGTTGACACAAAGTTTGGCATCTTTACTTCCATTTGTTAGAAAACTTCGTTTGTTAGATGTTCCAATTGAGTCTGGGAATTTCAAGAAACATTTTGACTATGTTTCCATTTATGAAGAGCTCACCATTAATGAGGAATGGAAAGTTGATGTCAATGAACTAAAAGTAAACGAGAAACAACCAAGTGGTGCCATTGGGTCATTGATAAGCGGATGGGCAACCAGAGAAGAGGTTACTAGGGAGGCCGTTGGAGGTTGAAGAGGAGTTAATGAAAGAAATGGAATTTTGTAGCAACAGTTGTAGTAGATTAACAAGAGTTCCCAACAACATCACCCGCTGGTCATTATTGAGAAAACTATCATTGCAGAAGAGTGATATTATTGGGAGTGTAGCTTGGAGCATTCCTGACCTTTCAGTTTTGAAATCACTTGTGGAATCTGACTGCACAAGGCTTCTACCTCTCATAGATGTTACACTCATTGGATATTCCAGCAACAACAAGATTTGGCCCTTCTTTCAGTATCAATTATTCGCGAAAATTGGCCAGAAGTTTCCATACTTATTTTGACTTTTTCTTCCATCACGAGTCCATTTCATTGTTTAGCCCGCCAATAAAAGAAACCTACATTTCGTTTTATTTTTCGGATACTAGAAGAAGAATTAGGTCATGATGACTTTTGATGTTGTCTTGGATGGATAGGCTTCCGCACGATAATGTGGCCAATAATGGTATGTTATAAAAAACTATTCTGCCACCGAGTTTGGTTTATTTGTCCCAAAAAAAAAAAAAGGTTTTCTTCCCATTTATAAATTACCTTTCGTAAAATTTTCTTTCATAATTCTAGTGAAATAATAATATATACTCGATAAACTATATTTGCCAATTAATACCTTGTTTTAATCCGACTCATACATAGATACATGTTTATTTATTTATAATAAATACGTTAGTTATAATTTAAATAAATAGAAGTTCATTTTCATTTGACATGAATCAATATCATCACAACCCAAATTTGTCAACTTATGCTACCAAATATATAAATATCACCTGGTTTAGGTTGTTCCATCTATTGCCAAAGTTACTGTGAAGTGTCGTGCATTTTCTTGTCCTTATTTTTGTCGCTAGTGAACCATGGATGGCCATTGGGTATTTGGTTCTTTTTTTTTTCTTTTTTCCTTAACATTTGGGTAATGTACTAATGTGATATCTATCCTATTATTGACATGGTAAACTTTCATTTATCCCTAATGCTAGTACATCAATTAGGAAAAAGTCTCATGGAGCATTTGAGTTAGCATTGTTGAGGTAAAAATAAAAAAAAGCTTATTTTTTGAAGTGTGAAAGTTAAAGGATTTAATTTTTTATTTTAAAAGTTCAAGGAGTATTTTATATTTTAAACTGAAATGTACTGACATAGCATATAATGTCATTTAAGTTTAATGATTCAATAAATCGTGTACATTTAAAATATTAAAATAAAATATAATTGGCTTATGCCAATAATAAAATTTAAATTTATATTCATAGAAATTTAATGATAAATATAAAATTATACAGATCCACTTATAAGTTTTTAATCATATAGACTGAATTAAAAGTTGAATAAAATCTTGAAAATTAATAGAAACTTAACCTGAAAATTTTCATTTTTTAAAATTTTGGAGATATGTGCAAGTGCAACAAAATGACGAATATAGTCTGTGTGCCTCGAAGTTCCTGTGATTGAAGTAGGAGAGGTTTGTTTTCTTTGTGGAATTTGACCTCGGTTGGAGCAATGTTACAAACATGCTAACGATTAGTCTAAAGGAAATTCATGATATTATTTTAAATAATTAATTTTTAAACAGAACATTTTTTAATTTAATAATTAAAAATTCACTCTTATTTCAATTTGATCTTCTAAAAATAAAATATCTCAATTTAATTTTTTAAACACATTTTAATTAAAATAATTTTAAATAGCTTCTTTGATATGTACTTGGTAAGTAAGGGTTTCAATATGCTTCAGTCGAATTTGTTAATAATTAAGGTTAAATATCTCCTCCTCGTAATATATATATATATATATTGAAAAATAATCAAGCCTCTTGATGTCAAAATTTCTGGAGATATGCAGCTAAATAATCAATGTTGTCACGTTCCTCGAAGTTATTATTGTAAAAATAGGAGAGGTTTTTGTTCAGACGAATTTTTTTTCCTCTGATTAAACATACTAAGCGCAAAGGGAATGCATGTCCAAGCAAGCAATGCAAGCCAAAACTGATTATAGCTGTTTTGCCTCTGTTCCTTCCTTTTTGGTATTGCATTTTTTTTGCAGAATAAAAATCGTGTAGTTGTTTGCTGTGTGGTTTGGTATCTGAGGTAGTAACTGTAGACATAAAAATGGAAAAAAGTATATTTAAAGATTCAAATTTTGTAAACTTTATAATAAAACATTTAAAAAATTAAAATTACTTCCAAAAACTAAAATTACTATCATTTGTTATTAAATTTAAGAAAGTTATTATGAAGATTTAGGAAAGTTAATCCTTCTTAAAATCTAACATTAACTTTTTAAAATTCTAATAGTAAGTCTTTTAAAATTTAGTAGTAATTTTCGTCATTAGAATAATTTTAATTTTTAAAATTTTCTATTGTAAATTTTGTAAAACTTAGGCCTTCGAGTATAATTTTTTTAATAAAAATTATACAAATAATAAAAGATAGAATTATGATGAGACGTATTAGTCTTCTTCACGTGATCCTTAAAAAAAATTGACTTTTAATAAGTCTTTGTTGTATTTTATGGATTTATCCTCTCACCCATTTGACAACAAATTACCTGACATTTTATATTTTTCGTAAGTAACTACGCAACATCTTGATCTGATATTAAGTATACTTAAGTGCACACTGATTTATTAATTTCAACATGGAGGGACCAACTTGTGGAATTAGCACTCACTGCATACACAATTTCATGACTATGACCTGCCGGCGTATTACTTTCAAATAACTCTTGTCATCATATTAATTTATTTATCCAAAATTTTAACACCACTTTCTTACTCCCAAAAGTAAACTTTAACACCACTTATTCAAATAAGTTGAAAAAGTTAAATTAAAAAAAATCTGACATGGTATCTCAATGATAAATTAGAATTTTTTTTGGCATTTTTAAATATATTTTTTAACAAAAAGCACTTATTTGCCACTTAGGATAATTTATTGCATGTAATTGTTTTTTCCTTATTTAGAGTTTTATACAAAAAAATTTAACAAAAGGATTTTGTTACACAAAACTAAAAGATGGGTCAACTTTTAAAGTTAAGATAAATAAATTGTACAACCTTTTAACTTGAGAAAAGTTTTTTTATATTTTGGCCTTAAAGTATCATTAAATAATTTTTTAAAAAATCATATTTAGTCTTTTATATTTTGGCCTTAAAGTATCATAGGCATTGAACTTTTTTGCAGAATAAGAATTGTATAGTTTTTGTTACGTGATTTGGTTTCTGAAGTGATAACAATTAATGTAGACATAAAAATTATACAAATAATAAAGAATAGAATTATGAAGAGACCTAATAGTCATCTTTATGCCGGCCTAGTTAAAAAAAAAATTGATTTTTAATAAGCCTTTGTTAAAACAGGTTTTATTTGGAATTAAATTAAATAATATATGCATGACGCGTTTTCTTCGAAACTAAAAACAGGCTGCATCCATTGTCCTTTGCCATACCATTAATTATATTTTTCGACAACAACTTACCAAACTAATATTTTAATTTTTTGGTAAGTAACTACTCAACATTTTGATCTGATATTAAATATATTTAAGTGCACACTGATTTATTAATTTCAACTTGGAGGGACCATCTTGTGAAATTAGCACCCTCATGTATTCACATTTCCTTGACTATAACCAGTCGTCGAGTTACTTTTAAATAATTCTTAATTTTGTCATCATATTAATAGACCACATAATTTTCTACTTGGCTGCATTCACATGTCCATGGTTATGAGTAGTTGATGTGTTAGTTACTGTTTGATATATAATTCTTTTGTCATTTTTATAATATATACTTCTTTTCAAATATTTTTAATGAAAATAATTTTAAAAACCTTCTTTCATCAGTTGAATTTGTTAATAATCAAGGTTAAATATCTCTTCTCGTGATATTTATTTTTTCTAAAAGAAAATTCACTCAATTCTCTTTATGTTAAAATTTCTGGAGATATGCTACTAAATAATCAAATGTTGTCCCGTGTGTTCCTCGAAGTCCCTATGATAAAAATAGAAGAGGGTTGAGTAATATGCGAACAATTAAGCTATCATTATAAATTTATAACTCTTTCGTGGATCGTGGCTAAATGGAAACAGTATTATTATCCTATGCACTAATGGTTGGGACAGTGTCATGTTTCGTTCTAAGTTAAAATGCGAATAATTTTTTTAGTATTTAAGAATTATGTAATTTACATTTTTTATTTTAAAATTTGATTATAAACTTCTTAAATTTTTAATTTTGTATAATATAACTCTTTTATTAATATATTCATTCAAAATTTTAACACACCACTTCCTTGCCCCCCCGCCGGAAAAAAAAAAAAAGAAATTGACACGGCTTATTCATATAAATTAAAAGAGGTCAAATTAAAAAAAATTAACATAGTATTTCAGTGATAAATAAGAACTTTTTTGGTCATTTCTTTTCTTTTTCCCTAACAAAAAAGCGCATATTTGCTGCTTAAGATAACTTATTGCATTTTTTCCCCTCACTTTGGGTTTTAAACAAAAATATTAATAGGAATAAATTGCACAACCTCCTAAGTTGAGAAATTTTTTTTTGCATTTTGACCTTAAAGTATCACAGTCATTCTTTTACTAAAATAATTTTAAAAATTTTATTTAATTAACACTTAATTATAAACTCTTAAAATAAATTAACCTAAAATATATTTGGAAATTTTAAACTAAAATAAAAATATTAAATTTCAGATAATTTGTTTAGAAAATATTTTTTATATGTTTAACAATCAATTAGGTCAAACAGTACCGTTATATTTAAGATTATGTAATTACAAAGAAAAAAAAAAGTTACGTCAATGAATAGAAATCCGGAGGATTATGTGGCCGTATGTTATAAGATGCAGTTATGCGAACAAGTTTGGTTTATTAGTCAGAAAAAAAAAGGTTTTTTTTTTTCCAATCTATAAAATTTTCCTTTATAATTCCCAAATAATGACATATTATTCGGAAAACTATACTTGCTAATTAATTAATTAAGACAACCTCTTGGTTGGATATATATATATAGGTCCTAGTCAAACTTATGCATGTAAATCTTGCATTTAATATCTTTTTTTTTTTGTCTCATAAGATTTTCTCTTAGATAAGAGGAGATTTCAATTTGGATTCTTTGTACTTTTTCTTCGATGCTGCTTGACTAACACCTGATTTAGATGATTCAGATTTCTTCTAATTTTAATTATCATTTTTTAATTTGCACTTAAGAGATCATTTTTATTCTGCATTTTGCTTCCGTTGAAATTGAAAAAATTTTAAAAAACAAAAAAAATTAACTGTCGAAATCTTATTTGAATAGTCCAAATCAAATTCTATTTGCAACACTAAAGAAAAGGTGCAAAAAATTCAGACTGGAGGAGATCCTGCTACTTCATGAATTCATTAATTATAAAATAAATAAATACAAAATCATTTGACATGAATTAATATCTTCATAACCCAAATTTGTCAACTTATCCTACCCAATATATATATATATATATATATATAAGGATTAAGGATCATTCTTCCATTTAATACCAAAGTTACTATCAATTCTTGTGAGTTTCCTCTTCCTTAATGTCTAAATTCTTTAAATATTCGCAAATTTAATATGTTTGAGTCTCAATTTAAGAACAAAAATATGCTTAAGTTTTGCGCGCTTTTGAATTAATTTGAATTTGTCAATACAATAATGAAGGTTTCTTGTTAATAAATCAAAACACCAGTCCAATAAAAGGACAATGTACCAACAACCATTTGTTGAACAAACGAGAGATGTTGAAGTTCAACAAGCAATAACGTGTAGTAGCAAGTTTTTTTTTATTTAACTTTTTGGGTTTAAGGATAAATATGAAAGATAAAAATTGTAAATTATACTTTAAAAATTATAGCTATATTGCACAATTAAAATTTTTAAAGTATATTCAAAGTTATAATTTTATCTTTCATATTTATTCTTAAATCCAAAAAATAAAATAAAAAAGCAAAAACTCAAAGTTCAACCCAATCAAAGACAGCTAAGTGATCCCCCCCCCCCCCAACTATACTTGCTAATTAATGAGTTAGGATAATTTTTCTAAAATATATTAGAATTTGGATTTCATATGTTAATTATTATGAAAAAAATTTATGTATAATTTTTTATATTTTTATTATCAAGTTTTTAATTAAAATATTATAAATGTATAGTCATTCACTAACACCATGACAAATATATGCTTTTTTCAAATAATTATATGATTTTTTAATTAAATTATACACTTGTCATGATATTATTAGAGAATCTTTCATATTCATTCTTAAATCCAAAAAATAAAATAAAATAAAAAAGCAAAAACTCAAAGTTCAACCCAATCTAAATCATTTGACATGAATTAATATCTTCATAACCCAAATTTGTCAACTTATCCTACCCAATATATATATATATATATATAAGGATCATTCTTCCATTTAATACCAAAGTTACTATCAATTCTTGTGAGTTTCCTCTTCCTCAATGTCTAAATTCTTTAAATATTCACAAATTTAATTTGTTTGAGTTTGGATTTGAGAATAAAAATATGCTTCAGTTTTTATTTATTTTGGGCGCTTTTGAATTAACGGGAGGAAGTTGTTTGATATGTGATTTGGTGTATACGGTTGTAACCATCAATGTAGACATAAAATATTATACAAATAGTAAAAGATAGAACTACGATAAGAACTATTAGTCCTTTTTATGCTAGTCTAGAAAAAGACAAAATTAACTTTTAATAAGTCTTTGTTATATTTTATGGGTCTATCCTCTCACGCGTTTTCTTTAGAATTAAAAACATGTTGCATCTATTGTCCTTTGCTAGACCATTAATTAAAATTTTTTCGACAACAAATTACCTAACAAACATTTTATATTTTTCATCAGTAACTACTCAACATTTTGATCTGATATTAAGTGTACTTAAGTGCACATTGATTTATTAATGTCAACTTGGAGGGACCAACTAGTGGAATTAGCACTCACTGCATTCACGTTTCCATGACTACGACTAGCCGGCGTATTACTTCTAAATAATTCTTGTCATCATATTAATTTATTTATTCAAAATTTTAACACCATCTTCTTACCCCCAAAAACAAAAATTTAACACCACTTATTCAAATAAGTTGAAAGAAGTTAAATTAAAAAATAAAAAAGAAAAAATTCGACATAGGGTTTCAATGATAATTAATAACATTTTTTGGCCATTTATATAATATTTGCTGCATAGGATAACTTTTGGAAACATTCTTATTTTTAACTCTTATCACTTGCTATGTATATGTCAAGCCAAAGTGGCACATAGCTTTGATGTCAAATTTTAACATGAAGTTAAGATTTTATTTTTAATATAATAATAAAAGTGGCTAAACAATTTTAAGTTTGAAAGCAATTTATTTTGTATAAAAAATTAATTTTATTGATAAAAATAAATAATAAAAAAATTTGTAATATATATGAATGTCAATAAAATCATATAATATTTGTTTAAAAGATATCAAATATAATTTGAAAATAAAGTCAGATTATATAACTTTTATTAGGTGTAACTTTTTCAAAGTGAAGACCACTAACATGTCTAATAAAGTTTGAACATGTGTGATTTGGAGTTACTTTAACTTTTGAGAAACACTAGGTAGCAAAACCTCTATTGGGTGGACTTGTTGACCATAAAAGTCTTTATTTATTTATTTATTGTGGCTTAAACTAATTTATTTTTTATTTAAAACACCAACTTGTGTTTGCTCTTTCTTTCTTTCACATTAATCATAGCCCATTTCATCCCCTCACGTGTTAAAACAATAGGCTTAGTCTTCGGGGGAAGTTGAAGGTGCAAGCAATAAATTGCACTCACATGGATGCAAGCAAAGGTTTAATACTCATATCAGCAATAGCAGTTTATAAAGCTATAAGATTCATTTCATCTTCACTCCTTACTTTCCATACTGTTGCTGTTGATAGGTAACTTCTTCCCAGTTTCTAAATAATATTCTCTTTAGTTCATTTCCTTCCATTTCTTGTTACTAAATATATTGTTTGCTTGTTTGATTTGTTGCTAATCCCATATTTATTAATGATTTGTTTCTAGTTGTAACGATGACGTTGTTTCAATTCCAATGGTTTCTTCTTCTTCTAACATTTCTGCTGCTCCTCCTGCTACAAAGTATGATGTCTTCCTTAGCTTCAGAGGGGAAGAAACTCGTGACAATTTCACAAGTCATCTTTATGAAGCACTGTGCATGGCAAATATTAAGACTTATATAGATCACAAACTCCAAAAAGGACAACAAATCTCACCAGTTCTTCAGAAAACAATAGAGGAATCAAATATATATTTGATTATTTTCTCAAAAGATTATGCTTCCTCAACGTGGTGTATGGATGAGCTCAATAAGATATTGGAATGCAAGGATAAATATGGAAGGGTTGTTATACCTATCTTTTACTATGTAGATCCATCAACTGTACGCAAACAAAGTGGGAGTTATGGAGATGCGTTTGCTAAACTTAAGCAGAGATTTAAAGACAACCCGGATAAAGTGCAAAAGTGGAGAAATGCTTTGAGCCAATCAACAAGTCTCTGTGGATGGGATTCAAAGAATATTCGGTAGCTTCTAATCATTCTTTTAGTACATTTCATAAACATTTCTTTGGGTATTTGCTTTTGGCCATTCATTTTAATTTTATGATTCTACCAAATTGTCCTGGTTGTTTTTATTTTTTCTTTGTTTGTCTACTAAATATATTTTTTCTTTTAATCTACTTTTGTGCTAGGCCTGAATCCAAACTTATTAAAGAGATTGTCAAAGATATTTTGAACAAATTGAATCATATGTCATCATGTCATTTTGAAGGACTAGTTGGCATTGATCATCATATTGAGAAAATTAAAAAATTGCTCTTTGAGGTTCGTATAGTGGGAATATGGGGCATGGGTGGTATAGGTAAGACCACACTTGCTAAAGTTGTATTTCACGAATTGAAAGCACAATTTGAATCTTGCTCCTTTGTTGAAAATGTAAGGGAAAAACTAGCAAGAATTGGATTGGACAAATTACAGGAAGAATACCTTAGAGAATTATTAAAAGATGAAGACATTAATATCTACAAGATGAAATCCACTTCTGTGAAAAGTAGGCTTCAACACAAAAAGATTCTTCTTGTGCTTGATGATGTGGACGACATAATAAGAGCTGAAGATTTAACCAAGGTGTGTGATTGGTTTGGGGAAGGAAGTAGAATTATTATCACATCAAGAGACATGCAAGTGCTTAAGAATGCTTTTGCATTCAAAACATATCATGTTAAGGGATTGGATTTCCCTCATGCCCTTCGTCTTTTCAATTTGAAAGCGTTTAAGCAAAATGAGCCATTTGAAAACTATATGAAGTTATCAGAATGGATAGTGGCTTATTGTCAAGGTAACCCATTAGCCCTTGTAACATTGGGTTGCTTTCTTTATGATAGAAGAAAGGAAGAGTGGGAAAGTGCTTTGGAAAAACTAGAAGAAGCTCCGCTAAAGTACATTTTTAATGTGCTAAAATTGAGTTTTGATGGACTTGATGACACACAAAAGAATATATTTCTTGACTTGGCATATTTCTCTAGGGAAACAAGTAATCTTTCTTGGGACTTTATAAGAGACTTATATGGCTCTTCTGCATATATTGAGATATGTGTTCTCAAAGACAAGTCCCTTATTTCAATTGAATTTGGTGTTATTAAGATGCATGATCTTGTAAGGAAAATGGGCCATGAAATTGCTACCCAACAATTAATCTTTGACCCAGGAAAACCCATTCGACTATGGAGGCACGAGGATATTTATCATTTTTTCATCAATAACAAGGTAATAATTTATTAATCTATTATTTTTTTTAATCTTATTTCCTTTATTTTCTTAAATTTTGAATTTCCCTAGAGATATATATTTGCGTAAATTAAGTTTTTAGTTGTTAAAATCTTTGGTAAGTTTTAATATTTATCTTGAAGTGCTTCAATTTTGACTTTATGTTTAGATTTTTTTTTCAAATTTGACTTCTCTTTAAAATAAAAAACTTTCTTGATTTAAATGATTAAAATTGTTCGGAATAGAGCCTATGCGTTAGGATGTACTTTATTTGTCTTCTTAAACTTTGAAATTCAGATCTGAACCAGTGCGATATGTATTCTAAAATACAATTTAAGTCCATAAAGGATTGTCAGTAAGTTATAAAATTACCTAGAAGGCTTTTTTTTTTTCTTAATTGTGGTCTTGATATATAATTAACGATACCTTGTCTCTTAAAACATTGAAGTAGAGCCTATAGATTGAGAAAGATTTTTAAATTTTGAGTAAATTATATTAGATTTCTTTTCAATATTATTGAAATTATACAAACCTTCCCTTTATTTCTTTGAAACATATATATATATATATATAATTTTTCTAAAACAAAAAGTTACTATACACCTTAATCTAATTTTTAATTTTTGGAGCAAAATACTCTTCATTTAAAGTTTTTTTAGTTTTTAAAAAATATATATTTAGGTTAATGGAAGGTATTTTAGTAAAAAGAAAAATTAATTGGACTAAAGCGTAGGGTAATTTTTTATTTCAAAAAAGGTTTGTGTAATTTTAACATAATTTAAAAAAAAATTGTGTAACTTTTAAATTTATTGACTCGAAATGCAGTATCAAATTCTATCTATAAATATATTAATATACTTCAAAAAGAACTTACTGTCACAGTTGTTCACTAAGCAATACAAATTATATGAATTTTGAAAATAAGAAAACTATTAGAAAGCTTGAATATTAAATTATTGATAAACGCGTAACTAACAAAGTTAATATATTTATTTAGAATGTGTAGGTGTTTTAAATGATTAAAATTTATTGGCAAAATACGTACATATAAATAAAGAAATAAAAATATGTGTCTATAAATTCTAACAAAAAATCATTTATTATTGAGAAAAAATGAACTAAAAGAATGTTTAAATAAAATGCACAATACTATTACTCATTTAGATTTAATTATTTTATGATATTTTTAAGTCATCTTTTACATAATACTAATAATAATAATTTCTCCCTTGATTTGTTCACTAGGAGACTCAGACAATTCGGTACATATCTTTGGACATAAGTAAGACAGAAAAGATTACATTGATAGCTAGTGCCTTCCAGAAGATGTATGATTTGAAATTCCTTAAATTTTACAAGTCTGAAGTCAGAAAACCTTCAAAAGTGTATATTTCTGAAGGTCTTGATAATCTTCCTAAAACATTGAGATTTTTATTTTGGGAAGAATATCCTCTACCATCTGTGCCATTAAACTTCTGTGCGGAGAATCTTATAAAGCTTCGAATGCGTAATAGTCATCTTCGGCAACTTTGGGATGGAGATCAGGTACATATTGTTTTTCCTTAGATCTAAGAATTCTTCTTTGTGACTTTAAGCACCTCATTAGACTTTTTGATATCTCAAGCACTAAATATTGAACAAATAATTCATATTGCACAAGTTTGCTTTAATATCTGTACATGATGGTTAAATAGTTGCAGTAGCCTATAAGAAGTAGAGATTTTCATCACCTACAACCAACCAGGTTTTCTAGACTTTAAATTGTGGCTTGAATCTTGTTCATCTTCCAAATGCCATTAACTCATGTCCATTACAATCTCTCATTTTTCTTTGCCATGAGAGAAGTTCATAATTAAATTGTTTAGTTATCTAATTTATATATACTGCTTCTCATTACAGTGTTTTCCAAATTTACGGAAAATTGATCTATCTGACTCAAAAGATCTCATTGAAATCCCAGATCTCTCTCATGCCCCAAATATTATGAGGTTATATCTTGATGGATGTGTAAATTTGGCTCAAATTCATTCTTCAAATGTCCTAGGCAAGCTTAACGATTTATGGATACAAGATTGCCAAGAGCTAAGGCGTGTAAACATTGGTGGCAATATTAAAGGGAGAAGTTTAGGGTTAGTGGTTGTCTATAATATTTTGGATCTTCACAACTTTTCATTCAATAAAGTGACTAAGAAATTCTTCATATCTAATTGCAACATTGTCACTGGTTTTCGGCTTAAAGTTGTGTCAGTATCATTCTCAGAGATATCAGAGTGCATTGACAATAGTGAGAGTGCAAAGTTAAAATTGTTGATACAAAGTTTGGCATCTTTACTTCCATTTGTTAGAAGACTTCGTTCGTTAGATGTTCCAATTGAGTCTGGGAATTTCAAGAAACATTTTGACTATGTTTCCCTTTATGAAGAGCTCACCATTAATGAGGAATGGAAAGTTGATGTCAATGAACTAAAAGTAAATGAGAAACAACCAAGTGGTGCCATTGGGTCATTGATAAGCGGATGGGCAACTAGAGAAGAGGTTACTGATTATGAAGAAGGGAGGCCGTTGGAGGTTGAAGAGGAGTTAATGAGAGAAATGGAATTTTGTAGCAACAGTTGTAGTAGATTAACAAGAGTTCCCAACAACATCACCCGCTGGTCATTATTGAGAAAACTATCATTACAGAAGAGTGATATTATTGGGAGTGTAGCTTGGAGCATTCCTAACCTTTCAATTTTGAAATCACTTGTAGAATCTGACTGCACAAGGCTTCAACCTCTCATAGATGTTACACTCTCATTGGATATTCCAGCAACAACAAGATCTGGCCCTTCTTTTAGTATCAATTATTCGCGAAAATTGGCTAGAAGTTTCAATAATTATTTTGACTTTTTCTTCCATCACGAGTCCATTTCATTATTTAGCCAGCCAATAAAAGAAACCTACATTTCATTTTATTTTTCGGATACTAGAAGAAGAATTAGGTCATGATGACTTTTGATGTTGTCTTGGATGAATTGGCTTCCGCATGATAGTGTGGCCAATAATGGTATGTTATAAAAAACTATTCTGCCACCGAGTTTGGTTTATTTGTCCCGAAAAATAGGTTTTCTTCCTATTTATAAATTACCTTTCGTAAAATTTTCTTTCGTAATTCTACTGAAATAATAATATATACTCGATAAACTATACTTGCTAATTAACACCTTGTTTCAATCCGACTTATACATAGATACATGTTTTTTTATTTATAATAAACACATTAGTTATAATTTAAATAAATAGAAGTTCATTTTCATTTGACATGAATCAATATCATCACAACAAATTTATCAACTTATGCTACCAAATATATAAATAGCACCTGGTTTAGGTTGTTCCATCTATTGCCAAAGTTACTGTGAAGTGTCGTGCATTTTCTGGGCTTTAGTTTTGTTACTAGTGAACCATGGATAGCTATTGGGTATTTGGTTTTTTTCTTTTTTCTTTTTTCCTTGAGATTTGGGTTATGTACTAATGTGATATCTATCCTATTATTGACATGGTAAACTTTCATTTATCCTCAATGCTAGTACATCAATTAGGAAAAAGTCTCATAAAAAAACATAAAGAAAAGCTTATTTTTTGAAGTGTGGAAGTTAAAGGATTTAATTTTTTATTTTAAAAGTTCAAGGAGCTTTTAATGTTTACTACAAAAAAAAATTGTGAATTTGCAATGGAATTTAATGACGGAATTTATTTCCGTTGCAAATCAATCACAAATCCGTGGTTAATTCCATCACTAAAATTAGTAATGAAATATTCCGTCATAAATGTTTCTGTTGCTAATCCGTTACTAATCAAGTTAGCGACAAAATTTAATGATGAAATTTTCCGTCACTAATAAGAAAGATAAGTAAATTCAAATTTGTAATAGAATTTTACAACGGAAAATTCGGCACTAAATTTGCGACGGAATTAGTGACAACATTTTTCATTGCAAAAATTTTCTATCACTAATCTGTCACAAATAATTTAATTCTTATATATGATTTATATGATATAATGTGAATTTTTTTAATGATTATATGATGTAATGACTTAAATATATATATATATATAATTATTGCAAATGATTTAAATATTATATATATTATAATTTAATAATTTCAATATCAAAATAGTAAAATACGATAAATAAATATACTTAATTATTTTATGGTCGATAAAAGGCCTCCATTTATGTTCAAAATGTATAAAATTTATAATTTATTTATTTTAAACCATTATTAATATAAATATAGAATATATTTAATTAATTAAAAATAGTAAAAACCTTCTCAAATTTAAAATTATAATTTAATTAAACAAATGCCTATAAGGAATGATTTCACTAAAAATAAATAAAAGTGAAATAAAAAGTTAACTAAAAAATACAAAAGATAAATGAGATAAAAAAAATATGAAATTAAGTTTCTTTTCCAAGATTTTACAAATGTAAAAAATGACACCATGCATCCATTATATTTCAATGATGCCTCTTGTCTCTCACTTTTTTGCTCTCCCAATTGGTTTTCCCTCTTTATCATATTGTAAATGCTAAGTTAAATTATGATAACTTCCTAATTTTGGTATTGTATGGCATATTTTATGATTGATTAGGGAGTCATTTAGTTCTTTCTTTATAGATTTTTATCTGATCAAAGTAAATAAATAAAATATATCATTTGTAATAATTTTTAATTGCTTTATGTCTCATTTTATTTTGATTTTATTCTCAGGAGAGGGATAAAGTCCTACTAAAAAGGACTAAAGAAAAGGAGGAGGCTAAAAAATCAAGAACAAGCTATCTAAGTTTTCTTGCTATAGCGAGGATACTAATTTGCTATAGTGAGTTTATGGTTCATACAAAATCTGGGGAACTTCTAGTAATAGCGAATGCTGTGATGAGAACACTTGGAATTTGGAACTGATAAGCTCTCGCTATAGCGAGAGGTGCTCTTCGTTATAGTGAAACCCATGTATTAAAATGCATAGCTTCGACTTTTGGGTTAAAAACTCAATGAGCAACTAAGGATTTATCATTTTGAGCCCAGGGGGAGAACTTTTGAGGAGAAAACACACCAAGGAGCTCGGGTTTGGAAACAAGGAGCTTAGATTGAAGATTGAAGGCCAAATCAACGCAATTTCACTAAGTTTTTTTATATTCTCTATTTCTTCTTCCATGAACTCTTGTTTCTTCGAATCTCTTATTTAGTTTGCAATGTTTAGAGCCATGTGTGGCTAGATTTAATAGATCCTAGGTTTACTTGAACCTATTGCCATATAATAGAGATTTTGTTTAGTTGAATTGGTTTGATTATTGATTTGAGTACTTAATCTGGTTATTCTTGTTTATTTAAGAGTTTAGCTACCTCTTTCATGGATTTGGGTGTTTGAGATTAGCTATTGAGAAAGGGTAATCTTAATGGATCAATTGATTGAGCAACTTAGGATTAGGTTGTCGTAATTTTATTCCTAGGTATAGAAATATATCTAAGAACCCTAAGTAGGTAAAAAGGATTGAACATAATTAACTTGATTAATTGTGGGAGAAATTTGCAATTAAATAGGATAGAAGTCCAAGTGGTTCGAAAGACACTTAGACTCACTTAATTTCTTTAATCCTCAAATCTTAATTAAACTAATTAACTGAGAAACTTAATTTTTGGCAATACAGGGATAGGAACCTAGGATGCTTTGAAGTGCATATTCTCATTAGAATAATCTAGAACACTCAATTATTATTTTCAATTCAATTTTCTTTTAGTATACTAGTATTTTGATATTTGTCTTAACTTAAATGAAAGTCAAATTTCTTAGGCTTAATTGTATCTAAACTAATTTCGTGTGGGACGACTTTGATTCACTATACTACGTAATCGATTCGTACACTTACGGAATCTATTGTAAAATTAGTGTTTATCAAGTTTTATGGCTTCATTACCAAGGAATTAAGTTAGATTGCTTTGAATTTTTAATAGTTTTAGTACAAGATTTTTGTTAGTTTAGTTAAAACCTTTTTGTTATTGGGACTTAATTTCTAGACATATTGTTTGGCAAGAACTATAGTTTATGACCCAGGGCAAAATCTAAAATGAGAACTAAGTTAAAGACTAGAAGTATCTAAGAGATTATTGTTGAGAGTTCACCTATAGAACTCACATTCACTAAAAAAGAAGAGCTAGAACAAATTAAGACTTAAGATAAAACTCTAGTTGAACCATAGGGGCAGCTTATATTAAAAAAGAAAATCCAGTTCTAGGAGAAGGACAAAGAAGAGTTCTAACCATGGCAGAAGAAGAGTATGATAGATTAAAAGTTAATGATTTCCTCAATCGCAACAACTGAGGGTATTAGTCAGGTATCAAAGTCCCATAATTTCAAGCCAATAGTTTTGAGATCAAATAAACTATGTTACAAATGTTGCAAATGAACAGATAGTTTAGTGGTACCTACCATAAGGACACGAATAAACATATCCTATCCTTCTTGGAGGTGTATGATTCGTTTAAGCAAAATGATGTGCCAAAGGATGTGATTCGATTATGACTTTTCCTTTATTCTTTGCAAGGAAAAGCCAAAGAGTGGTTGAATAACTTACCAGAAGGTACAGTAGAGACATGGAAGGATCTTGAAGAAAGATTCTGAGCACAATTTTTCCTTCATAACAAGATGGTTGATGCTAAAGCAACAATTAGTAATTTCAGACAACAGTTGGGTGAGAATTTATATGAAGAATAGGAGAGGTTTAAACAGTTGGTTAATAATGTCCTAGTCATAATTAGGATAAATGAGTCTTAGTTCAAACCTTTTGTTCACAGTTAACTCAAAAGTACAAAACACTGATGAATTCTGTGACAAATAGAGGCTTTGGAAGGCAACCAATGAATAATGTGATAAAATCTCTAGATGATTTGATAGCAGAGCATGCACAATGTTCAAGTGAGCGGCGACCAATAAAAATGGTTGAAAGGAGTTCAAATGATGCCACTTCTCAAATAGTGGCAATGCTTGCATCCATGAATAAGCGTTTTAATAAGTTAGAAATTCAAGTTTAGAAAAATAATAGCTAACAGGAGTTAATGCAATTCACATACCAACTAATTCTTGTGACTACTATGGGGAAACACATCCTTTTGAATTTCCCTTGAGTCTTGTAGCCATTAAATATTTGTTAAGAAAAAAGAGTCAAAACCTAGGCTAATTAGGTAGGTCCTTCTTTTGCAAGAATTTGATGTGCATATAGTGGATAAGAAAAAGAGTGAGAATCAAGTTGCTGATCATCTGTCTAGGTTAATTATAGAGTCTAATGGTGGGGATAAGGCTATAATTGATTAATGTTTTCCTGATGAGCAATTATTCCTTGTTACAAGTTTGGCTGAAATTCTATGGTATGCTAATATCATGAATTATCTTGTGTGCAATATCTTACCACCTGGCTTAAGTCATTACCAAAAGAGAACATTTTTGCATGATGTTATTTATTATTTGTGGGATGAACCTTTTCTTTTTAAAAGATGTGTTGACTCTGATTAGAAAATGTGTACCTAAAGTTGAACAAGAAGCCATTGTGCATGTTTGTCGTTCATCTGCCTATGGGGTTCATTTTGGGGGTTAAAAGACTGCACATCTAGTGTTAGAATCTAGTTTTTATTGGCCCACATTATTTAAAGATGCTTTAAATTTTATTGTTAAGTGTGATAGATGCTAAAGAATAGGGAATATTTAAAGGTTGCATGAGAAGCCACAGTCTGGGATTTTAAAGGTCAAACTCTTTGATGTCTGGGGCATGGATTTTATGGGCCCATTTCCTTCATCTAGGGTTCACCATTACATCCTTGTGGCTATGGAGTATGCAAGTAGATGGGTTGAAGCAATGGTTTGCATAGCCAACGATTCTAACACAGTGATCAAATTCCTCAAGAAATATATCTTTACTAGGTTTGGTGCCTCGAGCAATTATCACTGATAAAGGCACTCACTTCCATAATAAGCAACTGAAGAATCCATTGACTAAGTATAGGGTACATCATCGGATGTCTCTTGCCTACCACTCTTAGACCAATGGCTTATGTGAGCTCACTAATAGAGAAATCAAAAGAATATTGAAAAAACTATTAATTACTTTAGAAAGGATTGGTCTAAGAAGTTAGATGTTGCATTGTGGGCACACCGAACTGCTTATAGAACACCCATAGAGAAGTCACCCTACAAGCTTGTTTATGGGAAGACATGTCATTTATTTTTAGAACTTGAGTATAAAGCTTGTTGGGCCAGTAAAAAGCTCAATCTTGATGAATAAATTGGCTAATACTCAAAGAATGCTTCAATTGGACGAATTAGAAGAATTTCAATTAGAAGCATATGAAAGTTCAAGAATTTATAACAAAAGAAGTAAAAAATGGCATGATTGACACATTCTTCATCGACATTTTGTACCGGGACAACAAGTGCTACTATTCAATGCAAGACCCAAGTTATTTCCCTAGAAGCTTAAATCAAGATGGTCAGGGCCTTACACTGTAATTGATGTTGCATTCTATAGAGCTATAGAGATTAAAGATGAAAAATCTGGTGATTAGTTCAAAGTTAATGGGCAAAGACTCAAACAATACTTTAAGAGAGAATGGAACTGGTAAAAGATGGTTCATAGCTTCACATAACTTCCTCGAGTATTTAGGATAGTCTAGCTGAAAACTATAAATTTAGTGCTCTTGGGAGGCAACCTAAATTCTTTTCCTCTGGAATTTTGTTTTTGGTTTCAATTTTATTGGTAGGATTTTGAATTTTAATCCTTAATTTGATTTTGTAGGGTTGGAGTGTACTAAAAGGTCGAACATCTCGAACAATTCCTTTTTGGAGGAAGCTTTACAATGAAGCAACTAATTGACACAGGGAGTTCTTATTAACTCAGTTAATGTGTTCCTTTCATTTCAATTAATTAGTTTTTTTTTAATTGAAAGGAAGTATGTCAAGGGATTTAACAGAGTGAGATAGAATTTTTTTCTTAAATTTTTCTAAGTTTTTTCATTTTGAATTTTTGCTATTGAGAAGGCTTGTTTTTGCTATTACATGAGTCACTTATTCCAAGTTTTGGTATAAAATACAGGGAATTCCTCACTATGGCTTATGCAGTGGTAAGATAATTCATGTTTTAATTTTTTCAAATGTCCTTGTAATAGCGAGGATGACTTTTCACCATAGCAAGGCTTCCATCTTTCCAATCTAATACAAAGTCAAGAAGGTTCCTCACCATAGCCTATGTTATTGTGAGAAATCTAGTCTTCAAATTGTATTCAAGTGTGTTTGCTATTGCATATTGGCTTTTTCGCAATGGTGAATTCCTTATGCCTCTAGACCTGTATAAATGCCAGAGAATTTCTCGCTATAGGTTAAGCTATGTGAGACTCTATGGTTGACCAAAACCACAAGTGTTCTCGCCATTGTGAGAGGACCACATCGCAATTGCAAGATAAGGTAGTTTCGTTTTATGGTGCATTTTCTAGAGATCTCCTCACGAGGGTCTTTGGTTATCTCAGGTTTTTATGTTAAAAAAACACAAAAACCACCAAATAAAACACAAACAAAACCTAAACCTAAACCTCCTCTCTCTGTTGCTACACTTCTCCCTCGCTATTGCATAGTTATTCCCCCTTCAGTGCCTCTTGCTTTCTTTGCCCTAATTCCTCCTTTTCACACCTTCATCTTCATCCCTTACTCTTCATGCAACACTAGGGACACTGTTTCTTCATCTTTTCTTTCTTTTTTTGCTTGAAATTTCTTGGTTTTAAGAGCTTAAGGTTGAGAAGTTAAAGGCCTTTGATTTAGTAAATGTAGGTGACTAGGTTAGTAATAACTGGTTTGGGTCTATTTTTCACTTCTTTCTGTGCAGGTGTCTCCTTTTGTTTAGATGTTTTGAGCTCACATTTGCATTTATGGGAATAGTGTTCTTCCCCACTATGGCAAGGATAAACTCACTATAGCGAGTTTGAGCAAAATTTTTAAAATTTACATTTTTGTTACCTTGCACCATTTAACTTGTTTTACTTCAATTCTTTTGCCTTGGATAAGTTGTTTACTCTCAGTTTATCCTTGTGATAATTCCTAACTATTCATATTATTGTACATATTTTCTCTCAATAAATATAAAGTTAGCCTCCACTTATAGGGTAAATAATACTTCTATAGAGAAAATAAACATACTTAGGATGAATAGCTCTATACTCAAGTCGTACATGGAAAATGATAATTTTTGCCTTAATTTTGAGTATATGGATAACTAATCATACTTTATTCTTCTTATAGGATGCATGTTTCAGAGAACATTTAGCAATCTCAGGTGAAAGAAGCTTCAAAGTGAGATTTTTGAAGTCTCGCTACGACCAAGTACTCCTCATGCCGCAGCTGAAAGGGAAGAATTCAAAGGTAAGCGAGCTGTGCAATTTGTGCGCGCGGCGGATCATGTTATTGCTGCGGCAAAAATTTAGCCAGAAGCAAATCATGCAGTGATGAGAGCATGATGAGCCACAATGCTAATCGAGTGAAGTCAAATCCATGACGTGTGTGTGTTGAGCTGTGGCATGAAGTCACACATAACCAAAACTCGCCATAGCGAAAATGATAGGCGCCAAGGCGAGGAACTTGTATACCACTCAGAAGCTATCTAGAATGTAGTCTCACTGCAGCTCGCCATAGTCAAGCCATGGTGCACATTCTCACATAATGCAATATGGCCGTGACACAAAATGCTGAGGCTTCATATAAGAGAAGGAGATGAGGAAGTCATCATTCTGGGTTGTATTTTCCTTATTCCAAGTGAGTGGAGGCTGGAGAGAGCTAAGAAGGCATCTTAGAGAAGAAGGAGGCTAAGGATTGAAGAGGGAAGCTAAAACAAGCTCCATTTCTGAGTTTCACTTTCCTTCCTTTTGTTCTTTTGATAATTTCTGATGTATTTGATTTACACTTCAAGTTTGCCTCTAGTTTTCATGATCATGTGTAACTAAACTCTCTAATCTAGGATTATTAGGAACTCTTGTATGGATTAACGATTATTCTTTACTTTAATTTTGCAATCAATGGTTAATATCTATTCATTCAACTCCATGCTTCATGCTCCCTAATTGATTGGCCAACATTTAGAGTGATTTGATACCTTGCTTGAACTTGGGAAAGGGAAAGAGAGGATAGATCAAGAGTTGAGTAGTGTGAGTACTTAAAATTTGCTAGAGAAGGTGGATGGTTTAGATAATGAGATAGGAATATACTCATTAGCCTCACATAGTCCAATTAGGTATTATACTAGCAATTTGATCTTGGTTGATTTTATAAGGAATTATGAAATTGATTGGATAACCCTATATGAGATTTGGAAAAATACTTATAGGAATAAATGAACCCTAGGCCAACATATATTATCATTAAGAGCAAAGATTCTAAATGCTGAGCAATTCGTTATAAAATGCAAGAGGAACTAATAATCCTAGATGCCACTAATTGCCTGGAACATCTAAATATTAACCTTGAGCTCTGTATAGCTTTTGATCCATAAACCATATCTTTTTCACACTAACAATTAAAAATTGATTTGCTTGATTTAAATTAGGGTGTGAATTTTAGTACTTGGCACTGTTTTGACAACAAATCCTCGAGGGAACAAATCTTTCTTATCATTATATTGCCTTCGTGATATGTATACTTGTGTGTATGCTTCAAAGAAAACAACAAGTTTTTGGCATCGTTGCCGGGGATTTGTGTGCCAAAATATTTTCTTGTCAATATTGATACTATGACACCTAGTTTGAATAAGCATTGTGCATATTTTTACTTTATCTATTTTTAATTTTTTTTTTCTGTTCTATCTTGCAGTGGCTACCTTCTGTGAGTACATAACCTCATATGCAAGAAATTGTAATTCTAGAAGTGGTTTTATTTCAAGTAGAATCTGAAGAAGCATCTAATCAAGCCCAAAGAGATGATAGTGAAACTTCTGACTCAACCACAAACATAGCACAAGGGGATGAAAATTAGGTCCACATAGTAAATGATTTTTCTACTTTGAATATGCAAGGATACCACTCAAGTATAAGAAGACTAACCATTCAAGTAAACAATTTTGAAATGAAGCAAGTGGTGCTGCAGATACTTCAAATGGCTGGACAATTTAGTGGCTCCCCTCTTGAAGATCTGAACACTCACCTTTCCAACTTCTTAGAGGTGTGTGATTCCTTTAAGCAGAATGGAGTGTCAGATGATGCAATTTGTCTGAGGCTCTTTCCACTCTCATTAAGAGACAAGGCTAAGGTATAGCTCAACTCATTGCCGGATGGGTCTATAGCTACTTGGGATGATCTAGTTATAAGATTTAGAGCCAGATTTTTTCCACCAGCTCGATCAGTAGAGTTGAGAAATGACATCACCTCCTTCATGCAACAAGATGATCAGCCATTATATAAAGCTTGGGAAAGATTCAAGGAATTGTTGAAAAAGTACCCTAATCATGGATTTCTTAAATGGGTGCAGGTGTAAACCTTCTATAATAAATTGTTACTTGAAACAAAAGCCATCCTTGACTCAGCCTCAAATAGGAGTATCACAAGAAACTTGAATGTTAATGAGGCATATAATTTGCTAGAGAATATGGCAGCTAACTCCCTCTAATGGTTTACATCCAGACCTCATAAGAAAAAGGTGGCTAGGATACATGAAATTAATGCTCTAACCACACTCTCGGCTCAGGTGGCTGCAATGAACAATAGATTTAACAATCTTAAAACATGCTTTAGTGCACCAATATGGGTTAATGCTAGTCAAGTTCCGGTTATTACTTGTGAGCACTATGGAGAAGAACACTATAGTGATCAATGCCCTACCTTAGTAGAAGTAGTCAACTACATGGACAACTATGGGAAAAACCAAAATAATCCCTATTCCAACACCTATAACCCAGCATGGAGGAATCATCCAAATTTCTCATGGAGCCAAGGACAAAATCAGGCCCAGTCATCCTCTTCTGGTATAAGACCTTCTCATCCTCCTAGATTTTCTGCCCAAGGAAGACCACCAATGCCAGAAAAGAAGCCAAACATGGAAGAAATGCTCATGTAGTATATGGCTAAGCAAGATGCCATCTTAGCCAAACAAGATGCAACAATGATAAAACATGAGATCGTAATCCAGAATATAGAAGTGCAAATTGGTTAATTGGCTTCTTCTATAAATTCAAGAAGCTTGGGGTGCTACCAAGTGACACTATTCCTAACCCCAGAAGAAAAGGCAAAGAGGAGTGTAAGGCTATCACATTGAGAAGTGGTAAAGAGTTGCCAGAAGTATTACCATTAAAACAAGCCAATAAGTCTAACCAAGATCAAGGCAAGGTGGAAGAGAAGGTTGAAAGGGAGAAACCTGTGGAAGAAAAGAATTTAGTGGATGAAAAGAATAAAGTGGTGGAGAAGAAGAAAGACAATGCTGAGAAGAATAGTTAAGAGAAAGGTCAAGAGAGAATTATTCTCCCGCTACCATTTCCTCAATGCTTCAAGAAGAAAAATCTAGACAAGCAATATTAAAAATTCTTAGAAATCTTTAAGCAGCTCTACATCAATATTCCATTTGTAGAAGCTTTGGAGCAAATGCTAAGTTATGATAAGTTTATGAAAGATGTACTGTCTAATAAGAGGCAGTTTGGAAAATTTGAGATGGTGGCTCTAACTCAAGAATGCAGTGCTATTTTGTAAAAGAAATTACCACCTAAGATGAAAGACCCGAGGTGTTTTACCATTTCTTATAACATTGGGAAAAATTTCGCTGGAAATGCTTTATGTGACCTAGGGGCAAGTGTGAACCTAATGCCACTGTCAACTTTCAAGAAGCTTGGATTAGGAGAGCCAAGGCCAACAATTGTCACTTTGCAACTAGCTGATCGATCTCTAGCTTACCCCAATAGGGTTATTGAAGATGTCCTGGTGAAAGTTGACAAGCTAATTTTTCCAGCAGATTTTATAGTCATGGACTATGAAGAAGATAAGGATATTCCTATCATTTTGGGTAGACCTTTTTTGGCCACAGGAAGAACTCGATTGATGAACAAAAATGAGAGCTTATTATGAGAGTGAATGACCAAGAGGTGACATTCAACATGTACAAGGCAATGAAGAGCCCGAATGAACCAGAGGAATGTTGTTTTGTGCGTCTAATCACCCATGTAGTACATGATGAGTTCATTGAATTAACCCTTAAGGATCCTCTAGAAGCATCATTAGTTAGATTCGCTAGGAAGGAGCAAAATGGAGTAAAAGAATGTATTAAGTTGTTGGAAGCTACTCAAAAACATTCCAAGGCTTCTCAACAGTTTGAACCACTCGATGCATCAATTAGAGTCAAATCTGTGTTGAAACCATCAATAGAAGAACCTCCATCTCCAGAATTAAAGCCATTACCATCCCATTTAAAATATGCTTACCTGGGAGAAGAAGGCACTTTACCCATAATCATCTCTACTGCTTTCTCTAAGCAATAAGAAAAGGAGCTTCTCCGAGTCCTTAAAGGTTTTAAGAAAGCCATTGGATGGTTAATAGCAGACATAAAAGGGATAAGTCCCTCTATCTGTATACATAAAATCCTATAAAAGGACAACCACAAGAAATCTATTGAGCATCAAAGAAGGCTTAACCCAATAATGAAGAAGGTGGTAAAGAAAGAAATTTTGAAATGGCTTGATGCTGGGATTATTTATCCAATTTCAAATAGCTTATGGGTGAGCCAAGTCCAATGCATTCTTAAGAAAGGAGGTATGACTGTAGTGGATGACACCCACAATGAGTTGAATCCCATAAAGACAGTGACGAGGTGATAAGTATGTATGGACTATCAAAAATTTAATACTGCCACCAGAAAAGATCATTTTCCATTACCTTTCATTGACCAAATGCTGGATAGATTAGTTTGGAGGGCCTACTTTTGCTTCTTGGATGGGTATTCGGGATATAATCAAATTGCTATTACCCCAAAAGACCAGGAGAAGACAACTTTCACATGTCCTTATGGCATGCTTTCTTTCAGAAGAATGCCATTTGAACTGTGTAATGCACCAACTACATTTCAGAGGTGTATGATGTCTATTTTCTCTGATATGATTAAGCAAACCATGGAAATCTTTATGGATGATTTCTCAATTTTAAAGGACTCATTGGAAGAATACCTTGCTAATTTAGAGAAAGTTTTGAAGAGATGTGAGGAAACTCATTTAGTCCTTAATTGGGAAAAGTGTCATTTTATGGTGCAAAAGGGTGTAGTACCTGGTCATCGAGTCTCAAGTAAAGGCCTTAAGGTGGATAAGGCTAAAATTTCTCTAATTGGGCAACTTCCACCCCCGACCAATGTAAAAGGAGTTCGGAGCTTTTTGGGTCATGCGAGCTTTTACAGGAGGTTTATTAAAGATTTTTCAAAAATTGCCAAACCCCTCTGTCAACTACTTGAGAAAGACACTCCATTCAAGTTTGACCATCAATGTCATATTGCTTTTGAAGAGTTAAAGAAGAAATTAGTATCTGCCCTTATTATCATGGCAATTGACTGGACTAAGCCCTTTGAAGTGATGTGTAATACCAGCGACTACGTTGTGGGGGTTGTACTAGGGAAAATAAAAGGGATGCTCTTTCATCCTATATACTATACCAGTAAAACTCTATCTAATGTTCAACTGAATTATACCATCACCAAAAAAGAGTTGTTGGCAGTAGTATATGCATTTCAGAAGTTCAGATCTTATTTGGTAGGCATTAAGGTTACAGTTTTCACAGACCATTCAACCATTAAGTATTTGATTGAGAAGAAAGACTACAAACCAAGACTTATTTGGTGGATTCTGCTTCTACAAGAATTTGATATAGAGATTTTTGATAAAAAGGGTAGTGAGAACCATGTAGCCAATCATTTGTCTAAACTGAGTACTGAAGCTCAGGATGACCAAGAGAAACAGATCAGTGAGATCTTTCTGGATGAGAGCTTTTTTTTTTGGAGCAAAAGAAAGTGCCATGGTACACAGATTATGTGAATTATCTGGTGTGCCATGTATTGCCTCTAGATTTGAGCTCACACAAGAGGAAGAGATTTCTGAATGATGTAAAGTTGTATGTCTGGGACGAGCCCTTTCTATTTAGAATGTGTGCGAATCAAATATTGTGATGGTGTGTCCTAGATGAGGAGCAAGAATCTATCCTACTAAGATGTCATGCAGCTGAGTATAGAGGGCATTTCAATGGGCAAAGAACTGCAGCCAAAATCCTCCAATTGGGCTTTTATTAGCCTTCATTATTCAAGGATGCTCATACTTCTATAGGGAGATGTGACAAATGCCAAAGAGCTAGTAACATATCTAAATGACATGAGATGCCTCTGAATAATATTTTGGAAGTGGAAGCATTTGATGTTTGGGGGATAGACTTCATGGGGCCTTTTACCTCTTCTCAAAATAACCAATACATACTTGTTACTGTAGATTATGTGACAAAGTAGGTTGAGGCAGTGGCTTGTCATACTAATGATACAAGGGTGGTAGTGAAATTTCTAAAGAACATTTTTACCAGATTCAGGGCCCCTAAAGCAATCATTAATGATGAAGGGACTCATTTTAATAATCGCTAGCTCAAAGCATTCCTAAAGAAATATGGAGTGCAACACAAGATGGCCTTGGCATATCACCCTCAAACAAATGGCCAATGTGAAATTTCTAATCTAGAGATAAAGAGGATTTTGGAGAAAATGGTAGGCTTCTCAAGAAAGGATTAGGTTGAAAAGTTAGATGATGCTTTGTGGGCCTATGGGATAGCATTCAAAACTACAATTAGCATGTCTCCTTATAAGCTTGTCTTTGGTAAAGCCTGTCACCTACCAGTCGAACTTGAGTATAATGCTTTTTGGGCTATGAAGAAATTGAATTTTAAATTGAGAAGAGCTGATGGGAAAAGACTGTTGCAAATTAACGAGCTTGATGAATTTAGACTTCATACTTATGAAAACTCCAAGCTCTGCAAAGAAAGGACAAAGCAATGGCATGACAGGAAAACTTTACAGAGGAAGTTTGGGCCTCGTCAATTGGTGTTGCTGTATAACTCAAGGCTTAAGCTCTTTCCTAGCAAGTTCAAGTCACAGTGGTCAGGACCCTTTGAAGTAGTTGATGTCTCTCCGTTCAGTGCTGTGGAGATCATGGAAAAAAAGTCAAACAAAAAATTCAAAGTCAATGGTCAAAGACTCAAATACTATCAAGGAGGAGAGGTGGACCGTCAAAAGTCCACGATCACCCTGAAAGATTGCATGTGAAGTCACTGAAAGTCGGGCTAAGGACCATAAACTTAGCACTTCTTGGGAGACAACCCAAGTTCCTTTCCTTTTAATTTTATTTTTAAGATTAAAGAGTGTGAGAATTTCATATGGGTAACTTTTGGTTGCATATTTTTGGTTTCAGGAGAATCTAGTGAAGGGTGCTAATCATGCAGAGCCATGGGAAAAGTTCCAAACAATTCTTGTAATAGTGAGGCCAAGAACACAAAAGCAAAGAAGAAGGAGTATTTTTAACTTTATGAAATTCACTTATTACCTATTTTGTGCTTTAAATTCCAAAACCTGGTGTGTTCAAGGCAAGAAAATAGTGCTACAGCTATAAGAATAGAAAAAAATTTTGAATGGATGTATCATGGTACTATTGCACCACGGCCCAAGATTCTGAGCTGTGGTGTGGTCGAAGTCAGGAGCTAATTTTGCCGCGGCTCAACATTAAATGCCGCGGCGTGCATAAGGTCAGTAGCGAAAGTTGCTGTAGCTTGTAAACTCAGGCCATGACAGTAATCATAACAGGGTATTTTCACATAGGAGTCAGTGGCAAATGTCACCGCAGCTCTATACACCCCATCGCAATTTTTTTAGGCCTAGTAGCAAAATTTGCCGCAATGAGATTTATCAAGCCATGACGTGAGTCGTGTTAGGTAGCTTCTACTAGTGGCAGAGGTGAGTTTTGTCGCGGCTTACTAGCCGTGGCGTGAGTTGTATTTATAAAAAAAAAAGAATTTTAAAGGGTGTTCAAAAAATTTAAAAGTGGCTTTCATTTTCGTCTGGCAGTTTCTCCTCATTCGACGCACCTCTCTTACTCTCCCCGCCGCTACTTTTTTTTCTCCATTTCCATTCTCCCCTCCACGTTCAACTACTTCGAATTCCTTCCCCCTTCCCCTAATTGCTTTTTGCTGCTGCCCTTCCGCCACGCTTCCGTTCTCATTTTCTTCTCCCCCTTTTCAACATTTCTTTAGTTCGAACTTCCAGGTAAGTCTTCAATTTATAATTGAATTGGTCATTCTTCTAGCAATTGTGTGTTGTTATCTTTATTGGATGAATCTGTATGATTGAATGGAAGTTCTTTTATCTGGGTTGAGAGTTTTAATTTTAAAGAACTTTCCTGCACACCAGCTGTTTGATAAAATGTCTGAATGAAAGTGTCAATTATGTGGCCACTGTTTGTCGGTTTCTATCCATTTACCACTTCTAAATTTGTGCATAGCTGATAGATGATGCCTCAGGGAAGTTTAGATGTTTTCAAATTTCAAAATTGCCATCTACACACCTACTATTTGATAAAATGCCTAAAAGAAAGTCATTCGTTGATTTGCTCTTGTTTGTGTGCAGCAATGACTTCTCCATGTGTCTCTTTTGGTTAGAATTGTCTGAACAAGAGTTTTACTCCATTTGGGATTGTAAAGTGGTTAATTTATGTGATTGTTAGATCATTGAATTGTGGTGTTTACGTAGGTCATCTGTAAGTTCACCTTGTACTATGTTTAGAAAGGGATCCTAATTGCTTAGCACAAACGGGAATTGCATGAGCCTAGGGCTTTTGTTTCATCCTTATTACTCAATTGCCCATGTTAATTGTTTATAAATTCTCTTGGTAGGTTTCTTCCTAATGACTCCTAAAAAGAAAGCCCAGGGTAAAGCATCATCATCATCTGCTACTTCATTTGATCACTCTCTCTTCGTGTCCTTAACAGCTCAGGAATGATACAATGAAGTCACTTTCCACTGAGCTCTGATTCCAGGGAGGAAATTCAGTACTGCACCTATCGAGAGTCAGGAAGTAGTGGATCAAATTTTCACCAGAAGATGGAGAACATTATGTTATGAGCCAGTAGCTGTTGTGGTGCCCATCGTCCGTGAATTCTACGCCAACACCCTGTTTTGTCGCGAACACTTGTATAGAGTCTGAGGGTGCATATTTACTATCAATGAACAAGTGATTCGAGATAAATATCACCTTTCTTTAGTGACTGACTGTGAGTTTTGCATGTACCAGATGAGTGGGGAGACCCCCGATTTGGATGATATTATTGCAGAACTGACTCTTCTGGGGTAAAATTTTTGGAAGATGTCAAGAGGGGTACCTAAGGGCATTTTGCGAGGTAATCTGAACCAAGTGGCCCGCTATTGGGCTCACTTCATCTGTACCAACTTGCTTCTAAATGGCCATCTGAGTGATGTAACCATTGACCGGGCGATTTTAATTTACCTGATCATGACTGGAAGGCCAATAGATGTCGATTATATTATCTTTGAGAGTATTGAGAAGATTTCCCAGTCTACAGTTTCAGCCTGGCGCATCCTCATTTGATCACGGAGTTGTGCACTACTCAGGGGTTCCATTTGAGCTGCATGAGGAACTCCTTCCCCCGAGGAAACTATTTTTTATCTTGATGATTAGTGATCTGGAGGCTGAGGGAAATGAGCCAGTAAAGGAGCCTATTGATGAGCTAATGGAGCAGCCTGTTGAGGAGCTGGTGGAGTTCCCAATTGAGCCTGATTAGCTACCCCATCTGCCAACTCAGGATTTGCCACCATCTCTAGTGCAGGCACATTTCTTGGAGGCTCTATTTCTCGATGATGTAGGATCTTTCCCTCCGAGCTCAGGCTATGGACTGCTGGTAGTACCAATGTTGGAGACATTTAACTAGCCGTCTATAGTGGGACCCATCTGAACTTCCACCTCCTCCTAGCTTTGTACTTAGTCCCGTTGGATCCCTACCTCAAGAGCCATCTGAGCAGCCACCACAGGACCCTAACATCTGACACCCTTCTTTGCTTCTTTTCTCTTTATGTTAATTGCATCAATTTAGTTATCGGTATTATGAACTTTAACTGTTTTATTTTATTATTAGTAGGATTTGTCTTAATGTTTTCTTTGTTATTTTCTTGTTTATGTGATTGTCTTTATATTTCATTTCCCATTTTGTTCAGTATTTGTTAAAAAACAAAACAAAACAAAATTTTTCTTATGCACAAAACTATCCGCTTTAATTCTCTTAG
The DNA here is from genome assembly GCA_026724425.1 of Erythrophleum ivorense. Taxonomy (NCBI): domain Eukaryota; kingdom Viridiplantae; phylum Streptophyta; class Magnoliopsida; order Fabales; family Fabaceae; genus Erythrophleum; species Erythrophleum ivorense. Next base: position 10,607,553 of record JAIUCV010000003.1, read on the forward strand.
GCTTTCTTTGTTCCTCAACAATGGGGACAATATTGATTTTAAGTTTGGGGGTAGGATAATTTGGACAAGCATAATTTATAATTGATGGGAACAACATGAAATTTTGTACTTGAACTTTTCCTTGTCAAGAAAATTTTTTTGGAAATTTGTTTCAAATTAGTTTGTCTGTTGGCCTACTAGTTTTGTTTTTGCCTACTTCTAATGATAGTGTTGTGTGTTAAAAGATATTTGGTAGGAATTCTATGCTATCTATGTTTTGATCTTAGTTCAAATGCAAAAATTAAGAATTCTTCCATTTTTGAAAGCCATATTATGCACCATTGGCCAATTCGCAAATCAATTGTTAGTCTTAGGAGAAATTTCTTTATAATCTAATTTGTATGGCTAGTCTCAAATCCAGGGCTTTAGAACTTATCTCCTACCTTCTTGAGGTGAATTAATAGGTATGGCATAACCCCTAGAGATGATTCAGGCAATCCTTGGTTGAGATTACGCCTTTCTAGCTTGACCCTATTGTAATTACATTAACAGTTGAACCTTATTTGGGCCATTTAAAAAAAATAGAGAGAAACTGTGGGAGATTGCATTTTATTCTATTACTTCAGAGTTACTAACAGGAGTACTTAACCTGACTGGCCTTATAAAAGTCTATAATTTTGCCCTTGTCTTGAGAGAAAGATAATAGTGTGTTCATGAGGATGAGGAAACAAGCAGTATAATATCTGTTCATTTGAGAAAAAAAAGAAGAAAAAAAAAAGATCCCATTAAAATCATTACTGAAGGTGCATTAAGAGGACCTCTGGTTTATGTATATAATCACATAGATTTTCTCAAGATCTTTTGCACTGACTTTGCCTATCCTTGGTAGCCACAGCCCTAGCCCCATTACAAGCCTAAAAGTCCTTTTGATCTAGTGGTTTTGTGATACCTGATTTAGTGGAGAGAGGGAAATAAGTGAGCTTATGAAGTTCCTGTTGTTGAGGCTGGTTATACTTGTTGGAGTGCAGAAAATTAATTCTGATTCTTGTTTAAGATAAGTGTTTGGCCAAATTCACACACACACTTTGGAATGGTTGGAAGCCTTAACTTTATTGTTTGAACTTTGTTTCTAGCATATATAGTTTGTTCTTCTATTGAATACACTCTCTGATGCAGCAAGTAAGGACCATAGCAGTCATTAATGTTCCCAAGGCCAATGGTCACTCTAATAGTATTTTTGGTTTGTTTTACTCGAGGATGAGTAAAAGTTCAAGTTTAGGGGTGTGATAATTCCCAACTATTCATGTTATTGTACATATTTCCTCTCAGTAAATATGATGTTAGCCTCCACTTATAGGGTAAATAATACTTCTATAGAGAAAATAAACATACTTAGGATGAATAGCTCTATACTCAAGTCGTACATGGAAAATGATAATTTTTGCCTTAATTTTGAGTATACGGATAACTAATCATACTTTGTTCTTCTCATAAGATGCATGTTACAAAGAACATTGAGCAATCTCAGGTGAAAAAAGCTTCAAAATGAGATTTTTGAAGTCTCGTTGCGACCAAGTGCTCCTCACACCGTAGCTGAAAGGGAAGAATTCAAGGGTAAGCAAGCTGTGCAATTTACGCCACGGCAGATTATGTTATCACCACAGCAAAAATTTAGCCAGAAGCAAATCACACCACGGTGAGAGCATGACGAGCCGCGGTGCTAATCGAGTGAAGTCAAATCCACAGCGTGTGTGTGTTGAGCCACAGCATGAAGTCACACAGAACCAAAACTCGCCGCAATAGAAATGATAAGTGCCAAGGCGAGGAACTTACATACCACTCAAAAGTTGTCCAGAATGCAGTCTCGTCGTGGCACACCATAGTCAGGCCATGGCACACATTCTCATAGAATGCAATATGGCTACGGCGCAATGCGAATTAACTGAATGTTGCATTTTGTTTTCATACTTTTTGAGGGTTTAAGGCTTCATATGCGAGGAGGAGATGAGGTAGCCATCATTCTGGGTTGTATTCTCCTTGTTCCAAGTGAGTGGAGGCTGGAGAGAGCTAAGAAGGCTTCTTGGAAAAGAAGGAGGCTAAGAATTGAAGAGGAAAGCTAAAACAAGCTCCATTTCTGAGTTTCTCCTTCCTTCCTTTTGTTCTTTTGATAATTTCTAATGTATTTGATTTATACTTCAAGTTTGCCTCTAGTTTTCATGATCATGTGTAGCTAAATTCTCTAATCTAGGATTATTAGGAACTCTTGTATGGATTAATGATTGTTCTTCACTTTAATTTTACAATCAATGGTTAATATCTATTCATTCAACTCCATGCTTCATGCTCCCTAATTGATTGGCTAACATTTAGGGTGATTTGATACCTTGCTTGAACTTGGGAAAGGGAAAGAGAGGTTAGATCAAGAGTTGAGTAGTGTGAGTACTTGAAACTTACTAGGGAAGGTGGATGGTTTAGTTAATGAGATAGGAATATACTCATTAGCCTCACATGGTCCAATTAGGTATTATGCTAGCAATTTGATCCTGGTTAATTGTATAAGAAATTATGAAATTGATTGGATAACCCTATATGAGATTTGAAAAAATACTTATAGGAATAAATGAACCCTAGGCCAACATATATTATCATTGAGAGCAAAGATTCTAAGTGTTGAGCAATTCTTTATGAAATACAAGAGGAACTAATAATCCTAGATGCCACTAATCGCTCGAAACATCCAAATATTAACCTTGAGTCTGTATAGCTTTTGATCCATAAACCATTCCTTTTTCACACCAACAATTAAAAATTGATTTGCTTGATTTAAATTAGAGTGTGAATTTTAGTACTTGGCATTGTTTTGACAACAAATCCTCGAGGGAACGAATTTTTCTTATCACTATATTACCTTTGCGATACATATACTTGCATGTATGCTTTAAAGAAAGCAACAAGTTTTTGTTGACAAACTCATGTAGACATAGGATTCTATTTAGGATCCCTTTCCTTATCAAAACATGCTGATTTTTCAGTCATATTGAGTTCATATTTGCATGCTTAAAGTGAAGTGACCAAATATATAATATCAATCAATTAATAATTTTAGTCATATTGAGATCAAGTATTTGGATTCTTATTTCTTTTCCTTTTGCCTTCTTCTAGACTCACTCTTCACGATGATCTTAAATAACAAAAAAGTAAACCAAAAAACTGAAAGGGTTTTTATTTAATTGGATTATTATGGTCAAACCAAAGCTAAGTTAATAGAAGCCCTTTCAATTCCTTTTTTTTTCAATGACATTATTTTTATTTTTATTCAAACCCTTTGTTCCATAATTCCATTTTTTCAATTTTTTAACTTGAAATATTTGTACATGCAAAACGTATTTTGAATATTGAGTTTTGAAAAAATAAAAATAAATCAAAGGTTCGTTATGAGCAATGTGGCATCAACCTTGGCACCTTAACCAAATTTTTTTTTCCTTTTTGCCAAAAATGAGTTCTTGATGTTAATCTTAAATTTCTCTGGCAAAAGCACAAATCACAAATTTATAAGCCAAAATTTGCTTAATGGGTATGAATTGCACTAAACTAGGAATGACAACCCCACAAAGCAGGGGCAGGGAAACATACATACTATATGTCCTTTCTATAGTACTTCACTTGATAGATATATTAACATTGGGTTTAGAGATACCGAAAGAGCAGTTATGTCAAACATTTTTCTGATAGATATGTAGATATATATCTATATATATCTTTGAACACATCTAAAAATACAACATTCTATCAAATAATGAATTGTGCTCAAGGTTTATATATCAAAATTGGGCATTCAAATTGAATTTGAACATATTTGGATTTAGCATTCAAGGTTTTTTTTTTTATTTGAAGCAACCAAAAATAGTATAGTTAATTAAAAATATATCTACGTATTATGTTTTTTTTAATGAATCTCAAAATAAACACTTAAGAAATTAGACCAATAGGTATATGATCTAGTGGCCAAGGGCATGAATAATTAGCAAAAGATTTAGGTTCACACATATACTTTCTGACTTTGATATGTTAACATTTCCTCTAAATTCTATAAGAATGACTATGAGAAGGGTTAAAAAATTGAGCCATATCCCTTAGAAATATGCCTCTCAACTTCCTATTACACTTCGCTAGTTTTTCCATGATTACACATTTTAGCTTAACTATATAGTGACTTTTGTGTTTTAAAACTAAATAATATCCAAATGTAGGGTCAGTAGGAATGTTAGACGTACTTTTTTCTTTTAAAGGAATTGTACATCATTTTTATTTTTCTTGGCCAACCTAAAACTTGTTTTGAAGTTAATGATTGAACGCTTGTTATCTAAAAAATCATTTTGGTATTCAAAGATGATGCCAACATTCTTTGGTATTTCCCTTTTCCTATTCCCTATTCCCAAGATTTTGGTGCCTCCTGGGTAGTAGTGCCAAATGTTTTTGGTAAAGCTATAATGACTTTGTAAAATGTATGAAATTTGATTTTGTAATTGTTGCGTATGACTTTAGATGAATATTTTATCTTTGGGTTACAGATTGTAGATCTTGATTTTCCAAACACAACTAAAAGCTACAAACTTTATTCCCAGGTCCGTGGATAACCAAAGAATCTCTTTAAGTATTTTCTGTCTAGACTTATAAGCTTTCCATTAATGGTATTGGCTGCTGTCTACAATTTATTCATGATTTATTATTTTTTTTCTTTTTTTTAATGTTTTGTTCTACTACAAACCATGTGAGAGGATAAATGAACAACCTGAATGGTTAGTAACTATATAATATTTTAAGAATCATGTTGATGTACAGAAAGTTATAAGTGAAACTAAAAATGAAAAGAACATAGGGATTTTGTACTTGATTCCATCTCTTTTTGAACTTGAATTTTATATTTCCTTCCTTCTCTTTTTAACATATTCACTGCTTAAGTTTGTCATTAGATTTTATAAACATGAATGTAAACATAGAGAAGATAAATTTCAACTTTTAGTTTATGCCTAGATTTATGTACATGAATTGGATATAGAATATAGCATGGAATAGAATTATCTTCCTTAACATTTTGTTGACAATTCGAAACTCAAGGAAGTAATGAATAACACTGACTAAAATCTGTATTGTACATCGATCTTCAAAATTGACTAACCCTAAAAAAAAGTATAAGTTCAATAAATTGAAATTTTAACCCTAATGGTGGATCTATTAATGAAAATGAATATATAACATGTAGTTCTTATAATCATAGGTTCAAATTTTAATTAGTTATTTTTTTCCAACTTTTTTAATCAAGTGACAAGAAAGTTGCTATTGAATCTGTTAATTTTACTTATTAAAATCACTTTGCAAATTACTTTATCATTATATTCTTTTTACAGTCTACATATTAAACAACTCTAATAAAAAAGTTATAGCTAGTGTTAATCACGTGACAGTGTATTTTACTCCTAAACCAACATAAGTTTTATTATAACTATCTCCTAATTATGGATTCATATATCTTGCTGCAAATTACTTGAACTTAGGTAAATTAATTTCCTTAAGCCTTGTTGCATAATTACTATAAGTATTTAAAATTACCTAAGTGCCAAAAGATAAACTCTAAGAGTCTAGATAATGGGTCTCATTGAATCATAGGGAAGACCATAGAGCTTCTCTTTTTATGGCTCATGTTCATAAAGAAAGTTGGTCCAACTCCCATCTTTCTATTTTTAATTCATTTTGCTTTATTTTTACATGTTTTGTTAAGTTAGAAACCACCATATAATATATTATGAAATGCATGACACATTTGAGTTTTTAGGGACCATGTATATTGCCCTCTAGTATGCTTTGTCCTACTTTTCTAACTCACATTTTCAAATAACATGGGCCTTAATTGGGAGATATTAATCAAAGTCCCTTGTGTAATTGTTTGATTGGGAGATAGAATGGAGGTGCCAAAAAATTAAAGATGGATGTATAATAGCATAGATTTGAGTCATCGACATTTTACAATAAAGTTTGATTGGGAGATAGAATGGAGGTGCCAAAAAATTAAAGATGGATGTATAATAGCATAGATTTGAGTCATCGACATTTTACAATAAAGTTCGAGCAAGGTGTTATAGAGTTTCTTGCCTATGTATGCCAATTGCCTTCCCTTTTGCATTCAAAGAAGATTAGGTGTCCATGTGCCCAGTGTAAATACAAGAACCATCTATGTCTTGATAAGGTGAAAGTGCATATTTATAAACATGGATTCAAGTTGAGTTACTATATATGGACTAGTCATGGTGAAACATCGACTGCGCATCATTCACTTATGCGTTGAATGCCAGAAGTCCAACATATCTTACATGGGTCGCTTAGGAACCAACAGACACAATATGAAACTATGGTGATAGATGCAATGAGGCTAAGTTTTAGGGATAACTACAATGGAAGTGTTGAAGAGATGCCAAATCCAAATGCAAGGGTATTCTATGACATGTTGCATGCTGCATAACAACCCTTGTGGGAAGGTTGTGAAAAGGAATTTGAACTTTTAATAGTTATGCAGTTACTAAGCATTAAGGTAGAGACTAACATGTCACAATAAGGCTACAATTTAGTGTCATGGCTTATGTCACCCGTATGCCTACAGACTTGTATCAAGCAAAAAAAGTTAGTGTCAAAATTAGGGTTTGGTTACATGAAGATCGATTGTTGTATGGCTAGATGTATGTTATATCATAAAGATGATGTGAATGCCACCCAGTGTAAGTTTTATGGTGAAGCATGACATGTCATAAAAAAGTGTCATGAAAGAAAAAAGAAGATTGCAACTAAGCAATTATGGTACCTACCACTAATTTCTAGACTTTAAAGATTATTTGCTTCTAGAAAAATAGTAAAGGAAATAAGGTAGCATTATAAGAATTGTCAAGTATTTGGCATCCTTACTCACCCATCTGATGGAGAAGTGTCGAAGGTGTTTAATAGCACATATCCTGACTTTGCGTATGATCCATGAAATGTTCGACTCAGGTTGTGTATTAATGGCTTTACGCCATTTGGTCAATATGGGAGAAAGTATTCTTGTTGGTCAATTATCATCACTCTGTATAATCTACCACTAGCAATGTGTACGAGATAAGAGTATATGTTCTTGACACTAATTATCCCTAGTCTTAAAAATCCCAAAGAAAAAATAGATGTTTATTTGCAATAATTGATAAATGAACTAAAATTATTATTACTGAATGTGTCCTAACATATGAGGCCTCATTGAGATAAAACTTTCAGATGTGTGCCGCACTATTATGGACCATAAATGACTTCCCAGCATATGACATGTTATCTGGTTGGATGACAGCAAGGAGATTGTCATGTCCTATATGTATGGAAAACTCAAAGTCATTCCAATTAAAGCATAGGAGGAAAACATCTTTCTTCAATTGTCATCGACAATTTCTTCCACCAAATCACTCATATAGAAGAAATAAAAGCTCTTTTTATAAGAATAGGGTTGAGAAATCATCACCTCCGCCATGGTTAAATGGAGAGAAAATTTGGCAAAGAGAGTGTAATATGCTAAATGTGACTAAGTAGGGAGAACTTGTTCCAATCGAATGGTATAATGACACTCATCATTGGACAAAACAAAGCATATTTTGGGAATTGCCATATTGGAAAACTAATCTCATTCGACATAATCTTGATGTTATGTACATTGAGAAAATGTGTTTGACAATGTATTTTACACCTTCATGGACACAAAAGGAAAGACTAAAGATAATACACAAGCTCAGTTGGACATGGTAGACTATTGCCAACAAGAAGAATTAGAACTTGTAAACAATGGAGGGAAAGTTCTAAAGCCCAAAGCACAATATACTTTAAATATAGAACAAAAATGAGCTATTTGTTAATGGGTAAGGAACCTGAGACTCCCTAATAGATATGCATCTAACTTGGCCTAATGTGTTCATATGAAGGAAGCAAAGCTGTATGGAATGAAAAGTCATGATTGTCATGTGTTTATATAACGCTTGCTTCCTATTGCCTTTGGTACTTTGTTTGAAGTTGTATGAAATCCTATAAGCGAGCTTAGTCAGTTCTTTAAAGAACTTTGTTCTACTACTTTGACAATGGCTCAACTAGAGTTATTAGAGTAGAACATCATTGTGACCTTATACAAGTTAGAAAAGATCTTTCCCCTTAGGTCTTTTGACTCAATGAAGCATCTGTCCATCCACCTTCCCTATGAATCGAAGGTTGTGGGACTCGTTCAATATTGATGGGTATATCCATTTGAAAAATAATAAAGTCTTTTATTATATGCTTGGAATGAATATATACTTGAAAGGTAATAAAACTTGTTCAACTACTTTTTATGTAGGTTCCTCCATACCTTGAAGCAAAAAGTCAAGAATAAAGCTCAAGTGGAAGGATTTATATGCAAAGCTTATATAATTGGGGAGATCGCAACATTTTGCTTGCATTACTTTAAGCATGATGTGCCATTAAGAATTATGAGACCTTTAAGAAATGATGATGGTGGAGAATCAGACTTACCTATAATTTCCATTTTTAACTATCTTGGAAAGCCTTCTAGAGAATGCAAGTCTCATTTCTGGAATGATCAAAAAGTGGAGGTCACCACAAAATATGTTCTAATAAACTATGATGAAGTGCAACCTTACATCAAGTAAGTGATATTGCTTACACATCACTTATTTGTATATGCTTAACACACTTCTTTGTTAAGTAGTTTATTTGTTCATGAGTTAACTTTGTCCAATCATCAAATTGTGGATGTTAAGATAAAAACTAAGATTGAAGCCAAATTTTCCTCATGGTTTCGAGAACATGTAAGTAGTAATAAATTATAATTAATTATGTCTTAAAAGGAACCTTAACTCACATAAAATATTAAAAAATGTCACATAGGTTCAAAACCCAACCAATAATATTTTGGATACATTTTTACATGACATTGCTCAAGAACCAAAGAAAAGTGTTAGAACTTAACCTATTTACTTTGTTAATGGGTACAGATTTCACATACATTCATTGAGCCATAAAAAAGCCTATTTACTTTGTTAATGGGTACAGATTTCACATACATTCATTGAGCCATAAAAAGTCAACAATAAATAATGGTGTATGTATTAAGGGGACTAACTTTGCATAATCAGAATATGACTTTTATGGCATTCTAGAAGAAATTGTGGAGATTGAATACACAGGGATTTCTGTGAAGCAATTAGTGTTGTTCAATTTTCAATAGTATGATCCTTCACCTAATCGTGGTATGAGAGTTCATAAACAATATAGGATTTTTAAAATTTATAAATTAAGGAGGTATAACAAGTTTGATCCATTTATATTTGTACAATAAGTGACATAAGTGTATTATGCGTATTATCCTAGTTGCCATCAAAAGGCTAATTGGTTAGCTGTAATTAAGGTTAAAGCTCGTAGCATAATTGATACTCCTTCATTTGAAACAAACATAGGGCCATTTCAAGTGGATGGATTAGAAGTCATACTACCTGTAATTGTCCTAAATAATGAATTCCATAACCTCAGAGACATTGAAGGTTCTTATGAAAAAATAGATATGTCAACCACTAACATAGTTTATGAAGATGAAGAAGAAGAAGAAGAAGAAGATGATGATGATGATGATGATGATGAAGATGAAGATAAAGATGAAGATGATGATGATGAAGAAGAAGAAGAAGAAGAAGATGATGATGATGATGATGATGATGATGTTGATGATGATGATGATGATAATGATAATGATAATGATAATGATAATGATGATGATGAGAATGAAGATGATGATTCTAAAGATGATGAAGATGATGATGCATAGATTAGGGTTAGGTTATATTTAATTTTTCTTTTGATTTTTTTTATAATATATTTTCCTGTTTTGAGTCTGAATTTGTTTTGTTTACATTATGTTTAATTTTTTATCGACTTATATTGACTCAAGGTTGCTATTGTATATGTAGATATCAGGTTATGGATCTATGCGAGGTCATACCTGATGGAGTACCTCTACATCGCCACCTCTACATGCTCAATCATCTAATTATCCTCTAACTTCAGCACCTGCCTCAACTCTTATAGTGCCAGATGCATCCATTGCACCTGCATGAGCTCCAATCATGCCTGAATCTTTAGGAGACCCTTGGCATCACCTGTATCATCTCTTCTTGTACCATCCCCTAGATCCTAGTACTCACATCCCACTCCTCAGGGTCCTTCTACTAGTTCTACACCAATGTCATTTATCCAACCTTTTTGGCCATGACCCCACAAATAGTTGAACATAGTTGTATCTTGACAAGCATATGTAAGTCATCAAGTTTATATTATTTTATTTGTTATTCATTTAACAACTTAATACCATTATAACATTTTTAATCATTAATGTTAAATTATTAGATTTAATCTTGTTGTCGCTATTGTTCATGATTTTCTCCCTATAATCCAAGCAAAATTTGAACATCCATGTTATAGCTGGAAAGTAATGCCTCCTGAGGTCAGGCAACTATGATTTGATGAATAGGCAGTATATATCTTGTCCCATCATTATCTATGTATCATGTGTTGATAATTTTTTTCCTTAACTTGTGTTAGTTTTTATTTTTTTGGTGTTTATGTAAAAAAACTATAAATGGCTGCCATAATATGACCAAATTATTAGACGTAATCGGAACAAAAAATGTGGAGACATCTTGCGAAATGCAATGCACATAGTTCGACTAGACTTGGAAAAGGGGATCACACCTAATTGGATCCTAGACAACATATTAGTCCAATTAAAGCGCTATTAGGAGTCAGACAAATATAAGGCCATGTGCCAAACAAATAAAAACAACCAGGCATTTACCACAGGAGGCATGTAACATAAAGGGGAAGCATTCCTTCAATCGAGCATAAGAGTAGGCTTTTAAGCATTTAAATTCAAATGTAATCATTATTTATTTAATACATGAGATAACTAACATTAATAAATAATTACAGACACTTGGAAGGCCACCTACAATGTTTGAATTGTTCAAGCATACACACTATAACAGGGTAACTAGTCAATTTGTGGACCATAGGGCAATTGAAGTTTATGTATATATATGTTTATCTTTTTCTTTCTTACTAGGATTGTGTTAATGGCCAAAGGCCTGACTAGCTTTAGTGTGAGTCTTGATTTTTAATTTTGATTATAATTGGACTTGTGCTGATGGTCATCAGAGGCCTGATTAGCTATAGTATGAGCCTTTATTTTTGTTTTTAATTGCAATTAAACTTATATTGATGGCTAAAGGCCTGACTAGTTATAGTGTGAGTCTTTGTTTTTTGGTTTTATTATTAGTGGCCTTGGGCTGATGTCCTGATTAGTTATATTGCGAATTTTGATTTTTTATTTTGATTGTTACTGGACTTGTGCTGATGGCCAGAAGCCTTACTAACTTTAGTGTGAGTCTTGATCTTTGATTTTGATTGTAACTAGATTTGTGTTGACGACCGAAGACCTGACTAGCTGTAGTGTGAGTCTTTAGTTTTTGTTTTGATTGTAGCTGGACTTATGCTGATGGCTTGAGGCTTGACTAGTGTAGTGTCAGTCTTTGTATTTCGATTCTATTATCACTGGACTTATGTTGACAGCCTAACTAGTTGTAGTGTGAATCTTAATCTTTTATTGTAATTGGATTTGTGCTGATGGCCAGAGACTTGACTAGCTATAATGTGAGTCTTTATTTTTTATTTTGATTATAATTGGACTTATACTGATGGCTAGAGGCCTGACTAGTAGTAATGTGTCTTTATTTTTTGTTTTTGTTGTAACTGAACTTGTGCTGATGGTCAGAGTCCTGACTAGCTGTAGTGTGAGTCTTAATTTTTAATTTTGTTTGTAAATAGACTTTTACTGATTGCCAGAGGCCTGACTAGCTATAATATGAGTCTTTATTTTTTGTTTTGATTATAACTGGACTTATGCTAACAGCCAGAGGCCTGACTCGCTGTAGTGTGAATTTTTATTTTTTGTTTTGATTATCACTAGACTTATGCTGACGGTAAGAGGCTTGACTAGATATTATATGAGTATTTATTTTTTATTTCAATTGTCATTAGATTTATGCTGACGATTGAAGGCCTCATAATATGTAATGCAAGTTTTGATATTTGGTTTTAATTGTCATTGGATTTGTGTTAACTACCAAAGGTCTAATTAGTTGTAGCATGAGTTTTCATTTTTTGTTTTGTCATTAGAATTGTTTGATATTTTATTTAATATCTTTTACTTATTTAATTGTTGTGTCTATCAACAACATTGCATATTCTTTTCATATACCTAATCGTCTAATTTCAATATTTGATAGCATTAATTGTGATGGCTAAATATATTTTTAGTTTCTAAATACTTAATTTTTATTGTATGATTACATTTCATATTGATACTATATGATATAAAAGATGTTTAAATATGTACATACTTTTAGTTTTGGATGAATTGTCATTGTTTTCTTTATTGTAAAATTGTTTTTCTTTGCTTCTTTTAACAAACTAATTATTTAAGGCTTAAGAATGCCAGAACTTCTACTTAGGACTCAATAAGCATGCATCAAATGATGTAGAAGATGATGATGAAGAAGTCGCCTTATGATTAGAGGTTATAAGTAGTAAGAATAAGAAGGGTCGCATCTTAGAGGTAGGATTTGAGGCTTATGATATTGATGCTATTTGTTCTCATGGGACCTTTTCTTCCATTCATAACAGAGGACTCCATTCAGATTTTGAAGATGAATTATGCAAGAGGATTGTTACAGAGACAACACCTTTGAGACAGGAGAACCAAGAGCTTAAAGAGCAGAATCAATAAATCTTGTATTTACTAGACCAGCATTAGCAAACACTTAATAGGTTAGAAGAACTTGAATCGCAGTTATCTTTTGCCCTATCAAATCCTGTACCAAAAGAATCAACAATTGAGAAAATAGGCCTTGATGATTATCCTCTTCTATAAATATGATTTTATTTTTCTTCATATTATTTTAAGTTAAAGATTGTTATGTTTTGTTTTATAAACATTTAATTAAGGATCATTTTTATCCATTTGTTATTTTTTATTGAATATTGTTAGATTATTTATTTTATTGGATAGGTAGTAAAGTAATATTGAGACTACATTAAAAATAATAATATAATGAAAAAAATCAGCAATAAATTTTTATCGCTAATCCGTCACTAATTTGTGACAGAACATTCCATCACTAATCAGCGACGAATCAGCAACAAAATTTTCTATCGATAATCAGTGATGGATTAGTGACGAAATATTCTGTTGTTGATTACTAATGAAAAATTCCGTCGCTGATCCCTCATTAATTAGTGACGGGATATTTTGTCATTGATTCATCACTACTTAGTGACAAAAACTTTTGTCGCTAATCTATCATTAATTAGTGACTGAACATTCCATTATAGATTCGTCACTAATTAGTGACAAAAAATTCCGTCGCTGATCTGTCACAAATTCAAAATATGCTATACCCACAATTAGCAACGGAATTCTTATTAGCAACGAAATATTCAGTTGCTAATTAGGGACGAAATTTCCATTTCTATCACTAATTAATTAGTGATGATAAAATTTGTGATGGAAATAATCTGTCGCTAATTAATTTGCGACGGAATTATCCACATTAAGCACGGAAAATTCCGTCGTTAATTTCAATTTTTCTTGTAGTTTTTAACTATACCATGCATTTTTTTTCATTTTCCATATTTTTTTTCATATTCTAGCTTCCAAGATCTTATACCTTCTTTGTAAAAAAAAGATATGTATAATGCATAAATTTTAAAATTTTTCATATTTATCAAGTATAAATATTTTATAAGTAAATTTTCAGATTGTCCACTTTTCAATTCTTTTATGCTTTTGCTGGAGAGGGAATGAGTTGTCCATGTTCTAGGCTCATGTGGCTTTTTTTTTTTTTCCTTTTAAATGATTAAAGATGTCCAGGCCTAATAAAGAAAAATGAACAAACGATTTGAAACCCTAAACCCATAAATGACAGAAAAAAAAATGAAAGTTTGTATTTCGCACTCACTCCGATTCAAACAGCTTCAATTTCTTTGAGCTTGCTCATCAAACATTTTTAGCATTGAAATACTCAAGATCAGGCGCTCCATCTTGTTGTTTCTTAATATATTTTCCTTTCCTACGGTGTTGTTGTCTTACCCATAAAAAATGATTAGTGTTCCCAAATTATCATTTTATTTTGAATGCCTTGCGATTGGATGATGTAATCAAATTCGACTCTACGTTAAACACTTCAATAATTGAATTGTTAATTAGAATAATTAATGGATAATTCCGGTGACAAATTGTTAAATCTAGTGTAGTTAACATGACACCGTATTTGGTTAATTAAAGTTAAATAGGGTTAATGATGGCGGTGGTGTCAATATCAAGAATACTAAAAGCACTAATTGTATTGTAAAATTACTTTAATAATTGAATGTCATATAAGGCATTAAATTGTTTAGGTTTGAAGACAATGGCAACCCATATTTAATGACAGCACGAAGGCATTATTTCTATTATGGCTGAAATCCTTAGTCAACATCATTTGTTTCTTTTTCCTCAGAACTAGGGTCAAGACAATGTTTAGTGTCAAATATGATTTACTTATAATAAGAGAACAACGTATTTGAATCTTTAATACTAGTGAAGTGATTTTATTGAACTAAAATCTGATGAAAATTCAATTTGATGCTCTACGCTTTACAAATTGCCTGCACGTTTCTGACCTTTTTTTTTAAATTATATATAACAAATGTTCTTAATGAATATAGATAGAGCAGGCAAAATAGATCGAATTCACCAAATTCATCTTTTTTTTCTTTTTGGGCAACTCTGAATCAACCTATGTAACTCATCTTTTTGATGAGTTAGACTTAAATTTAATAAATGCATATAATATTATAGTTAAATCTAATTCTGCTCACTAAATCTACTAATTGGACAGGCCAATCCATGTAACTCATGTCTTAACACATTTAACTTTTTTTTTTTAAATCTCCTGAGTTGAAACGCAGCGTTTGATTAAATTAGCCATCCCAATCTCATTATTTAAGGAAAAATTATGTTTAAGGATCAAAAGATGAAAAAAATTATTCTTAAGGACCTTTATCATTAGGTTTAACGATTTGTTGTTAAACTCAGGTAATCATCTTAAAACAAATGATAACAGGTCCTTAAAAATAATTTTCTTTTTATTTTTGGATCCTTTATTATAATTTTTCCATTATTTAATGCCCTATTGACTGAAAAGAATAAAATAATTTTTATAGTATTTATTATATTTTTATAATTATTATTTATAAATTATTTTTAAAAAAATAAAAAAAAATATTTTTTATTTTCAAAAATACTACTTTCACTTCATTCTTTATTTTATTTCATTCCATTTTATTTAACAAACAAACAACAACAGCACGGCATTACGGCAAGCAACAAGTAAGAATTTCGTTTTTCTCTTCTTCCTCTGCACTTCTTCTCTTGATTCTTGAAATCTAACTTGGGCAATGCTTTGCTTCATATGGACTGGTATAATAAAGGGCAAAATTAATACCTTGCAAAGTCTACATACAGGATTGATTCGTTCAAAATTTTAGTTCTCAGTAAACGCTGACATTGATTCCACTGTCTTGGATATAATTTGTCAGACTTTTCTTTTCTTTTTCTTTTTTTTTTAAAAATTGGTGGACAGGTTTTATTTTTCAGCCTGTTCAAGTACGATGATGAATTAGATGAGCTGACCCCTTTAACTCGACGCCGTTATAGGCCAGCACATGTGGACCAGGTTGATTCACTTTGACAACTCTAAATATGGACTGTTGATTTATGAACTGAATCAGCCTTGTTTCTGGTGGAACACACCATAGAAAAGGTTGTTACATAAACAAAAAACAAAAAAATTGTTACAAGACAACTTGGGGTTTTAATGGCCTAAGTTTTTCTCATTTTAACAAATGTGCGTAAACTAGTGGCCTAAGCTTTCTTGAACATTCTTTTTAGGGTTAGGTGGTCAGAATAATTGTATAGATTCATGTACTCATGCAGAATAAAACCTTGTGAATCGAAGAACTTCAGTTCCCAGGAGTAGGAGGAAGGAAGAACGAAGAAGATGTCTGCCTACATTAGACGTGCATTCTCCTAAGAAACTTTCTTCTCCTTCGAAGCTCTGCCCTCTACAGTCGTGATCTCTTGTGCATTATTGAAACTCCCAATAACATTTGTAACTCTAATGTCAATAGGGTATTCAGTCTTCCAGCGTCTAATTTTATCATAGAAAGTCGCAGAGGCTTTGTCAAAGGATTAAAGTCAAGTTCGCATTTCTAATCTCTTCTCCAACATAAACATCTAGACAGATTATTTCTTCTAAAATTCAGTTCATTTTGGGATGAATCTATGTTGATTTAAGGAGAGAAATTAAATATACTCAGTCCTTTGATTTTTGTTTTTTTTCCAAGTGAATGGACTTATCTGAATATGATTATTAAATCATATTTATTTTGAAAGTCTACTGGCTGCATGAGTTTTAGCAGTAGGACTAATTTCTCTTACTGCTGTAAATTTGATGGTATTACAATTTGTTCTATTGGCTTTTAACCAAACAGTAAGCACACAGTAAAATTTCAGGAACCATTCAATACAGAAAATTTTCTTAAAAATGAGAAATAAAAGAAAGTTGGTAAAATTTCTGAACTGAATGCATCTTAGTTTTTCTGGTCTGATTGTTATATGTTATGTGCTAATTGACTGTCGTGAGGGTCTGCACTGCAACCATAAAGGTTTTAGCAACAATGGTAGTAGACTTAAGATCAGGGCAAGGTTGATGGGGTCAGACAAAATCATTATATCTGGTTGCAATCAGCTAACTCCAAGCACTTACAATATAAAGTTGATAAGAGATTTTTCTTTGAAAAAATGCCAATAACTTGCCCAAACAAACTTCCTTCTCCGTAAAACATATTGTCCTTGAGGTAAGTTTATACTTAAATTATTACATGTTAATTGTTTGGTTCCTACAATTTAGAGGATGAAGATGGTGTCAGTACAATTGAAGTTCCACAAGATGTTGAACCTACTATTAAGGCGAATGCTATTTCACAGATGGAGGCAGCAATGGCTGCATTATCAACAGAACTAAACAAGGTACGTACAGGAAGGGCATCTCCAGGTATATTTCAGGGCATCATAATTGTGAGCCATTACTTTTTGTTTCTGTAATTGTTAATAATTGACATACTTATGCATGCATGGTGAAATGTGTCTACAGGAATGTTTGACCACAGGAGTGAAGATGTCTTTAAACCATATTGTTGTTGTTTCAGTCATAGATCCAAAGACCTTATCCGTAAATCCTTATGATCCACAGGTACTTTCCTGAAACAGATGTACATACATTGTTCTCCATGCTAAATTTTTGTCTGAACTAGTTCTTGTTCCAGCTTTCTATGTTTACCTCTTGCAGTTTGGATTTTATTCAAAGTTTAATTGCTTAAATTTGTTGATCTAGTTCTCAAAGTGAAGGTTGTTTCTTTATCATGGGCTTCGAGGCAACAAATACAGATTATAAAGTTTCTATAACGCATACATAATTGCTGCAATATCTTTGTGTTGAACATTTCAGGCTATGAGTAAGTTGCTTACTAAGTCTTGTGAAATAGGCTCCTAGTGGTGCTCCTCTTTTCATTCTTGGCATTGAATTGAGTTTCCAAATAGGCTCCTAGTGGTTGTTTTTTTCAGTCCATGCTTTACATTCAAAGGCCACCGTGCTCATGTCTTAAAATATTATTTGTGATGTTTAACTTTTTTAAGTTGTTAGAACAGAGAAAATATTTTAAAATTTGAAAAAAAAAAGTTTGCAATTTGATGGCCAGGCCTGGTCTAAGGATTTTTTTTTTAAATTGAGTTAAACAGGTTGCGTCGTGCTTAAGAGCAGTATTTCTATCCAAACTGGGACATGCAATTGCTGTCTTGGATTTTTGTGGCCACCTGTTTTGTTACACAATCACAGCAAAAAGAATGGTAGCATCATTCATTTTTGAACATCTGTGTAGGCCGTTTAATTTATGCACAGATTTCACAGATGACTTGCGAGGATTCCTCTGTTTCGTTTGGGGACTTCACATGCTCTGCTTCTGGGGTAGGGCAAGTTTCAATCATTGGTAAAGAAGATGATGAAGATGATGGTAAGAAGATGTTGGAGGATGATGAGTCATTGTTTTCCATTTGAGAGATGATGGAGGCGATGAGAATCTCTTGAAATTGCAGGATTTGAGCATATTCATCATCAGAAGAGGGGACATCTTCATCTTCGCGAAGCAGAGTTGAGAAATAAGAATCATCAACGCAGAGAAGATCAAAGGCAGATTCTTGAGCCTTCCAAGGCATTACATTTCAGGCGCTGAAAACATGAAGAGCTCAAGTAACTTCCGAACGATGAAGCTGCAGACCACAAACTACTGTCTTTTGTTTTTACCCATCATCTAAAATAAAAGAAAATATACATGTAGCTTCTATATCAGCAAAGAAATAAACGTCGGTAAGTGTTTTTAATGGATTTCACTTAAGAGGGTTTTATGAGACAAAATTAATATTTAAGGGACAACTTAAAATAGTTCAAACTGAAAAAACTATTTAAAAACAATAAATAAAATTAAAGGATGAGATAATTATTTCAACATAATTTTAAATATGACAATAATATTTGCCTTAATTGAATGTTAAATTTATTAGAAGTTTTTAAAACAAATTAATTGAGATGTAATATTTTATTAGTTTGAAATTTATAAGGATATTTTATTTTAAAAATTTATAAACTAATTTTATAATTAAGTGTCAGTTTCCCCAAAAAAAAAGATAAAATATAATTTTATAAAAATGATTTTAGTGAAAGGATGAACACTTTAAGGCCAAAACTATAAAAAAAAAATTGGATTAGCGATGGTTGTTTAGTACCTAGGTTGCGGTTCTCAAAAGTGTTCAAAACCATCGGGGAATCCGCCATGAATGGTTTAATGTGCAAAGAGTTTAATATGCTTTGTATATTGAGTCTCCATTCTGTGGGAATTTATCCATTATAAAAGATTGAGCATGGTTTTGATCATAATTAAAAAAATTATTGGTTCCTTAGAATTCCCCTCAAATTAAAAGCTTTAAATTTGATTTTAAATATATTACGTTAGGTCTTTATAATTTAAAAAATTTTAATTTAATCCTTATTATCAAACTTTAATTCATCAATACACACACACAATCAGTAAATTTTGTTTACAAGGCCAACTATACGCTATATTGATCTTGAATTATATACATGATTTATGTCAATAAAAAATAAAAATAAATAACAGGTTAAAATATACTTACACGGATAGCATAAAATGTCATTTAAGTTTAATGATTCAATAAATCATTTACATTTAAAATATTAAAATAAAATATAATTGGCTTATGCCAATAATAAACTTTATACTCTTAGAAGTTTAATGATAAATATAAAATTATAGAGATCCACTGATAAGTTTTTTAATTATATAGACGGAATAAAAAAGTTGAATAAAATCTTGAAAATTAATAGAAACTTAACCTGAAAATTTTCATTGTTTAAATTTGTGGAGATATGTGCAAGTGGAACTAAATAACGAATATAGTCTGTGTGTTCCTCGAAGTTCCTATGATTGAAGTAGGAGTGGTTTGTTTTCTTTGTGGAATTTGACCTCGGTTGGAGCAATGTTATAGACATGCTAACGATTAGTCTAAAGGAAATTAATGATATTATTTTTTAAAAAGTAATTTTTAAATAGGACATTTTTTAATTTAATCTTTAAAAATTCACTCTTATTTCAATTTGACCTTCTAAAACTAAAATATCTCAATATAATTTTTTAAAGATTTTTTAATTAAAATAATTTTAAATAGCTTCTTTGACATGTGTTAGGTAAGTAAGGATTTCAATATGCTTCAGTGGCATTTGTTAATAATTAAGGTTAAATATCTTCTCCTCATAACATATATATATATATATATATATTGAAAAAAAATCAATCCTCTTTATGTCAAAACTTCTGGAGGCATGCAGCTAAATAATCAAGGGAGAATTACAGATAATTGACTCATAGTTGAAAAAAATTATTTTGAAGGAACTGTTACCGTGTTGGAATTCTCTGCGCAGGGAAAAAAGCCGCATGTCCGTGCTCCTGTTTTAATTTCACCCGTTCAATAAATTCAGAAACCAAATGCACATTCATGAACTGAGTTATTATTATTATTATTTTTGTATATTGTAAAAGATTATTGAACCTTGCATTAAAAAAAATAAAATATTATTTGGGGGTATTTTGGAATTTAATTTTCGCATATTAAAAGAAGAAAGTTTTGATTTACTGGATATGATGAGGTTCTTCTCCATTGTTGGATTAGTTTGGAGAGCAATGAACGGAATGAGATGTACAGAGATGGACGGAGATGAGGATTGTGGAAGGAAGAAGAAATGCCATTAATGAAAATGATTAGTGCACACTGGAAGGAAGAAGAAAGGCCATTAATCAATGCAAACAGCTACAGGAGAATCAAGAGAAGGGAGCAGACCTTCAGAGGCTAAGAGATGAGGAGGCTTAGCAAGACTCATTCACGTTGTCCTCGCAGAACTAACGAAGGAGCACCCCTGCCTCTATGCGATGCACGTGATGGTGTCGGCGTGCATTTTGGCATGTGTTCTCATGCGTATAATGAGGTTCATGATGAAAATGAAATAGTGCGTTTTGGCATTGGGCATTGGGATGACGTGGCGTGTGTTTGGTTTCTGGATTGATCGAACGGGTGGAATTGAAACAGGAGCACGGACATGCGGCTTTTTTCCGTGCATAGAGAATCCCGATATACTTGTTACCGCTAAGTATTACTAATTAATTTTAGTTAAAATTAATAATAATTTATCCCAAAATAATAATAACACGTCTTGTAAAATAATTTTTTTAAATTTTATATTTTTATCTATAATTCTTTCAATAATCAATGTTGACACGTGTGTTCCTCGACGTTTCTATTGTAAAAATAGGACAGGTTTTTATTGGGAGCAGCTTCTCTCCAGTTCACGCGGAAACTGGACGGTCCATTTGTGAGAGAGAGCTGTGATTCTGGAAATAAAAAAATAAATAAAAGATGAAAAAACATAAGATAAAATCATTTTTCTCTCACGACTGGACGGTTCTGTTGGCGCTCAAAATGGAGAGAATCTTCTCCCGTTTTTATTCAGAAGAATTTTTTTGCTCTGGTTAAACGTACTAAGCGTAAAGGGAATGCATGTCCAAGCAAGCAATGCAAGCCTAAACTGATAATAGCTATTTTACCTCTGTTCCTTCCTTTTTGGCATTGCATTTTTTCGCAGAATAAAAATTGTGTAGTTGTTTGCTATGTGGTTTGGTATCTCAGGTAGTAACTGTAGACATAAAATGGAAAAAGTATATTTAAAGATTCAAATTTTGTAAAATTTATAATAAAATATTTAAAAAATTAAAATTACTTCAAAAACTAAAATTACTACCATTTATTATTAAATTTAAGAAAGTTATTATGAGGTTTTAGGAAAGTTAATCCTTCTTAAAATCTAACATTAACTTTTATAAATTCTAATAGTAAGTCTTTTAAAATTTAGTAGTAATGTTGGTTATTAGAATAATTTTAATTTTTAAAATTTTCTATTGTAAATTTTGTAAAACTTAGGCCTTCGAGTATAATTTTTTTCATAAAAATTACGCAAATAATAAAAGGTAGAATTATGATGAGATGTATTAGTCTTCTTTATGTCATCCTTTAAAAAAATTGACTTTTAATAAGTCTTTGTTGTATTTTATGGATTTATCCTCTCACGCGTTTGACAACAAATTACCTGACATTTTATATTTTTCGTAAGTAACTACGCAACATCTTGATCTGATGTTAAGTATACTTAAGTGCACACTAATTTATTAATTTCAACATGGAGGGACCAACTTGTGGAATTAGCACTCACTGCATACACAATTTCATGACTATGCCCAGCCGGCGTATTACTTTCAAATAACTCTTGTCATCATATTAATTTATTTATCCAAAATTTTAACACCACTTTCTTACCCCAAAAGTAAAAATTTAACACCACTTATTCAAATAAGTTGAAAAACTTAAATTAAAAAAAAATCTGACATGGTATTTCAATGATAAATAAGAAAATTTTTTGGTATTTTAGTATATTTTTTAAAAAAAAAGCACTTATTTGCCACTTAGGATAATTTATTGCCTGTAATTTTTTTTTTCCTTATTTAGAGTTTTAAACAAAAAAAATTTAACAAAAGGATTTTGTTACACAAAACTAAAAGATGCGTCAACTTTTAAAGTTAAGATAAATAAACTACAACCTTTTAACTTGAGAGAAGTTTTTTTTTTAATATTTTGGCCTTAAAGTATCATAGTCATCCTTTTCGTTAAACAATTTTTAAAAAAATTATATTTATTCTTTTATATTTTGGCCTTAAAGTACCATAGGCATTGGACTTTTTTGCAGAATAAGAATTGTATAGTCGTTTGTTACGTGATTTGTTTTCTGAAGCGACAACCATTAATGTAGACATAAAAATTATACAAATAATAAAGAATAGAATTATGAAGAGACCTAGTTTAAAAAAAAAAAAATTTGATTTTTAATAAGTCTTTGTTAAAAACAGGTTTTATTTGGAATTAAATTAAATAATACATGCATGACGCGTTTTCTTTGGAATTAAAAACAGGTTGCACCCATTGTCCTTTGCCATACCATTAATTATATTTTTCGACAACAACTTACCAAACTAATATTTTAATTTTTTGGTAAGTAATTGCTTAACGTTTTGATCTGATATTAAGTAAATTTAAGTGCACACTGATTTATTAATTTCAACTTGGAGGGAGCATCTTGTGAAATTAGCACCCTCATGCATTCACATTTCCATGACTATGATGATACGGCGTGGTACTTTTAAATACCCCTTTTCGTTTCCAATATAAGTTATCAATATCTACTTCATAGATATTAAAAAAGTTAGTTAAAGATAGTTTAACTAATTGAATTTATATCAAAGTATAATTTTTTTTTTATAGTTGCCCATAATTAAAGAGCCTACCTCCATTCTTAATAAATTGTATTGGTCTTAATGACTTTCTATTTAATTAAGGACATTTAAGGAAAAAGTCATTTAATAATCAAAATAATTTTAAAATGTGACTTATATTTTGGACTAAGATAACTTTTCAATAAGTGACTTATATTAGAAACCGGAATGAGTATGTAATAAGAAGGGTTATTAATAAGAGACATTTGATATGCAGAATGTTAGATATGAAAATAAAAAGAAAATAAAAAAAGTAAATAACATTTGAGAAATGACCATAATACTCATATATAAAAATAAAAATAAAAATAAATAGGTACTATTAAATAATAATAATATAATAATAAATATCATAAAAAAATTATTTTTCCTTTTTTCTTTTTATTGTGTAAACAAACAAGGTATTAGGAAGAGTAGATAATTGGATAAAAAACTAAAAATCAAGTTGACTGTCACCTCCAAGAGAATGAATTGTCTAAGTATGAAAAAATAATAATATTATATTAATTGTGGGATACACCAAGTGCACCACGTCATTTGTACACTCGATAGTTAAGATTTACTTTACACGTAGATTCCACTTATACTAGATATGAACCTCACTTATATAAATTTAATCTTAACGTTTAATTTTTTTAAGTGAATTATACTTTAAGAGTACCTAAAAAAATTTCCTTAGCCTGTTGCCTATGAAGGCCGCTAACATGCTGGTCTAATAAAACTTAAACACGTATAATCTGGACTTAACCAGTTGCCCGTTAAGACCACTAACATGGCGGTCTAATAAAATTTACACACGTATGATCTTTCTTTACCATACAACATGCCGGTCTAATAAATTACGACTAACACGACGGTCAAACAAAACTTTTAAAAAACACAAAGTCACAAAACTTTTTATCCATAAAAGTCTTTATTTATTTTTTTTATGAAGTAAACTAATTTATTTATTTTATTTAAAACAGCAACTTGTGTTTGATCTTTCTTTCACAATAATCATACCCCATTTCATCCCCTTTGGTGGTATACATATGGTTGCAAACCAAGCTTGAATGCTCATATCAACAATAGCAGTTTAGTTTATAAAGATATCAGATTCATTTACCTTCACTCCTTATTTTCCATCCTGTTGCTGTTGATCGGTAATTTCTTCCCATTTTCTAAATATTTTGATCTCTTCCTTCCCATTTCTTCTTAATATGTATATTGTTGTTTTTCTGAATTGCTACTAACCCAATATTTATTGACGATTTGTTTCTATTTGTAACAATGATACACCTAACCCAACATCTGTTGCTTTGGGTTTTTTTAAGGATAAATTACAATTTATCTTTCTATGATTAGCTTGAAGTTAGTTGCATCTATGATTTAATGTGTCTCATTCAATTACTTTGTAGTTTGTTTGGTTACCACTTAATGAACCTATGATTGTTTTCAATTTTAACCAAAATAATCACAAAAGTTAAAACAATCTTATGGTGAGAAGTATCTTTTATTTATATCTTAAACAATTATAGTCTTTTAATAGTTTTATGAGGATTGAGCTGATATTTCAAAGTTGAAACTGTCCTGTTAACCTTCCAGAACACTGAAAATATTCAACATATAAAGTAAAGCAAACATTTAACTATGAAATATATTATTCATTGTTTACATTCACACGCATATATTCCTCAAAATTTGGATACAGAATATCAACTCTCTTGAAGAAACTCCTACTTGCATTGTTAATTTACTTTTCAACGACTAATATTGTTATTCTTGACATTAGTGTTGCGTAATTTGGACTTCTACCCCCTTTTCACTAAAACAAAAAAAGAAGGTAAAATATAGGGTGATTAAATAATAATTGAACAAAATATATTGATATATTTTCTTGGTCGAACCAAAAAACTACATTGATAATTTGCCCCTAATGTCCTAATTCTTCACCTGGACAACGAATTTTATTTTAGGGACATTTTTGGCATGAATGAGTGCAACTTATTTTACTATTATGTATATTTTTATTAATTTATTGGACTCATCCTAAGTTTGAAGAGTATGCTTAAGAATTAGAAAAATATCCTTACACTTCAAAGTTATTTTGAACTTCTTGAAATAAATCATATTAAAGAGAGCGAATTATTCAAATAAAAAAATAAAATTATATTATAGTAGCAGGAAAAAAATTATTATTTCCACTCGAGTTATTGGTCTATTGACCTTAGCATTTGGGTTTGACCTCGTCAGACCAAAATTTGTTCACTAGAAGATATTTAAGAAGTCACTAACATGTCGATCCAATAGAGCTTAAAACACGTGTGATTTTTAATTTCGTGTTGTGTTGGTGTATCTAAGAATGATCATGAATACACTATTATGAATTTTATTTTTAGATCCATAAAAAATATTTTACCCAAAACTCATTCTTTAACAAGTAATAAATCCATTTTATACCCAAAAAAAATTAAAGTGAACAATTTTTTAAGTTGAAACTCATTTACATAAAATTTATTTATGTAAAATTACAAGAAAATATAAAAAGATTAAACTTATATATAATTTATTATATATTTGCTATCAGGTTTTTAATTAAAATATAACGAGTCTATGATTTTTTAATTAAAACATGATAAGTATAATTTAATTAGAAAACGATACATTTATCAACATAAATTATACTCATATTTTGTTATTATTAAAAAAATCATACACTTATTATATTTTGATTGAAAAATATAATAGTAAGAATATAAGGAACTGTATAGAAAAATTTTTTACAATATAAAATGTCTCAAATTACAATTAATATAATTCAAAGCAGAGAAAAAGCTTTTTGTAATTTTTTAAACATATTAAACTAATTTATGGCAGGTTTAATATCATACTACCGAAATCTAGATTTTATACTATTTAATAAAATTTCCAAACCCAAACACTTTTTTTTTTTAATTTCTATGCCTAGATTTAGACTGATAAATTTTATGAATATTCAGGCTAGTAAATTTTATGAATATTCATAGAATCTAAGTATATTGCTTAGGTGCATCCTGATTTTTTTTAGGATTTTAAAAACTTAATTGTAGAATAATTGTCATTCCTATATTATTTAAAGCTTGTACAATATATAATATACAAATTATAAATTTTAATATTTTTTTCCTTTTTATATTTAAATATTTTATAAATTAATTTTTGAGTACTTAAAATACTAAATATCGCATATAGGTAAGAAGGTTAGTGGCTAAGCAACACTTGACCTATCGACCATCAGCAGGCATCTCTAAGGTATAAAACTCTTCAATTTTTTAATTATTTTTTCCATTAAGGGCTAGACTAATTTATTTTTAATTTGAAACACCAACTTTTGATTGCCCTTTCTATCACATTAATCAAAAACCAATTCACATGCCCTTCTCAGCAGGTAAAGCCAAGAGACCAGGGCTTAGTTTTAGGTTGCTAAAATTGAAGGTTCAAGAAAGAAATTGCTAGCTATCACATGGATGTAATCATTACTTTAATGCTCATAGAAGCTT
The DNA here is from genome assembly GCA_026724425.1 of Erythrophleum ivorense. Taxonomy (NCBI): domain Eukaryota; kingdom Viridiplantae; phylum Streptophyta; class Magnoliopsida; order Fabales; family Fabaceae; genus Erythrophleum; species Erythrophleum ivorense. The sequence continues at coordinate 10,634,261 of JAIUCV010000003.1, forward strand.
TATTAATCATATTAGCAATAGCAGTCTATAAAGCTATCAAATTCATCTCTCCTTCACTTCATGTTATCCATCTTGTTGTTGTTGATGATAGGTAACTTCTCACTTTCTAAATAACCCTATACTCTTTATTTCCTTGTTTGATTTGTTGCTAACCCAATATTGATTGATAATTTGTTTCTATCTAGTTGTAAAGATGATGTTGTTTCAATTTCAAGGGTTTCTTCTTTTGAAATTATTGGTGCTCCTCCTACAACCAAGTATGATGTCTTCCTTAGCTTTAGAGGGGAAGACACTCGTGACAATTTCACAAGTTATCTTTACAAAGCATTGTGCAAGGCAAACATTGAAACTTTTATGGATCACAAACTCCACAAAGGAGAACAAATCTCACCCATTCTTCTAACAACAATAGAGCAATCAAAGATATCTGTGGTTATTTCCTTTAAAGATTATGCTTCTTCGACATGGTGTTTGGATGAGCTTGTTAAGATATTGGAATGCAAGTATAAATATGGAAAGGTTGTCATACCTATTTTCTACAACATAGAACCATCAAATGTACGCAAACAGAGTGGAAATTATAGAGATGCATTTGCTAAACTTAAGCAGAGATTTAAACACAACCAAGTCAAAGTGCAAATATGGAGGAATGCTTTGATCCAATCAGCAAGTCTCTCTGGATGGGATTCAAAGAATATTAGGTAGCTTCTAATTATTCTTTTTAGTACATTTCATAGATATTTCGTTGGGTCTTTGCTTTTGGCCATCCATTTTAATTTCATGATTCTACGAGATTGTCCTAGTTGTTTTGATTTTTTTTTTGTCTCCTTACACTTAAATATACTTTTTCTTTTAATCTTACATTTATGCTAGGCCTAAATCCAAACTTATTAAAAACATTGTCAAAGATATTTTGAGCAAATTGAATTGTATGTCATTATGTCACTTTGAAGGACTAGTTGGCATTGATCATCAAATTGAGAAAATTGAAGAACTACTATTTGAGGTTCGCATTGTGGGAATATGGGGCATGGGTGGTATAGGTAAGACCACACTTGCTAAAGCTATATTTCACAAGTTGAAAGCACAATTTGAATCTTTCTCCTTTGTTGAAAATGTAAGCGAACAACTAGCAAGAATTGGATTGGACAAGTTACAGGAAGAATGTCTTAAAGAATTACTAAAAGACCAAGACATTGACATCTACAACATGAAATCCACTTTTGTTAAAAGTAGGCTTCAACATAAAAAGATTCTTCTGGTGCTTGATGATGTGGGTAGCTTAATAAGAGTTGAAGATTTAACCAAAGTGTGTGACTGGTTTGGGAAATGAAGTAGAATTATTATCACATCAAGAGATATACAAGTGCTTAAGAATTTTTTTGCGTTGAGAACATATTGTGTTCAGAAATTGGATTTCCATGACGCCCTTCATCTTTTCAGTTTAAAAACATTTAAGCAAAATGAGCCATTTAAAAGCCACATGGAGTTGTCAAAATGGGTAGTGGGTTATTGTCAAGGGAACCCATTAGCCCTTATAGTGTTAGGTTGCTTTCTTTATGGTAGAAGAAAAGAAGAGTGGGAAAGTGCTTTGGAAAAGCTAAAACAAGCTCCATACAAAGACATTTTTAATGTGCTAAAATTGAGTTTTGATGGACTTGATGACAAATAGAAGAACATATTTCTTGACTTGGCATATTTCTTGAGGGAAACAAGTAAGACTTCTTTGGACTTTATAAGAAACTTCCATGAGTACTCTTCTACATATATTGAGATATGTGTTCTCAAAGACAGGTCCCTCATTTTGGTTGATGAAAATGGTGGTATTGAGATGCATAATCTTGTAAGAGAAATGGGCCATGAAATTTCTAAACAACAATTAATCCTTGACCCTGGAAAACCCATTCGACTATGGAGGCATGAGGATATTTATAATTTTTTCATTAATAACAAGGTAATAATTTATCAATTTATTTTTTATCTTATTTCTTTTATCTTAAAATTTGAATTTCCCTAGTGGTATGCATTTGTCTAAAACATGTTTTTAGTTGTTAAAATCTTTGGTAAGTTTTAATATTTATCTTGAAGTGCTTCAATTTTGTTTTTATGTTTATAATCTTTTTTTTTTAATTTGATTTCTCTTAAAAGAAACTTTCTTGATATAAGTGACAAAATTTGTTTGGAATAAAACCAATGCATTAGGATGTACTTTATTCATCTTCTTAAACATTGAAATACATATCAAGACTCGAGTGATATATATTATACTAAAATTAAATTTTAGTCCATAAACGATTTTCAATAAGCTATAAAATTATCCAAAAGTTTGCTTTTTTTTTTTCCTTTTTCTAATTGTGGTCATGATATTTAATCAACAATACTTTGTCTCTTAAAACTTTGAACTAGAGCCTACGGATTGAAAAAGATCTTTAAATTTATAGACTCTAGATGCAATATCAATTTCTATCTATAAATATATATTAATATGCATGACAAAGAACTTACTATCATATTAATTGTTCAGTAATCAATACAGATTATATGAATTTTGAAAAAAGGAAACTATTTAAAAGTTTGACTATTAAGTTGATAGTAAACGCATATCTAAAAAAGTTAATATATTTATTTAGCATATGCAAGTATTTTAAATGACTAAAATTTATTGGCAAAATACATACATATCAATAAATAAATGAATAAAAATGTGTGCCTATAAATTTTGTTATTATTGAGGTAAAATAAACTTAAAGAATGTTTAAATAAAGTGCATAATAGCATTACTCATTTAGATATTTTAAAAGCAGCAGATTTAATTATTTTATGATGTTTTTATCATCTTTTACATAATCATAATGAATTTTTCCTCTGATTTGCTCACTAGGGGACTGAGACAATTCGATATATTTCTTTGGACATGTGCAAGATAAAAAAGATTACATTAACAGCTAATGCCTTCCAAAAGATGAATGATTTGAGATTCCTTAAATTTTACAAGTCAAATTTCAGAAAACCTTCAAAAGTGTATGTTTTTGAAGATTTTGATAATCTTCCTGAAGAATTGAGGTTTTTCTTTTGGGAAGAATATCCTCTATCATCTGTGCCATTATGCCTTTGTGCGGAGAATCTTATAGAACTTCAAATGCCTAATAGTCATCTCTGACAACTTTGGGATGGAGATCAGGTATGTATTATTTTTCTTTTAGATATCTCAGCACCAAATATTGAACAAATAATTCATATTGTACAAGTTTGCTTTAATATGTGTAAATAATGGTTAAATAGTTGTAGCAAGCTATAGAAGTGTGAATTTTTGTTATCCCCAACCAATCAGGCTTTCTGGACTTTTAATTATGCCTTGAGTCTTGTTCATCCTTCAGATGCCATTGACCCATGTCCTTTATAATCTCTCCTTTCTCTTTGTCATGAGAGAAGTTCCTAATTAAGTTGCTTAGTTGTCTAATTTATTTGTACTTCTTCTCATTTCAGCGTTTTCCAAATTTAGAGATAATCAATCTAAATGGCTCAAAGCATCTTGCTGGACTCGTAGATCTCTCTCAGGTCCCAAATATTAAAGCGATATATCTTGATGAATGTATACATTTGGCTCAAATTCATTCTTCAAGTGTCTTGGGCAAGCTTTCCAGTTTATGCACACGAGGTTGCACAGCGCTAAGGCATGTAAACATTGGTGGCAAAATTAAAGGGAGGAGTTCAAGGTTATTAGCTATCTACAATTTTTTGGATCTTAAAAACTTCTCATTCAAAAAAGTGACAGTGAAGCTCTTCGTTTTTTACGACGGCAATATTTTCTCTGGTTTTCGGTTTAAAATTGAAGTTGTGTCAATATCATTCATAGAGATATCAAAGCGCATGGACAATATTGAGAGTGCAAAGTTAAAATTGTTGATACAAAGTTTGGTGTCCTTACTTCCATTTGTTGGTAGACTTCGTTGGTTTGATATTCCAATTGAGTTTGGGAATTTCAAGAAACATTTTCACTATCATTCCCGTTATAAAGAGAAAACCACTAAGATCAATAAGGAATGGAAACAGAAAGGCAATGAACTGATAATGGAGGTGAGAGAACCAAGTGGCGTCGTGGGGACATTGATAAGTGAAAGGGCAACCAGAGAAGAGGTTATCAATAATATTTCCGATTATGAAGTGGTAGTGGAGATGAGAGAAAGGACAAACAAAGAAGAAGGGAGGCCAATGGAGCTTGAAGAGGAGTTAATGACAGAAGTGGAATGTTGTAGCAACAGTATTAATAGATTAACAAGAGTTCTCAACAACATCACCCGTTGGTCATTATTGACACAACTGTCATTACAGAAGAGTGATATTATTGGGAGTGAAGCTTGGAGCATTGACCTTTCAATTTTGAAATCACTTACAGAATCTGATTGCACAAGGCTTCAACCTCTCACAGATTTTACACTCTCATTGGATATTCCAGCAACAAGAGATAGGGATCGCTTTGTTATCGATTCTTGGCGAGATCAGGGTGGAGGTTTCTTTACTCTATATACCGTTATTCACCTAAAAGACTCCCTTTTTTTGAGATCTTGGGATGCCAAAAGAATTAGGTGGGGATAACTTTTGATGCTCTCTTGGATGACTAGGCATCCGCGTGATTATGAAGCCAATAATGGTATGGTATAGAAAATTGTTACGCCATCGAGTTTGGTTTATTTATCCAAATAGAAAAGTTTTCTTCTAGTTTATAAATTATCTTTTGAAAACGTTTCTTTCACAATTCCACTGAAATAATAATATATACTTAGAAAGTTATATTTGCTAATTAATATTCCCTCTGGTCTCAAATATAAGTCACTTTTGGAGAATTGTTTTGATCCAAAATATAAGTCACTTTTTGGAATTGTCTTGATTATTAAATGACTTTTTCCTTATATACCCCCAATTAAATAGAGAGTCATTAAGACTAATGCAATTTACTAAAAATAAAAGTAGACTCTTTAATTAGGGGTAAATATAAAAAAAAATTTGTTTTGAGACAAATTTAATTAGTTAAACTACCTTTAACTAATTTTCTTAATATCTGTGAAGTAGGTATTAGTGACTTATATTTGAGACCGGAGGGAGTACCTTGTTTCAATCAGACTTATATATAGATACATGTTTATTTATTTATAATAAATTCATTAATTATAATTTAAATAAATGGAAGTTCATTTTCATTTGACATGAACAAATATGATCACAACCCAAATTTGTCAACTTATTCCATCAAATTTTTTTCGATTTCATATTCGGATTCGATCTTTATCCATATTCTTTTGTTTTCCAACTTCCAAGGCAATACATGAATTTTAAAAGTTTACATATTTTATGAAGTACAAACATTTTATAAATAAATTTTCATATTGCCCACCCTTCAATTATTTGATACTTTAGCTGGAGGGGAAATGAGTTGTCCGTGGACTAGGTCCATGTGGTTTATGCTTTTCATATTTAGTTCTTTTAAAAAAAATAATTAATGAGGTCTAGGCCCAATAAAGAAAACTGAATGTACCAAAAGAAAGCCTAAACACATAAATGACAAGAAAAAAGAAAGGGAGAATTATGATAAAGGATCAAAAAATAAAGAAATTTATTTTTAAAGGCCTGTTACCACTTATTTTAAAATAATTACTACTGAGTTTAACAACAAACAGTTGAACTTAGTAGTAAAAATCTTTAAAAATAAAATTTTTCACTTATTAGTTCTTAAATATAATTTTTCCAAAAAAAAAAGTTTGTATTTTGCACTCACTCAGATTCAGACAGCTTTAATTCCTTTGAACTTGCTCATCGAACAATTTTAGCATTGAAATACCGATCAAGTTCAGGGACTCACCTTGTTTCTTAATGTATTTTCCTTTCCGATGGTTTTGTTGTCTTACCCTTCAAAACCTCCATGAATGATTGGTCTTCCCAAATTATCAACTAGTGGTTAATTGAATTGTTAATTAAGATAATTAACGAAAAATTATGGTGACAAGTTGTTAAATCTTATGTAGTTAACATGACACAGTATTTGTTTAATTAAAGTTAAATGGAGTCAGAGGCAGGTGGTGTCAATAACACTGATAGCATCACTTGTATTGTAGAATTAGTTTAATAATTGGATGTCATATAAGACGTTAAATTGTTTGAGTTTGAAGACATGGCAACCCAATTTTAAGGCAGCATGAGGGTATATTATTCTATTATGGCTGAAATCCGACAGTCAACATAATTTATTTCTTCTTCCTCATAACTAAGCTCATGGCAATGTCTAGTGTCAAATATCATTTACTTATATTAAGAGAACAACATACTTGAATCTTTTGCACTGGTGTGATATCTTATGAGGTTACTCATATGTAGTTTGCGTTATGATTTTAAAGTTTAAATACTCGGAGTATCATTTATAAAGTCTAAATTTCATAAAAAAAAAAAAAACGTTTTCAATTTATGCCATTATACTGACAAAATTGACAATAAATATTAAACACAGTTTAATTTTACCCATTTAACAATCAGAATTTCCATTGAAGTGCCTCACGGAGTCCTTTTCCATGCAGATCGACATAACAGCTTCCTTTTTACTCATTAGACAAGAATGCATTTCTTTCTTTTGCTATTGGACAAAATTCTATATGTGGGAACCAAAGAATGATGAAAAGTAATTATAAATTTTAGTCTTATACAGCTTTGAAAATAAAACTCTTTCAATAATATGGAGCTTTCAAATTTAAAATGTTAGAATGTTAGTGTTCATATTACGATGTTGAGTATATTAAAAATTTGTTTTTATTTTTTATTTAATGTGTATATATATTTGCAGTTGAGTGATAAATATTAGTCTTGTTTAATGTTTATATATATTATGATAATTGCTTACGATCAAAAGGATCAATTACTATAAAAAAGATATACAATTTTTTCAACTGAATTTCATTAAAAAAACTCATGAAAATCTCGCAGAACTATTCTATTTGAGTCCAACAGAAAAAATAATAATAATAATAAAATAAAATTCGCCTCAAGCCTTGACGAGAACCATACATCAGAGAACATATATTGAATGAGCAAGAGTAAAATCAAATCGGAATCGAAAGATACTTAAACAAGTTAAATGTGCTAGAACATTCTCTGAATATTGTGAAGAAATGGACAGCTGGGGACTCATTTTACAACGAAAAATGAGGTGACCAACTTGGGAGCCTGTAATCACTAACTAATCACATAGTGACACGTACAAAAGTCAGACTTTGTTAAACGGCTTTGAACATGGCAACATTAGAGAGGATAGCGATAAAAAGTTAAAACAAAGTATTGGCGTCGAAGTTTAGAATCAATTGATTATTAAGCGTGGGGTGATTGATGAATGATCGTTATAACAGCGTTAAATTTGCTACTACATTCCCAGAATTGGTGAAAAAATTAGATGTTTGGAGCTCATTTTATAACAAAAATGAGGTGATTAACTTTCAACCCATTATTAATCACATAAAATACATATAAAATATTTTTTTTAATATTCATATTATACGATTAATAAAAATTTCATATATAATTAGTGTCCATATCTAATTTCCCTCTCCTACTCACTTTTTTCCAATTTTTCGTATCCCAATCTTCCCTCCCTTCAATTTTTGTCAAATTTTCCCAATTCCCAATTCCCAATTTTGCCCCCCTATAATGTTGCCATATTTTTCCAATTCCTAATTTTCCTCTCCTCCTAATCATTAAATTAATCCTATTCATAATCAAACCCCAGTCCCCAAACCCCTCCCCCTACTTTAATTAATATCTATATATTATTATCTTCTAATCTTTGGTAGGTGTCAAAATGGCAAGTGCTTATACATGCTTATGTATGATTCACCATTGAGTCTCACTAGAAAACAAACGCATTTATTCTACCTCTTCACTTGATAGCTAAGAGCAAAGTCATAAATTTAACCCTTTTCATCTCTTGCCTTGGACACTTCCTCTGGTTTGTTTTGGGGCGGATTTTGGAGATAAGGAGGATGACATAACCAAGTTCTGTAACTTGAATATTCCATCTTTCCAAAAAGTTAACATTTCAGTTCAGAAGATAAAATATAGCATAACTCGATCAGCTATAAGGCGCCAGGGAAAAGAAATTTACCATGTCAGTTAGTGACATAAGTGAATGTTGTAGCAGCAGTAATAATAGATTAACAAGAATTTTCAACACTCGTTAGTCACTATTAACACAACTGTCATTGAAGAAAAGTGATACTGTTGGGAGTGCAGCTACAGCTTGGAGCATTCCCAAACCTTCACTTTTGAACATCACTTGCAGAATCTGATTGCACAAGCCTTCAGCAACAACCTGTCATAGTTTTTACAATCTCATTGGATTCAGCAACAACAGAATGCGGTGCCCAGTTTTCTCATTTCTTTTATTCGCAAAAATTGGCTAAAAATTCATGCTATATTAATTTTTCCATTTACTTCAATCTTAACACCATTTGGTTTAGGTTTTTCCATTTGGGTACCAAAAAGAAGAATAGGGTGACGATCGACGACTTTTTGATGCTGTCTTGGATGGATAGGCATCCGCAGGATTGTGTGGCCTATAATGTTATGTTATAAAGAAAACTGTTATGCGAACAAGCTTGGTTTATTAGTCCCCAAAAAAAAATATTTGTTTCCAGTCTATAAACTATCTTTAGTAAAAGTTTCTTTCATAATTCCATATGTAGTCGAAAAAATTATACTTGCTAATTAATACCCTTTTTCAATTGGACTTATACATGGATACATGTTAATATATTGCCAAAGTTACTATAAAGTCTCGTGCATTTCCTCTTCATTAGTGAAGCATGGTTGGCCAAAATGTCTTATCTCCGTAAGTATTCACAAATTTTACATGTTTGGAGGATAAAAATTGGGTACAAATTAATTTGGGTTTTTTAAAGAATATTGTAACAGCTTAAAAGCAGAAAACTCATTAATAAATTTCAGTTACCTACTTGAAAATCAAATCTGAGGTTCAGATTTTGCTTTCAACAAAACCAAAGAAAAAAAAAGGGTGAGAATTTTCGTAACTTCGTAGGTTAACATCCCCTTCCTCGACAGCCCCCTTTGCTCCAATCCTTGTTTGCCTTAACACCTTGTTTGGTTCAATTTTTAAACAAACGGCTACCAGGAACATTTACAGTCGCTAAATTAAATTCTAAACGGTATTACTTTGTCATGTGATTTGTTTGCTTACTTTAGTAGATTCAATTCTCTACGCATTACACTTACATTTTCAATAGCTTTCATAATGAGTATATGCCTTAATGTTCTGGTTCAACAAAAAAGTAAAATTAGTTAAAAATCGATTCAACTAATGATATAGAGTTCTCGATCAAGGAGTCAATCAAATTATTTTTAGGAAAAAAAAAGGATAATGACGCTGACAATTTTACAGAGAAAAATTTTGATTTATTAATTTGTAATTACTTAAAAAAATTAATATTATTTCTATGAGAAGATATAATTAGAATAAATTTTGTATAAAGGTATATTTTTGTCAATATAAAATAAAGTTAAATTATCTTTTTTATTCAGAATGTGTCGCATTTAAATAAATTTGCACAAAATTTTGTATTTTTGTTAATGTAAGGTAATGGTAAACTATTTGCTTATTCAAAACTGACGATACAATTTAGTCTTTGGTCTTCCAACGCTCACATATTGTTAGTTTAGACGTAATTCAATAAGGGCGCTCAATTGGATTTGTAAGAATTTTTTTTTCTTTTGAAATTTCTGCTTTCTAGGAACTTCAGCTTCCAAATTGTTACCAATTATTAAGTTTTTCAGTTAAAAAAAGTTTTTAAAAACAAGTTTTGTATTCAAATAATTTAAAACACTAGGGATCTGTTTGGTATGTAGAAAAGATTTTGATAGAAATGAAAATAAGAAAGAAAATGAAAATAGAATGAATTCTGTAATCATAATCATGTTTCATATGACCAAAAAAGGAAAGAAAAAGAAATATTTATTCTTTTTTTTATTTACTTAGATGAAAACAGTGCAAAAATAAAAAAATGACCATAATATTTTAGTGCAAAAAATTATTTTTAATTACTACTAATAACAAATATAATAAAATAATCATTTTTAATTACTAATAATTATAAAATATAATAAAATAATCATTTTTAATTACCAATAAGAATAAAAATAATATTTTTAAATAAAAAATAGTTTCTAATTACCAATAAGAAGAAAAAAGTGTGAAAGTTTTCATTTCTAATTTTTTAAATTAAAAAAGCTTTTTTGATTACCAATAATAGAGAAACACAGTAAAAATTACACTTAATTATTTAAATTGAAATATATATATATATATATATATATAAAACTTTGCTTATCAATTGTGTCAATACCAGATACTGACATTACAATCTACCTCCACCGATCAAGCAACGCCCAACCGCTACTAAAATCAAAACTCCTATAAAAACAAACTGAAATTGAGTAAGCGCTTTATATGGGAAGAGAAATGATGCAGTTATAAAAGGGGACGTCGTCTAATTACAATGCAGAAGACATTGGATAGGGGCATTAAGTGAAGCATAATGCCTGCAAAGTATAATACGCTTATACTACCTCATGATCTCAAGCGATTATTTCCCTGACAAGCCAACCCAAACGGGAATATGTGAAGTACAAGACGAGAACTAAGGGGAATGCAAACAGTATGGTGATATATGTCAATATTAATTTTTGCACAAATTTCAGCTTCCAACTTACCGCAATGCATGGAGCAAAAACATAAGGAATCCCTGCATTGGGGCAATATAAAATCGCTATATAAAGTTTATATACAACATTACATACCATTTCTATTCCGTATTGAGGCTATATAAAATCGCAGCCAAATGCAAATTCAGATAACTTTAACTCATTTATAAATCATACTTCTTATTTTGCACCTTTGCACAGGCAGGATGATGCTCTATCCAGTGTAGAAAGACTTTGAAAAGATTATTGTGACAAGAGACTTAAAGCCATTTAACATCTTCCTAATAGCCAAATGAGAATTTCGTTAGCCAAATGACAAATAGTTCAAATATTATGATTTTCTGAAAAGATAAATCCAAATACTCAATTTCATTATCAAGAATTATTGCAACTTCCATTTAACATCAAGATGGTAAGAGTAAGCCAAGCTATTCTCTTGAAACAACTGTTAACAGTGCAAAACCCTGCAGTAGCTATCCTCTTGAAACAACTTCCATTTAACATTAGGATGGGAAGAGTGTTCGCCAATCGGCTTACACCGCAAGTGCATGGGCTGTGACAAAATAGTATAAAAAAATTATTGTTCCAATGAGGATTGGAGTTGAATTTAGTTAGTTATTAAACTTATGCTTTAAACTAGGTTGAGCAGAACAATTTATTATCGAAATTGAATATAAAAGCTAAAAATTATTTTACAAATTAATTTGTAAAAAAGGTTAAGAGATCCTTTTGACTTTAAGCATACAAGGAATTTAGGATTATTTCTGCCCCTTGTATTTCATAGCATAAGAGCAACCTCCTCTCATAAAAATGACCAACAACTGTATGTGCTGGTCTAAAGATCAAATAATACTTGAAAAATTTTTCTCAAGTTAAGAACAAGTGTTTAATTCTATTAATCGCTTAATCTCTCTCACAACCAATAAAATTCTAATTTTAAGTTCAAACCCAAATGTGACTATACAAGGTCAGTGAGTGTATCTCTATCTCACCAACAAAACTATCCATTCAATATATAAATTTCAAGTTCTTATATAATTTAACTCAGGATCAATACTCAAGCTAGCTCTCTTAAGCATCACTCAAGCCAACAAACAACTAATTGGTGGCCAATCAACTAGAAGCATAAAGAATGGAGTGAAATCAACACATATATATCATTAATTATGGAAGTGGAGGAGAATCAAGTGTCAATCTATGCAAGGGTTCAAAATAATTCTAAAACAAATGTCTAGCTACTTATAATCAACCATATGCTTACAAAACACAAAGAAGTTAAAGCCATAGCAGAATACACGAGAAGGAGAAGGAAAGGATCAAAAAAATTGATGGAAAGAGCTTCAAATCTCTCCAAAACTTCAATCCTTGGCTCTAACCACTTCCCCAATCTCTATACCCTAGCACACAAGCTCCCTAAGCTGCCCAGAAGATGAAGGATCCTATCTTTAGTCGAAAATGTGGGATATATGAAGCCCTAAGGTCTATCAAGCCTTAAAAGCAGTGTTTCAGTAAACTTTAATTTGCCATGGCTAACATGTTCTTCACTGCTGTTAAATAGCCTTAGATTCTCTCCAACATCTTTGTCCAAGAATTGGCCATAGCTAACATGTTAATTGGCCATGGTGAAATACTCTCTAATTGTTCTCTCCTCCATGCAAGAATTGGGTGTGGCTAACATACTAATTTGGCCACAGCAAATTAGATTCTCTAAGACAAAACTTCCACCAAGCATATTCACTTTGAGGGGCTTATCCAATGACATATGCAAAAGTATAAAATTGTAAATGTATCAAAAATATCCTAAAATAAGATTAAAATTTGCATATTTAATCTAAAAGTGAGAGAATTAAGCTTAGCTATCAAAAAGGCACATTTTCTTATTTTGAGTATGATTTATATATAAAAGTACACCAAAAGGTATGTACAACTCAAGGAAAATGTGCTGAAAAGACATGAATTTAGAGAGGTTATCAAAGAGCAAAACCTACTGGTCAATCTAAAGATGCAAGGTTGTGAACTGTACATCAACCTCATAAACCCTAAGAAATTGATAGTTTGAAACCACACATCAACACCAAAAAGAAATCGAATAGGGATAGAACCCATTTTTTTCTACTTTGGGCAACATTGCAAGATAGAGGATACATCCATTACACAAGCAAACAATAAATTGAAGAAGATGGCTAACATTGCAAGTAAACACAAGGAACACCTCAAAAAATGGGAAGAAATCGAAGAAGATAACTAACCTAGAAAATAGAAGTAAAGTTCATGGCAAACCTTGTTCGACCTCAAGAAAGAGAGCAATAGAGGAGTAATCACAACAATTTGTGTGTGACGACAGATGTCCACAAATGAAGGTGGCTTGCAAAACATGAAGCTTTGATGGGAAAAGGCGAAGGACACATGCGTGAGTGAGGCTGCGTCTTTTGAAAATCATCTAGGCCAAATGAAGATATAATAGGGGTAGATTAATAATCTGACTCTCGTTTCCCTTGGATCTAAGCACTTTCCTTCTCTTCATGTAATGAGAACTTGTTCCTATATTTACAGGAAACTCTCACACCTTTGGAAACTGACTGCCATGCACCAAACACACAAATGATGCTTTCCATTTCTTTTCATCAGGGTTTAAATGGTCATACTTCGCGCCCGTGGCTCCCGTGAACCCATCAATCATATTCTCTACTCAAAATTCATTCATACAACTCATACATAGCATAAAACAAACCATGAACCACGGATATGAAGCCAAAAATTAGGAAAATGCAATTTTTTTGGTAGGTCCAAAAGTTAGATTTTGGCTCTAACTTTAAAAAATTATAACTAATTCTAAAAAAATAAGAATCAAGCAAACCATAGTTTTCTAGAAAGCTTTGGATATGAAATTTACAAAAAAAATAATTTCAAACCATATTCTTAGAGTTTGGACTATGTTTGACAATAGAAAAGCTCGAAAGGTTAGACTACCTAGTGTTTATGATATAGATTTCTGATATGAATTTCAAAAATTCATAACTAGTTCCACAAAAATCCAATATGGGAAAACCATATCAATTTAGAAAGATACAAATGTTAAATGGAGGGAAAAAATAAGTTCAGACCAATTTAGTAGCTTTGGACCTCTAAAACAGATGGAATAATAGCCAAGGTCGGCTGACATCCCTAATGCTGACACAGAACTTCAAAATATTATTTCTCCCTCTACAAACTTCCAATTGAGGTGATTTTAGTTGGTATAGGTCACTGTGAATGTTTATTTTCTTTTTGTAAAATTTCATGGCAATTGGACATCGTTTGTCCCATGAATGACATATATTCATTTTCGAACCAATTGCACAGTGCACTGACCCAAACTAGAAAATTCTCCAACTTTAAAAATTCGTCAAATATTCCATAGACCTCCAAATATTTTGCACTTTAGCTTTGTAAAAATATCTTACCAAACTCTATATGCATGCCAAATTTCAGATCAAAGGAAGCTCATTTAGTCATATCTTGACTTGGCTAAAAAATATGGCGAATTTAACACCCTATATGGGTCAAAGTGGATTCAAATAACTTCTTATATGCTCTACCACCTCTTGGGAAAGTTTTAAAACATAAACACAACATATAAGAGTTGCCCAAGTGGTCCAAACTCTCTCACATCTTAAACTCACCATGCCACAGGCAAGAATACACTACTAAGAGTGAGTTGCCAAGTGGGAGAATCATACATTCTCATTGCTTTGGCTCTAATATTGATATATACAATGTATTCACATACTTTTTCATTTGCTCCAGGGTTTACATCTCAAAAATAACATATACATATGAATATTGACATTTTTTTACATCAAAGGCCATACAAAACTATATAAAGTGTCAAAAGATGACCATTTATGCTTCATGGCCTCCAATCTTTAGCTCTTAAGCTCCACCTAGACCATATGAGATGGGAGAGGGAAGAAGGTGAGATTCATGGAATCTCAATAGCTCATGCACTCATTCAAGGAAGCAATCAAGGCATATAAACATGTCAAAGCATGCAAGTAGGTATCTAACCATTCAAAATCATACAACACATGATTTATATGCCATGAAAATCATATCAATATCAAGAATAAGTTCTAGAAACTTTTAGTCTAACTTCACCCTATTTTTGAGACTTTTGGATTGGCTTCACCATTGGTCTAGGGACTTTTAACTTGGCCTCACTCATCCATGAGACTTTTAGCCTTGTTTCACCCATTACTAGGGACTTTTGGCTCCACCTCACCCATAACAAGAGACTTTTGGCACCACCTTACCCTTTAAGAGCAATTTTCACAACCCAAAGCATAAGCATATTGATACCAGTGTAACAAGACAATATCAAATGGCATGTCTCACAATACAAGTGCATACACAAGCATACAATGACCATCATACATCTAAGAATGCAATAAGAAAGAGTGAAGAGCTACCTTGGCAATTAAACACAATCCTTCCCTTTCAACTTCTTTTTTCCCGTCTTAGTCTCACAACCGCAACTAGATGGAGCCAATTCTCTTGGACCTAAACATAACATGCAGCATGCAATTACTTTCTTAGAACTCAAACAAATACTTACAAAGGCTAGGGGATTCTTATATCAAAACAAACTTTACGAAGTGTTTAAGAATCCCTAGTTTCTCCCTCTTGAATTTTACTAGCTCTTCTTCTAATTCCTTTACATTTCCTAACTTCTTACAGTTTAATTCAAGGGTTTTATACTTGTTCTAGGTCAGAACTTCCTCCCTCTAATGGTTTTGTTCTAAGCCTAAACACTCAAGAAGAAGTAAAGGAAGAAGATGCAACAAAATGGAAAGAAGTTACCTTAAATCAAGCTCTTTCTAAGAGGTTCTTTCTTTACTTGAATCTTCTCCTTAAATCCTTACACTTTGCCCTCGGAATTAAGCTTAAAACAAAGCCAATTCAACAACCAAAACCATAGAAAGAAAGGGTAAAGAGAGAAGAACAAAATTCTAAGAAAGAAAGTCATAGAAATCTCAAGTTTCTCTCACCTTTTCCTTGATATTTTTCCTTTCTTTCTTGTCTTCTCTTGGTCTTTCTCTTTCTCTCTCTAGCCTTTTTCTCTGTTTTGGTCTAAGCATTTGTCGGTTAGAAGAAAAGAGGGCTTCTAAGGTCTTTAAGAAATAAAAATCCACTTTTTCATGCTTCTTTTGAATTAAATCTCACTATAGCAAAAAATATCCCTCACTATAGCGAGCATGTATCAGTCATAGGCCTTTGTTCTCATTATGGTGTGCTATTGCAAGAAACTCTTCGGTTTTTGTATGGGATGCTCAAACTCGCTATAACTAACTATATTCTTACTATATCAAACTAGTACATTTGCTATATCTCACTGTAGCGAACTAGTACACTCACTATAGCCAACAGGGGTCTTGGCTATAGCTAGCAGATTTAGAAAAATTTCATAAATCCTAGTTGTTACACCATTGACTCATTGAGTGCATAAAAAACAAAGTGTGCAAAACGGGAAATAAGTGTACTTGAGTCTTTTGTAATCGAGTAATATTAATAAAATAAGAATAAAATATCAATTAATAATATTAAAATAAATAAAAAAAATAAATAAAGACTTCCATTCAAGTATCAACTAACTTTAGAAAATAGAAAATTTTTTAAAAGCCAAACAAATAAAAACTTGTTAGATGGATATTGTGTGAGAAGACATATCACATTACTTTTTACAATGCCATTACACTTTACTTATTTCTTATTTTAGTACCACTACATTTTTCATATATGAGTGCCGCTACATTTTTCTCATTTCATATCTTAGTGCCACTATACTTTTCATATCTTAGTACCACCATACTTTTCTCATTCCATATCTTAGTGTCATTGCACTTTACTTATTTCACATCTCAATGCCTCCACACTTTTCTTATTTCACACATTGGTATCACTAGACTTCATATATTTCATATCTCAGTGCCACCGCACTTTATTTCACAAATTTTTTTCTTATTACCATTACACTTTTCTTATTTCATAATACCAACGTGACGTCACATTACTTGTCACATTTTATAGTCTTTTCTTCACATTTCAATTTAATTCAACACATTTAGGATGTTACTCTCACTAATGGCTATAGGATTCACGCTATACCGCATCTATTACATTTTTAAATATATAGCATATATTAATAATAGGACTTAAGGAGGTGTAGATGATCTATCTTTAAAAGTATTATCAAAAAGAATCTTTATAAGCATTGTAACAACTAAAAAAAAAAAGAGAGAAAAAGAAGAAGAAAAAAAGAAGTTGAAAAATTTTCGAAGTCCTCAAATTTTCTAAGTCTGTTAGCTATAGCGAGAAATGGTCTAGTTATAGCGAATGTACCTGTTCGCTATAGCGAGAAATGGTTTAGCTATAGCGAGAGTGCCTTCTAGCTATAGCGAAAATGTTTCTAACTATAGCGAGTGCGGGCATCCCATACAAAACCAGGGAGTTACTCGTCGTAGAGCGTACCATAGTGAAAACAGGGGTCTAGGACTAATACGTGCTCACCGTAGCAAGGGTTATTCTTCGCTATAGCGAGGGTTAGTCTGGAAAAGTATGAAAAAAGAGAATTTGACTTCTTAAAGCGTCCCAATTCATTCCTTCTCCTTTTAACCGACTTAGGCTTCATCCAAGGTAGAGAAAAGGGCAGAGGAGAGAGAAAGACACCTAGAGGAGGAAGGAGAACAAGAAAAAGATAAGCATAACTTGAGATCTCTATAGCTTTTCTTCCTAAAGTTTTGTTCTCTCTCTGTCCTCTCTTGCTATGATTTTGGATGTTGAATTAGCTATGTTTTAGGCTTAGTTCAGAAGAGGGAAAGTGGAAAACCACTCTTCAAGGAGGTTAGAACTCATGGAGCCTTACTTCTTTGTTTTCCCCAAGTATGTTGGTTCTACCAACTTGAGAGCATGAGAGAGAGGAAGAGTTAGTGAAATTCTAGAGAAAGAAAGAACCCCTAATTTCTTATATGCTTTGTAGGGTTAGCTATAAAGAAACTCCTAGCTTTGTGAATAAGTGTTAAGTTATGAGAGAGTAATTCCATGCTCTTTGAGTGTCTAGGCTCAAGAGAAGCACTTCTATCTAGTTGTGATTGTAAAATCAAAAATGGAGAAGACAAATTGAAAGGGGAGGCTTGTGTTAGCCTATAAGGTAACTCTCTCCACTTTCTCTCATGCATGAATGTGTGTTTAGCTTATTTTAGAATGTGTGTATATGCATTTTCAAGCTATGAAACGTACGATAACATGCCTTTATATTCTATGATCCTTAATGCCATGTTATGTTTCAAATGAGCACATGATGTTTATATGAGTTTGCTTGAGTGTAGAGAGGCCAAGAACTCTTCCCTTGGGTGAAGATGAGCCAAAAACCCTAGAGCTTGGTTGAGACAAAGCAAAGAGTCTCCCAAAAGCAAAGTGGGCTCCTAAGAGTATGGTTGAGTCCAAAATGCTCAAGAATGGGTGAAGCAAGTCCAAAATCCATGAAGAGAAGTGTAAGGCCAATCCAAACACTTGGTGAGCTCTTGAATGATTTGTATGAGTTCTTCACATGCCAAGTTTACTTTTAAAATATCTATGGCTTTCATTTTCTCCATGCATGTATTTGTAAAAGCTTGCTTGCACATATTATGTATGATTGAATAGGAGATAACCTACTGGGATTCTTTAAATCTTATCCCTTCCTCTCCAATGATCTAACATGCTAGGTGGACCAAGCAATTATGGTGAAGGGAGTCAACAACGATGAGGAAGAGAGATTGACAACTTGATGTCTTGTTTTGTTTATTTTAGAACCATAATGATGGTTCATCATGTATATGAGGTTGTATATGTACTATGAACGTTGAGACATGTGTAGATACCCTATTATGTGATTTTTAGATGTATGATTATGATATATGACCACTAGCCTATATTTTGAGTATGTAAGGCTATAGAATGAGAATTTAAAGTTTGATGAATATGTGTATAAGTGAGGGTTGAATGGCCAAAATGAGATGCATGAGGTTTATGACTATTTGGACAACTCACACAAGTCTTAAATATGCTTTTAGACTTGCCCAAAAGGTGCCAACACCAAGGGAAGACCATTTGGCAAGTTTGGTACCTCATATAGAGCCAAATTTGACCATTATGGAACCCTATTTCACTTTTTAGCCAAATGAGTTAGTCTTGGTCTGAAATTTGACATGGAATTATGTCTTAGTAAGATCTTTTTGGGAAGCTAAATTTTATAATTTTTTGAGGTCTACAGAATATTTGATGATTTTTCAAAGTTGGTAAAATTTATGGAAGTGGTCTAATGTACTGTTACAATAGTCCAAAAATGTTTTTTATCACTCAAGCCTCAAATGATGTCCAATTGCCATGAAATTTTATACAGAAAAACTAGACAATCACAATGACTTGTGCCAACTAAAAGCACTACATTTGGAGGTCTAGAGAGAGAGATACAAATTTTTGAAATTTCTGTCCAGTATTAGTCATATTGCCTAACCAGAAGTACTGTTCCATCGATTTCTGGGAGTTAGGCTTGATGAACTGATCTGGAGATATTTTTTCTCTCTAGTTAACATCCATATATTTCCATATTAGTATCATTTTACATGGACTGGATTTTTGTGGAATTAATTGGACATTTTTGAAGTTCATATCAGTAAACTGTGACAGCATCAAGACCCAGTCCGACCTCCAGACCAATACGCATGTCAAACGTCCTGTGTGTGGGATGTTATCACCTGTACATATGTTTACCATGAATTAGACATCCCAATCTTTCCAAAATGACCAAGATTGTGTGTTTTCAATTTTTCTAGATTTAGTTATGATTTTCCAAAGTTTGCCCAGAAATGAGGCCAATGCTGGCCGAGAAGGAACACTCATTCTCCATGCCTCTTTTCGGTTTCTATGAGTTTTAGGTATGTTTTTGTGATACAAATGAGTTGTGATAAGGTAATTAAATATGAGGGGTGTAACAACTAGAAAAAAAAAAGAAAAGAAGAAGAAAAAAAAAGCTGAAAATTTTTGAAGAGTTGAAAATTTTCTAAGTCTGCTAGCTACAACCTAGCAATAGCGAATGTACCTGTTCATTATAGCGAGAAATGGTCTAGCTATAGCGAGAGTGCCTTCTAGCTATAGCGAGAATGCTTCTAGCTATAGCGAGAAAGCAAGTGCGAGCACCCCATACAAAAACCAAGGCGTTGCTCGCCGTAACGCATGCTGTAGAGAAGTCAGGGGTCTGGGACTAATACAAGCTCGCCGTAGCGAGGGTCATGACTTGTTATAGCGAGGGTTAGTCTAGAAAAGCATGAAAAAAGAGAATTTGACTCTTTAAAACATCCAAACCCTTCCTTTCTTCTCTAAACCGACTTAAGCTTCGTCCAAACACGGAAAAAAAGCTTGAGAGAGAAAGGGAAATTAGGAGAAACCAAGAGAGAAGGAAGGGAAGCTAAGGAAGAAAGGTAAGAACCTTCAAAGCTCTTCATGCTCCTTCTTCTTGATTTTATTCCTCTCCTTCTAAGCTTCTTTTTCATGGGTTGATGAGTAAGAAGGTTTTGGTTCTGACCTAGAGGGAACAAGAAACCCTTGAAAGAGAGTATGATGAGTTGAGAAATGCAAGAAAAGAGAAGAATAGTTGGTGAACTTTTAGAGAGAGAAAGAATCCCTAGTTTCTTTTATACTTGGTAGGATTTTCTATAGAGAAACCCTTAACTTTATGAATAAGTATTAAGCTATGAGAAAGTAATTCCATGCACTTATGTGTCTAGGCTCAAGAGAAGCACTCCCATCTAGTAGTAGTTGTGAAATCAACAAGGGAGAAGACAAATTGAAAGGGAAAGCTTGTGATTAGCTAATAAGGTAGCTCTCTCCACCTTCTCTCATGCATAGATGTATGCTTACATTATTTTGCATGTATGTATGTATGTTTTTAAACTATGAAAAGTATGCTAGTATGATGATGCCCTATGTATTTCAAGGATGTTTTATGTGATTGCTTTGCTTTGCTTAGCTTAAGTATGGAAAAGCCAATAACCCCTTAGCCAAGGTGAGGATGAGCTAAGAACCCTAAAGTTGGTTGAGACAAAGTAAAGAGTCTCCCAAAAGTGAGGTTGACTCCCAAGAGTAATGTTGAGTCCAAAATCCTCTTAAGAATGGGTGAGGCAAGTCCAAAATCCACAAGTGAATGGGTGAGGTTAATCCATTTGCTTGGCAAGCTTTTGAATGTTATGTATGGCCTACTCAAATATTGAAAATATTTTTCTTATGTTTTCACATGCTAATATGCCCATGCATACATTGTGAGACTTGTTTGCATGCTTTATGTATGTTTGAATGAGAGATGAGTTATTGAGATTCTTTGAATCTCACTCTCCCTCTCCACCATCCAAACATGCTAGGTGGACCAAATGAGACAAGAGATGAGAGCCACTAAGCTTGAAGCTAGGGATTTCAGTGAAGAAATTGTAAAGAGTCATGTTGTCACCATTTTGTAGTTATGTTAAGGGATGTAATTTAATGATGTACATGATATAGCACTTGTAAATGGATGTACTTAATGTATATATATGAGAATTGAACTTATAATGCATGATGTAGCAAATTTTAGAATGAATGGCAAGATCTTAGTATTGCCCACATGGGTGTATGTGTTGGTGTGGGAGAGTGAGTTTTTCAAATCTGGGCTATTAGATATTTGAGCTATGTTTAATAGCCTATGTTGATGCTTTCTTACATGCTCATAGAGCTTTAGAGGTAAGAGAAGCAAAGTTGGACCCCAATAGCCCCCTTTTAACACAAGAAATTGGTCCCTTTGCCCATGATGTCCAAGTCTGACCAAACGACCTCTTCTTGCCTTGAAATTTGGCATGTGACTAGATCTTGTCTAGATCTTTTTGAGAAGCTAAATATTAGGTCATTTGGAGGTCTGTGGAATTTTCTATGATTTTTCAAAATTGGTATCAGAAATTCGGATTTGTATAGGCACTATTCATTTGGTCAGTTGTAGAATTGTATCATCCGAGGGGCAAACGTAGTCCAATGGCAACAAAATTTTATAGGTAGAAACTAGACAGTCACAGAGACTTGTAGCAACTGGAATAACCTCATTTGGAGGTCTAGAGAGGAAGATATGCAATTTTGAAGTTCCTGCCCAGTATCAGTCATCTTGCCTGACCCGAGGTACTGTTCCATCGATTTTCGGGAGTTTGGCTTCATTAACTGATCTGGAGACATTTTTCATCTCTATTTAACATCCACATATTTCCATAGTGGTATCATTTACATGCATTGTATTTTTTTGGAATTATTTAGATATTTTTGAAGTTCATATCAGTAAACTGTGACAGTAGCAGAGCCCCCTCCGACCTCCAGATGGTTTTGCATGTCAAATGTCCTGTGTGTGGGATTTTATGACTTCCACGTATTTTTAGCATGAAGTAGGCTTCCTAATATTTCCAGAATGATCAAGATCACATGTTTTATATTTTTCTGGATTTAATTGTGATTTTTCAAACTTTGCCCAGAAATGAGGCCAAGTATGGCCGAAAATGAATGTGCATGTCTCATATCCCTCTTTGCTTTCCATGGGTTTAAAGCATGTTTTTGGGATTGAAATGAGTTGTAATGGTGCAATTAAACATGAGGATGTATAGAATGTACTCACTCGATCCATGTGACATTGAAATGCAATTTTGACCATGTCACAACTTTATGTAAATGTATGAATCCAATGAGGAAGATCTCTCCTTCTTCTTCCTATACCTCATATGAGCATGTAAGGCATGATGGGTATGAGCTAAAAATGATGGTGTTACATTTGTTGGTATAAGAGCAAAGGTTCAGGCTCTCATTGTGGGTTGTGGCTTGTGTTTGTGACTTGTCAAGATGTATATGAGCTTGTTATGGATGATTGAGTGTGTGGTAGTGGCATGTGTCATTATTATGTACTAAAGCATGCTTATATGTTTCAGAAAGATGGTAGACATGCGCCAAGGTAGAGGTAGAGGAAGAGGTAGGCCTCCCAGAGCGGCTCAAGCTGATGAGGCCGGGCTTAGTGATCCAGTTGCTGGAGCCTTACAGTCTATTATGGCTCGCCTGGATCAGCAGCAGGCCATTATCATGTAGTTACAAGAACGGCTTGCTGAGAGAGATAGCCAGGGCCCTACACCTCCTCCTCCTCTGCCACCTCCACACTCAGATTGTCCCGAGCACTCAAGGGCGACTCCTACAGATGCGCAGCCACACATGCAGGTTGATGCCCCAATTCCACCAGCTCAGATGCCTTCTACTAAGCAGCAAACCTCGATCAGAAAAGTGATCACACAGTTCAAAAAATTTGGGCCTCCCACCTTTGATGGTGAGATGAACGCAGATAAAGTTGAGGCCTAGATTATGGAGCTAGAGCAGATCTTCGAGGTGATAGAGTGCACGTCTGAGCAAAAAGCCAAGATGGCTGCATTCCAGTTATTGAAAGAAGCAATTTATTGGTGGAAGGGCACTGAGCCTATTCTGAGAGCGAGGGACGCCCCGATCACCTGGGAGGCATTCCTCGAGGCATTTCATGAGAAGTATTTCCCCGATTCCATCAGAGATGAGAAGGAGTCAGAATTTATCTTGTTCAGACAAATTCTGGAGATGTCCGTGGACCAATATGTAGCAAAGTTTATTGAGCTCTCCAGATATTCCTCATACCTACAGAGACATGATGATGAGAAATGAAGGGCAGATAGGTTTGAGAAAGGCTTGCTCCCTGAGATCCGAGTAGGGTAGTGCCACAGAGAATCAGGTACTTCAATACCCTTGTAGAAGTATGCAGAGTGACAGAAATGAATCTCAGGATGATGCAGCCTACCTCCAGTGCCAAACCACCTCTTCCCCTCCCTGAGCCTAAGAGATCTAGAGATGGTTCCCAACCTGCAATGACAAGCCGTAGAGGCAGAAGAAGTTAGTGGAACCAAAGGGGCAAGAGAAGGAGGACTCAGTCCAGTAAAGGCAGTGCGCCACCGATCATATGTCCCTAGTGTGGCAGGAATCACGGGACCAGATCGTGTTATACGGAGTAGAATGTGTGATTTAGATGTGGCAGGTCGGGGCATATAGCCAGAGAATGCACCCAAGCTCCCCCACAGGCCCCTCTACAGATCACACAATCAAGGGAGATGGCTCCTCCTCCCAGACCACAGACCCAGGTAGAGTCTTTGCCCTATCACAGCAAGAGGCTAGCCAGTCCCCGAGTCTGATCCAAGGTACTATTAAGATAAATGAGTTTTCTGTAACTGCCTTATTTGATTTGGGTGCTAGCCACTCCTTCATATCATATGATTGTGTTAAGAGGTTGGGTCTGAGTATGCATACATTGCCATATGAGTTGCATGTATCTACCCCACTGGGAACCGAGCCATTACCTCCCATGCTTGCTTAAAATGTATGATCCAGTTTAATCATTGCCTGACCACCCTTGATTTGATCTGTAAGGCCCTCATTGATATTGATGTGATCATTAGTATGAACTGGATGTCTGCAAATAATGCCACACTAGATTGTAGCCACAAGTGTATTACTTTACCTGAGTGTGGGACTGTGCCTAGTACTAGGGCTGAGTTATCTGTTATGACCACTTCCCAGGGTAAGAGATCTCTAGGGCATGGTTGTCAGAGCTATTTGGTTTTCTTTTCAGTCCAGGCTGAGGTAGAAGAGGGTATAGATGAGATTCCTGTAGTGAGGGAGTTCCCAAAGGTATTTCCTAAGGAGATTAGTGGACTACCCCCAGAAAGAGAGGTTGAGTTTCCCATAGCCATTGTACCTGGGGCAGGTCCAGTGTCTAAGGCCCCATATAGAATGGCCCCCATCGAGCTAGCAGAGCTTAAGAAATAGATAGAGGAGCTTTTAGAGAAGGGTTTTATCAGACCCAGTGTCTCACCGTGGGGAGCTCCAGTCCTATTTGTAAAGAAGAAGGATGGGAGCCTTAGGCTATGTATAGACTACCGGGAACTCAACAAAATTACCATTAAGAATAAGTACCCTCTCCCTCGCATAGATGACCTCCTAGATCAGTTAGTAGGAGCGTCAGTGTTTTCTAAGATAGACCTCAGGTCAGGATATCATCAGCTCAGGATAAAGGCTGAAGATATTCCCAAGACAGCCTTTAGAACCAGATAAGGGCACTATGAATTCTTAGTTATACCTTTCGGGTTGATGAATGCACCCGCAGTTTTTATGGATTACATGAATAGAGTTTTTCAGCCATATCTAGACAGGTTCGTAGTAGTCTTCATAGATGACATCCTTATCTACTCGAAAAGTAGAGAAGAACATGAGCAACACCTGAGATTAGCCCTAGAGACCTTGAGAGAGAAACAGTTGTATGCTAAACTTAGTAAATGTGATTTCTGGCTCACTGAGGTTCAGTTTCTTGGTCATGTGATCTCCCAGGCAGGGGTCGCAGTAGATCCCCATAAGGTAGAGGCAATATTACAGTAGGAGAGACCTAGAACAGTGACAGAGATCAGGAGCTTTCTAAGTTTAGCAGGATATTATAGGAGGTTCATTCAGGGCTTTTCTCAAATAGCGATGCCACTAACTCGGCTTACTAGAAAGAATGTGCCGTTTGTATGGAATGAGAAATGTGAGAGTAGTTTCTAAGAGTTGAAGCACAAGTTGACCACGGCTCCAATTCTAGTACTCCCTGACCCTAAAGAAACTTTTGTAGTGTACAGTGATGCCTCTAATAAAGGGGTTAGGATGTGTGCTTATGCAGAAAGGCCGAGTGGTAGCTTATGCTTCTAGACAATCGAAACCTCATGAGGAAAACTACCCCACACACGACTCAGAGTTAGCCGCAGTGGTATTTGCTCTGAAAATATGGAGACACTACTTATATGGGGCAGCAATAGAAATTTACAGCGACCACAAGAGTCTTAAATATTTATTTGAACAGAAAGAGCTAAATATGAGGCAACGAAGATGGTTAGAATTTCTGAAAGATTATGAATTCACATTGAAATACCATCCTGGTAAGGCTAATGTGGTAGCTGATGCCCTAAGTAGAAAATCCATACATGTGGCCTGTATGATGATTCGAGAGCAGGAATTGATCAAGAGATTCAGAGACATGAGTCTTTCCTGCAAGGTGTGTTCAGGAAAATTATTAATGAGTGAGACCCGAATAGAAAATGATTTGAAGGAGCAGATAAGAGAAGCCCAGCAAGCAGACGACCAGGTAAAGAAGATTAGAGCCTAGATAACCCAGGGCAGTGTCCAGGAGTTTAATCTGTCTGAGGATAACATAGTGAGGTACAGGGATAGGCTGTATGTGCCTAGGAATACTGAGATCAAAGAGAAGATACTAGATAAGGCACATAAGAGTAGATACAACATCCATCCAGGCAGTAATAAAATGTACCAGGATTTGAAGAGAATGTTCTGGTGGCCCGGGATGAAAACAGATATAGCAGAGTATGTCTCCCGATGTTTGCTATGCCAGAGAGTAAAAATAGAACATCAGAAACCAGCTGGGTTACTTCAGCCTCTAGATATCTCGGAGTGGAAATAGGATAGCATAGTTATGGATTTTGTCATGGGTTTACTCAGGACATCATCGAGCTATGATGCAATATGGGTAATAGTGGATAGGTTAACAAAGTCAACACATTTTCTACCTATGAAAGCCACTTATACCTAGATAAGATAGCCCAACTATACATCAGGGAGATAGTTAGACTGCATGGTGTGCCTAGAAGCATAGTATCAGATAGAGATCCCAGATTCACATCAAATTTCTGGAGATCATTACAGGATGCTCTAGGCACCCGACTTAGATTCAGCACAGCCTAGCACCCTCAGACAGATGGACAGATAAAGAGAACCATCCAAACCTTAAAGGACATGTTGAGGGCATGTATGTTAGAAATGAAAGGGAATTGGGATACATACTTGCCTCTAGCGGAGTTTGCCTATAATAACAGTTATCATGCCAGTATACAGATGGCATCGTATGAGGCATTGTATAGGAGGAAGTATAGATCCCTAATGTGTTGGGTTGAGCTAGGAGAGCGGAGCCTCATAGGCCTAAAATTAGTGGACCAGACCTCTAGACAGATAGAAACCATCAGAAAGAAACTTCTAACAGCCCAAAGTAGACAGAAAAACTATGCAGATAAACGTAGGCGACCGTTAGAATTTGAGGTTGGAGACCATGTCTTCATTAGGGTATCTCCATTCACAGGGATAGGTCGGTCTATTAAGAGTAAAAAGTTCAGTCCAAAGTATATAGGTCCTTTCCAGATTCTTGATAAAGTAGGACCTGTGGCATATGGACTAGCTCTTCCTCCGAATATAAGCCAAGTCCATAACGTCTTCCATGTTTCCTAATTGAAAAAGTACCAGCCCGACCCCTCACATATCATAGAATATGAGAATGTGCAGTTATAGGATAATCTATCATATATAGTATTACCAGATCGGATCGTGGATGTTAAACTCAAACAATTACGGAATAAGACGATACCACTGGTGAAAGTGGTTTGGAAGGGATTGTCTCCCGAGGAAGCCACCTGGGAATTAGAAGAGGATATAAGGAAGAAATATCTAGAACTCTTCCCATGAGGTATGCTATTTAAATTTTGAGGACGAAATTTTTATAAGGAGGGTGGAATGTAACAACCAGACAAAAAAAAGAAAAAAAAAGCTAAAAATTTTTAAAGAGGTGAAAATTTTCTAAGTCTGCTAGCTACAGCCTAGCTATAGCGAATGTACCTGTTCGCTATAGCGAGAAATGGTCTAGCTATAGCGAGAGTGCTTCTAACTATAGCGAGAATGCTTCTAACTATAGCGAGTGCGGGCACCCCATACAAAAACCAGGGCGTTGCTTGCCATAGCGCTCGTCGTAGCGCACGCTGTAGCAAAGGCAGGGATTTGGGACTGATACAAGCTCGCCGTAGCGAGGGTCATGACTCGCTATAGCGAGGGTTAGTCCGGAAAGCATGAAAAAAGAGAATTTGACTCTTTAAAACATCCAAACCCCTCCTTTCTTCTCTAAACCGACTTAAGCTTCGTCCAAACACGGAAAAAAAGCTTGAGAGAGAAAGGGAAATTAGGAGAAACCAAAAAAGAAGGAAGGGAAGCTAAGGAAGAAAGGTAAGAACCTTCAAAGCTCTTCATGCTCCTTCTTCTTGATTTTATTCCTCTCCTTTTAAGCTCCCTTTTTATGGGTTGATGGGTAAGAAAGTTTTGGTTCTAACCTAGAGGGAGCAAGAAACCCTTAAAAGAGAGTATGATAAGTTGAGAAATGCAAGAAAAGAGAAGAATAGTTAGTGAACTTCTAGAGAGAGAAAGAATCCCTAGTTTCTTTTATACTTGGTGGGGTTTGCTATAGAGAAACCCTTAGCTTTATAAATAAGTATTGAGCTATGAGAAAGTAATTCCATGCTCTTGTGTGTCTAGGCTCAAGAGAAGCACTCCCATTTAGCGATGGTTGTGAAATCAACAAGGGAGGAGACAAATTGAAAGGGAAAACTTGTGATTAGCCAATAAGGTAGCTCTCTCCACCTTCTCTCATGTATAGATGTGTGCTTACATTGTTTTGCATGTATATATGTATGTATGTTTTTAAACCATGAAAAGTATGCTAGCATGATGATGCCCTATGTATTTCAATGATGTTTTATGTGATTGCTTTGCATTGCTTAAGTATGGAAAAGCCAATAACCCCCTAGCCAAAGTGAGGATGAGCCAAGAACCCTAAAGTTGGTTGAGACAAAGTAAAGAGTCTCCCAAGAGTAAGGTTGAGTCCAAGAACCTCTTAAGAATGGGTAAGGCAAGTCCAAAATCCACAAGTGAATGGGTGAAACTAATCCATTTGCTTGACAAGCTTTTGAATGTTATGTATGGCCTACTCAAATGTTGAAAATGCTTTTCTTATGTTTTCACATGCTAATATGCCCATGCATACATTGTGAAGTTTGTTTGCATGCTTTATGTATGTTTGAATGAGAGATGAGTTATTGAGATTCTTTGAATCTCACTCCCCCTTTCCACCACCCAAACATGCTAGGTGGACCAAGTGAGACAAGAGGTGGGAGCCACTAAGCTTGAAGCTAGGGATTTCGGTGAAGAAATTATAAAGAGTCATGTTGTCACCATTTTGTAGTTATGTTAAGGGATGTAATTTAATGATGTACATGATATAGCACTTGAAAATGGATGTACTTAATGTATATATATGAGAATTGAACTTATAATGCATGATGTAGCAAATTTTAGAATGAATGGCAAGATCTTAGTATTGCCCACATGGGTGTATGTGTTGGTGTGGGAGAGTGAGTTTTTCAAATCTGGGCTATTAGAAATTTAAGCTATGTTTAATAGCCTATGTTGATGCTTTCTTACGTGCTCATAGAGCTTTAGAGGTAGGAGAAGCAAAGTTGGACCCCAATAGGCCCCATTTAACACAAGAAATTGGTCCCTTTGCCCATGATGTCCAAGTCTGACCAAACGACCTCTTCTTGCCTTGAAATTTGGCATGTGACTAGATCTTGTCTAGATCTTTTTGGGAAGCTAAATATTAGGTCATTTGGAGGTCTGTGGAATTTTCTATGATTTTTCAAAATTGGTATCAAAAATTCGGATTTGTATAGGCACTATTCATTTGGTCAGTTGTAGAATTGTATCATCCGAGGGTCAAACGTAGTCCAATGGTTATAGGTAGAAACTAGACAGTCACAAAGACTTGTAGCAACTGGAATCACCTCATTTGGAGGTCTAGAGAGGAAGATATGGAATTTTGAAGTTCTTGCCCAGTATCAGTCATCTTGCTTGACCCGAGGTACTGTTCCATCGATTTTCGGGAGTTTGGCTTCATTAACTGATCTGGAGACATTTTTCATCTCTAGTTAACATCCACATATTTCCATAGTGGTATCATTTGCATGCATTGGATTTTTTTGGAATTAGTTAGACATTTTTGAAGTTCATATCAGTAAACTGTGACAGTAGCAGAGCCCCCTCTGACCTCCAGATGGTTTTGCGTGTCAAATGTCCTGTGTGTGGGATTTTATGACTTCAACATATTTTTAGCATGAAGTAGATTCCTAAGTTTTCCAGAATGACTGAGATCACATGTTTTCGATTTTTTTGGATTTAATTGTGATTTTCCAAACTTTGCCCAGAAATGAGGCCAAGTATGGCCGAAAATGAATGTGCATGTCTCATATCCCTCTTTGCTTTCCATGGGTTTAAAGCATGTTTTTGGGATTGAAATGAGCTGTAATGGTGCAATTAAACATGAGAATGTATAGAATAAGCTCACTCGGTCCATGTGACATTGAAATGCAATTTTGACCATGCCACAACGTTATGTAAATGTATGAATCCAATGAGGAAGATCTCTCCTTCTTCTTCCTATACCTCATATGAGCATGTAAGGCATGTTGGGTATGAGCTAGAAATGATGATGTTACAAGGGGGGCATAGTATGAGCTCACACAATCCACGTAACACCGAAATAAATTGCTAGACAACGCAAAAATATTCATTATCTTCCCTTGCTCTTTTATGAGAAACCTACATCCTTCATGATAGTAAGTCATTGAAAGGCATGAGATGAGCTAGAATTTATGGCGTTACAAGCATCACACCAAGCATCCCATACTACTTGATACAAGACTTAAGTTTTCAAATTTCATAAGTAACACACTAAGCATCTCATACTAGTTAATGTGAGACTTAGGTTTTTATAATACAATCAAGGAGGAAGAAATACTCTCCTTAAATACCCCGTGGATATTGTCCCTGGTCCAGCCATGTCCGAAACTGGGTTCTGTAGCCAGGGTTTTGTTCCTCCTGGAAGATGGCTTCTCCCATTAACTCCCAGGAAAACGCATCCACGTGGGGAGAGCTTCGCTCCCACTTATAAGGCCTTAGCCCAAGACCTTCCTATCCGATGTGGGACTTTACATTCCACCCCCTTTAGGGCCAACCTGTCCTCTGGTTGCACACACGGCTAAGCCGGCTCTGATACCAACACACTTACAGAGCCCTGTGGATATTGTCCTTGATCTGGCCATGTCCGAAACTGGGTTCCGTAGCCAGGGTTTTGTTCCTCCTGGAAGATGGCTTCTCCCATTAGCTCCCAGGAAAACGCATCCACGTGGGGAGAGTTTCGCTCCCACTTATAAGGCCTTAGCCCAGGACCTTCCTATCCGATGTGGGACTTTACATTCCACCCTCCTTGGGGCCAACCTGTCCTCAGGTTGCACACACGGCTAGACCAGCTCTGATACCAACACACTTACAGAGCCCCGTGGATATTGTCCCTAGTCTGACCATGTCCGTAACTGGGTTCCGTAGCCAGGGTTTTGTTCCTCCTGGAAGATGGCTTCTCCCATTAGCTCCCAGGAAAATGCGTCCATGTGGGGAGAGCTTCGCTCCCACTTATAAGACCTTAGCCCAGGACCTTCCTATCCGATGTGGGACTTTACAGTATGGCTTTTTTGTAAACAGCCACAATGTAAGAATGGTGGAGTAGAATGTGGTAGTAGTGGTTGGAGTAGGTAGGGTGATGGCGGCATAAGGGATTTGTTAATAGGGGGAGAAAAAATGATTAATAATTCTAGATGTGAGGGTTGTTTCGGCAAAAGTAAGAGGAGAGAGGAGAGGAAAAGAAGAGAAAAGAGAAAAGAGAAAAAGGAAAAAGGGAAAAAGAAAGGGATCTAGGTTTCTAACTATTAGGATTAGAATTAGATAGCAATGAATTTATTTTAAAACCCAATAATTAAAATAAAGTCTTATAAGTATTTAAGTCTAATAAAGATAATCTATTTGGAGACTTTGAGATATAAAAGAATCCTATAAGGTTTAAAATAAATATTTAAATAACTTATAAGATAATTTCTAGGTTTTAAAATTTAATTAAAACTTATTGATTATTGCTTTCTATCCTAAGATAATTTATTTAGCATTAATAAATATATCTAGTTTATTATTATTATTGTCACCTTTTTTCTTTAGGTTATTATATAACATCCGATTTTTTGTAAAAACACCAAAATGAGTTAATTTGAAAAATAAGTCCCTTAAAATGAATGAGTTGAGGGTAATTAAAATTAGAATAAAATTTTAAATAATGAAAAATAAGGATCCAAAGTTTAAAATGCTCGAAAACTAAAGCCAGAGTAGTTCAATAAAATCACTGAAGGCAAAATGGCATTTTTGTTAATATGAGTAATTTTTAGAAAACTTACAGAAGTGCTTTTTAAAAGGAAAATGTGAGCTTTCCAGGGTTCTTAGAGACTCTAAAAATCATGGGAACCCCCGGGACAGTTAAAACTCCTCCAATGTATGTTTTTGAATGTTAGTTGACCTGAACTTTGACCTCTTCATTCAGGAAGATTTTTAATTCAAATTGAGTGATTTTAAAGCCATTTTATAAGTTAGAGCACCTAAATTTTATGATGGAAAGATAGTTCTCAAAAAAAAGATAAAATAAGCTTAAAATGAACTAGCCAAGAGAAGGGGCATGAATGGCATTTTTAAAGAACAATTCCTTTCCATATTGCTTCTTAAAGGGCGTCCCACTTCTCCTTCATCTATCCAACCTATTGTCCTATCCAAAATAGAAAGAGAGACCAGGGAAGGGAGATGCACCAAAGGAGAGAAAGAAGAAGAAGAAAAACAAGGAAAAAAAGGTAAGGAAAATGAAGGTTTTTCATAGTTCTTCCTTTAGTAATTCTATTCTCCTCTTTCCCACCTTTCTTTCCATGGCTTTGGTGAATGATATGGGTCTATTTTGGGTGTGATTTACAAGGAAAAGGTTAGACTTTGAAAGAGAAGCCTATACCAAGTGAAAAGGCCTTTAAAGAAGCTAAGTAACCAAGGTAATTCTTTTTGTTTTTGTTGCTTCCTTCTCCTTATTCTTAGGTGGGTTAGTTCGGCCAAGGAGAGGGCAATTATGAGAAAATTTATTCTAACAAAAGCAAGCAAAAAACTTGGGATTTAGACTATGAGAAGCTAGGAAATGCAAAGAAACCTAAAGAAAAATCATTAAAATTCAAGATAACAAAGCTAGGGATTCATAGACATTTAGCAATATCTAATTTCTCCCAAGGGTATTCTAGCTTATGTAAGACCTTGATTGAGTTCATAGGATCCTTAGGAAACCTCCTAATTGCCTCTTCCTTCAAGAAAACAAAGAAAAGTCCATGGGTCTAAAATAAGGTGCATGTCTCGGCCTAGAGGACTTGAAGGACCTAAGGAGTGTTTTAAATTTTTCTATGCTTAGATTGGGACTAAATATGATGTAAGAACATGAAGGGAAGCCTTAGAAAAATTTTAAAAGCCATATATTAAGAGTTAAAGGTGTATACTCCACAATGTGGCATAATAAAATAACTCATAGTTAGGCTCCACAAAATGAGTGTGTAATGGCTCTAAAGAGTCTAAATGAAGTCAAGAGTCATAGATTAAAGGAGGAAATGGAGTCAAGATCAAGAATTATTATAGTTACTTCATTAGGTCTCTTATGAAGCCAATGGTGTCTTAGAACCAAGTATGTTTTTCTAATGTGTGTGTGTGTGATGCTAGAGTTTGCTTCCATGATGTAATTAGATCCCATTTGATGTGTCTAAGATAAAAGAATCAAGTCCTACCTCATTGCAAGTGTGTGGCCGAGAGAAAGGAAGAGTAACCAAAGGAAAGTTTTCATTTCTTGCTTCAAGGTAGCTCTTTAACCTTTCCCTCATACATTCTTAGTTGTTTTCTTGTTTTTGGATGTGGGTATGTATGTTTATGTCATAAGAAATGCGTATAGCTATTTTCTACATGCCATGGTACCATTATATATATATATATATAATGTGTTTTATAAATTTGTTATGGCTTGAATGAGCTTGGTGAAGTCAAAAGTCCCTTAGTAAAGATGAGGATAAGCCAAAAGTCCCTAGAATTGGGTAAGACAAAGACAAAAGTCTCAAGAAAAGTGAGGCTTAGTCAAAAGTCCCTTGAAAATAAGTGAGGCAAGTTCAAAAGTCCTAATGAAAGGGGGTGAGGCTAAACCAATATTCTTGAAAGCCAATGTATGATATGTATGAGCTTCTTGCACATGGAAATGAATTTATGTATAGTTACTAGTAGCTTAATGTTTATATATACATTCTTGGACTTGAAAATATGGTTATTATGTATAATTGAAAGGGTTAAGAGCTATTGGGATTTTAGAATCTCACTCTTCCCTCTCCAATATCTAACTATGTCGAGGTGAGCCAAGTGGGCAAAGGAGTGAGAGCCAACAAGTATAAGAAGCAAGACTTTAACATATGTATAAAGAATTAAGCTTTGTAAATGTATTTGATGTCAAGAATTATAACCATGAGTTGTATATATGATGTAGACATTTGAGCACACTCAAATATATGTAGACATAATGTATGGAATGGTTTTATGTTCATATGAATGAGTATGTATGATTTTGCCACCAAAGACCCATCATGTGTTATGCTTCCAATGTGTATGATTGCTTGTAGTGTAATGTTCGGTTTTTGTTAAACGACGGAAACGGATGCATTTTCAAAGCAAACCCCTTGAGATAAGTTATTTAAAACCAATAAAAATTAGAATAAAATTCTAAATAATTGAAAATGAGGATTTGAACCCTGAGTTGCTCAGAAGTCGGGCTCGCAGTGATTTAAAAAATTTATCGAAAGGCCAGTGGTATTTTTGTAAATAAGTGTAATTTTGGAAAAACACATAGGAGGGCTTTTTAAATGAAAATTTTAAATTCTCCAGAGTTGTTAAAGGCCATAAAACCATGGGAAGTCTCGGGATAGTTAAAACCCCTCCGTGTATGTTTTTCAATGTCGGTTGACCCAAACTTTGACCGATTCATTAGAGAAGGTTTTAACTCCAATTTGAGTGATTCTAAAGGCATTTTACTAAATGGAGAATCTAAATTTTATAATGAAAAAGACAATTGTCAAAAAAGGAGCTAAAATGAAACTAAAACAAAAATGCCAAAATAAAGGGATAAAATGAAAATTTTTTAAATCTTAATATTCTTGGACCTTCTATATGATGCATGTCCCTTCTTCTCCCATTTTGACCGACTTGCTTCTGCCCAAAAATAGAGAGGAAGACTAGAAATTTTAGTCATACAAGGGAGGAGGTAAAAGAAGGAGAAAAGGCCAAGAAAAAGGTATGAAATCAATGGATTTTCTTAGTTCTTCCTTAAGCAAAGTTGTTCTCCTCTCTTTGCTCCATCTTCTTATGGTTTTGGATGCTTAAATGGTTCTGTTTTGGCCTTGAACCAAAGGGAAAATTTTAGAAATTCAAGGAGAAGGATAGAGCAAAGGAAGAACCCTTTTGAAAGAACCTAATTCAAGGTAATTTTCTTGAAAGATGTTGCTTCTTCTTCCTTAGCTTCGTCTCTCATATTTTGGCCTCATACATAACCAAGAGAGGGGGGAGGTTTTTGACTTAGAGCAAGTATGAAACACATAAATTAGGCTATGGAAAAGTAGAATATGCAAAGAAATTAAAAGGAAAATCAATGAAATGTAAGAATGAAAAGTGTAAAACTCTTGAATGGAATGTAAAAATGGATTTAATATATAAACTTCCTTACATGTGTGAGTGTTTATTTGACCTTCTAAGACCTCTAGGAAGCCTCTTAAGTGTGTCTCTCATTAAGGAAAAATCAAGAAGTCTATGAACCCTTCCTCTCCTTTATGTTTTGGCCTAGGCTAGTTAAATAGGTTAGGAAGTGTTTTAAGTTGTTCTAGCCTTAGTTTGGGACATCATATAATGGTAGAAGATTGGAGGAACCCTTAGAAAAAAAATTAGGAAGCCTAGAGAATGAATTGGTGCTTTATATTCTATAATATTACATAAAGAAGTAATATGTAGTTAAGCTCTTTGTTTCAATTATGTGATGACTCTAAAAGGCTTAAAAGGAGTTAAGAATTATGTAACATCCAATTTTCCAAAAATGAAAGAAAATGTGAGAAACGTAACGTACGATTTATCTGTCAACGAACGAAATTCACTGGATATAAAAAAAAGTCCGCTAAAATGACGTAGTTAAGGTCTCAAAAAATTTGAGTAACATTTTAAACTCCTAAAAATGAGAATTTTAGGCTTAGATGGAAAGAAAAATAGAGCTAGAATGGAGAAATAAATTGTAACGGAAACTGATGAAACATAATGGCATTTTCATAAATAAATGTAACTTCTAGAAAAACATATAGGAAGACTTTTTAAATAAAATTTTTCAGTTATCCAAGGTTCTTAGAGGCCCCAAAAACCATGAGAAGCCTCAGGACTAGTAAAACCCCTTCAGTATACGTTTTTCAATGTCAGTTGACACAAACTTTGACCAGTTTATTTGGTAAGATTTTGGCTTTAAATTGAGTGATTCCAAAGAAATTTTATTAAATTGGAAACCTAAATTTTATAATGGAAAAGACAGTTCTCAAAAAGGAGCTAAAATAAAGCCGAAACAAAATTGTCATTACGGAAGGACAAAATTGACATTTTTGAAAAGTGTGTTTCTAGAAACTCCCACATACTTCCCCTTTCTTCTCCCATCTTCTTAAGCATGAAATTTCTGCCTAAAATACAGAATATGATCTACTCTCTTAGGCTCACAAGAAGGGGAAGAAAAGGAGGAGAAAAATCAAGAAAAAGGTATGGATTCTTGGTAGTTTTCTATACTTTCTTCCATCCAAACCTTCTCTCCTCCATTCTCCTTTATTTCCTTTTGATTAAAATGAATTTTTCAAATCTATTTTAAGGAGATATTAAGGGAAAATTTTGAATTTGAAGAGAGGAGCTTGGAGAAATAAGATTCAAGTGAGAAAAATCAAGAAAACTAAGTAATTTCTCTTCCTATGGTTGCTACCTTTAGTTCCTCTCCTCCTCCATTTCGCCTAACATGAGAAACCCTAGAAAGACTTGATTTTTAGGCAGAACCAAGGATGAATCTAAAGAAAAAGAGTGTGAAAATTAAGAATATGCAAAGAGAATTAACAAAAACCCATTAGATTTCAAGATGCAATTTCTAAGGTTTTAATTGCACCTTATAAAATATGATTTTGTATGATAATTCTTAGGCCTAAATAAGAGTTTAAATGAGCTCCCAAGATCCCTAAGAGGCTTCCCACATGCAACATCCCTTGAGAAAACAAAGCAAACTCTAAAAAATATCATTTCCTCCATAGCCTCAGCCTAAAGGGGTTTGTGCAGTTAAGGAGAGTTTTAAATTTTTCTAAACCCATTCTTAAGTCATATATGATGAATGAAAATGAGGTGAGGCTTTGGAAAAAATTTAGAACCCATAGAAAGTAAGTTGGTGCCTTATGTTCCATATTATGACCTAAAGAAGCAACTATAGTTAGACTCTTGGTTTTAATTGTGTGATGACTCCAAGAGACTTAAAAGAAGTCAAGAATCATATTTGAAAGAAAAGAATAGAGCCTAGAATTTATTAAGGGGTGTTACTTCATTAGATGCAATTATGGAACCATAATGAGGTTTATAGAGCAAGTTAGTGTCTAAGTGAGTTGTGTGGCCCTTAGAATTAATTCCATGAATCTAATTGGCTTCCATAAATTGTGTTTAGGCCAAGAGAACCATCCCCATACTTTTGTGTGTGTGTGGCCGAAAAGGGGAGCTTGGATTTAAGAAGAAAAAATATGTAATTGTGTACAAGGTAGCTTTTTCTCTCTCTCTCTACCTTCTCTCATGCATGGATGTGTGCTTAACTTGTCTTAAATGTATATATGTGTATTTTTAAGCCATGAAAAGTATTTTAGCATGACTTTAATTCTATGGTGCCATGATGTTACAATATGCTCTTATATGATATTTTTGATGTGTGCTTGGGTTTGCTTGAGTGTGGTAAGGCCAAGAACCCATAACCATGGTGAGGATGAGCCAAGAACCCTTGAGATTAGTTGAGACAAAGTAAAGAGTCTCCCAAAAATAAGATGAGCTCCTAAGAGTATGGTTGAGTCCAAGTATCTCTTAAAGAATGGTTGAGGCAAGTCTAATATCCATAAGAAATTAGGTGAGGCCAATCCACTTCTTGGCAAGCCTTTGTATGCTATGTATGACATTCTCAAATGATGAAAATGCTACTTGAATGTTTGCACATGTCAACATGACCATACATGCATTTATGAGACTTGTTTGCATCCATTATGTATGATTGAATGGAAGATGAGCTATTGGAATTCTTTGAATCTCATCTCCTCCTCTTCAATGTTCTAACATGCTAGGTGGACCAAGAGAGTAAGGAGATGGAAGCCAACCACTTGAGAAATGAGAGTAAGACATTGAAATGTGTGAAATTTGCTTCATTTGAGGCCATCAAGGGGGCAAATGTTATCATCTATGGTTGTATATGATCTATGACCTCTTGAGCATATGTAATTATAATAATATGCTATGTTTAAACGGGAGAATGTATTATGTGATCACTATAATGAAATTTGAGTATGTAATGCTAAGTTATGCTTCTTGGAAGTTTGATGTGAATATGTATAATTACATGTGGCATAGCCAAAATGAGAAGCATGAAGTTTGGGACTATTTGGGAAGCTCAAACAAGTCTTAATTATGTTTTTAGACTTGCCCAAGAGAGTGACAAACCCCAAAGAAAGTCATTTGGATATTTTGGTATCCTATATAAAGCCAAATTTGACCATAATGGAACCCTATATCGCTTTTTGTCCCAATGAGTTCTTTTTGATATGAGATTTATCATGAAATTAGAGTTTGTTGAGAGCCTTTTGAGAAGCTAAAGAACATAATTTTTAGAGGCCTATAGAATATTTAATGAATTTTCAAAATTGAGAAATTTTCTAATTTTGGTCATGTCATTGTTTATATTAGTCTGAAAATGAAATCTGCCACATAGGGCTCAAATAATGTCCAATTGCCACAAAATTTTATACAGAGAAACTAGACATTCCCAGTGACTTGTACCAACTAAAAACACCTCATTTGGATGTCTAGAGAAGGGGATATGAATTTTCTAAGAAACTATCCAGTATCAGAAATTTCAACCGACCTTTGTTACTGTTTGATTGAATTTCGAGGTCTTAGCATACCTGAATTGGTTTGGAGTTATTTTTTTCCTCTAGCTAACATCCACAGCTTTCCATATTGGTATCATTTGCATGGAATGGAGTTTTTTGGAGGAATTAATTAGACATTTTTGAAATTTGCTGTAGAAATCTGTGGCAGCACTAGTAGATAGTTTGATCTTTAGACCATTTTGAATGCCAAATATCCCCTGTGTTAGATGTTATGATTTGGACATATTTTTAATATGAACTATACATGTGTAGCTTTCCAGAATGGCTAAGAATGCATCATTTTGATTTTTCTAGAATTAGTTATGATTTTTCAAAATTGTGACAGAAAAGTGAAAAAATCTGGCCAAAAATATATATATATATATATGTATATTTTGAGCTTCCCTTTGAGTTTCTTGAGATGTAAGCCACTTTTGATGGTGCAAATGAGTTGTATTCATGTGATTAAATAGGAAAATGTAATGTATGAGTCCATATGACTCACGGGACTCTAAGAGAGAAATTTTTGTCTAGCGCAATGTAAAGAAATGTAGTATTTTAATGCTATTTTCCCACTTTCTAGTGGTATTCATGGTATGAGACTTAGAGGTGACATGAGGCAAGGCTAGAAATGCATGTTGTTACAAATTATATATGAAAGAAAAGAAAAGAGCCTAGAATTTATTTGATGGATGTTGCTTCATTAGGTGTATTTTTGGAACCATAAAGGGGTTTATAAATCAAGTTAGTGTTTAAGGAAGATGTGTGACCTTAAAATTAATTTCATGAATCTAATTGACTTCTATAAATTATGTTTAGACCAAGAGAAATCAATCCCACACCTTTGTGTATGTGAGACCGAGGAAGGCAGAGTAAATTTAAGGAGAAAAGTGTGTAGTTGCATCCAAGGTAACTCACTCCTCCTTCTTTCATGCATGAATGTATACTTGTCTTGTCATTGAATGTGTGTATCTGTATTTTGAGCCATGAAAAGTATTCTAGCATAATTTCATATGCCATGATACCATGATGATATCTTATGTTTTTAAATGATGTTTGTTATGCTTGCTTGGGTTTGGTTGAATGTGGTGAAGCCAAGAACTCTTAGCCATGGTATGGATAAGCCAAGAACCCATAAAATTGGTTGAGACAAAGTAAAAAGTCCCCCAAAAGTAATGTTGACTCCCAAGAGTAAGATTGACTCCAAAAACTTCTTAAAGAATAGGTGAGGCAAGTTCAAAATTCACAAGTGAATGGGTGGGGCTAATCTACTTACTTGACAAGCCTTTGTATGCGATGTATGACTTGTTCAAATGTTAAGAATATCTCTTGAATGATTGCACATGTCAATATACCCATGCATGCATTTGTAAGATTTGTTTTGCATCTTTTATGTGTGATTGAAAGGGGGATGAGCTATTGGGATTCTTTGAATCTTATTCCATCCTCTTTAATATTCTAACATGCTAGGTGGACTAAGTGAACAAGAAAATGGGAGCCAACCACTTGAGAGATGAAAATTTGACATTAAAGTGCATAGATTTGGTTACTTTAAGACCTTATGAATGGCAAATGATGTAACCTATGATTGTATATGTCTTGTGACCTCATGAGCATGTATAATTATGTTAATGTATCATGTACAAATGAGAAATTATATTATGTAAATGTTAGAATGTAAATTGAGCATGTAATGGCAAGCTTGGTGCTTTGATGGCTTTATGCAATTGCGTATAAATGTAATTGCAATGGCCAACTTGAGATGTATGAGGTTTGGAACCATTTGGGCAGTTCATATAAGTCATATCCATACTTTTAAACTTGTCCAAGAAGTGCCAAACATCAAGGGAGTCATTTTAATACTTTGGTATCTTATATCAAGCAAAAATTTACTATATTAGAAACTTATACCACTTTTTGTCCAAATGAACTCTTCTTGATCTAAGATTTGGCATGTAATTAGAGCTTATTGAGAGTTTTTTGGGAAGCTAAAGTATAGAATTTTTGTAAGTCTATGGAATATTTAATGAATTTTCAAAATTGGGAAAAATTCTGGTTTTGGTTCATGGTACTGTTCACACTGGTCCAAAATTAAATTCTATCACTCAAGGGGTCAAATGATGTCCAATTGCCAAGAAATTTTATAAGAAGAAACTATATACTCCCAGTGACTTGTGCCAACTAGAAGCACCCCATTTGGACGTCTAGAGAGGGAGATATGAATTTTTGAAATTTCTATCCAGTATCAGGCATCCAAACTGACCTAGGTTACTATTTAATTCATTTTTGATGCTTGGACATGCCTAAACTGGTCTGAAGTTATTTTTTCCTTTAGCTAACATCTGTAGATTTTTATATTGGTATCATTTGCATGAATTGTATTTTTTTTGGAATTAATTAGATATTTTTTAAATTTGTAGCAGAAAGTTGTATCAGTACCAATAGCCAGTCAGACCTCTATACCTTTTCGAAGTCAAACGTCTTCTATGTGATGTTTCATGGCATGTTAATATTTTTAGCATAAAATATACATCTGCGCTTTCCAGAATAGTAAAGAATGTATGATTTTAATTTTTTTAAAATTAATTATAATTTTCCAAAATTTATGACAAAAAAGGAAAAATTCTGGCCGAAGTAGCTACCATAGAATTTATGTATTCCCTTGCCATACACAAGCTATAGGCCAATTTTGGTGATGGAAATAAGTTGTATCTATATAAATAAATATGAGAATGTAATATATGAGCTCACAAGATCCATGAAACACTGAAAGAAAAATTTATACGCTACGCAATGCTAAAATATTCATTATTTTATTACCTTTTCATTGCTCCTTATGTAAGATGCATGATTTGAAGCATGAAAATAGCATAGAATAAGCTAGAAAAATATGGTGTTACATGTAGCATAGTGGAAATGAACTCCATGATATTTTAAACCAAATGACATGTCTCCCTAGGCTGTGCATGTGGTTTTGGACGTGCCTAAGTGGCCATAGATAAGGAAGAAAGACATTTGACCCTATTTTGAACTAATTGATTCATCAAATTCGACCATTTTGTGTACTGAAATAAAATTTGACCAAATGAGTGAGTTTTTCATGAAATTTGACCAACAAATAGGTCTTATATAGAGCTTTCCACATAGCTAAAGATCACCCAATTTGAAGATCTAAATAATTTATTATCATTTTTCAAATTTTAAAAAATAAACTGAATGGTAGGGTGCACTATTTATATGGTCAAATTTTGTTTCCTCATCACTCATGATGCAAATGGTATCCAATAGTTATGAAATTTTATAAGCATAAACTAGACACTATAAGCTTTCCATAGCCATTAAGATCATCCCATTTAGAGCTCTACAGAGAGAGAACCAAATTTTTAAAGTTTTATGACAGTATCAGGGATGCAGTAAAACCCTTGGTATAATTCCATAAGTTTTCATAAGCTAAACGTGTCTGTTTTGGTCTAGACATATTTTTAGCCTCTAGTTAACATAATAGCTTTCCATAATAGTATGGTTTGCTAGGTTTTGATTTTTTTTTTTAAATTAGTTATGAATTTTTAAAATTTATATTAGTAACCTGTAACAGCAAACTTGGACAACTAGACCTTTGATGCTTTTCTATAGTCAATCATAGTCCAGTTGATATTTTCATGGTCTAGAATGATTTTTAGCCTATAATTGACATTCAGTGCATTCTAGAAATTTATCATTTGCTTAATTTTGATTTTTTTAGAATTAATTATGATTTTTCAAATTTGATGATAGCAAGCTATATCAATAAATTCGAGGCCAAAGCATTTATTTTGTATATAATGGTTTTAAACTAGGGAAGAATGAAATGTTTTGTGATGGTTCTAACTTGTATGAATGTATTTGGAGTAGAGAATGATATGAATAGGTTTATATGATCCATGAGATATAAAATGGACAATCGAGGTCTTACGTAATGCATTTTAATTCATAAAAAATATTATATTTTCTTGAAAATTGCATGAGCTTAAGCTACATAATGCTCTGAAAGAGCTAGGAGTTTAAGGTATTACATATTACACTCTCTTCCCCTTAAGAAATTCAATCCTTAAATTTTTGGTAGGTCACTTACCTTGGAAGTCAAAGAGATGTGGGCACTTCTTAGATATAGTCTCCTTGGCTTTTCACATTGTATCGTTTCTAAAATGGTTTTCCCATACATCTTTAACTAAAAATATGTCCCTATTCCTCAACCTTTTGACTTGTCTATGTATTATGGTTGTTCAAGTCTCTCTCTAAACCTATCTTTGCCTAATTAAACATTTTAAGAACACCTAACTATTATTAGCAACCTCAAAATTCAATGCTTACCACTAATACATACCATGCATCTATGTTCTTGTATTGAATTATGGTTAAATTTGCTAGGATTTAGTTATTTTCCTCTTTCCAACTGATGATTTAATTTTTTCTTGGTTTCTTTTTAAAGATTAATTGGTTTTGCTTTTTCTTTGTTGAAGGCACTGGTTTATCTTGAATTGACATTACTATTTATTGTAATACCTTAGCTTCCTAGCCTTTAAACTATATCACGAGAGGCATTTATCATTTACCTACACGAAAATGACACTTTTAGCAACAGTGTTAACCATTATTAGAAGCCGAATTAATTTAATTTAAGGCAAATGAAACATTTAAACTTATCTAAATTATCCTCCATTCATAACATGCTCATTCATATTAGAAATATAATAATTCATGGCTTACATCCTAGCTTTTGAACTGCACATCACAAATTCCACAAGTTACTCTCGAGTTGCAACATCTATTTTCTAATATGAACTTTGAAAATTCATAACTAATTCTAAATAAATCCAA
Organism: Erythrophleum ivorense; assembly: GCA_026724425.1. Lineage (NCBI taxonomy): Eukaryota > Viridiplantae > Streptophyta > Magnoliopsida > Fabales > Fabaceae > Erythrophleum > Erythrophleum ivorense. Next base: position 10,677,970 of record JAIUCV010000003.1, read on the forward strand.
ATCATGCAAATGACAGCTTTCTGGGAAGCTCTAGATATTAACTAAAGACTACAAATAATTCTAAATCAATAAAATAGCATTTAACCTATGAAAATCACTAAAATAGTACACTAGGTCATGCTCTCAGACTCCTACAAATTTTCTAGTTCCATATTCTAATATGAAATTCAAAAATTCACAATTAATTCTACAAAAATTGAAATCATGCAAATTATACCATTCTAGAACAGGACGTTCCCTAATTTCCATAAAAATTTCAGATCAAAATACCTAGGTTTGCCCCATGAAAAGTGATGGAAGACTAACACTGGTCTGGATGGCATCCTACTACTGACATCAAATTTCACAAATTCATATCCCCCTCAATATAGATCCAAATGAGGTGCTTTTAGTGGTTGTGGAAAGCTTATTATGTCTAATTTATCTTTTAAAATTTCATGAGTATTGGAGTTCATTTGACCCATAAGTGACACGGGAATGTAAACTAACCATATGAATAGTATAGTATAATTTTGCATAATTTTGGCTAATTTTTACAATGCATAATAAATTTTTTAGAACTCCAAATTGGGTGATCTTTGATTTGTGGAAAGATCTAGATGAACTCTATAACTATGCCAAATTTCATGCCAAGATTAATCTATTTGATTAGATTTTGGTTCAAGGTTAATTTATGGTCAATTTTGAACCAACACAGCTTCAAATGGTCCCAACATGGTCTTCTTCTTAGACCATGACCATTTGAGCATGTCCCATAGTACTAATGTAACATATATAAGCATTCCATTCAACCCAAATCATCCTAGCACTCAAAATCACTCTCCCACATAGACTTATACACTTATGCAACTAAGCTCAAGGGTAGCAAAATTATGCATTCTTATTCATTTGATCCTAAGTATGATTCATATATCATACATACATATCTTTACACTTGAGACCTCATTTACATCTCATGTTCATCATATAATTACATACTTTGACATCACATTGCACATAAACCTATTCTATTGTCAAAGTACCACCTCTTATACTCCTTAGCTCTTTTCCTTTGCTCTATATGGCTCACCTAGACATGGTTAGAGATAAAATAGGGAGGAGTGAGATTCAAAGAATCTCAATAGCTATCTACCTTTCAAACACACATATATGGCACAGTTTCATGTCAATAAATGCAAGCATACTTTAAAGGCTCATAGAAGACATGCATAAATACATTTTCATGTCATTCAAACCCATTTCATTCAAGAATAGCCTCTAGGAACTCTTGGTCTACTTTTACCCAATTTCTAGGGACTTTTGAATTTGTCTTACCTACTTTTACGAACTTTTAACTTAACCTCACTCACTCTTGAGACTTTTGGTTTTATCTTACCCACTCTTAGGGGCTTTTGGCTCCTCCTCACCCAATCTAAAGGACTTTTAGCATAACCACACCCAATTCAAGTTATCTTACATTTAAAACATATTTAATGCACATAATAGTACCATAACATATAAACAAAAGCTATAAGCATATCTCATAGTTCAAACATATACACAAGCATCCAAAGACACTAAATCATCTAACAAATGCATACAAGAAAGGATAAAAAGCTACTTTAAGGTTAGGAGCACACTTTTCTCCTTGAAACTTCCCTCCTCTTCTTAGCCTCACACACCATGATGGAGAGCTTGATTTGTTTAGCCTAGACACAGACACAAAAAGATCATTGGAACCAATTCAAACATCTCATAAACTCTACATACTCATATGGTGGCTTATGACTTAATTATGGCTCTATATAAGGCATAATGAAGCAACTCTTATAATCTATGATCTTGGCTCTAATTCCTCATTCATTCTAAGTTATATGACTCTATTTAAACTCATTGGAATCATTATAAGTTTAATTCAAGAAGCCAAATACTAGGTTGCTTCTTTATGTCTATAAAGGGATCCTAACTTCCATCTTATAAACCATAGCTTATAAATTTAAAAAATGGTTTCTTTAGTGTCTATAATTCATATCTAGGCTACTTTTAACGTTGGACTCAAGAAAAACTCTCCCTATGTGCTCTCTCTCTCTAGGCTGAGACTATGCTTGCTATAGAAGCCCATGGAGTTTTGTTTGTTTTCTTGTATAATTAGCCACTTGTGAAACTTTCTAAATGTCTTGGGACTTCATTTATACTCTTACATAAGCCATATGACTTTTAGAAAGTTTCCAATTTTCATTTACATATCAAATCCCTTAAGTGCTGCAAATGGCTTTCTATGGCTTCTTTTTTACTCCTAGTGCTTCCTTTAAGTTCCTTAGGCTTCAAAACCTCTTTCCCTTAGCATATTTGAATTAGAACAAACCCTTTTACTGAGACTCCCAAATCTAGCCAAGACATAAGAGAAAAGAAAAAGCAAGAGGAAGCAAAATCACTCCATGCTTCATACCTTGTTTTTAAGTTCCCTAAGAGCTCTTTCTTATGCTCCCAAGAGTTCTCCCAAATCTTCTCCTTCCTCGACTGACTCAGTCATAAACTAGCACTAATTCAATCAATAAAACTATAAAAAGAAAGAGGAGGAAGGAAGAAACAAGTTTAATGAAGCAAAAAGTGTGAAAAACTAGAAAATCTTACCCTTTTGAAGCTTCTTCTCTTCCCTCTTAGTGGTGCGTCTCCTAAGTTCTCTCAAATTCTATCCAGACCAGAAAAGCATCAGTGAAAAGGAAGGAGAAGGGCTGGAAATTTTTTAAGAAGCAAAAAAGTAAAGTTATTACACTTTTTTACTTTTCATTTTAGTCCCTAAACCATAATTTTTCCATTTAGCCTAATTTCAACTTTTTTTTATGAACCGTCTTTTCTATCATAAAACTTAGGTCCTCTAACTTATAAAATGTCTTTGGTTTCACCCAAATTGAATTTGAAATCATGTCGAACCATTCGATCAAAGTTTTGGTTAACCCTTTATTGAAATTACACACCAGAGGGGTTTAAATTGTTCTAGGAGTTCTTATGATTTTTAGTGCCTTTGAGAATCCTAAAAAAACTCAATTGTTTCATTTAAAAATTCCTCGTATAATTTTTTCAAAATTTGCCCGAAACTATGAAAATGTCACTGTATATTTTCATAATTTTTCATAACTCCTCTAGCTCGAGTTTTCGGGCATCTAAAACTTCATATCCTCATGTTTAGAGGTCTAGTTTATCCTTCAATTTTATTTGGCCACTATCCATATAATTTATAAGATTTCTTATGAAAATCCCTAATTTCTAGCCTTTTATGGGAAATTAGGTGTTACATTTACTAATTCAATCAATTGGGTTTTCCATAACCTATGTTATCCATCTTATAACAATCCTTTGTCCACACTTTTCATCACTATTTATTAACTAAGCTTGCAACTTTCAATCAATTACAATTAAGCTTGTAATTAGCTATTTATCAATTAGGCTCATAATCAACCACTGTTCAAGTACTAGGCTTTTAATATCCTCAATCAACTATGGACTATCACTATTTATTAATTAAACTCATAATTAGCTATTGTTCAACCATAAAGCTTCTACTATACTTAATAAATGATGTTCATCTACTAAGTTTACTTTAATCAATTACTGCTCATCATTTAAAGTTGTCCTCAACTAACATTTATTCATTAACCAAGGGTACATTATTCATCAACTACTCATAAACTAAATTCATAATCAAGCACTGTTCAATCGCTATACTTCTGTTATCTGAAATTTTTTTCTATCAACTAGTCCTGAATCCAATACTTTTCAATAACTAAGTTTTGATGGCTATAACATTTATTTTATTACTCACTGTAGTGACTACTTTTTATTACTAATTTTCCTCTATCATCAATCTAATCATTGCTGAAATGCTTATTCTACTTTCTATACTATGTTATATCAAACCCTTATCCAACTTTATTACTTTATTATATTACCAATATCTAACCACTTTTTATTAATGGTAATAAGTCACCTTGAGTAGGAACATGTAGCCTATCTATATAATATTTTCCTACTATTGATCGGATCAATAGTAGCTAATTTTGTAGCTTGTTGATGACTCCCTAATTTTGGTAAGTGTAAAGTATATTTTATGATTGATTAGAAAGTCAATTACCTCTTTCTTGATTGACTTTGTATAAATTTTTATTCAATCAAAGTAAATAAATAAAATATAACATTTGTAATATTTTTAGTAGTTTTGAACTTTATTTTATTTTGATTTTAATCTCAGAAGAAAGGTAGAGATTTGCTAGGAAGAAATAAAGAAAGGAGAAAGCTAGAAGTCAACAGCAAGCTGTTCAAGTCTCCTCGTTATAGTGAGAATGTAGTTCATTGTTGCTAGGATGCCATTTCACTGTAGCGAGCGGGTTAGTTTACTATAGCAAAGTCATCACTCATAAAAAATCCAGGGAACTTCTATGGTGAGATCAGTAAGGATCTGGAACTGATAAGTTTTCGCTATAGCGAGACCCATTACTGAAATGCACAACTTTGAGTTGCAGACTAAAAACATGTTTGGCAATTAAGGATTTATCATTCTAAGCCTAGGAGGAGAGTTTCTAAGAAAAAAACACACTAAGGAGTTAGGGTTTGAAGGCAAGGAGTTTGGGTTAAAGATTGGAGACCGAATAAATGCGATTTCACTGAGTTTTCTTATATTATCCATCTCTTCTTTAATGACTCCTTGTTTATTTGAATCTCTGGTTTTGTTTGCAATGTATAGAGCCATGTGTGGCTAGATTTCCTAGATCTTAGGTTTACTTGAACCTATTGCCATGTAATGGAGATTTTGTGAAGTTAATTTGGTTTGATTATTTATCTGAGTGCTTAATCTATTTATTGTTCTTCATTTAAGAGTTTAGCCATCTCTTTTATGGAATTTGGGGATTAAGATTAGCTCTTGAGAAAAGAAAATTTTAATTGACTATTTAATTGAGCAACTTAGGATTAGGTTATTTTAATTTTGTTCTTAGGTATAGAAGTATACTTAAGAACCCTAAGTAATTAAAAGGATTAGATACAATTAACCTAATTAATTATGAGAGAAATCTACAATTAACTAGGATAGAAGTCTAAGTAGTTCGAGAGACATTTGGGCTCACTTAATCTCTTTGACTCTTATATTGTTAATTAACCAATTAATTAAGTAACTCAATTTGTGGCAATTAGGGGATAGAAATCTAGGATACTCCTTAGTGATTAGTCTCCTTAGAATAATCTTAACGCTTAGTATTAGTTTAAGTTCATTTTTTTTAATTTCTTACACTGGTATTTGTTTTGTCTTGACTTAAACAAAAATGAATTTCTTTAGGCCAAATTAAGTCTAAATCAATTCCCTATGGGACAACCTTAATTCTCTATATTACAAAAGTGATCCATATACTTGCAAAATCTATTGCAAAAATAGTGGCTATCAAGATTTCTGGCGCTATTGCCAGGGAATTGAGTTAGATTTCTTTAGACTAAGTAAATTCTTAGTAGTTTTAGTTCAAGATTATTGTTAGTTTAGTTAATTTCTTTCTGTTATTGGGAGTTAAATTTTGGATATATTGTTTAGCAGGTACTATAATTTATGGCACCCAAGGTGAAATCTAAAGTGAGAGCTAAGTTAAAGACCAGAAGTGTCCAAGAGATTATAGCTAAGAGTTTACCTATAGAACTCATATTTAGTGAAAAAGAAGAGCTTGAACAAATTGAAACTCAAGAGAAAACTCCAGTTAAACCACAAAGGGCAACCTATATTAAAGTAAAAAAATTCAATTTTAGGAGAAGGATAGAGAGGAGTTCCAGCCATGGCTGAAGAGGATTATGAAAGGTTAGAAGTTAATGATTTTCTTAGTCACAACAATGAAGGATATCAATCGAGTATCAAAGCTCTAGAATTTCAAGCCAATAATTTTGAAATCAAACAAACGATGTTGCAAATGTTGCAAATGAACAGACAATTTAGTGGTACTTACATAGAGGGTCCTAATAGACATCTCTTAGCTTTCTTGGAAGTGTGTAACACGTTCAAGCAAAATGGTATGCCTAAGGATGTGATTCATTTGTGACTTTTTCCCCTTTATCTGCAAGGGAAGGCCAAGGAGTGGTTGAATAATCTGTTGAAAGGTTCAATTGAGACATGGCAAGATTTAGAAGAAAGATTCTAGGCACTTCTTTTTCCTCATGACAAGATGGTGGATGCCTGAGCCATAATTAGGACAAATGAGTACTAGTTCAAACATTTTGTTTGCAGTTAACTCCGAAGTCTAAAACACTATGGATTCTATGACAAATGGAGGCTTTGAAAGACAACCAGTGAACAACGTAATAAAATGCTTGAATGATCTAGTGGCCGAGCATGCACAATGTCCTAGTGAGCAGAGACCGATAAAAATAGTTGAGAGGAGTTCTAATGATGCCACTTTTCAAATAGTGGCAATGCTTGCATCTATGAATAAGTGTTTTGTTCAATTGGAACTCCAAGTTTAGAAAAATAACAGCTATACAGGAGTTAATGCAGTACACATGGCAACTAATTCTTGTGACTATTGTAGGGAAGCATACCTTTCTGAAATTTGTCCAACAGGGACTAGCCTTAAATCTTGCAATTATATTAGAAATCCATAAAGAGGTCCTAACAACCCATACTCCAACACATACAATCCTAGTTGAAGGAACCACCTGAACTTCTCTTAGAGTCAAGGTACATCTTTGAATCAAGCATCATCCTCTGGGCCTAGACCAGTAGCTCTTATATGACTACCAGGATTTACACAAAAATTAAGGCAGCAAGTTCCCATTCAAGAAAAGAAATCATGAATGAAAGAGATGTTGATGCAGTTTATGGCTGAGTAAAAGGTGGCAATGAAAAACATGGAAATGCAAATTAAGCAATTGGCATTAGAGTTGAATGCGATAAAGCAGGGTGAATTACCAAGTGATATAGTTCCTAATCTTAGAAGATAAGGGAAGGAGGAAGGTAAAGCAATCACCTTGTGTAGGGGGAAGCAATTGCCTAAAGTTTACAAAGCTAGGGAGGACTTGATATGTGAAAGGGATCAAGTCATTCAAAAGGAAGGTGTAGAGTTGACTGAACTAGAAAAGAAAAAGGAAGAGTTGAGAAAAGAAGAGAAAAATGGAGATGTAGAGAATGAACATAAAAGTGAAAATAAGATAGTAGAATCTCATAAAAGAATACCTCCACTTCTTTTCCTGCAAAGGTTTTAAAAGAAAGCCTTAGAAGAGAAATACAAGAAATTTCTCTAGATATTCAAACAGCTTTATATTAACATCCCATTTGCTAAAACTTTAAAGCAAATGCCTCTATACACTAAGTTTTTGAAGGAGATGTTAAGTAACAAGAAGTTGAATGAGTTGGGCACAATCATGCTTACAGAAAAATGTAGTGCAATAATTCTTAATAAACTTCCTCCTGCGCTAAGGGATTTGGGTACCTTTTAAGTGTTGTGTGTCATTGGAGATAAATTTGAAGGGGGAGCTCTTTGTGACCTTGGATCAAGTATGAATTTAATGCCACTTGTAATTTTTGAATAACTTCAACTTGGTGAAGTATAACCCACTTCAATTACTTTAGAACTAGCTGATTGGAGCTTGTCTAAGCCAAAAGGTATTATTGAAGATGTTCTAGTCAAGGTAGATAAGTCTATCTTTTCAGTTGACTTCATCATCTTGGACATACCAATGGACAGAAAGTTACTTTTTCTGTAGGGTAGACCTTTCTTGGCAATAGCTCAAGCTTTAATTGATGTAGAGATGAGTGAAATCAAGCTGCGAGTAGGGGATGAGGAAATTCTCTTTAATATGAACAAGGCCTTGAAATTATTTGATTAGACATATAACTATTTTTAGGTCAAGATTTATGAGGATTACATTCAAGAAGTACTAGAAACATATAGGGAAAAAGAGTTATTAGAGGTATTGTTACATGAGATAGACATAATTGAACAGTAAAAGACAGATGAATATAAGATGATGATACATGGAAATCCTTGAAGGTTGAGCTCCTCGAGGAAATTTGAACCATTGAAATTGGAGTTTAGAGTAGTTCTATCAATGAAGCCATCTATTGAAGAACCTTTGCAGTTAGAGTTGAAACCATTGCTGTCTCATTTGAAGTACACCCATTTGGGTACAGATAATTCCTTACCAGTAATCATTTCTGCATCTTTGAATGAGAAACAATAACAAAAGTTAATTGATGTACTTAGAACTCATAAAGCAGCTATGGGTTGGACAATTGTGGATATCAAGGGCATCAGTCCAGCAATAGTGATGCATAAAATCCTGTTAGAAGATGAGTATAAGAAATCTATTAAGGGGCAAAGGAGACTAAACTCAATCATGAAGGAAGTGGTTAAGAAGGAGATACTTAAGTGGTTGAATGCAGGGATCATATACCTTATCTCTGAGAGTAGTTGGGTTAACCTAGTACATGTGTACCTAAAAAAGGAGGAATGACAATGGTAAAGAACGATTAAAATGAGGTTATTTCCACCAAAATAGTTACTGAGTGGCAGATTTGTATAGATTATAGGAAATTGAATGCAGCAACGCACAAAGATCATTTTTCCCTCCTATTTATTGACTAGATATTTGACCACTTAGCTGGGAAGCAATATTTTTATTTTTTGGATGTATACTCTAGATACAATCAAATAGCAATCGCCTTAGAAGATCAAGAAAAGACAACATTCACTTGCTCTTATTGTACCTTTGTATTTCGAATGATGCCATTCAAGCTATGTAATGCTCCTACCACTTTTCAACATTACATGATGTCTATCTTCGTAGACTTCATTGAACATACCATCAAAGTTTTTATGGATGATTTCTCTATTTTTGGAGAATCATTTAAGGTGTGTTTAGTAAATTTAGAACAAGTCTCGAAACGATGTGAAGAAACAAATTTGGTGTTGAATTGGGACAAGCATCATTTCATGGTCACTAAAGGAATTATATTGGGTCATAAAGCTTTTAAACATGGTCTAAAAGTGGATCGTGCCAAAATAACAATGATTGATCAACTTCCACTACCCACTAATGTGAAGGGGATCCAAAGTTTTCTTGGTCATGCCAGTTTCTATCACAGGGTTATTAAAGATTTCTTAAAAATTGCAAAACCTTTTTGCAAAATTTTGGAGAAGGACATACCATTTTAGTTTTCCAATGAGTGCCTGAAAGCTTTTGAAAACCTAAAGCAAAGGTTGATCACAGTGCCTATCATTGTAGTTCCATATTGGAGTCAACGATTTGAACTCATGTGTGACGCAAGTGATTATGCAGTAGGAGTTGTTCTCGGTCAAAGGAAGGGCAAGGTATTTCACCTTATTTACTATGCTAGTCGAACCTTGAACGGTGCTCAAGTAAATTATTCCATAATTGAGAAAGAAATGTTAGCCATGGTTTTTGCTTTCAGTAAATTTCGTGTTTATTTGATAGATGCTAATATAACTATGCATACTGATCATGCAGCCATTAAATACTTATTAAGTAAAAAAGAGTCAAAACCTAGGCTAATTAAATGGGTCCTTCTCTTGCAAGAATTTGATGTGCATATAGTGGATTAGAAAGGGAGTGACAATCACGTAGCTGATCATTTGTCACAGTTAGTTCAAGAGTCTGAATGTGTGGATGTAACCATAATTGATGAACGTTTCCCTAATGAGCAAGTATTTCATGTGGCAAGTTTAACTAAAATTCCATGATATGTTGATATTGTGAATTATCTTGTGTGTAATGTTTTACCATCTGATGTCAGTCATTACCAAAAGAGGAAGTTTGTGCATGATGTAACCTACTACTTATGGGAGGAACCTTTTCTTTTTAAAAGGTGTGCTGATTCTATGATTAGAAAATGTGTGCCTAAAATTGAGTAAGAGGCTATCTTGTATGCTTACCATTCATCTGCCTATGGGGGCTATTTTAGGGGGTCAAAAGACTGCACATAAGGTGTTAAAATATGGTTTTTATTGGCCTACATTATTTAAAGATGCTCACAATTTTGTTATTAAGTGTGATAAATGCCAAAGAATAGGCAACATCTTAAGGCGACATGAAATGCCATAGTTTGGGATTTTAGAAGTTGAACTATTTGATGTATGGGGTATAGATTTCAAGGGCCCATTTCCTTCATCCCGAGGTAATCATTACATAAGGTGGCCATGGAATATGTGAGCAAATAGGCTGAAGCAATGGCTTGTATAGCCAACGATTCTAACACAGTGATTAAATTCCTCAAGAAATACATCTTCACTAGATTATGGGTGACTTGAGCTATTATCACTGATGAAGGCACTCATTTTCATAATAAACAGCTAAAGAATCTATTAACTAAATATGGGGTGCATCATCGAATGTCTCTTGCCTATCACCCTCAAACCAATGACTTGTGTGAGCTTACTAATAGGGAAATCAAAAGAATATTTGAAAAAACTATGAATCGTTCTAGGAAGGATTAGTCTAATAAGTTGGATGATGCGTTATAGGCATACCAAACTGCTTATACAACAAACATAGGGATGTCACCATATAAGCTTGTTTATGGGAAAGCATATCATTTACCCTTGGAACTTGAGTATAGAGCTTGGTAGGCTATCAAATTCTAAACTGGCAAGTACTCAGAGAATGCTTCAACTAGATGAATTAAAAGAATTTCGAATAGAAGCATATGAAAGCTTAAGGGTTTATAAAGAAAGAACTAAAAAGTGGCATGATCGACACATTCTTCACTAGACTTTCACACCAGGACAACAAGTATTATTGTTTAACTCAAGACTCAAGCTATTTCCTAGGAAACTTAAATTAAGGTGGTCCAGCACCTACACTGTGATTGCTGTTGCATCCCATGGAGTAGTAGAAATTAAAGATGAAAAATTAGGGGATCAATTTAAAGTCAATGGGCAAAGACTCAAACAATACTTTGGGTGAGAATGGAATCTGTACAAGATGGTTTAGAGCTTTATACCACCTTCTTGAGTACTGGGGATAGTCTGGCTGAAAACTTTAAATTTAGTGCTCTTAAGAGGCAGCCCAAACTCCTCTTATTTAAAACTTTTTTTGTTTTTATTTTAATTTTTGTTAGAAGGATTTTGAAATTTTATTCCTTGATTTGATTTTGCAGGATTAGAGTGTACAAGAAAAGTTGGAAGTCTTGGACAAACTCTCCTTGGAGAAAGCATAATAATGAAGCAGTTAAAGGAACTAGGGAGTTTTTTATGTTCATTTCACTTCAATTAAATTAGTTTTCTCCTAGGTGAAAGGAAATATGTCAAGGGATTAAACAAAGTACGACAGGATTTCTTCTTTAGTTTTCTAAATTTCATCATTTTTGCTCTTCGTTATGGTAAGTGGCCCCTTTTGCCATTGTGAGTGTTACTTGTTTTATGTCTGGTACAAAAAATAGGGAGTTCCTCCCTATGGCTTACGCAGTAGTGAGACAAATTTTGTTTCAATAATGTCAATTGTTTTTGCTATAGTGAGATTACCTTTTTGCCATAGCAAGAACCCTATCTCTCCAATCTGATACAAAGTCCAAAAGGTTTCTCACTATAGCCTAAGCTATTGCGAGAAATTTGGTCTTCAAAATTTCTTTAGTGTGTTCACTATTGCGTACTAGCCTTTTCACCATAACAAATTCCTTATCCTTTTGGACTAGTACAAATATCAGAAAGTTTCTTGCTATAGCCTAGGTTATAACGAGACTCTATGGCTAACCAGAACTATCCAAGTGACTTTACTACTACGAGATCACCACTTCGCAATTGCGAGAAAAGGAAGTTTTATTTTATGGTACATTTTCCAGAGATCTTCTCGCTATTGATTAAGTAATAGCAAAGATCTCTGGATATCTTAGGTAAATTATAAACTAAAAAAAACACAACAGAACCCCCACCTCTCTATCCTATGTGTTCTACCTCACCATTGCGTACCTTTTCCCCATTCAGTGCTCCTTACTCCATTGGCTTCAATCCTCCCCTTTCATGTCTTCCTTTTCATCTTTTAAATGACTCATCAAGTAAGCAGTTTCTTCATCTTTTCCTTTCATTTTCTCTTTGCAATCTCTTGTTTAGTTACATTTAGGGCTATGAGGTTCATTGCTTTTGGTTGTGTAAATATGGATAAATAAACTAGCATTTTCTGGTTGGATTCTATGTGTCTCATGTCTTTATGTAGGAGGTTCACATTTTTTAAATGTTTCAAGTGTAAAAATGCAATTTTGCGAATTTTTTTCTTCCTCGTTATGGCGAGGATAAACTCACTATAGCGAGTTCGTATGCATTTTCTAGAACTACCATTTTCATTTCTCTATGACATTTACCTTGTTTGTTTCAATTTCTTTACCTTTAATAACTTGCCTACTCTCAGTTTATCCCTAATAAATCATGTAGACATTAGAATTGAATTGAAATGCCTCTTCCTTGTCAACAACTTATTACCTTTTCAATTGCTATATCTTCATCTCTTGTGGACACTTTACTAATTAGATCGTTAGCTATCATTTAACTAAGAATGCTTATCTAATTTTGCTATATCTGATTTTTTATTAGATTGATTCTGGACATCATTTGGTTTACAGGCTACATGGCTTTTAAAAAGCAACCAAAAATGGTTGAAGCATCTTCTTTGAAGCAGAAGAAAAAAGCCTATGATAAAGATAGATTTGCCTCCCCTAAAGCTGAATTTTGCTTTGAATGTCTCTACTCGGATCAAGGAGTCACTACAGATAGATACTATAAGTCTCATCCGTTACCTTAAGTGATTTCGAATGGCATGGCTTATAAGGCTTTACTAAAAAGCCTATGCGTCGGATCCCCATGATGATCCAAGAATTTTATGCCAACTTTGAAGACACAAAAGAAGACGAAGATGAATACTACTATAGGTCTACATTGGTCAAAATCAATGAAAAAGTCATTCAGGACTTTAATGAGTTGTTGGATGTGGAACAATGTTCTTTCCAAGCCTACATAGACAACCAACAGTCCATTTCATGGGAAGAAGTCGAAGTGACCATAGCTAATGAAGGATGAGGATGGCTAACTAACAAAGTGTACGCAATCAACCAACTGAATAAACCTACTAAGTATTGGTTGCAGTTTATTACTAGTAACATATTAACTAGCTCCCATGGGTTCGATATGACCCATGAAAGGGCACTTCTGACCTTTTTCTTCATGACAAGGAAGCGAGTGAATATTCCCTGCCATATGGTTTTAAACTTCAAGCAAGTGGCACGGTTGATTGGGCGAGCTTGGTGTACCCCCACATGTTCACTGAGTTGCTTTTAATAGAGGGTAGCCAGGTGTCTAAAAATGATGTCCAATTTAAACTCAAGGGTTCCTTCAAGTACGACAATATGAAGGATGAGCCATGAAGACCTCGAATATAGTGAGCACAATAGCAACAGCCAGAGGTACCCCCACCTCCTCCACGGCAGCGAGAGGATGCACCTGAGCCCATGATATGTGATGCACCACCTCTAACTCAGTTTGAGAGCTGGGTGAGAAAGTCTATTGAAAGACTAGAAGGCCATGTCTTTCAATAAAGGAATAGCTGCAGATGCTTGTGGATTATCTTATGCCTGCCCCTCCACCACCACCTCCAGAGGTCCCTCAATCATTTGTTATCATTCTTCCATAGGATCTGACATCTCAGGATATGCTTGGTCCATCTAACCCATAATGTTCATCTATTATTTGCATTATGTTTCTTATTTTTCTTTTTGAATAACTATATATGGATAACTGTACTTTCTAATCTAACTTTTAGGATTTTACATTCACTAGTTATATATATTTGAATTCCTTTATCTAACATTCACTCACTCTTTGCTGCTTGGCCTTATGTTTATTTTTGTCTCCCATATACAAGAAGTGTTTGAGTCTCTCTATCTCTTATTAAGTTTTTTTTGTCATGAGAGTTTCTATCTCTTTCTCTCTATTTTTATCTTTTCCCCTTATTTCAGTTTTTTTTTCTCTAAATTTCTTGCGTTGGTTATCTCCTTCTTTCACATTAAGGACAATGATCATTTCAAGTGTGAGGGAGGGGTAGGTATATAAGTAGGTTAAGTAGGTATGCAGGTATATATATATATATATAAATGTAGTTTATCGTGATGTCTCCACAATTTTGACCAATGATTTTAGATTTAGCTTCCCCTTGCTCTAGATGAATATTGGATAAAGAATAAGGAGATTGAGTAAACTTGAACGGAATAAATTAATAAATGCAATTGGTAGTAAATGCCTATAATAGAAGCACTTTTTAAGCAAGATGGGATTTGAAGTAATTTAGTATCTTTTTATTTAACCTCAATTATTTTTTGATAATTCTAATTTGTTTATTGATAAATGGATATCTGATGGTCATTTAAGAGAGAAATAATTTGAGTGGTTATTAAAAAAAATCTCTACTCCAATGGTTAAAACTACTTAGTAACCATGAGTTTACACCAAAAGTATGAACTTTCGCGTCAAACAATGGTAAAAACTAAGAGTATGCAAATCAGTACTCCGAATCAATTTCCTTAATTTAAGTAACTAGGTGGCTTCATAATCAATGTTTTCATTCGCGTAAAAAGAATTAGGAGAAAGGAGTAAGAGGATTAAAAAAAATGATAACAACAATAAAGAAGAATGGTTGTGTTGAGATTGATACGTTGTTGGATAATAAAGCTAATGACCTCTCTTAATTAACTCTAATGATTGAAGTTGGAGTAGATGATTGGAATGAGTCTTGAAAATGTATTATGGTTATTAATGAGATCACTTGATTGCTCCAAGACTGTCTATTGAAACACATACATGCACTTTAGACATAAAAAGGTGTTGCTATGATTGCATTATTTATGGAATTCAAATTGAGTTTAGTTAATCTCCTGCTTCTAACTTTGGTTTCATTCTAAGTGTGAGGGAATTCTTAATCTTAGTTGATTGGATTTTAATGGTGGAAAGGAATTAGGTTAGTGGCCACTTTGATTGATCTCTTTAGGAATTGCTTAAGGATAAGCAATAATGCAAGTGTGGGAGAGTTTGATGACTCCTTAATTTTGGTAAATGTAAGGTATATTTTATGATTGATTAGGGAGTCAATTACCTTTTTCTTGATTAACTTTGTATAAATTTTTATTCAATCAAAGTAAATAAATAAAACATAACATTTGCAATATTTTTTAGTAATATTAAGCTTTATTTTATTTTGATTTTAATCTCAGGAGAAAGGTAAAAATTTGCTAGAAAGAAATAAAGAAAAGGAGAAAGCTGGAAGTCAAAAGCAAGTTGCTCAAGTTTCCTCACTATAGCGAGGATGCAGTTTGCTATTGCTAGGATGCCATTTCGTTATAGCAAGGAGGTCAGTTCACTATAGTGAAGTTGTGACTCATACAAAATGTAGGGAACTTCTAGCTATAGTGTAGGCTATGGTGAGATCAGCAAGGATTTGGAACTGATAAGTTCTCGCTATAGTGAGACCCATTACTAAAATGCATAGCTTCGAGTTGCAGACTAAAACCACATTTGGCAACTAAGGATTCGTCATTCTAAACCTGGGAGGAGAGTTTTTAAGGAGAAAAATGCACCAAGGAGTGAGGGTTTGAAGGCAAGAAACTTGGGTTGAAGATTGAAGACCAAATCAATGCAATTTCACTGAATTTTCTTATATTATCCATCTCTTCTTTAATGACTCCTTGTTTATTCGAATCTTTGGTTTTATTTGCAATGTGTAAAGCCATGTGTGGCTAGATTTCCTAAATCCTAGGTTTACTTAAATCTATTACCATGTAATGGAGATTTTGTGAAGTTAATTTGGTTTGATTATTGATTTGAATGCTTAATCTATTTATTGTTCTTCATTTAAAAGTTTAGCCATCTCTTTTATGGAATTAAGGGGTTGAGATTAGCTCTTGAGAAAGAGAAATCTAAATGGACCATTTGATTGAGTAACTTAGGATTAGGTTATTCTAATTTTGTTCTTAAGTATAAAAGTATACTTAAAAACCTTAAGTAGTTAAAAGGATTGAATACAATTAACCTAATTAATTGTGAGAGAAATCTGCAATTAACTAGGATAAAAGTCTGAGTGGTTCGAGAAATATTTGGGCTTAATTAATCTCCTTGACTCTCAGATTATTGATTAACCAATTAATTGAGCAACTCAATTTGTGGCAATTAGGGGATAAAAACCTAGGATACTCCTTAGTGATTAGTCTAATTAGAATAATCTTAATGCTCAGTATTAGTTTAAGTTCATTTTTTTAAATTTCTTACATTAGTATTTGTTTTGTCTTGATTTAAACAAAAGCGAATTTCCTTAGGCCTAATTGGGTCTAAATCATTTCCCTGTGGGATGACCTTGATTCTCTATATTACAAAAGCAATTTGTACACTTACGAAATCTATTGCAAAAATAGTGGCTATCACTTGTATACATGTTAATCAAAGGGTTATATCATATCACAAATCTTTGAATAGTGACCCAAGGGACTAGGAATTTTTTGTGTAGATGTTTTCCAAACATAATAATACCCTTGAAACCAAGTAATTACATTAAAATATGATTCTAACTAAATTGACTAGTAATTGAAATAACATTGAAAGAAAATAATTATCATGAAAAAGTTGACACCATTAGTGATCTTCCTTCCACACATTACTCGACTAGGAGTTTAAAGAATCACATAAGATTCATAAGGCATACTTTGACACATGATTCCATGATGTGGATTAGGTGATAATAGCCTCCTGCATGTCAGCTATGTTGACTAGAGATACAATTACAAATAAGATTCTACTACTTTGCCATTCAATGGCTACTAGGACATAAACAAACCTTACCTCTAACACCACTTTTTCATGACCTAGATCCTAAACCATGACTAGCACATAGACTAAGCCAAGCTAAAGTTAGCTTAGTCTAGTAAGCCTAAAGAAACACCCTCATTTGACTATGATAAGACTAAAAAGATCTCAAAATTTATATCACACTTTTAAAATATATAATTTATTTCACAAAGCCACTGGGACTTGCCTATAATCTGGCAAGCCTCTCTTATAGTATGAATGTTTCACAATTTGTACAAACAATATCAATCCAGTCATTAACATTTTTTAAGTAAAATCAAAGAAAAGGAGGAAAGAAAAATAAAATGAACGACGTGAACAAACTATAATTCCCACACTATACTATTCGATCTAACACTTAATAGCCATGACGTCACAAAGTCTTATATCATCATCATCTAATAAGGGACCTACCCAATGTGTCTAAGAAGGTATACTGATCCTAGAGCACTTTACTTGATTACTTCCTGTGCTTTAAACAAAACATAAGAAGTGAAGTGAGTTTATAATTGATTGAGTGAGTGCATAAATAACAAAGTGTGTATAAGGGAAAACAAGCGCACTTAGGTCTTTTGCAGTCAAGTAATATTAATAAAATAAAAATAAAATATCAATTAATAGTATTAAAATAAATAAATAAAGACTTCCATTCAAGTAGTAACCAACTTTAGAAAATATAAATTTTGTTAAAAGAAAAACAAAAAAAAAACTTATTGGATGGATATTATGTGAAAAGACATATCATGTTACTTTTCATAGTGCCATTACGCTTTACTTATATTTCATTTCAATACCACTGCATTTTTCATATATGAGCGCCATTGCATTTTCTCATTTCATATCTTAATGCCATTGCACTTTTCACACCTTAGTACTATAACACTTTTCTTATTCCACATCTCAATGCCACTGCACTTTACTTTATTTCATATCTCAATGCCACTGTACTTTACTTATTTTATATTTCAGTGCCTCCACACTTTACTTATTTCACATCTTAGTACCATTGCACTTTATTTGTTTCACATCTTAGTGCTACTACACTTTATTTCACAAATTTCTTTCTTAGTGCTACTATACTTTTCTTATTTCATAATATTAAAGCACCATCGCACTATATGCCATGTCTTATAGTGTTTTTGTGCCTTTCATCACATATCAATTTAATTCAACACATTTAGGTTGTTATTCTCACTAATGGTTATAGGGTTCACACTATATTTCATCTATTATAGTTTTAAATATATAGTATATATTAATAATATATAGGACTCAAGGAGGCATAGATGATCCATACTTAAAAACATTATCAAAGAGAAAAAAAAAGTCGATAAGTACTGTACCAAACATCTCATACTACTTGATACGGGATTTATATTTTCAAATTTGATAAGTAACACACTAAGTATCTTATACTATTTAATGTGAGACTTAAGTTTTTATAGTGCAATCAAAGAAGATGAAATACTCTCCTTAAATCCCACACTAAAATAAATAATTAAAAAGAAGTATTATAGAAATCCAAATTTAATTTATATAAATAAATCTCATCATAGATATAACTTTAGTAAAACCATAAGACAGCAAAGTAATGATTCACCATTCTCATCACTTTACTCATAAAAACACCATTGCTTTTTAAAATAATGGAAATAAAGACTATATCATAAACAAATAAATAATAATAAAATGATTTTAAAAATATAAATAGTTTAAAGATTTATTTATTTATTTATATTATAATTACCAATTAATTAGAAACAAATCAATTTTCAAAAAATTATATAAGAAAAAGATTATATAAAATAACTAAAAGAGACAATTTAAATACAAGTTCACGGTATTTTATATATATATATATATATATAGAGAGAGAGAGAGAGAGAGAGTCTTATCATCATCTATATTTTGCATATGTGAGAACATTCTCATATCACTAATCATTTATAAATTTCACCCTTATTTATCATATATTTTGAAACTAAAGATTTTTAATAAATTAAGATTTACTTTCTTATAATAATAGAATAATAATTATTTAAAGCAATATTTGAGGCAAGAAAAATATAATCAATGTGTAAACAAAAGATGCTATCTTGCTGTTTGTACATTCACCATTATTCCTTTAAAGGCACAATCTTAGTTAATAGGATATCCTCATAATGCCTAAAATTATATTGAGCGTAAATTTATTAACAACTATCTTTATTGATACCCTATAATATTAATTTGACTAAATGTAAATTATAATAACTAGAGTCCCAAATTTAATTTAAATTCCTTACCATCATTACTAATCCTAGATCTAGATTTTTTTTATTAAAACTTCTTAAATTTAATTTAAATTTAAGAATTACCTTGTAGAGATTGTTAGATAAAAATTTAAGAGTGAATTTGCACTTTGGAAGATTAAACTCAAAAGCTCCAAATTGGAAGCTTAAAAAATGATGGAAGTTATGGCCTCTTTGTGAATAGCCACCACCTGAAGGTGGTGGAGCAAAATGTAATGTCTGGTTTTCGTTAAATGATGAAAATAGATGCATTTTCAAAAGTAAGTCCCTTAAGGTGAGTGATTTAGGACCAAATAAATATTGATAAAATTTTAAATAATAAAAAATAAGAATTTAAGCCTTGAGTTACCCAGAAACCAGGGCTGCAGTAATTTAAAAAAATTGTCAAAAGACTAGTGGCATTTTCGTAAATAAATACAATTTTGGAAAAATACATAGGAGGGGTTTTTAAATGAAAGTTTTAAGTTCTCTAAAATTCTTAGAGGCCCTGAAAACTATGGGAAGCCCTGGGATAATTAAAACCCCTCCGATGTATATTTTTCAATGTCAGTTGACCTAAACTTTAACCGATTTGTTTATGAAGGTTTTAGTTCTGATTTGAGTGATTCCAAAGGCATTTTACTAAATTGGGAATATAAATTTTATAATGAAAAATATGGTTCTAAAAAAGGAGCTAAAACGAAAATGCCAAAATGAAGGGACAAAATAGAAATTTTTGAAATCTTTATATTCTTAAACCTTTTATATGATGCACGTCCTTTCTTCTCCCATTTTGACCGACTTGCTTCTACCCAAAAATAGAGAGGAAGACCGAAAATTTTAGGCACACAAGGGAGGAGGTGAAAAAAGGAGAAAAGGCCAAGAAAAAGGTATGAAATCAATGGATTTTCTTAATTCTTCCTTAAGCAAAGTTGTTCTCCTCTCTTTGCTCCATCTTCCTATGGTTTTGGATGGTTAAATGGTTCTGTTTTGGCCTTGAACTAGAGGGGAAAGTTTAGAAATTCAAGGAGAAGGATAGAGCAAAGGAAGAACCCTTTTGAAAGAACTTGATTTAACGTAAATTTCTTGCAAGATGTTACTTCCTCTTCCTTAGCTTCTTCTCCCATATTTCAGCCTCATACAGAACCAAGAGAGGGGGGAGGTTTTTGACTTAGAGAAAGTATGAAACATATAAATTAGGCTATAGGAAAGTAGAATATGCAAAGAAATTAGAGGGAAAATCAATGAAATGCGAGAATGGAAAGTGTGAAGCTCTTGAATGGGATGTAAAAACTAATTTAATATATAAACTTCCTTGTATGTGTGAGTGTTTATTTGAGCTTCTAAAACCTTTAGGAAGCCTCCCAAGTGTGTCTCCCATCAAGGAAAAAAATCAAAAAGTCTATGAACCCTTCCTCCCCCTTATGTTTCGGCCTAGGCTAGTTAAATAGGTTAGGAAGTGTTTTAAATTGTTCTAACCTTGGTTTGGGACATCATATGATGGTGGAAGATTGGAGGAACCCTTAGGAAAAATTTAGGAAGCCTAGAGAATGAATTGATGCCTTATGTTCTATAATATGATCTAAACAAGCAATATGTAGTTAGACTCTTTGTTTCAATTGTGTGATGACTCCAAGAAGCTTAAAAGGAGTCAATAATTATATATGGAAGGAAAGAATGAAGCCTAGAATTTATTTGATGGGTGTTACTTCATTAGGTACATTCTTAGAACCATAAAAGGGTTTATAGATAAAGTTAGTGTGTGAAGGAGATGTGTGGCCTTAGAATTAATTCCATGAACCTAATTAGCTTCTATAATTTGCGTTTAGGCCAAAAGTGTGTGGTTGCATTGTTTCAAGGAGAAAAGTGTGTGGTTGCACCCAAGGTAGCTCTCTCCACCTTCTCTCATGCATGAATGTATGCTTACTTTGTCTTTGAATATATGTATATGTATTTTAAGTCATGAAAAATATTCTAACATGATTTCATATGTCATGGTACCATGATGATGCAATTATGTTTCTAAATGATGTTTATGATGCTTGCTTTGGTTTGCTTAAGTGTGGTGAATCCAAGAACCCTTAGAATTGGTTGAGATAATAAAAAGTCTCTCAAAAGTGAGGTTAACTCCTAAGAGTAAGGTTAAGTCCAAAAATCTCTTAAAGAATGAGTGAGGCAAGTCCAAAATCCACAAGTGAATGGATGAGGCTAATCCACTTACTTGGCAAGCCTTTTGTATGCTATGTATAATTTGCTCAAATGTTAAAAATGCATCATGTATAAATGAGAACTAAGATTTTATGTATGGAAATGTGCATTTTGGACATGTGGTGACAAACTAGTATTATGGAAATGTATGCATAAATGGAAGTGGAATGGCCAACTTGAGATGCATGAGGTTTAAGACCACTTGGGCAGCTCATACAAGTCATATTCATGCTTTTAAACTTTTCCATGAGGTGCCAAACATCAAGAAAGACCATTTGGACACATTTGTTATCTAATATGGATCAAAATTGATCATATTGGAAACTTATACAACTTTTTGTCCAAATGAGCTCTTCTTGATCTAATATTTAGCATGCATTTAGATCTTGTTTAGAAATTTTTGGACAGCTAAAGTATAGAATTTTTGGAGGCCTATGGAATATTTGATGAATTTTTAAAGTTAAAAAAAATTCTGAAATTGATTCAAGGTACTATTCACTTAGGTCTGAAATTGAATTCTATCACTCAGGGGGCAAATGATGTCCAATTGTTACAAACTTTTATAGGAAGAAACTAAATATTCCCAGTGACTTGTACCAATTAGAATCATCTCATTTGGATATCTAGAGAGGAAGATATAAATTTTTAAAATTTCTATCCAGTATCAAGCATCTAGACTAACATAGGTTATTGTTTGATTGGTTTTTGAGTCTTGGACGTGCCTAAACTAGTCTAAAATTATTTTCTTCGTTTAGGTAATATCTGTAGTTTTTTAGATTGGTATCATTTTTATGGATTGGATTTTTGAAAAATTAATTGAACATTTTTGAAGTTCATAGCAGAAATCTATATCAGTACCAGTAGGTAGTCTGACCTCTATATCTTTTTGAATGTCAAACATCTTTTCTATGATGTTTTATGGCTTGGAAATATTTTTAACATAAAGTAGACATCTATAGCTTTCCAGAATAATAAAGAATACATTATTTTAATTTTTTTAGAATTAGTTATAATTTTTCAAAATTTGTGATAGAATAGGAAAAATTCTGGTCAAAATAATAACTTTGGATTTTATGTGTTCCCTTGCCTTGCACGAATTCTAGGCCACTTTTGGGGATGAAAATGGATTGTACCTATATAATTAAATATGTGAATGTAATACATGAGCTCACATGATTCACGGGATATCAAATGAAAATTTTATACTTGACGCAATACTAAGAAATTTATTATTTTAATACCATTTCTCTTACTGCTTCATAAATTGCATGATATGAGACATGAAAGTAATATGAAATAAACTAGAAAAATATGTTACACAGAACGTGGTAGCAATAACTGGAGTAGAGGTGTGGTGGCTGCACAAGGGATTTGTAAATGGAGGGAGAAAAAAATGATGAATAGTCTTAGAGTTGGGGATTATGTCTACAAAAGTGGGAGGAGAAAGGAGAGGAAAAGAAGAGAAAAAAGGAAGGAAAAAGAAAAGGATCTAGGGTTTCTTGCTACTGGGATTAGAATATGGTACTAATGAATTTATTTTAAAACCCAATAATTAAAATAAATTCTTATAAGTATTTGAGTCTAATAAAAATAAGTTATTTGGATCCTTTGAGATATAAAAGAATCGTATTATGTTTAAAATAAGTGTCTTGATAACTCTATAAGATAATTTTTAGGTTTCAAATTTTAATTAAAACTTATTGATTAGTGCTTTTTATCCTAAGAAAATTTATTTAGTATTAATAAATATTTTTAATTCATTATTATTATTATTATTATTATTATTAATGTCACCATTTTTCTTTGGGTTATTACATTTGCCTCCTAGCTCCTACATTAGGAACCTCGCTATCTGAATTTATGGAAAGTGAATTAATCAATATGTGTTTTATTCATTCAATTAAAAAGATCTCATATGGATGAAAATCTATGTATTTCTCTTCTTGAATGTAGGTGTGACTGGCACAGAGTACAAGATAATCTCACATCCACAAGCTTGACAAACACACGAATCCATATTTGATTCTAAGGCATGATTAAACTTCATATGACATTTCCAAATTAGGACACAATTTCATAAGTTTGTTTATCTATATCCATATTATAGTTTCACAATTTTTATGATAATTTATATCAAAAACACAATTAGCTTGTTATAGGAAATCCAATAAAGTTTCCCTTGAAATTGTAATAACTTGGACTACTTACAATTAGTCCAACTAGACACATAACAAGAGAGCTCTTTTCCCAACTATCAATCAACATGAAAACATAAAACATAGGGCAAAGATCGTGCTTGTAGTCTGTGGAGTGGACTCTAGGGTATGTTTGGTATAATGATGTAAAGGAAGAAAGAATGTAAAAAGTGAGTAGGTAAAGGTAGGTAAGACAAAAAAGTATTTTTATATCCTTATTTTTAAAAAGATGATTTGATCAGTAAAATAGTGATTTGATTGATAGAATAATATCTGTAAGAATATAATAGACATTACACTACTATATATAAGGAATACATGTACACTCGTGTCATACCAAACGAGGCCCTTGAATAAAAAAGTACACATATGAAGACATCAGTTCCTTTATATTGGACAAACTAATTGTGTGCTCTTCACTATCTACTCTTGCAAATTACACCAAAGGAACATTGGACCTAATTTCCATTTCTAAAAAAATAAATAAGGAATGAGTCGTAATATTCAATGAGTAAAAGATAAAGCATGATATTTAAAAAGACAAGTGGGTACAAAGAGTTTTTCTATGAAAAATAAGTTTTGTTGAGAGATCTTGTAACCAGGATTTAAATAAAGATTTCATAGAAGATTAAATCAATTAAGAATAAAATTTCAACATTTAAATTAACAAAATTCATAAAACAATGTTATGAAATTAATTATTGTTAATGTACACAATCAATTAAAAGAACATATATAAAATATGAATATTTAAAAAAAAATTCAACCATCATACCATAGCTAATTGGTTCATAAAGTTTTACCTTAAGTCACAAATCAAATAAAAATGAAATACTTGTACATTTATATTTAAATTAATTCAAGTTCCATAATTAATTAAAAACAATAGAAAGGAAGTCATGAAGATTGATTCATATGTTAAAACAAAACAATAAAAAAAAATTGTTAAATTGTTAAATATCTTTACAAAAATTAATTTCATATAAACTTTCTATTTGAATGTTTATGTAGAACTCTAATTTCTAATATATATCATATTCTATCATAAGTATGCAATCTATGAGAGTAAATAATTTACTACATATTTAATATTAGAGCATAGTAGGTAGGAATCATAGGCAAGAATCCTACCATTGTTCGTACTTAACCCCATCCTTATAGCCCCTGAACAATCAAAGAGCATCCAACTCAATAGTCTTTTGGTACTTAATCATAGAAACCATATAATAATATCTAAAGTGTATCAAGGGCTAACAATACTGTCATTAGCAATTAGTGTTCTGCTTAATCCTACCTTATACATGTAATATCATATAATATGATATAAATCATTTGAATAAAATACTCTAGATATCATAGTCACAATACATATACTTATCCAAATATTTTCAATATTTAGAATTATAAAGATTAATATATGATTCATAAATCTCATACTGATTTTTTTCCAACATTAAATAGGACTCATAGATGACCATATATCATATATTATATCTAGACCATTATATTTCTTATAACCACCTATAGATAGCTTGAGTACCAATGCACAAATCAACAAACCAGTGTTCCATACACATTTCATATTCATATACATTGCATAAATAAGCTCAATATAATATAATCTGGATGATTTAACATTTTGAGTTACTAATATATAATAGAAGACTACCTAGGATGCCAATCCCATGGACTTGTAGAGTGCAAACAAAATTAGAAAGAGGAAAAACATAAATGAAAATTAAAATGTATCATGCTTCATAATCTACTTACATTACTTGTTGAACTGGTTATTGAATTTTCCATCATCAAACCACCAGCACACTTTTCAATGAAAAAGTTTGAGTGTTTCCTAAGAGATAGTCATAACATCTCATTTAATTTCTATGATCTACATTTAAATTCCCTTTCTCCATTTCACTTATTCAATATAACCTAGTCTAATTTGAGTTCCTTTTCTACATTAACTACACTTAGTTTATAATCTCACTTAGCTGAACTACTCTAGTTTAAATTCTACATAATTATTTAAATTCTACCAAATTACTTCTAGTTTCGTAGTTGTCCTAATTTAATTCTTAAATTTGTTTGAGTTATACCTCTATTGTAATTCCTAGTTCTAGTGCTACTTCACATAATGCAATTCCTATTATTTCAAATTTATGATTTATTGAGTTATTATATTCTCTTCTCCTTAAAAATTCATTCTACGCATTTCAATTTTAGTACTCTTCTAAGGAAGCATGTCAGGTAGGCATTCACCATATGCCCTAAGTAATTAAATACTTTAAGTCCACACTATCTTTATGGCACAATTTGTTATACAATTATGAACCACAATGTTTTCCCTATTATACTTTTGCTTTGATAGTTATAAAATAGCTATTAAATGATTCATATATACATATATTAAGTTAAATTATAAACTATCATTAATGTGATTTAAGAGTATTTTACCATATCAGGTTAAAATGAATTATGACACAAACCAATTATCTCATCTTACACTTCCATGCATTTAAATTCTCCAAGCAACAACAATGCTTAATTATAAGTCAAAATTATGCATACCTTAAGCAGCACTTCACATGAATGCCGCTCTATCATTATACAATACTGTGATATCCAATCAAAGTTGAAATTTCCTATAGCCTCGACATGGGGAAATGCATAGTTGAAAAGTAGTAATTTAACCCCAAGTAAATGTAAATTTCTAACACAATTTCAGCCTTCAAATATTGGTATTTTTAATTTCTAATAACACTAGTTATGCAACCTTTATGAACATTTAGTGTAAGCTACTCTTTATAGCATTCTACATTCACTAGAGACAAACTAAAGCCAATAAAAATTTGTACTAGTTTCATTGTTCCTTTGCTCTACTATTACAAACCAAATAATAGTTAAATTTTTAAATATGCTATCAGAACTAAAAACTTGAGTAGTTGAGAAACTTGCATCAATACTAACCCATGAATCTTATTGCATAAAAATTTCATAACAATATAGACAACAATCCCAGTATATTCTAATCTTATGCAATTCTCTTAAATATAGTCCTTGTTGTAGCTAATAAAATTAACCCCTTGACATGAAACAAAAATATAGTCCCTAGAATGACATTTGGACACAAAAACATGACCCTATAGAATCTACATTTATTGTTAAAATTAGCCATGAAAATAAGTGCTTCCTTCAGAGAAATGCAATGTAAAAGCTAGTATTTTGTCATAGCAAAATCATAAAGTTTAAATTATGAAACTAGCATTTTATCATGTCAATGCCTTCATGCCCAACTAATAATTTCATCATATCAAACATACCCATAACTTCAATTAAGTTTCACCAAAGGCTTCGTTGCTAGTTTAAAGGAGAGAAGTTCTTGGAGGAAGGAAGTTAAGAGGTATTTTCACTTAATGCTAGGAAGTATTCAACACTTACTATGTTTTTATTTATCTTCAGTTATCCACTCTAAACATTTAAAAAATATGCACTATTATAAAACTAGTTAATTCCCAAAAACAAATTATCAACTCTCAGAAAAATATGTCAACAAATTACAATTCACCTTCATTAAAACACTTTAATTTAGTAAAGATTAATAATTGATTCCAAATAGACCTACTATCACCTTACCAATACTAATTTGCTTATCACTAAAAAAATATACAAAGTCCTTTCTAATAATATAGACATAATCCTTTCTAATAAAATAAGTGATGTCATTCCTATTCATTCTATGAGAAAGATTGTGATACAACCAAATTCATTACATAATCATGTGATGTCCTCTTCAAGAGGTGTGGAAAAGGTGAATGATGTGTTGGCAAATGGCATGAGAGTTGGTAGCCATGCTACTCCTAAAATCACCTCCGATCTAGTTACCACAAGTGTAACATCCGATCCCTCCGTAAACGTGAGAAACGCGATGTTCGGTTTCTCTATAAACGTTAAAAATGGGCCAAATATAAAAGAAAGTCCTTGAAATAGAAGGAATTGGGGCCAACTAAAATTAGAATAAAATTTTAAATATTAGAAAATGAGGATTTAAGATTTAAGATGCAAAAAACCAGAGCCAAAAGAGCTCAAAAAAATTTGCCGAAGAAAGTAAGGGCATTTTGTAATTTTTGAAAAATTTGGAAAACTCATAAGAGGGCTTTTTAAATAGAAAATTTGAGCTTTCTAGGGTTCTCAGAGGCCCCAAATACCATGGGAACCCCTAGAACAGTTGAAACCCCTCCGGTGAGCGATTTCAGCTGTTGGTTGACCAAAACTTTGACCGAACAATTTGGAATGGTTTTGGATCCTTTTTGAGTGATTCCAAAGGAAATTCTTATGATTAAGAACCTAAGAAATATGATGGAAAAGACAGATTTTGAAAAGAAATTGAAATGAGACCAAACAGACAAACCATGGATTAGGGACTAAAATGAAAAGTTAAAAAGTATGTTAACTTTACCCTTTTGCTTTTAAAAACACGTCCAGCCCTTCTCCTTCCTCTCCACTGACGTCTTTTTGGTATGAAATAGATTGGAAGGAGGTGCACAAAGGGAAGCACAAGAGAAGGGAGAAGAAAGCCAAGAAAGATAGGTAAATTCAAGGAATTTCATGGTTTTCTCTTCTTTAAAGTTGTTCTTCTCTTCTTACTTCATCTTCTCATGGTTTTGGTGGATGAAATAGTTCTATTTTGGCCTTGAACCAGAGGGGAAGGATTAGAGTTTCAAAAAGGGACCAAGACCAAAGGAAGAGACTCTTGATGGAAGCTTGGATTCAAGGTAGATATCCTTGTAGCTTTTCTTCTTCTTCTTGCTTCTTGAATGTGAGAGTCATGGCCAAAAATAGAACCATTATGGGGGAGGATTTTTTGTCCAAAAACAAGCAAGAATCCATTGATTTAAAATGTGGGCACCTAAGAATTGCAAAGAAATAGGAAGAAAAGCAAGTAAAATTCAAGTTAGGAAAGTGAAGAAGTCTTGAATACATTGTAAAAACTGATTTGATTCATACATTCCCTAGCATATGTGAGTGTTTTTTGAGTTCCTAAGACCCCTAGGAAGCCTCCCAAGTGACTCTCCCATCAAGGAAAAATTGGAAACCCCTTGAACCCCAAATGCCTCCATAATGTTGGCCTAGGCTAGAAAGAGTACCAAGGGGGAGTTTTAATTTGTTTCAAACTTATTTTTAAGTCATGTAGGATGGAAGAAGATGAGAGGAAGCCTTGGAAAAATTTTTTAAGCCATAGATAGTGAGATGGAAGTGTAAGCTCCATAATGTAGCATAATGAAACAACTTCTAGCTAGGTTCCTTAAAATAATTGTGTGATGACTCCAAAGAGTCTAAATGGAGTCAAGAATCATAGATTGAAGGAAAGAAGGGAGCCAAGATCATGAATTTTTGTAGTTGCTTCATTAAGTACCTTATGGAAGCATAATAGAGCCATAAACCAAAGTAGCATCATGTAAAGTGTGTATAATGCTAAGGCTTGTTCCCATGAGTAATTCATGTTTCTTTTGGTGTGTCTAGGCCAAGAGAAATGATCTCTACCTTTTTGGGTGTGTGAGGTCAAGGGATAGGACTCAAGGCTTAAGGAAAAAGTGTGTAAATGCAAGCAAGGTAGCTCTCTCTCTTTTCTCCCATGCATGAATGAATGTCTACATTATTTTTGAATGTGTGTATTAGTATTTTAAGCTATGAATTGTATTTTAGTATGATGCCTATGTTCATTATGTATTCAAATAATGCCTATAAATGTTGCATTGGTTTGCTTAAATGTGGAGAGGCTAAGAACCTTTTATCTTTAGTGAGGATAAGCCAATAACCCTTAAAAGTGGTTGAGACTAAGAGAAAGTCTCCCAAGAGTAAGGCTTAGTTCAAGGCCTTTGAGAAAAAGGGTGAGGCAAGTGAAGAAAGTGGGTGAGGCTAATCCATTCATTTGGCAAGCCTAAATATGTTATATGTGCTTTGTGTAAATGCCAAGAATGTATTTTGCACCATTTTCTATATTGATATGCCATACATGCATCATTAAGACTTGTATTACATTCTTTATGCATGATTGAATGGGAGATGAGCTATTGGGATTCCTAGAATCTCACTCTTCTCTCCCCATTACTTAATATGCCTAGGTGGATCAAGAGAGCAAGGAAATGGGAGCCACCACACTTGGAAGCAAGAAGATTAGCAATGGAGTTGTAAAATATTTGTATTACAGCCATATGGTTGTCACATGATGTATCTCCATAATGTATATGATGTATGAGCTTATGAATATTTGTAAAAGTATGGGTATATTGTATATGTATGAGAACTAGACCCATGTGAAGGATATTTCATGAATTTGACTTGGATATGCCAAGTTATACAAGTATAGCTCTTGTGTATATCTTGGTGTGGATGGGTGAGATTATGGAATCTGGGTTATTAGCCTTTTGAGACATGTTTGATAGAGTATTTTAATGCTTTCCCACGTGCTCATGTGGCCATAGAATGAGAAGAAGCAAAAATAAACCCCTTGAGACCCCATATGAAGCTTAAAAAGGGCATTTTGTAATCCTATATCACAAACTGACCAAATGGACAAATTTTCTCATGAAATTTGGCATGCATGTAGAGATCATCTAGAGATTTTTGAAAAACTAAAGTACAAAATTTTTGGAAAACTAAAGTACAAAATTTTTGGAGGTCTAGGGAATATTTGGTGAATTTTTGAAGTTAAGAATTTTCCTGATTTGGGTCAGTGTACTGTAGCTTTGGTCTGAAAATGCATCTGTGGCAAACATAGGTCAAATGAGGTCCAATGGTCTTAAAATTTTACATGGAGAAACTAGAAATGCACAGTGAGCTATAGCAACTAGAAGCACCTCATTTAGAGGTCTAGAGAGAGAGAAATAAATTTTTGAAGTTATAACTCCCTGTTAGTGATGCAGTAGGACCCTCATCACTGTTCCATCAAGTTTCTCTAGTTTATGTTCATTCTCTGGGTCTGGAGCTATTTTTTTCTTAATGTTGACATCTGTAGCTTTCCAAATTGATATAGTTTACTTGATTTCTTCATTCTCCCTAAATCCATATCAGTAAGCTGTAGTAGAACTCAAGAATAGCCAGACCTTTCATACTTTTCAGTTGTCAAACGCAGTCCATCTGGGTGTTTCATACCTGGAATTATTTTTACCTTATAGTAGACATATATAGCTTTCTGGGAAGCTATCATTTGCCTCATTTCTATTTTTCTACATTTAGTTATGATTTTTCAAAGTTGCTTCAAAATCTGCCACCTTGGGACCCGAGGCAAAACGTGAGAATTAGTTATTTTTGGTTCTTGATCTGTGATTCATGTGAAGTTTTAAGATGTTTATGACTTGTAGGAATGGAAAATAATTAGAATATGTTGTTGGTAAGTTTCTGGGAGTTCACAAATCGAAATTTGAATCCTCACCTCGACATAATGCGATTAAGTCATGATTTTAATGCAAAAGTCTTGGAATTTCCTTGCTACTTTGTGTAATCCCACCATGATAAAGGAAATTGATGCTAGGAATAATATGGTGTGACAACAAGTATATACACCTACTAAGTGATTGCATGACCTTGAATATATAATGGCAGCTCATGTATAATGCCTTCGCATTCTAAGAAATAGCAGCTACCCACTACCACCTGTAATCTAGGAACTAGTTCGATAAGAAGCTTAAAGTGGTGAGCAATGCATGGTTGAATAAAGTTGTTTGAGCTTCCACCATTGAGTAAGAATTTTACATTCATTCCATGTATCACCAAATGAACCCTGATAAGTGCAAAAAGAAAAGTGAACTAATGTGGGATGTTCACTATTAGAGTGTTTTGGGATATTTGTCAAATCTATCACCACTAGTTCAACTTCTACTTCATTGGTTTCCATTTGTAGGATGAGGTAGTGTCTATTTAGCCACTTTATGGTTCCATGAGTACTTATCATCACACATAAAGCATAAGCCCTTCTCTTGAAGGAATTGCATCTCAGTTGGCAAGAGTCTCTTGATTGATGGCAAAGGCTTAATAGAGGGAGTGGATAACAGAGGGGGCAACGCTGCCTTGGAATATGAATTCGAGGTTCCATAACTAGCAAATGAATTTACATTGAATGAAGTGGACCTAGCCATTGATATTGGTTGAATGGCTGACTTAGGTTTAGGTGCTGGACCGTGAATCATGTATTTATTGTCATATAACTGAGCAAAGATGTAGCTCATAGTAACGATGTTAGAGACTAAGTGATCATGTCCTTTTTAATGTCAAGATTGAGTCCACTAACAAAGCAATCCAAAAGGGCAACATCGGTAAGGCCTTGAACTCGATTAGTGAGGACCATAAAGTTTGTGTAATATTAGGCCACTGATTCACTTTGGAGCAGCTTAAACAACTTGGCTCTCAAGCAATCAAACTAAGAGGGTCCAAACTAAGACTAGATTGCATACGCCAAAGCATTCCAGGTGGGAATTTGGTTTGCCTTCTAGAGCATCTAGAGCTTGGGAACTATCGATACCTCCATATGCATGGCTACTATTAAAATTGTTACAACTTTAACAAGAGCACCAAATTGTTACAACTTCCTTACAAAAATGCCAATGAATAGAGCAATGCTTGAATAGTATGGATTTTATTGATTTTGATGGAATGGATTAGGATTACAAAGATAGAAGTATTTAGGATTACAAAGATGGAAGTATTCAAAATCTGGATATAGATATGAAATAAGAAGGAGACAAGCTCCAATACACTCAATAAGGAAAAAAAGTACAAAAGGATCAGAAATGCTAGAGGGAAAGATTTGTCAAATTTTTCTCTACACTCCTCTCTTTTTATGCCACTTATATTGAGTTGTTTTCTCTCACCTTCAATGACTTCTTCCTCATTTTGTCACTTTGCCTTAGCCTAACTCTTGTGTCATTTGCCAACTCATTGTTGACCTTTTCCACATGATAATTCTCAACCATTCATGTTATTGTGCATACTTTCTCTTAGTAAGGATGATCTATCCTCTAATTATAGGGTAAATAATACTTTTATAGATAAAACAAATACACTTAGGATGAATAGCTCCATACTCAATTTTTACTTGGGAAACGATAGTTTTCGTTTTAATTTTGAGTATAGCGAGAACTAATCACACTTTGCTCTTGCTGTAGGATGCATGTTTAAGAGAGGATTAAGCGTTTTCATGCAAAAAAGGCTTCAGAGTGTTGGTTCATGTAACACCATAAATTATAGCTTATTTTATGTCATTCATAGGCTTTACATCATCATTCCTATGAGAGTATATGAAAGAGGAAGTGAAAATAATAGGCTTATTTGCATTACGTCATACTTCAAAATTTTGCAATCGGCGTTACGTGGACTGTGAGAGCTCATGTTATGCATCCTCATATTTAATTACATCATTACAACTCATTTTCATCACAAAAGCATACCTACAACTCATGGAAACCGAATTGGAGTGTGGAATAAAGAGTTTCATTCTCAGCCAGAATTGCTCCACTTTCTAACCAAACTTTGGAAAATCATAACTAAACCTAGAAAAATCAAAATCATGCAATCTTAGTCATTATGGAAATCTTAGGATATCTAATTTATGATAAAAATATGTACAAGTCATAACATCCCACACACAGAGTGTTTGACATGCAAAATATTATAGAGGTCAGACTAGGTCCTGATGCTGTCACAATTTACTAATATGAACTTCAAAAATGTTCAATTAATTCCAAAAAAATCTAATCCATGCAAATGATACCAATCTAGAAATTTTTAGATGTCAACTAGAGAGAAAAAAATATCTCCAGATTAGTTAATAAAGCACAGACCTCAAAATTCGATGGAACAGTACTTCTGGTGGGGTAAAGTTACTGATATTGGATAAAAATTTCAAAAATTCATATCTCCCTCTCTAGACCTTCAAATGAGGTGTTTCTAGTTGGTACGAGTCACTGTGATTTCCTAGTTTCTTTGTATAAACTTTCATGGCAATTGGACAAAATTTGAGCTTCAAGTGACAGAGTTTAATTTTGGACCAAATGAATAGTGCAGCAAACTAGAGACATAAATTTTGCTAACTTTGAAAAATCATCAAATATTCTGTAGACCTCCAAAAATTATGATCTTTAGCTTCCTAGAAAGCTCTCAAGGAGACCTATATATGACAAATCTTAGATCAAGACTAACTCATTTGGCCAAAAAGTGATCTAGGGTTCCATAATAGTTAATTTTGGCTCTATATAGGGTACTAAAGTTGCCAAATGGATTTCCCTTAGTCTTGGTACCTTTTGGGCAAGTCCAAAAGTATATTTAAGACTTGTGTGAGCTGCCCAAATAGTCCCAAACCTCATGTATCTCATTTTGGCCTTCTCACCCACACTTATGCATATTTACATCAAACTTCCAAATTGCATAATTTGGCATTACATACTCAAATTGTATTCTAGAGCTCATACATCATATCCATGGTTATAAAGATAACATAATTGCATATTTATACATGTCTCAAGGTTCATAGCACATTTACAACCTCATATACATCATGAACCATCATTATGGTTCCAAAATGGACAAAACAAGGTATAAGCTTGTCAATCTCTTCTTCATTATTATTGGCTCCCTTCACCATAATTACTTGGCTCACCTAGCATGTTAGATCATTGGAGAGGAGAGGATGAGATTCAAAGAATCCCAATAGCTCATTTCCCATTTCATCACACATAATATGTGCAAGCAAGCTTTTCAAATGCATGCATGGAGAAAATAAAAGCCATAGGCATTTTAAAAGCAAATTTGGCATGTGAACAACTCATACAAATCATCTAAGAGCTCACCAAGTATTTAGATTGTCCTCACACTTCTTCTCATGGATTTTGAACTTGCCTCACTGATTTCTTGAGCACTTTGGACTTAACCATACTCTTGGGAGCCCACTTTGTTTTTGGAAGACTCTTTGCTTTGGCTTAACCAAGCTCAAGGGTTCTTAGCTCATCCTCACCAAAGAGAAGAGTTCTTGGCCTCTCCACACTCAAGCAAACTCATGCAAACATCATGTGCTCATTTGAAATATAACATGGCATCAAGGATCATAGAATATAAAGGCATGCTAACATACTTTTCATAACTTGAAAATGCACATACACACATCCATGCATGAGAGAAAGTGGAAAGAACTACCTTATACAAATCTACACACTTTTCTCCTTGGATTTCCCTCCTTTGCCTCGGCTATACACCTACAATTTGGTGGAGATGGTTTCTCTGAGCCTAGACATGATTTATGGGAGCCAATTAGGTCCATGAAACACATTCTAAGGCTATGCAACTTGCTTAAACACTAGGTTATCCTATAAACCTCATTATGATCCATAAAGGCACCTAATAAAGCAACACCTCTCAATTAAATTCTAAGCTCCATTCTTTCTTTTCAAATATGATTCTTGACTCCTTTTAAACCTCTTGGAGTCATCACACAATTAAAATGAAAAGTTTAAATACATGTTGCTTCTTTAGGTTATATAATGGGGTCTATAGCACCAATTCACTTTCTTTGAGTTCTAAATTTTTTCCAAGGCACTACTCATCTTCACTCATCACATATGACTCAAAAATAACCTTAGAAAAATTTAAAACTCTCCCTAGCTATAGAAACTTGCCTAAGCCAAGACTATGAAGGGAAGAAAAGTTTATGGCCTTCTTGATTTTTCCTTGATGGGAGACATGCTTGGGAGACTTTCTAGAAGTCTTAGGAGCTCAATCAAATACTCACACATGCAAGGAAACTCATATATCAAATCAGTTTTTGCAAAGTGTTTAAGAGCTCTACACTTTTCTAGCTTAGAGTTCATTAGTTTTTCTTGTAATTTCTTTCCTTTCTTGGATGGGAGGTATGAACACCGTATTTTGTCCAGACCAGCTATACAAATAATAACAAAATCAGATTAACAAAAATACAAAAAAAAAGAAAAGAAAACAAATAGAAAATTAGGAGGAAATAAAAAAAATTAAAAAATTAAAAAAAAAATCTAAATCAAAAGCTTTAGGAAACAAAAATGAAAAAATGAAAAAAACCCAATGGGAAAAATCAAAACAAAAGAGAGAAGAGAAAAAGAAAATTAAATATATATATATATATATATTTAAAGAATTAAGAGAAAAGATTTTAAAAAAAAAGGGGTCTAAGTCCTTTTCTCTACACAAGCCCATTTTTATTAAATCTTGGCCCAAATTCAAAAAAAAAAAAAAACTGCAACCCAACTCTTTTAAATCTGATCCATTAGCTTCAAGCAAAAAAAAAAAAGAAACAGTAGATGCCTTTTTCAAAAAAAACTGTTCAAAAAAGAAAGTGGGTCAATCCAGTCCGAAAAATTCAAAAGCCCACATCCTAACTTTTTTTTGCATTCGGCCCATTAACCCAAAAAAAAAAGAGTATGCAAGGGCTAGACCTCGTTTTGACCCACGCGTCTACCTCATGCCAGAGGAAGCAGGGACGTAGGGGGACACAGAAAGGGAGGCAGGGAGACACAGATGAGAGAGGAGTAAGAGAGCAGCAGACAAAGAGGAAGGGCTCGAGGAAGAGAGCGACAGATGAGGGAGGAGTAAGAAGAAAAAGAGAAGCAACCGGGGATTCAAAAAGAGGACGGAGAGAACGAAGAGAGGGGGGATCTGAAAAAAAAAAGCCAGGGGAGACTGGAAAGAAAAAAAAAATGAAAGGGTCATTGGCGTCGAGAGGAAATGGAGAGGAGAACCAGCGAAGGAGCTCGAAAAACTGAGGGGAGAAAATAGGAAGGGATTTTCTTATTCAGAGATTCGGAGAAACAGAGAGAAAGGAGGACTGGGTTGGGATTCGAACGGAAGACAGAGAGAAGGCGAGAGATAGGGACGGAGAAATGAAGGAGGAGAAGGAATTGAGGGAGACAGAGGGTAGAGAGAGAACAAAAAATTGAAGGCGACTGGGGGGATTCGAGAGCACGAAGGATGAGAAGGAATCGAGGGAGACAGAGGGTAGAGAGAAAGCAAAAAATCGAAGGCGACTGGGGAGATTCGAGAGCACGAAGGAAGTGATGGAAGCGGAAGAAGAGGGACAGAGAAGAGAACTGCGATTCGGAGGAGCAAGGGGCAGAGGAACTTTCGAATCAAGGGAGGTAGCGAGAACCGAGGCTGCTCGAAGGAAAAACCCATCTCCTTGCTATTATCATCACAGGTAAGTCATTAGTGTTGTTGGCTTTCTCTGTTCTCCCAATGAGTTTCGCTTGGGGTCGCTGATAATGTGTTGTTAGAATAGAAAACTGGAATCCGAAATACTGTATGTCTGGTATGTTTGAGATGTGCACATTAGGTGCTCGATAGATTGCCTGAAAGAAATTTGGCTTAAGCTCTATATTTGATAGTGATTGCTGGATAATTCTTGTTTGATTTCATCTCTATTGCCAGTTTGTCTCATCTCCATTTCGTCGGTAATATATTGAAAGTTTTTTGTTTTGTTTTAATGATGTGAAAATAAATTAGTTTAGGGCTTCTTTGTTTGACACACAATATCAAGTATCGGATCACGTGCTATTAGTAGCTTTGTATTAAGAGATTACGGTGAGGCGTGAGATCCTTCCCCCCTTGTCTATGCGAGAGTGCCTTGTAGGTGTTTGATAAAATTCCTAAAAGAAATTTGATGTATGGGCTACACGTTAGATTGCTGGAGAGCTCATTGACAGAAACGTCTATGTGGGCAATCGAGCATATTGAACCTGGGGGGTCATAGCCTTATTTTTATTTTTATCTTTTTTTATTTTTATTTTTATTTTTGATTTTGTGTTATTTCGTTTTTTTGTGATGCTAAGTGTTTATAGTTCTATTTTGCGATGCATTTGCTCGGTAATGGGTGGTATTGTCTGCTAACTGCCTAAGCATCATGGGGGGAAAATAATGTTTGAGAGTAGATGTAATTTTCGAGTGTCTTCTTGCGCTATTCCTTTGCTACATTTTGCTGGTTGTATGTTTATCAAGTACGAGGTTTGTTACTCCAACGTTATGCAGAAGGTAATGCTTGAGGAACCTAATCTGCAACCACAAATGGAATTCGAACGTCGATTCAACCTGAGATATAGGCACAAGTATAGATGTGGGGCAATGTGTGGAAAACTCAGGTAGTAGAGCCTCGGGGAATTGTTGTATGGGGTTAAATTTCGGATGTACTGAACAGTCTTGTCCCTCACATGTAAATGTATTCGAACATAATGTAATATTGAGACAAGAAATACACCAAGCACACACTGAACTTATATATGGCCAGTTCTGCCTTATTTTCTGATTTTATTTTCATATTAGTCACTTTTGTTTCCTTCGAATGTGTCATGTGGGATCTTATATCCCCTTTTGACACACAATAATAAACCCATGGATCATGTGAGATAATGGGCCTCCTTGACATTCATTGGGTTACAAGTTTACATTTTATATATTTTGGGCTCTATCAATCAACATCAAATTGGTTCCTTTTTTAAAAAAAGAGAGGTTCTCAAAAGGGAAACCAGATAAAAAAAAGGAAGTAAGTAACAAAAAAAATAATAAAAAACAAAAATAAAAACAAAAATAGGGAAAAGAGGTAGTAAGAAAACAAACAAAACTAAGCAAAAAACAAAAAAACAAAAACAAAGTGATAAGTAAAGAAAGGGTAAATAATTAAAAAAAAGAAAGGAGATTTAAAGAATAAAAACAGAAAAAGAGCAAAAGAGAGACATTAACCCGGAT
Organism: Erythrophleum ivorense; assembly: GCA_026724425.1. Lineage (NCBI taxonomy): Eukaryota > Viridiplantae > Streptophyta > Magnoliopsida > Fabales > Fabaceae > Erythrophleum > Erythrophleum ivorense. Next base: position 10,716,232 of record JAIUCV010000003.1, read on the forward strand.
TTTTCTTGCATATTAAAATATCCAGCCCATTAAAGCATCCCAACTAATGCGAAAACCACCTTAAATTGCCAAAAGAAAAATAGTTCTCATTGCTTTCTTTCCTTTTCTTTTTCACAAAAAAAAAGAGAAAAAATAAACATACAAACAAACAAAATAATAAAAACAAAAAAATAATTAAGATATAAAAAAGTAATTTAAAACAAAAACAAAAAAAGAGAAAAAATAAACATACAAACAAACAAATATATATATATATAAACAAAAAAATAATTAAGATATACAAAAGTAATTAAAAAAAAAGAGAAAATGAAACAAAACAAGAAACAAAAATGATGAAAAAAAGGGAAAACTGAAAAGTTGAGGCAAGGAAGCTAAAACTAAATTAACCTTTAGCAAATTAAAATGCATCAACCAATCTCAAAATTCATTTTATTTGTTAAAGCAAGAAGTAGTTTCTGTTATCCTTGTTTTTTTTTCATAAAAAAAATCATTTGAATGAGTGAAAAATAAAAAATATATATATTGATAATAAAAATAATAATAATAATAATAAGGAAAGCATAAAGAAATGAGATTAACGATATCTTCGGCAGATTAAAACCTTTCACCCAATACTAACCTTGTTTGGTTTGCCAAAGATAAAAATTATTCTTATCTTCCTCTTTTCACCCTAAAAACAAACAAAAAATAAAGACAAAAGCGAAAACAAGAATAAAACCAAAAAGTTCTTAAAACAAAAAAAAAAAGCAAAACAGAAACAAAACAACAGAAAAAAATGAAACAAAACAAAAAAGACCCAGTAAGAGAAAATAAGAAAACTAAGGATGATAAAAGAAAAGAAAAAAAAAAGATTGAAAACATATAAAGAAAGTAACATTACATTTACTTTTAACAAATTAAAACACATCAATCAATTTCAAAACCGTTTTATTTGTTAAAAGGAAAAGTAATTCTTATTTTCTTGTCTTTTCAGAAACAAAAAAAAATAAAAAATAAAAAAACAACAACAACAACAAAAACAAAATAAAACAAAACAAAGAATAAAAACTAAAAATAAAGACGAAAAAAAAAACAAAACAAAGTCAATCCCAAAACTAAAAAAAACTAACAAAACTAACAAAAATAAAAACAAAAACAAAAACAAAACAAAACATCAACCAAATTCAATTTCTAATCGAACTACATGGACTTTGATCCCTTTTGGAGGGTACATAGGCCCTAGGCTTTCATCCTAAGTCAAGTCTATCCTTGTAAATAAAAATTTTCTTTTCAATTTGTATTTTCTTAATTTCTTTTATTCTATTTCATTTTCTAATTTCGTTTCTTTAATCTCATTCTTCATTGTTAATTTCATTTCTTTTATCTCTATTTCTTATTTTGCATGTGATTTGGTCAAGGGGAATTAGAATATAATAAAGGCCATATCGATCTTGCACAACTAACTTAGGGTAACCGTTCTTAGTAACGGGTGTAGTAGGGTGCCTAACACCTTCCCCACTTACAATCGACTCCCGAATCTGAATTTGGTTCGCAGACCACATTTTTGTGACATTCCAAATTAAAAAGGTTTTTTTCAAAATTTTGCCTTTTCAAAAATAAAAATTTGGTGGCAACTCTACTTTTCTATCATTACATTTTAATTTTGATTTCGATTTGACGCTGCGCAGTCGCATTTTCGGGTATGACAGTATGGCGACTCTACTAGGGATATTTTGAGAGTCAAACCCGATTTAAGTTAGTTGTGCAATACATTGTGGCCTTCCTTTTATTTTGGTCCCCCTTTCTGCTTATTGTTTACCTCACATGTTTAGGGTAAATGACTTGCCTTTCACATGTTTGTTTCATCTGTTCTATTCCATTGATTGTATATATATCATGCGTTAGGATAAATAACATGTGGAATAAAATTTTAAGGTAGACGACCCTATTTATGCATATTTTGCTTATGTCTGTATATATGCTTCTCTGCATTTTGTTCTATCAATCTGCCTAGCAGATGAAGGTTGGGTAGTTTATAAGATGAAAAGGTAAATGCTCTCCTCACACATATCACGAAGACACAGTCACTTCACACACATTATGGGCCCTATACCCGAGTCTGAGTGTTCCCTAAGTTAGATGAGGTTTATACTGATTTCCCTGTGAAGCCTTGTGCTTTCTGAGGCTATCATGAAGACCTCACCTAAATTGTACCTTGTTATATGGGTTTGACTTGCGTAAGATCTCTTTTTTCTCATGGTCAAATCTATATAGTGAGATCCTCACCTTAGGGTGGGGGAAATTCAGGGACCAATGCTTAGGAATCATAGATCTACCTGGTAAATTTACACGGATAGTCTAGCCATAGATACCTCCCAAATAATTAGAGTCAGGCTCCAGGGATCACAACATAGGATCCACCCATATTAGGACAAAGGAGGGCATTTTTTTTATCGTTTGCTCATCACATCCATGCACCCAATGAAATCCATAGGGAAGGTGACACATCGTTACTATTTACTGGAGTAGCTAACGAGATGTCACCATACAATCAGACATACCTTCACCACGATGGAGGTAGGAGCTAATTAAACTAACCTTTGCCTAATGGATTTCCAACCTCGAAGTAGGTCACAACCATATTCATCATAATCCCTTGAAAGGAAAACTTTTAACACATGTCTATTACATGTATATAAAAAAAAAAGATAAAATAAAAAGGCATGCGCAATCCAATTATATATTAAAAATAAATAAATAATTATTTCTTCAAACTTTTCATCCATACAAAATGACAAATTTCTCATGGAAAAGGAATACTGTCGAAATTTTAGAGAAATCATAATATTCATAAATTTTTAAAGCATCAACGATTGAGTATCATGTCTTAGGTAAGGATTGGAATCATTTTTTTTTAGGATACCAATTGTGTAAAAAGACATATTCCTCTCAATTGGACTACCAACTACTTTTTCTTCAATTAAGCCATAAGTTTCTCAAGAAAAAGTAGAAAATTTTATCCTCTACTTATACCAAGACATTATTCTCAATGAGGCGTGCAATATTGAATCCATCATATACTAGTGAATCATTAAATCGGTTTCTTTTTGTTCCGGTAGAGCCAAAATTCTAAACACCAATTGTGTAGAAACCGCCCATTCTCAAGTTGAGCGATAAGCCATAACTTCCTATGGATCAATAAGCTCCTAGAAAGATGTGGGAGAATATCAACTAGTGCTCCACTGATTAATTAAAAAAGAGAAGCTAATCTTAAGCGACCTGTACGAAGATAGCAAATTTCGACACAATACCATATATTCCACTCCAAAATAAGTAAGGGCCAAATCAATTACAAGGCTCGAAATGGCTAAGAGTTCAATTTGATGCTGAACGATATTGTTAATTTCATTCCTTATGGAAACACAATAAAATCATAAAGCAAGTTGGAAAATCTGAAAATGACCCCACGAGTTGTCAAAATAAATCTAGATTGGCTAGACTTTTCCTTAGACATCATCCATGTAGAATTTAGTATACTCTCTTACAATGATTTGTCAACTTTATTCATCCATGTATGCAACAAAGCATCTGAGAAAAATAAAGGTTAAGTTAACACATGAGTTGAGCTGGTTAAGAGCTCAAATTTGAATTGCTTGCCAAAAATTGAAATTCCTTGCAAGTCGATGTTGTTAACTCTGCCCCTCATGGTGGAATCAATAAGGTCCTAGAGGAAAGGGGAGGATTCGAAAATGATTCCACAAATTGTCAATAGAAATCTAATTGGGCTTGGCTTTCAAATAGACATCATCCCTGTGGAATTTAATTTGTTTCCTTAGGATGATTCGTCAACTTCATTTATCGCTGTGTGCAATAAGCACCTAAGGAAAATAAAGGTCAAATTGACACATGAGATCCTAGAGCAAATGGAATGATTTGAAGATAACTCTACAAATTGTCAAAATGGATCCAAATCGGCTAGACTTTTCCATAGACGTCATCCATGTGAAATTTAGCTTGTTTCCTCAAGGTGATTCGTCAACTTTATTTATTCCTGTGTGCAATAAGCATCTGAGAAAAATAAAGGTTCAATGATAAAAATTGTTACCATAAATGTAAACGGAAAGGATCTAGCCTTCATTTTAAATCAATTGGTAGTCTTAATCTACCTTACGAGGGCAGTAGGTTCCCAAAAAAAAACTAGGACCCCTTGCCTTGAAGGACTTTCAGGCCAAAATCAAAGCACCCATTAGTTTTTTGGTCAAACTACATAATGAAATCGCATCCATGCATTGTCGTGAGACATTCCATGTTAAAGATCCAGAAATTTATACAATATAGGATTCTTGGCCATTTGTAATGCAAAGATTAGCTTCATCCAAAAGTTTAAATAAAAGGCTACACTCATGAATGGCCAAAATAAAAAATTGGGGCACAAGTACAAAAGGTAAAGGTGTGTCTCTTGATTAGGCAAAAGAAAAGTTGTCAAAGGTCTTGGTAAAGTTACTTATCACCTTCTAATCTTCCATACCACTACCATATCCTTCAGGTTATGACTCTTGCCCATCACCATAGCCTCCACTCCAAAAATTTAAATCATCTATCTCTAAACTCATCACCACCCATCGAACTTAACCTTTCCAAGAATCATGAACCATTTCAAGTAAAACATTGGTCATTTGCCTCAATTATGATATTAGCCATCTGCCTAACTTTTGCATTAGCAGTTTTAACAAAAACATGATGCTTCCTTCACCAATCTCTAACCTCCACACTCAAAATAGCATTGCCCAAAAACTGTGAATTTAATCTTAAGGCAATGGGGTACTCTAAAAAAAAAAGAAAGATAAGTTGCAATCTCTTCATGAGCGAGGTATAGAAGGACAGGGGAAATAAGATTTCATGAGAATTTATTAGTGTTTGAGCTCTCAAAGAAATTTCTTGTCATATCACAATCAGTTGATACTTGTTTGGTCAATATCCTTCTGTCTAGCTAAAATCTAAGGCCAATAGAAGTTGATTCTTTTCATTGGACCTTATTTTATTTAACTTTGTCAATACCATGATCATATGTCTCTGTTTTTCCTTCTTTTTCCATCCTCCTATTTCATCAGCAATGGTGATACAATTTCTTTCATCACATGTCTTTCCTAAATGACCAAAAAGCCAAAATATAATGTCCATGACTCCTTGTAAAAAGATTTAATCGATGTGAGAAAAGGTCAAATTTGAAGCCCCAAATTCAATTACCGAAAAAAGAAGAGGAAAGACCAAATAACAAGCGTGAATACATGTCCCACAAGCAACTATGTCTAGGATACAAGGCATTCTTTGTCTTTCCCAAACACAAAGGAGCAACCTCTAGTCACCTTAATCGAGCCAGAAGCGAGGTTCATGTCTTTCACCCTAATCATGAAACATTTGGGATGGAAAGTCTTTAATAGATTTTTATGCTGATAATTCAAATATCAAGAGAGGGTCAAGATCTTTCAATTATCCAAACACTTCTTAACCGTTGCTAACCACTTTTGGCCTTATAAAAAAAAATTCTTTTTCAACTATCCAAGATGGATTGAACCCAGGAAGAAATGAGAATTCTATATAAAGAAAAGTAGTCTTGGCACCTAATAGATTCCTTCTAAAAAAATTTTGAATGAAAAAAAAGGAAACAAATTGGAGAAGAATACATAAAGTCAAAAGAAAAAAAAATCCTTTAAAGAGGATCAAGCAGAAAGAGAATTGAAGAAAAGAGGATTCTTTAAGGGGAAAGCTCCAGCTCGATAGATATTGCCAAGATTGCCTAGTCACCAAGGCAAATTTCTCGTTGCACGTTCACACGAATATTTGGGCCTTTTCACCTTCTTTTCTTAAGCCATTTTCTTACCCATTAGACCCCATTATAGTCCTAAGACATCCTCTCTTGCTAAGTGAATTCCGAGTATAGAATTTTGTTAAAGCAAAAGGAGGAGGAGATTAATGGGAGACTTGATGGAGGGTACGGTAATTCTTGAGCCTGATATCTTTTATTTCATAAACCTGTTCACCAAGGCCACACAACAAGCATTAAAAGTCCTTGTTGAGGTTTAGCTTGTTTGAAAAAATAATGAGGTAGGTTTTCTCAAAAAGAATGATTAAAAGAAAAAACCAAAATAGTTGAAATTGGGGCAAAAAGTTTGATTTCAAGCAAATCCTTTTAACTACATCCATTGTTCTTGCAAAAGGAGTTAAAATTCCCAAAGTAAAGCTTCTATCTATCTTATCATACCCATATTCTCAACATTCCACTTCCCTGCTGTTCAAGGGAGAATACTTTAAGTGTAGAATTAGAGCATCTTCCTATTATGTTACCTTATACCAAGCCATTGTCCATTTCATTTGTCCGCTCCCAAAACATTTCACATGACCCCACTCCTTATTAGCCCTTCCCTCCTTCTAATGTTAAGGGTTATTTTTCGTCTTAAACTCATATGTTTGTATCCTTTAATGCATGATTGCATTGGCATTGTTAAATAAGGTAAGCGTGGATTTAACTTGTTGACCTTTCAAGCATTAATGATGAAGAGCTGACAAGAGAAGATTGCCTTGTCAAGTTAATAGTCTAAGGTTGATGGCCAATAAATCACTCGGAGGAAAAATCATTTAAAATGAGTCAAAGCAAGAGTTTGGGGTCTTCTTAGCTTAGGATACTCTTTTAGGGGCATTTTTGGCTAGCCAAAAGCCGTTAATAAATTCCTCCATCCAAACCACAAAAGGCAAATTTGGTGGGATAATCAAAGATCCAATTTTTCTCACCAAGGCAAGTAAAGAGTTAGGGTGGGACATTTCTTCAAATACAAATGGCTAAAAATCTTATATCTTGATAAATTTTGAAATTGTTCATGCGTCACGTGCTTGCATTGAATTTGTATACAGAGAAAACAAAAAAAACTAAACTAAAAAAATAGGACCACATTTAGTCTCGTCAATTCATTAAAAAAAATTAAAAATTAAAATAACAAATCACATTATTTCTCAGCAACTCACTTTACCAAAAAAAACAAAAAACAAAATCTAAAATTTAAAATCAGTTTCATGACATAAAAAATAATAATGCTCCCTCTTTTCCCCTTTTCCTTTGAGATGATTTTGATTAAAAAGAAAGAAAGAAAAAAAGAGGTTTAAAGTTCAAAATCAATTAAAAAAAACATTTAGAAATAATGCTCTCTCTCTCTTCCTCTTTCTTTTTAGGTAATCTTGTAAAAGAAAAAAGGTTTAAAACTCAAAATCAATTTAAGAATGTTTAAGGATAATGTCCTCATCTTTTTCTCCACTTGGAATTAAGTCCACTTGCATGAATTACACATATTTTGAAAATAAAAAAATTTCAAACTCAAAAATTAAAAAAAAAAACACCAAAGCACAGAATAACTTGCATCTCATGTTTCATGCATCTCATATTTGTTTATATTACATTAACCTAACCTCATGCTGGGGCAAGTAGGGGTAAGTTGCAAGGAATCATATGTTTCATGCGTCCCATATTTGCACACTTCACATAAACTCTAGTTTATACTGGGGCAAGAAAAGGAAAATATTTGCATTTCATAACATGAAGCATCACCTGTCTCAGGCATCTCACATTTACACGCATCACATAATCTCTAGTTCACACTGGGGCAAGGAAAGAAAAAAATCAGCATTTCCTAAAAGGAAGCCGCACCTACTTCACGCATTCCACATTTGCATACATTGCCAAAATCTTGCATTTGTTTATCTCACACATGCATACATGTGAACCCCAATTTACAGTGGGGCAAGCAAAATAAAAAAAAAAAGAAGAGTCAAATTTGGCACTTCATCAAATAAAGCATCTTTCATGCATATTGCTTCACACCGGGGCAAGGCAAAAGCCAATATTCGCACTTTAGGAAGCAAAGTACCACGCTTACGTTTTGCATTTCATACATGCATACATGTGAACCCTAAGCTCACATTAGGGCAATCAAAATAAACATTTTGTATTTCATAGAATATCTCATGCATTTTGGGTATTTTACATGTGCACTTATTAGGTAGACCCCAATTTCCTACTGGGGCAAAACAAAAAAAAAACAAAAGAAAGTTTGAACTGTAACATCACGTCTGCTTCATATTCCATGCTCCTTATGGCTACATACATAAATCCTGATTTATATTAAGGCAAAAGTGTGTTATCAAACTCAAAAGTCAAGGGTTCTGCGTGCATCACGCATTCCATGTAGGTGCATTATCTTGCATAAATGAAGTAAAATCTTTAAATTCAAGAAAAATCCACCACCAAAAAAAAAAGAAAAGAAAAGACCTTCAAGCCCTACATACGCTAGGCACCTTGCAAGCCCTACATCCGCTAGGCAACCTTTCAAGTCCTACATATGCTAGGCACCCTTTTCAAGCCCTACATCCGCTAGGCAACCTTTCAAGCCCTACATACGCTAGGCACCCTTTTAAAGCCCTGTAAGCCAGGCATTTTTCAAGCCCTGCAAGCTAGGCACCTTTCAAGTCCTGCAAGTCAGGCACTTTCAAGCCCTATATACGCTAGGCACCTTTCAAGCCCTACATCCGCTAGGCAACCTTTCAAGCCCTACATACGCTAGGCACCCTTTTCAACCCTACATACGCTAGGCACCTTTCAAGCCCTACATACGCTAGGCACTTTTCAAGTCTTACATCCGTTAGGCAACCTTTCAAGCCCTACATACGCTGAGCACCCTAAAGCCCTGCAAGCTAGGCATTCTTTAAGCCCTGCATAGAACAGGCACCCTAAGCCCTGCACAGAACAGGCACCTTTAAGCCCTGCACAGAACAGGCACACCTTTAAGCCTTGCACAGAACAGGCACCTCAAGCCCTGCACAGAACAAGCACCTTTAAGCCCTGCATAGAATAGGCACACCTAAAGTCTTGCACAGAACAGGCACCCAAGTCCTGCACAGAACAGGCTCACCCAAGCCCTGCACAGAATAGGCACCTTTAAGCCCTGCACAGAACAAGCACACCTTTAAGCCCTGCACAGAATAGGCACCTCAAGTCCTGCATAGAATAGACACCTTTAAGTCCTGCATAGAATAGACACATTTAAGTCTTAGACAGAACAGGCACCCTCAAGTCCTGCACAGAACAGGCACCTCAAGTCCTGCACAAAACAGGCACCTTTCGAAGTCCTACACAGAATATACGCTCAAGTCCTACACAGAACAGGCACCTTTCGAAGCCCTGCACAAAACAGGCACCCTCAAGTCCTGCATAGAACATGCACCTCAAGTCCTGCACAGAACAGGCACCTTTCGAAGTCCTACACAGAATAGACACTCGAGGCTTTGCACCAGAATAGGCACCAATAAAAGTCCTATATTAGAACAGGCATCCTTTTCAGAATTACATTACTTCCTTTCTCTTTAATCAGTTTAAGTACCTTTAGGGAAGTTAATTATCTTTGCTTTATTAGCTCCCCAAACAAAATACATGTTTCCATCTTTACTTATTCTTAAGCTAGGGAAATCAAAATTACATTTTTGCTCTCCTTGCTTAAAGAATAAGTAAAGAGGGGCAACCTGCAAAAACTGTATTTTGTTTGAGTCGATTTTTCTTCTTGTTCTATTGTCAAAAGGTAATTAAATCATCTTAGACAAAATACGTGTTCTTACCTTTACTTGTTCCTTATGCAAAAATATTAAAAATTACATTTTCAATCACATTACCCAAGAAAAAAGTAATGAGGGGCAACTGTGAACACCGTATTTTGTCTGGACCAGCTACACAAATAATAACAAAATCAGATTAACAAAAATATTAAAAAAAAAGAAAAGAAAACAAATAGAAAATTAAGAGGAAATGAAAAAAATTGAAAAAAAAAATCTAAATCAAAAGCTTTAGGAAACAAAAATGAAAAAAACCCAATGGGAAAAATCAAAACAAAAGAGAGAAGAGAAAAAGAAAATTAAATATATATATATTTAAAGAATTAAGAGAAAAGATTTTTTTTAAAAAGGGGTCTAAGTCCTTTTCTCAACATAAGCCCATTTTTATTAAATCTTGGCCCAAATTCAAAAAAAAAAAAAAGAAATTGCAACCCAACTCTTTTAAATCTGATCCATTAGCTTCAAGCAAAAAAAAAAAAAGAAACAGTAGATGCCTTTTTCAAAAAAAAATGTTCAAAAAAGAAAGTGGGTCAATCCAGTCCGAAAAATTCAAAAACCCACATCCTAACTTTTTTTTTGCATTTGGCCCATTAACCCAAAAAAAAATAAAAATAAAAAGAGTATGCAAGGGCCAAAACGTAGGTAACCCTACGTTTTGACCCAGACCTCGTTTTGACCCACGCGTCTGCCTCATGCCAGAGGAAGCAGGGACGTAGGGGGACACAGAGAGGGAGGCAGGGAGACACAGATGAGAGAGGAGTAAGAGAGCAGCAGACAAAGAGGAGGGGCTCGAGGAAGAGAGCGCAGATGAGGGAGGAGTAAGAAGAAAAATAGAAGCAACTGGGGATTTAAAAAAAGGACGGAGAGAACGAAGAGAGGGGGGGATCTGAAAAAAAAAAAAGCCAGGGGAGACTGGAATGAAAAAAAAATGAAAGGGTCATTGGCGTCGAGAGGAAATGGAGAGGAGAACCAGTGAAGGAGCCCAAAAAACTGAGGGGAGAAAATAGGAAGGGATTTTCTGATTCAGAGATTCGGAGAAACAGAGAGAAAGGAGGACTGGGTTGGGATTCGAACGGAAGACAGAGAGAAGGCGAGAGATAGGGACGGAGAAATGAAGGAGGAGAAGGAATCGAGGGAGACAAAGGGTGGAGAGAGAACAAAAAATCGAAGGCGACTGGGGGGATTCGAGAGCACGAAGGATGAGAAGGAATCGAGGGAGACAGAGGGTAGAGAGAAAGCGAAAAATCGAAGGCGACTGGGGAGATTCGAGAGCACAAAGGAAGTGATAGAAGCGGAAGAAGAGGGACAGAGAAGAGAACTGTGATTCGAAGGAGCAAGGGGCAGAGGAACTTTCGAATCAAGGGAGGTAGCGAGAACTGAGGCTGCTCAAAGGAAAAACCCATCTCCTTGCTATTATTGTCACAGGTAAGTCATTAGTGTTGTTGGCTTTCTCTGTTCTCCCAATGAGTTTCGCTTGGGGTCGCTGATAATGTGTAGTTAGAATAGAAAACTGGAATCCGAAATACTGTATGTCTGGTACGTTTGAGATGTGCACACTAGGTGCTCGATAGATTGCCTGAAAGAAATTTAGCTTAAGCTCTATATTTGATAGTGATTGCTGGATAATTCTTGTCTGATTTCACCTCTGCTGCCAGTTTGTCTCATCTCCATTTCGTCAGTAATATATTGAAAGTTTTTTTTTTTGTTTTGATGATGTGAAAATAAATTAGTTTAGCGCTTCTTTGTTTGACACACAATATCAAGTATCGGATCACGTGCTATTAGTAGCTTTGTATTAAGAGATTACGGTGAGGCGTGAGATCCTTCCCCCCTTGTCTATGCGAGAGTGCCTTGTAGGTGGTTGATAAAATTCCTAAAAGAAATTTGATGTATGGGCTACACGTTAGATTGCTGGAGGGCTCATTGACAGAAACGTCTATGTGGGCAATCGAGCATATTGAACCTAAGGGGTCATAGCCTTATTTTTATTTTATCTTTTTTTATTTTTATTTTTATTTTTCATTTTATGTTATTTCGTTTTTTTGTGAGGCTGAGTGTTTATGGTTCTATTTTGCGATGCATTTGCTCGATAATGGGTGGTATTGTCTGCTAACTGCCTAAACATCATGGGGGGAAAATAATGTTTGAGAGTAGATGTAATTTTTGAGTGTCTTCTTGCGCTATTCCTTTGCTACGTTTTGCTAGTTGTATGTTTATCAAGTACGAGGTTTGTTACTCCAACGTTATGCGGAAGGTAATGCTTGAGGAACCTAATCTGCAACCACAAATGGAATTCGAACGTCGATTCAACCTGAGATATAGGCACAAGTATAGATGTGGGGCAGTGTGTGGAAAACTCAGGCAGTAGAGCCTCGAGGAATTGTTGTATGGGGTTAAATTTCGGATGTACTGAACAGTCTTGTCCCTCGCATGTAAATGTATTCGAACATAATGTAATATTGAGACAAGAAATACACCAAGCACACACTGAACTTATATATGGCCAGTTCTGCCTTATTTTCTGATTTTATTTTCATATTAGTCACTTTTGTTTCCTTTGAATGTGTCATGTGGGATTTTGTATCCCCTTTTGACACACAATAATAAACCCATGGATCATGTGAGATAATGGGCCTCCTTGACATTCATTGGGTTACAAGTTTACATTTTATATGTTTTGGGCTCTATCAATTAACATCAAATTGGTTCCTTTTTTTAAAAAAGAGAGGTTCTCAAAAGGGAAACCAGATAAAAAAAAAAGGAAGTAACAAAAAAAATAATAAAAAACAAAAATAAAAACAAAAACAGGGAAAAGAGGTAGTAAGAAAACAAACAAAACTAAAACAAAAAACAAAAAAACAAAAACAAAATGATAAGTAAAGAAAGGGTAAATAATTAAAAAGAAAGAAAGAAAGGAGATTTAAAGAATAAAAACAGAAAAAGAGCAAAAGAGAGACATTAACTCGGATTTTTCTTGCATATTAAAATATCCAGCCCATTAAAGCATCCCAACTAATGCGAAAACCACTTTAAATTGCCAAAAGAAAAATAGTTCTCATTGCTTTCTTTCCTTTTCTTTTTCACAAAAAAAAAAGAGAAAAAATAAACATACAAACAAACAAAATAATAAAAACAAAAAAATAATTAAGATATAAAAAAGTAATTTAAAAAAAAACAAAAAAAGAGAAAAAATAAACATACAAACAAACAAATATATATATATAAACAAAAAAATAATTAAGATATACAAAAGTAATTAAAAAAAAAAGAGAAAATGAAACAAAACAAGAAACAAAATTGATGAAAAAAAGGGAAAACTGAAAAGCTGAGGCAAGGAAGCTAAAACTAAATTAACCTTTAGCAAATTAAAATGCATCAACCAATCTCAAAATTCATTTTATTTGTTAAAGCAAGAAGTAGTTTCTGTTATCCTTGTTTTTTTTTCATAAAAAAAATCATTTGAATGAGTGAAAAATCAAAAAAAAAATTGATAATAATAATAGGGAAAGCATAAAGAAATGAGATTAACGATATCTTCGGCAGATTGAAACCTTTCACCCAATACTAACCTTGTTTGGTTTGCCAAAGATAAAAATTATTCTTATCTTCCTCTTTTCACCCTAAAAACAAACAAAAAATAAAGACAGAAGCGAAAACAAGAATAAAACCAAAAAGTTCTTAAAACAAAAAAAAAGCAAAACAGAAACAAAACAACAGAAAAAAATGAAACAAAACAAAAAAGACCCAGTAAGAGAAAATAAGAAAACGAAGGATGATAAAAGAAAAGAAAAAAAAAGATTGAAAACATATAAAGAAAGTAACATTACATTTACTTTTAACAAATTAAAACACATCAATCAATTTCAAAATCGTTTTATTTGTTAAAAGGAAAAGTAATTATTATTTTCTTGTCTTTTCAAAAACAAAAAAAAATAAAAAATAAAAAAACAACAACAACAAAAACAAAATAAAACAAAACAAAGAATAAAAGCTAAAAATAAAGACGAAAAAAAAACAAAACAAAGTCAATCCCAAAACTAAAAACAAAAAAAACTAAAAAAAACTAACAAAACTAATAAAAAAACAAAAACAAAAACAAAACAAAATATCAACCAAATTCAACTTCTAATCAAACTATGTAGACTTTGATCCCTTTTGGAGGGTACGTAGGCCCTAGACTTTCATCCTAGGTCAAGTCTATCCTTGTAAATAAAAATTTTCTTTTCAATCTGCATTTTCTTAATTTTTTTTATTCTATTTCGTTTTCTAATTTCGTTTCTTTAATCTCATTCTTCATTGTTAATTTCGTTTCTTTTATCTCTATTTCTTATTTTGCATGTGATTTGGTCAAGGGGAATTAGAATAGAATAGAGGCCATATCGATCTTGCACAACTAACTTAAGGTAACCGTTCTTAGTAACGGGTGTAGTGGGGTGCCTAACACCTTCCCCACTCACAATTGACTCCCAAATCCGAATTTGGTTCGCAGACCACATTTTTGTGACATTCCAAATTAAAAAGGTTTTTTCTAAAATTTTGCCTTTTCAAAAATAAAAATTTGGTGACGACTCTACTTTTCTACCATTACATTTTAATTTCGATTTTGATTTGGCGTCGCGCGGTCGCATTTTTAGGTGTGACAGGAGGTGCATGTGGGAAGCTCTCTAAGGGTCTCAGGAGCATGTTTAAATATTTAATTAAGCCTAAGAACATTCATGTTAAATCAGATTTGCAAGGGAGCATTTGGATTTTAATTGGTAAGATTTTCATGCATCTTAAGCTTTCTAAATTCTTTATATTAGCTTTAGAGAATACTTTAAGTGTCCATTTGATCCAATTCTGCCATCTACATATATAACTCAAATTAACTCTTTTTGGCTACAACCCAAAATTGCACTAAACTTAGGACCATTTCAATTTTTTTGTTTAAGCTTCAAATTTAGAATTCAAATAACATTCTTAGATTACATAAACCACATTTGTGTAGTCACACAACCATAAGTGTAGTCCAAGTATCCAAAGTGCCTTTACTTATATCAATAAGAGCAAATTTTCAAAGAATATATCTTTAGCCAAATTTAGCATAATATTAATTCAAGACCACTTTTAATTCACAAAATTAAGTATCTAATATCTCAATTTATTCAAAGCATTCCAAAATTCTCACTTTCTAGCCTTGGTCAAGGCATATACACACCAAAAGGCCCATCATGCAAAACTTTTAACAAAACCTATTCAAAGCTTCATCATATGCATGTGCTCTTGTCACTTATCAACACTTATATCCATGAGAAATAACATATGTTATTTTTATCATCATGTACAAAAATTTTAGTTCTCAAGGGTTCAACAAAATTGAAAATTAAAGCTACCACATGTCATAGAAATGGCTTGAGATGTTACCTCACTTCCTTTGCTCAAGCTTCTTCCCAAGATGAACACATGATGGAGCATGACCAGCCACTCAAAATCATCTTCTTAGGGCAAAATTTACATAAATGAAAAGCCCTTAAGAAGAGGAAGGAAATTTCTACTAATGAGAAAGCTAAAAAGTCAAAAACTTACCTAAAAACCATGAAAACTATCCCTCTCTCTTCTATTAATTTCTTTCTCCATTTTTGTCTTGATTTTTGCTACACTTTCTCTCTTTCTACTATTGTGGCATTAGATTTAGGAGAGAAAAGATCACAAACATGACTTATTAGATGCATATACTCCAAGGCATGAAAGTGACACTTTCTTGAATGATTTTGCCCTTGAATTAAATTTTTTTGTTGGGATCTAACCCATGAATCCTGTTTTCTTATTTTACTCCACTAATTTATTTATTTTATTTGCTCTCTTACACACAAAAATAAAATAAAAGTTAGGCCTTCAATAGCTTCAGATTGTCAATTTTACCTATATACTATTGGGTTTTTTGATATCTATAAAATTAACGCTTTAGCTTATTTTAACTATTTTATACCCTTTAATAACTTTAACTTTATATTAAAAAAAATTAATTTATTTTCTCATCATACTACTATTTTTACATAATTACTATTTTACTATTATTTTCTTGCATAATT
The DNA here is from genome assembly GCA_026724425.1 of Erythrophleum ivorense. Classification (NCBI taxonomy): domain Eukaryota; kingdom Viridiplantae; phylum Streptophyta; class Magnoliopsida; order Fabales; family Fabaceae; genus Erythrophleum; species Erythrophleum ivorense. Next base: position 10,731,933 of record JAIUCV010000003.1, read on the forward strand.
CTTTTGGACGCTCCTAAATGGGCCGAAAGCAGGTCCTTGACATTTTTTTTTCTTATTTTAATTAGATTTTTCTTATCATTTCCCTTATCTTAAGGTTAGTTTATTATAAAATTATTAGTTGTTATATTTCACACAATTGGTTCCATTCCACTATCTATTACCAAACCTCAAAAAATATATTTCTCAATTAAAAATAGATGATAAAGTAAATGTTATTTAATCCCAACGCGTAAAGTAATCTAAGTTGAGTGACTCAGTAAATCATCTAGGTTTAAAATATTAAAATAAAGTATAATCGACTTAGGCCAATAAAATTTAAAGTTATGATCATAGAAGTTTAATGATAAATATAAAATTATATTTATAAGTTTTTAAATTATTTAGACTAAATAAAAAGTTGAATGAAATTTAAAAAAATAGTAATAACAAAACGAATAAAGAAATTATATATATATATATATATATTTATAGGATTATTCTTTCATCTGATAATTTTTTTTAGAAAAAGATATAAATATAATTTTATTTGGTGTGGCTTTTTTCAAAAAAAAAAACACTAGCACGTCAGTCTAATAAAATTTAAACACCTGTGACTTTTAATTACGTAAACTTCGAAAAAAATAAAGTGCCAAAGCCATTCACGTTATTGGGTGGACTTGATTTGTTGACTTTTAATTACTTGCACATGGATGCAAGTTAATATTTGTTTAACAAAATTTATGTACAATTTATTATATTTTTATTACTAAGTTCTTTAATTAAAATATAATAAATATATAATTCTTTTAATTAAAATATGATAAATATATAGTTTTTATTCATAATTGTATAATTATCTAATTAAATTATACACTTGTTTTATTTTTATTGAAGAATTATATATTTATTATATTTTAATTCAAAATTTTAATAATAAAAATATTTTAAAAATTACATGTAAATTTACAGTCCATGTTTGTTTTCCTGCAAATAGAACGAAGTGTACAGTTTGTTGTCAAAACACAAGCATCCACATCTTGATCTGTGAACATTTTAACGACCAACAATTGGGTAATAATATTAGTATTTACATCATAGTAGTGATGGTAATCTGCAATGTCAGATTCCATTATTTGAAGTATCATGATTGCCACTATGGCAAAGGAGGCGTGGAAACTTCTTGAAGAAGTAAGGGGTATGTTCATGTGCTTTTTGTATTATTAAGCCTCTAGAATGCAAAGGGCATTTTTACATTTCACACGATTGTTGATTCTACTCCATTTTCTATTAACTTTATTCCATTTCTTTCCACTCTCTTTTTTTCTCACTTTATCTTCACAGTAGATTCACCCTTCATTCGGCCATTCTCCATAGTGCGCCCACTCCTCGTTTATTTAGCAGCGAAGTTTTCCCAGCTCACCCACCACCAAATCAGTGTTCTCTTCCATCCAAGCCGTGGACTTTTCCTGCTGCAACGTGATGCAGAGAGTCAGTCTTGAGCTTCAATCCTCTTGGTAAATCATCAACTTTGCTCCTTTTAACTCTTCCGAAATTGGATCAGACTCAATCCTACTTTCCCTCTCCATTGCTATGCTCGTAGTAGCCTCAAAATTGAGAATTTTGTTGTTCTCGCACAAAGTGTGCAATTGGTCACTTGAGTATGATGCTGCTTGTTACAAATTCTAAATTTAATTCCTTAACATAAATTCGAAACGTATTAATACTATACTAATTTAATTGAAATTTATATGTAGGTTAGGATTAATATTGAAAGTAAATTGATCACTTGAATTTTCAAGTTCTTTGATAAGAGGAAGTCTAAACTTGAGATTTTGTTACATAAAACAAAAAGTCTTTTGAAATTAAGAAAGTTGAGAAGAGTTTTCACATTTTGACCTTATTACAATAAACCTTTTACTAAAATAATTGTTTGAAAAGTATATTTCATCTTTTTTTTTATCTAACACTTTATTATAAAATTAGTTTATAAATTTTAAACTAAAATAAATAAATACAACGTAAATTCATTAGTTACAATTTAAATAAACACAAATTTATTTGACATGAATGAATATCATCATAACCCAAATTTGTCAACCTATCCTACCCCCCTCTCTCTCTCTCTATATATATACACACACAGGCGCACACACACATATATGCATATATATTAGGATCATTCTTCCATCTTATGCCAAAGTTACTATCAACTTGTGCATTTCCTCTTCCTTATTTAGCAAATCATGAATGGTCAAAATGTCTACATTCTTTGAAAATTCACAAATTTAATTTGTTGAATCTGGATTTGAGAATAAAAATTGGATATAAATTTATATTTTTTTAAAAAATTGAGTCATGTGGCATTCATTCTGCCTACAGTTGTTTTGTGTGTGTGTTTATATATATATATTTGCTCATAAATAAATTATTTATATGTTCATTTCTATTTATTAATCAATTTAAAATTTATTTGACAAATATTTGAATGAACTTTTATAATTTATAATTTTCCTTTTAATTTTTTTTTTGGCCGTTTATCTTTTTATGTCACTTGTTTGAAACAAGTGGGACATATTTAAGATTTCAGATATGTTTGAATTGAGGATAATGAAAAACAAAAGAAAAGAAAGAAAAAATTTAATTTTAAAATTTTCTGTTATTTAAATTACATTTTTTTTCTTTTATGTATATTCATTCTTTTCAATCCAAATATATTTTCCAAAAAATGTTAAATTTAAATTTAAATGAAAATATATAAATTTCACTCCAAAAAATTAAAATTTCATTCTTTTTTTTCCCCCCAATCAAGACATATCTTTGGAGGCATTATTATTGAGAAGATCTTTATAATAACTCTAACCAATTTCGTAGTATTTTTTTCCTCAAAAAAAATTAAAAAATGTTAGCAAAAAAATATCATCCATAAAGGTCTTTAATATTGTGTACAGGTGTACATAATGTAAACTTTGTACAGATGGGCCAATTAAGATACTTAGATATTTAAATCGACATTTGTGTAGTTGAACACCTACCAATAGGCTTGATCAGCTATCCGAACTTTTAAATTTTAAGTTATTATATTTTGGACTCTGTTTTAAAAAAAAAAAATTGACAGCAGAATCAATTCGTAACCCGACTCATTTCAGCTTTACCTATTAATTTGAATTTTGAATCTATAAGATCAATAACGAAATTCCTACGTATTTTTAAAGTCTCGTATCATTTGTATTTTTTTTAATAAAAAAGTTTATATTAAACAAAATAAAATTCATTTACTAATAAAATAATATCAAGTTATATATGAGTCCCATATTCAATTACTCAATACTCACTTATAAAGTATTGTATCAGATTAATTACTATTATTTGGGTTTTACTATGTGATTTGATTTTATTTTACTAATTAGTATATAAATAACATGGTGGACATAAGTAATATATAAAAATTTTGCTAAAATCAAGTATTCTTTTATGGTCTTGTGCAAACTTTAGAACTCAAATAGATTTTTTTCCGTGTTAGAACTTAAACATTAATAATAATAATAATAATAATTTTATATTATTTATTTTCTGTTAGTAAGATTAATTTTATGTATAAAATGTATTCTTTTTAGAGCATGGAAGTACTTCTACCAATTTTTCTTTTCGACGCATTATACTTTTTACTCTCACTGTTTATTATGTTTATGTCAAGCCAAAATAGTGCATAATTATGATGTCAACTTGTGTTTGCCCTTTCTTTCAGGTGGTATACATCTTGTTGCTGTTGATTTCATCTTCAGTCTTTATTTTCCATCCTATTGTTGTTGATGGGTAACTTTTTTCCCCACTTTCTAAATAACCCTATACTTTTTAGTTCATTTCCTTCCCATTTCTTGTTACTCTATACATACATACATATATACATACATATATATATAGATACACGTATATGTATGTATGTTATTTGCTTGTTTGATTTGATGCTAATCCAATATTTACTCATAATGATTTGTTTCTAGTTGTAACAATGATACAGCTAACCCAACATCTATTGCTTTGGGGGTATTTTTTTTAAAGTATAAATTATAGTATATCTACGAATAATTATGAATAAATGTTATAAATTTTATTTTTAAATCCTTAAAAAAATATTACTCATACTTTAACAAGTAACAAAGTCAAAGCTTCATTTTATAACCTAGAAAAAAGAAAACTGAACAAACCTCTCTTTAATTGAAAATTATTTACATAAAATTTATTTATGTAAGATTACAATAAAATATAAAATTTCTCGAATAACTATTATTATAATTCAAAGTAGAGAGAATGTTTTTTTAATTTTTTTTAAACAAAATAAATTGATTTAGGGCAAGTTTAATATCATATTACTCAAACTTGGACTTTTAAATTATTCAATAAAATCTCCAAACCCCAACTCCTTTTTTATATTTCTACACCTAGATTTAGACTGGCAAATTTTGTGAATATTCATAGGATTTAAATATATTGCTTAGGTGCATCCTAATTTTTGAGATTTAAAAAAACTTAATTATAGAGTAGTTGTCACTCCTATATCATTCAAAACATATACAGTATATAAAATTTATTTTATTTTATCTTCGTTATATATAAATATTTTAGAAATCAATTTTTGAATACTTAAAAAATAAAATATTGCGTGCAAACATGGCATAAAAATTTTGTGTATACAAAACACAATGTAAACATTTTTTCTTATTATATAGAGAGATACATCAGATCACAGGCTAAGCTTAGCTTTTACTTTCCGTAAAATTTTGTCAATATTGAACTCAATTCCTCTAAGAATTAACAAAAGTCAAGCTTGCAAATTGGTCCATTTTTTAATCCAATTGTCCTTTTTATTGGCCCATATTATAACCTTCCTAATGTGTGTGTGTGTGTATATATAAAACCTATCTTTCTCTCATACCACAGCCTCCTTGATATTGTTTAGGAGATATGATTGATAATACATGTGTGTGTGTGTGTGTGTTATGAAGACATCTACATTGCATGTATTATCATCCACACTCCACACACCCAAATCTACCAATTTTGTTAAGGAAGTTACGTTACCTAAGAATCTTTGGCTTCAAATAGCTTATAAGGTGCTGGATCTATCTTTGCATCTTTAATCAATGAGCATTAATTTTGTTTTATAAACTTTACAAAGTTAAAATAAATCTATGAAACTTCATATCCTTTGACAGATATGAGATTTCATTCTCTTTCATTACACTCTATAGCTGGCCTCGTATGCACATAAATGAATTAAAATTAGGATGCACAAATGTGAGCATTACAATGTGTAAGCAAGTCATATATATGTAAATAGATATATATATACACACTCTAAATTTTGCATTTTTTTTGCCAATGATATATAGACTATCAATTAAAAACATATTTATGTGTTTATTGTTATTTTTTATTCAATTAGTAGTTGAACAAATTTCATACATCTAGAGAGAAATTAGGCTAGACCTTTTTGTTTTGGAGGAAAATCATTATATAAGATGCCCAAACAGCAAAGGGCCTAAACTAGAGGACACAAGTAGGAGACATAAAGTCACAATGAACAAAGAAAAATACAATGAAGCAACATGCACCAAAGAAAACTAGAGATAAGATCTGAAAGCCAACTTGTCTAACCAGCCACTAATTATAATTACACAATTTCCTTATCAAATACATCTTAACCAAGAAAATAAATGAAAGAGAAAAAATGTAGGAAAAATAAGGAAATTCTTAGCCCAAAAATTCTATGTTCTCTCCATGGATTCAAGCTTCTCCAAGAGCTTCCTCCTAGCTAGCCTCAAGGTGAATTAAAGCTTTATGGATGGCGTAGATGGAAGATGGAATGGATGGAAGAATGAATGGATGAATGGTATGGATGAGGCATGGAGTGGATGAATGAAGGGGTCGTGGATGATGGAATGGAAGAATGTGGTGTGGTGGATGGATGGCACCCCCTTGAACGAATGAATGGCTTAATATATATAGGCAAGAGTTCCCAGAAATATAGAGACGTGGGATGGCTTGTATTGTGCGAATGGATGAGGGTCCAATGATTTAAATGAAGGAGGCGTGAATGTGCTGGAGAGACGTGTGGAATAATAATTCTGCCCGAGTGTATTTCTTTAATGAAGCACGTGCTCAAGCTTATTCTTTTTGTATTTTTCTTAACATCAGCCTCTCCTTCCCACGCTCCAGAATGTTTGTTTATTTTATATATATATAATGGGCCCCACTTCATTCCATATTGAGTATAATATCAATATTCATGCAATCACGTTCAGCTTCTTCATTTTTCTGCCCAGTTTCTTCACTTCAGCATTTTCCACATGCAGCTTCTCTTCATTTTGTTCTCAAGCTTCTTTGTTTTCAGCTCCAGCCTTGCTTCTTCTGCATGCGTTCTACTCGAGTTATTTGATCATTCCCACATCAGCTCCCTAAGAAAAACGTGCTCTATTCCACATTTTGGACCTTCCAATCTGTAGCATCTTCTCACAAACTTCAGTCCCTTGCATGCTCTTTTCTGCATGTTCTTCTGCCCAACTCATTTTTCTCGTTCTGCCAGCTTTTCCACGTAAGTTTCTCTTTCTTTCAAACTCAGCTTTCCATGTTTCTTCCATGTGCAGTTCTGCCAGTTCAGCGTTGTTCTTCCACGTGATATATGCTCAGCTTCTTCATCTCTCAACTCGTGTTTCTGCATTTTCTGGAGCTTCCAGCGTCAGCGTCTTCAGCTTCTGTTCTAGCTTATATGCAGCTTCTTTCATTCGTTTCCAGCTGCTGTTCCAGCTCATGCATCGTTCTTCACGTTCTGGAGCTTCCTCTCTATCCAGCTGCTTCTCTTTCGCATTCATCTCACTTTTCTCGAGCTACTCCTTTCCACGTAGCTTCTCTTCGTGCTCAACTGAACTCCAGCCCAGCTCCCTTTATGCAGCTGCTTTTTACGTGAAAAACAAGCTCCTTCCAACCTCTTCCTCGAGCTTCTCACGTGTTCATGTTTGCATGCTCTGTTTTGCTTCCAGCTTTGCTCACAGCACATACAACTTGAGCTTCTCCTTTGTTTTTGTAGCATAGCTTCATGTGAATGGGTGCAACGTGAGAGTTGTGCTACATGTGTGAAGAGTGTTGCTTCAACGTGAGTGAGCTGCCTTCCATCCAAAAATCCCTCTTTCTAGTTGCAAAGTGTGGCTTCCTTCATGTAGTTTAGCTCTTGATTCAATCTTGAAGCTTCAATCATTTTCCAAATTAATTTCTATCCTTAAAATTCCCATTGCTCAACAAAATTCTGCACAAAAGAGTGGGAAAAATCAAATAGGAATTTTCACAAAATTATTTAAGCTAAATTTATGCATTAAAATCCAATAATTTGTAAATTAATTCCTAAAATGTAGAAAATGGCTATTAAAACAAAATTCCAATTAATTAGACTCCTAGAACCATATTTGGAACTAAAATGTCTAAATTAAGGAGAATAAAATCTATACAAATTATGCTTATCACAACTCTTTTTCTCTCTCACTTGGTTTAATAGGAGGAAGTCTGCTAACCCTGAAGCTGCCATTTTTGCTACCTTGCGAGCTATATCTTTTGCTTCCTTCAGGATCTAGGTGAATAACTACTTCTCTTTTTTTCTTGAACTTGCTTGATCACATCTCTTAATCTCCACTATTCATCTTGCCATTGCAAGCTTCGAACATAGATTAAGCTAATGAGAAGTAATCTTATACAATATCAAATTACTCTTCACTGATATTACATGATGATTGAACCAATCACATAGGTGTTAAATGATGCACTTTAATCATAGAGAAAACTTATTTTAGGCCAAATCACAAGAGCACTATGAAGTATTACAATCTACTTAGACACAAAAAATAAATAGTGCTTTGGAAGAAGTATCTTGCTATTTCATTCTCTATTGAGTATTTTCTATTGAAGAAAAGAATGTAGAAAATAAATTGATATCCTTAATAGTAGATAGGGAAACAAGCAGATATGAAGCATTGACATTTGAATAAAAAAATTGAAAATCAAGTTGGTTATTAGCTCTATTAAAGTAATCAAGAGTTAGTTATAGAGTGTGATAGTTCTGTTATGTGCTTGTTTCTGTTGTAACCAAACAAGGTATCATATATACCATGTATCCATGTATCAACCTTTTCTATCATGAAAATACAACCATTTCTCTTGCCTATCCTCTTGGCTCTCTTTCACTTCTGATATGGTATTAAAGCTACCATCTTGAACATGGAAAAATCTTCAAGCCTATAGCTTACAACCATGTCTATCAAGAAGAATGTCATTGCTTTTAGCTATTCAACCTTAATGAAGCTTGATGACAAGAACTTCTTGTTTTTGAAATAGTGGATAGGCTTGGCTATTCATGGCTATGACCCTAAAAAATTCATTAACTCAACCATAGAATCACTAGGTGACACATCTTTGAGGAAGATAAAATAAATGACAAACAAAATCCAAATTTTGTCTCCTAGCAACATCAAGATCGACTATTATTATCATGGATACTTTCTTTTGTGACAAAACTTGTTCTCACAAGGATTATAGGGTGAGAAACTTCAGCTTAGGTATAGGATTGTATGCTCAATTTTTTTTCTTTACAAACCAAAGCAAAGATTAAGCAACTTAAAACAACTCTCATGAACACCAACAAAAGAGGTATGACAGTCAATGAGTATCTCCTAAAGATCAAAGCAAGTGTGGATACCTTAACACTAGTTGGTTCTCCCATTTCTAGTCAAGATCATATAAATTACATTTTTTAGGGACTCTCTTAAGATTATGATTCCTTTAGCTTGTCATGCTCTACCAAACTTGATCCATATAACATTTTTGATATTGAATCATTGCTTTTTGCCCAAGAATCATAGACTGAAAAGAACTTGAAGAGTCTAGCAACAACATTTATTAACTTGGCTCATGGAGGTAGAATGGTCCTTTCCATGGAGGAAGAACCCAGGGTACTAACTTCACAACACGACATGGCAAAGGAGGAGGCATATTTCATGGATAGAAATCTCAAGTTACATGTTAGCTTTGTGGAAAAATGGGCTATACTGTGACTTCATATTGGTATAGATTTGATCAAAACTTTCATGGACTCTCTCCTCATAATCATATGAATTCATCATATCAAAGTAATGTGCCCAAGTCTTAAGATAAAGAATCTCCCATGACATTGTTGGCTACCTTTGAAGTTGTTGCTAATCATTTTTAGTATCTTGAGTTTAGAGCCACAAGCCATATCAACTATAATGCTACAAATCTCAATAATGCATCTCTTTACTCTGGCTTAAACCTAGTTTACATAGGTGATGGCATAAGTTTGATTATACACAACTTTAAACATTCATATATTCATACCTCTTTTCCAACCCACTGTTTGTTGCTTTCTAATATTCTACATGTCCCTTTTGTAACCAAAAAATTGTTGAGTATTTCAAAATTTTGTTATGATAATATTGTATTCATTGAATTTTATCCTCATTTTTGTTTGATAAAAGATCAAACAATTAAGGAGACTTTACTATGTGGACAAGCTAAAGGTGGTCTATATGCAATAGATAGGTTGTAACTTTCTTATCTTGTGCCTAGGTCCATGCCCTATTCAACACTTGTCACTTGTTTCAATTCAGTATCTAATAATTGTACTCTTTCAAATTTTTTCTAATGTAAATAAGCACATTCTTCCTTTCAAATTTGGCATAATAGATTAGGCCATCCATCATCATCCATTGTTAGTAGCATTCTCAAACAATCTAATATGCCTAATATTTATAAAAATATTTTTTATTTTTATAGGTCTTGTTGTCTTGGCAAGATTCATAAAAGACCATTTTCTTCCTCTGCTACTCGATATACAAAGCCATTACTACTTAAACATTCTTAGGGCCCTTCACCAATCCTATTATATGAGGGATATATCCATTATATACATTTTATTAACACATTTTCAAGATTCACATGGATTTTTCCTTTACATACCAAGACAGAAGTCTATAATATTTTTCTTTAGTGTAATCCATGATAAAGCTACAATTTAACTCTAAAATCAAGGCCTCTTAATCAAATTAAGGAAGGTGAGTTTAGAAAACTCTCACAATACTTCATTGATAATGGTATCTTACATAGATATCATTGCCTTTGTATTCATGAGCAGAATGGGTTAGCTAAACTAAAACACTATCACATTACCAAAATTGGACTCACCTTGTTAGCTCAATCCTCCTTACCTCTTTCCTTTTGGCCTGATGCCTTTCAAACAATAGTTTATCTCGTAAATTCCTTCCACCCTCTCTCTAAAAGGCCTTACATCCTTTGAAAAATTATATCAAAAGATTTGCATCTCAAAACTTTTGGATGTACTTGTTATCCTTTGATTGACCTTATAATAAACATAAAATGGATTATAAATTAGTTGAATGCATATTTTTGGGCTATAATCTCTCACATAAAAGGTATAAGTGTTGGGTTCTAAATAAGGAAATTTGTATTACTAAAGATGTTACTTTTGATGAAACAAATTTTCTCTATGCGTCTCTTTAACATGCACCTCATTTACCCATTGGTTCTTCACCTATTCTAATTTTACTACTTCTCCTTTAGACAATATGAATGTCTAACGTACAATGTCTATCACTAACAAAGCCATAACTCCACTTTCTTCACATGACAACACAGTTTTAGATGGTTCACACAATTAACTCCTTAATTTCAAGTCTCCTACTACTAAAGGTGCCTACCACACATGCCATATAGATAGCCTCTAATGCATAAACTAATGTATACGCAGCCAGCACTGAACACGCCAACTCTTTCAATAGACCTATGCCTTTACTAATTAAAACACTTCCACTTATAGCTTGCAAACCTATCACTAACTTGCTCATTAATCTTTCTCGTGCCTCTACAATTGATGTATCTTCATTTTTGAACATTTAGATAGTTGATACTAAACACGTTAAACTCTTTAACAAACTTGTGTCTTTTCTAATCAAAACACTTTCACCTATAGCTTGCAACCTATGACAAACCTGCTTGTTAATCTTTCTCATGTCTTTATAACAATTATGTCTCCATCTATGATAGCTCATCAAATCTCATATCCTACATCCTTGATGGATTCTGTCCATCCTATGCTTACATGGTCCAAATTTGGTATTTTCAAATCAAAAGCTTTCCTTGTTGAAACGAAGCCTTAAACTCCTTATAAAGCTTTAGCATTGCCTCAATGGAAGAAAGCTATGGATAAAGAATATGCAGCCTTGATAAGGAATGATGCATGGTCATTGGTGCAACTACCACCAAACAGAGAAGCCATAGGCAATAAATAGGTCTTCAAAATGTGCTCCAATATAAAGCTCATCTTGTTGCGCCAAAGAGAAGGTTTTGATTATATTGAAACATATAGTCCATTGATCAAACTAGTGACTATCATAATCATTTTTACTTTAGTTATCTCTCACAATTGGGACATTCATCAAGTTGATGTGAAAAATGCTTTTCTAAATATAGTCCTTCATAAGGAGGTTTATGTGTAGCAACCTCAAGGATTTGAATGTCCAAACAAAGGGTTAATTTGCAAACTCAACAAAGCTCTTTATAGTCTCAAACAAGCTCTCAAAACTTGGTTTAAGAGGTTAACATCTGCTTTAACAAAATTTGAGTTTCTCTTTAGTAATTGTGATCAGTCTTTGTTTATTATAAGAACATTTGCGGACACTACCTATGTACTTGTATATGTTGATGATATTCTCATCACAGGGACATCTAATTAAAAGATTTTACCCTTGACAAGGAGTTCTCTCTCAAAGATCTACGTATGTTGAATTATTTCCTCAGCATTGAAACAAAAAGGTTGTCAAATGGTTTGATTCAATTATTACATGCTAAGTATGTGAAAGACATACTTAAGAAAGCCAAAATGGAGAATGCTAAAGGAGAATATACTCTAATGACTTCGGTCTAAAACTTAGGAGAGAAGGTGAAGATAATATGGATGATCCTTAGTTGTTTAGGTTAGTTGTGGGACCTTTATAGTATGTGACTATTACTAGACCTAAAATTAGTTTTGTAATAAATAAGGTCTACCAATTTATGTAGACTCCACTTAAGAGCATTAGAAGGCTGTAAAAAGGATTTTTTGGTACTTGGCAGGTACAAGTTTATATGGGATCAACCTATAGCCATGCAAGGATAGAGCAATTACAACATATTGTGATGTTAACTAGGCATCAAATTATAATGATAGGATAAGCATTATTGGTTTTTACATCTATCTAAATGCAAATCTTGTATCCTAGTCATCAAAGAGATAAACTACTATTACATGTTCTAGTACAGAAGTTAAGTATAGAAGCATGGCTACAACTGTTGCTGAAGTGTTATGGATTAGATCACTGTTACAAGGTTTTACATCAACTTACCTTCACTACAAATTCTATGCGACTATATGAGCACTATTATGATGATAGCCAACTTTCCAATTCTACATTCTAGAACAAAGCATATAAAACTTGATTTGTATTTTGTAAGGAAAAGAGCCATTAAGAAAGAAATTGTAGTCAAATGTATACCTTCTTTGTGTCAAATACTTGATGGCCTGACCAAAGGCATCTCAAGTACAATGTTTGTTGGTTTAGATGCAACCCAAGTATAGAAGAGTACTTGCCTTTGCAAGAGGATGTTAAAGTAATCAAGAATTAGTTAGAGTGTGATAGTTCTGTTATGTGCCTTTTTCTATTATAACTAAATGAGGTATCATATATACCATGTATCCATGCATCAACTTCTATCATGAAAATTCAATCATCTTTCTTGTCTATCATCTTTGCTCTCTTTCACTTCTGATAACCTCAAAGAGAGTGAATTGTCCAAATAAAAAATAAAAATATATATTATATTAGTTATGGGGTGTACTTGACCTATTGACCATAAAGACCACTAATAAAACTTAAAGACGTGTGATTTTTAATTAGTCCAACTTTTGAAAAAGACAAAGTGACAAAATCTCTCAAGTTAAGTGGGTGAACTTGATCTATTGACCATAAAAAGTCTTTATTTATTTATTTTTTAATGGAGTAAAAACTAATTTATTTTATTTAGAACACTAACTTGTGTTTCCTCCTTCTTCCAAGTGGTGTACGTGGTTGCAAACAAAGCTTGAATGCGCATGTAGAAGCAACAATAGTATAGTTTATAAAGCTGTTAGATACATTTCATCTTTATTCCTTAATTTCCATTCTATTGCTATTGATCAGTAAGTTCTTCCCAATTTCTAAATATTTTGTTCACTTCTTTCCCATTTCTTCTTACTATATATATTGTTTGCTTGGTTGATTTGCTATTAACCCAATATTTATTGATGATTTGTTCCTAGTTGTAACAATGATAAAACCAACCCAACATCTATTGCTTTGAAGCTTTTTTTTTTTCAAAAGGATAAAATACAATTTATCTTTCTATGATTAGCTTGAAATTAGTTTGCCTCTATGATTTAAATGTGTCTCATTCAACTACTTTGTAATTTGTTTCATTACTACTTAATCAACCTATTTTTAATTGTAACCAAAATAATCATGAAAGTTAAAATAATCTTATGGTGAAAAGTATATCTTATTTATACCTTAAACACTTTTAGAGCCTTTTTATATTATTATCAAGATTAAGCTGATTTTTTAAAGTTAAAACTATCTTGTTAACCTTCTACAATATTGCTTAGGTGCATCCCAATTTTTTAGGATTTTAAAAACTTAATTATAGAATAATTGTCATTCCTATATTATTTAAAACATATACAATATGTCATATACAATGTAAATTTTATTTTATTTTATCTTTGTTATATTTAAATATTTTATAAATCAATTTTTAAATATTCAAAATATTAAATATCGCATACATGTCAGAAGAAAGTTATTGGCTACATTATGCTTGATCTATTTATCATTAGCAAGCATCTATAGGGCATGAAACTCTAGCTTTTCTTTTTGGCCATTAAGGCCTAAACTAATATATTTTTTAATTTGAAACACCAACTTTTGTTTGCGCTTCCTATCACATTTAATCAAAAGCCAAACCATATCGTCTCCTCAACAAGTAAAGCTGAGAGACCAAGGCTTGGTTTCAGGTTGCTAAAGTTGAAGGTTCAAGTAAGGAATTTCTATCACATGGATGCAACCATTGCTTTAATGCTCATAGAAGCTTTATTGATCATATTAGCAATAGCAATCTATAAAGCTATCAGATTCATCTCTCCTTCGCTTGGTGTTTTCCATCCTGTTGTTGTTGATGATAGGTAACTTCTTCACACTTTCTAAATAACCCCATACTTTTTATTTCCTTCTTTGATTTGCTACTAACCCAAAATTTATTGATGATTTGTTTCTATCTAGTTGTAAAGATGTTGTTGTTTCAATTTCAATGGCTTCTCCTTCTTTTGATATTATTGGTGCACCTCCTACAACCAAGTATGATGTCTTCCTTAGCTTTAGAGGAGAAGACACTCGAGACAATTTCACAAGTTATCTTTACGAAGCATTGTGTAAGGCAAACATAGAAACTTTTATGGATCACAAACTCCAAAAAGGAGAACAAATCTCACCCATTCTTCTAAGAACAATAGAGGAATCAGAGATATCTGTGGTTATTTTCTCTAAAGATTATGCTTCTTCGACGTGGTGTTTGGATGAGCTCGTTAAGATATTAGAATGCAAGTATAAATATGGAAGGGTTGTGATACCTATTTTCTACAACGTAGATCCATCAAATGTACGCAAACAGAGTGGGAGTTATGCAAATGCATTTACTAAACTTAAACAAAGATTTAAACACAACCAAGACAAAGTGCAGATGTGGAGGGATGCTTTGATCCAATCAGCAAGTCTCTCTGGATGGGATTCAAAAAATATCAGGTAGCTTCTAATCATCCTTTTTGGTACATTTCACAAATATTTCCTTACGTCTTTGCTTTTGGCCATCCATTCTAATTTCATGACTCTACCAAATTGTCCTAATTGGTTTTATTTATAATTTTTCTTTTTTTTTTCTTTTGTCTCTTTACACTTAAATATACTTTTTTTATCTACATTTGTGCTAGGCCTGAATCCAAACTTATTAAAAACATTGTCAAAGATATTTTGAACAAGTTGAATCGCATGTCATCATGTCATTTTGAAGGACTAGTTGGCATTGATCACCAAATTGAGAAAATTGAAGAACTACTATTTGATTCTCGTGTTGTGGGAATATGGGGCATGGGTGGTATAGGTAAGACCACACTTGCTAAAGTTGTATTTCACAAGTTGAAAGCACAATTTGAAACTTTCTCCTTTGTCGAAAATGTAAGTGAACAACTAGCAAGAATTGGATTGGACAAGTTACAAGAAGAATGTCTTAAAGAATTATTAAAAGACAAAGACATTGACATCTACAACATGAAATCCACTTTTGTGAAAAGTAGACTCCAACGCAAAAGGATTCTTCTAGTGCTTGATGATGTGGATAACTTAATAAAAGCCGATGATTTAACTAAAGTGTGTGATTGGTTTGGAGAAGGAAGTAGAATTATTATCACATCAAGAGACTTACAAGTGCTTAAGAATGCTTCTACATCCAAATCTAGCACATATCATGTTCAGGGATTGGATTTCCATGATGCCTTTCATCTCTTTAGTTTGAAAGTGTTCAAGCAAAATAAGCCCATTAAAAGCTATATGAAGTTATCAGAATGGATAGTGGGTTATTGTCAAGGTAACCCATTAGCCCTTGTAGTGTTGGGTTGCTTTCTTTATGATAGAAGAAAAGAAGAGTGGGAAAGTGCTATGGAAAATCTAGAAGAAGCTCCACATGAGTACATTTTTAATGTGCTAAAATTGAGCTTTGATGGACTTAATGACAAACAAAAGAATATATTTCTTGACTTGGCATATTTCTCTAGGGAAAGAAGTAAAAATCTTTCTTGGGACTTTGTAAGAGACTTATATGGCTCTTCTGCATATATTGAGATATGTGTTCTTAAAGAAAAGTCCCTTATTTTAGATGAATTTGGTGTTATTAAGATGCATGATCTTGTAAGGAAAATGGGCCTTGAAATTGTTAGACAACAATTAAACTTTGACACTGGAAAACCCATTCGACTATGGAGGCACGAGGATATCTATCATTTTTTCATCAATAACAAGGTAATAATTTATCAATCTATTAGTTTTTTAAATCTTATTTCCTTTATTTTCATAAATTTTGAATTTCCCTAGTGATATGTTTTTGTGTAAAACATGCTTTTAGATGTTAAAATATTTGGTAAGCTTTAATATTTATCTTGAAGTGCTTCAATTCTGGTTTTATGGTTATGATCTTTTTTCTTTTTAATTATATTTTTCTTTAAAAAAATTTCTTGATTTAAATGATTAAAATTGTTTGGAATAGAGCCCATGCGTCAGGATGTACTTTATTCATTTTCTTAAACTTTGAAATATAGATCTGGACTAGTGTGATATGTATTCTAAAATACAATTTTAGTCCATAAAAGGTTTTTAGTAAGTTATAAAATTACCTAGAAGGTTGTTTTTCTTTTTTCTAATTGTGGTCATGATATTTAATTAACAAGACTTTGTCTCTCAATACTTTGAAGTAGAGTCTATGGATTGAAAAAGATATTTAAATTTTGAACAAATTACATAGACCTTTTCTAATTTTTACTAAAATTACATAAAATTTCTATTTTTTTTAATATACACAAGCCTCCCTTGAAATAAAAAAATTACTCAACATTTTAATCTAATTTTAAATTTTTGGACCAAAATACTCTTTATTTAAATTTTTTTAAGTTTAAAAACATATACATTTAGGTTAATGGAGGGTATTTTAGTGAAAATTTTTTAAATTAGACTAAAATATAAGATAACCTTATGTTTCAAAATTTTTTTATATATTTTAAAAATAAAGAAAATATCTATGTAATTTAAACAAAACTTAAGAGAAATCTATATAATTTATTATTAATTTCTTTCTATAAATATATATTAATATGCTTAACAAAGAACTTACTCTCATATTAGTTGTTCATCGAGCAATTCTGATTATATGAATTTTGAAAAAAAGAAACTATTAAAAAGTTTGAATATTAAGTTGATGGTTAATGCATATCTAAAAAAGTTAATATATTTATTTAGCATGTGCAAGTGTCTTAAATGATTAAAATTTATTGGCAAAATACGTACATATAAATAAAGAAATGAAAATGTATATCTATAAATTCTGACAAAAATTCATTTATTATTGAGATAAAATGAACTAAAAGAATGTTTAAATAAAGTGCGCAATAACTTTACTCATTTAGATTTAATTATTTTATGATGTTTTACGTCATCTTTTACATATAATTTCTTTCTTGATTTGCTCACTAGGAGATTGAGACAATTCGGTACATATCTTTGGACATGTGCAAGACAGAAAAGATTATATTGACAGCTAGTGCCTTCCAAAAGATGTATGATTTGAGATTCCTTGAATTTTACAAGTCTGATTTTAGAAAGCCTTCAAAAGTATATATTTTTGAAGGTCTTGATAGTCTTCCTAAAACATTGAAGTTTTTATTTTGGGAAGAATATCCTCTACCATCCGTGCCATTAAGCTTTTGTGCAGAGAATCTTATAGAACTTGCAATGCCTAAAAGTCATCTCCAGCAACTTTGGGACGGAAATCAGGTGCACATTATTTTTCCCCACATCTAAAAAGAACTATTTTTTGTGACTCTAAGCGCCTCATTTGACTTTTTGATATCTCAGGCACCAAATATTGAACAAATAATTCATATTGCACAAGTTTGCTTTAATATCTGTACATAAAGGTTAAATAGTTGCAGCAACCTATAAGAAGTAGAGATTTTCATCGCCTCCAACCAACAAGGATTCCTGGACTTTAAATTCTGGCTTGAATCTTATTCATCTTCCAAATACCATTAACTCATGTCCTTTACAATCTCTCATTTTTCTTTGCCTTGAGAGAAGTTTATAATTAAATTGATTAGTTACTAATTTATATATACTGCTTCTCATTTCAGTGTTTTCCAAATTTACGAATAATTGATCTATTTGGCTCAAAAGATCTCGTTGGACTTCCAGATCTTTCCCAGGCCCCAAATATTACGAGTTTACATCTTGATGGATGTGTAAATTTGACTCAAATTCATTCTTCAAGTGTCCTGGGCAAGTTTCCCCATTTATGGATGCAAGATTGCCGAGAGCTAAGGCGTGTAAACATTGGTAATATTAAAGGGAGAAGTTCAGGGTTAGTGGCTGTCTATAATTTTTTGGATCTTAACTACTTTTCATTCAATAAAGTGATTGAGAAGTTCTTCGTGTCTGACGACGGCAATGTTGTCACTGGTTTTCGGTTTAAAGTTGTGTCGGTATCATTCACACAAATATCAGAGTGCATTGACAATATTGAGAATGCAAAGTTAAAATTGTTGACACAAAGGTTGGCATCTTTACTTCCATTTGTTAGGAGACTTCGTTGGTTAGATATTCCAATTGAGTTTGGGAATTTCGAGAAACATTTTGACTATTATTCCCATTATATAGAGAACACCACATATACGCATTGGGAAGGTGAATTCCATGAACTGATAGTGAAGGAGAGAAAACCAAGTCGCGTCGTTGGGCCATTGATAAGCGAATGGGCAACCACAGAAGAGGTTACCGATTATGAAGAAGGGAGGCCGTTGGAGGTTCAAGAGGAGTTAATGACAGAAGTGGAATGTTGCAGCAACGGTAGTAATAGAATGACAACAGTTCCCAACAGCATCACCCGCTGGTCATTATTGACAAAATTTTCGTTACAGAAGAGTGATATTATTGGAAGTGCAGCTTGGAGCATTCCTGACCTCTCAATTTTGAAATCACTTGCAGAATCTGATTGCAAAAGGGTTCAACCTGTCATAGATGTTACACTCTCATTGGATATTCTAGAAACATTTTGGGGTGGCCCTTCTTTTGGTATCAATTATTCGCGAAAACTGGCTAGAGGTTTCAATACTCATTTTGACTTTTTCTTCAATCATAAGTCCTTTTCATATGTTTCCCAACAAAAGAAACAAAATATAAAACAAACCACCATTTCGTTTCATTTTCGGGATATTAAAAGAGGAAGAATAGGTGATGATGACTTTTGATGTTGTCTTGGATGAATAGGCACCCGTATGATTATGTAGCCAATAATGGTATGTTATAAAAAACTGTTCTGCCATCGTGTATGGTTTATTTGTCCAAAAAGAAAAGTTTTCATCCTATTTATAAATTACCTTTCGTAATATTTTCTTTCATAATTCTACTAAAATAATAATATATACTCGAACAACTATACTTGTTAATAATTCGTTGTTTCAATTGGATTTATACATAGATACATGTTCATTTATTTATAATAAATACATTAGTTATAATTTAAATAAATAGAAGTTCATTTCATTTGACATAAATTAATATCATCACAACCCAAACTTGTCAACTAATGCCACCAAATAGAAAGAAAAAGAAAGAAAAGTTTATCTTTGAAAGTATGAAAGTTAAGGAACTTAATTTTTTATTTAAAATGTTCAAGAAATTTTTGTATATATATATATATATATATAAATTTGTGTATGTGTGTATGCACGTGGACGCATATATGAACAAGAGAGATTTAATATATTTGGATTTGATATTTATCCATATTCTTTTCATTTTTCAACATCTAAGATCGTTTGCCTTCTTTGTAAAAATAAATAAATAAAAGATATATACAAAAATTTTGAAAGTTTTCATATTTATTAAGTACAAGCACTTTATAAGTAAAATTTCAAATTGCCCACTCTTCAATTCTTTGGCACTTCTGCTAGCGGGGGATTGAGTTGTTCGTGGACCAGGCCTGTGTGATTTGTGCTTTTTATATTTTACTTCTTAAAAAAAATAATTAATGAGCTCCAGGCCCAATAGAAAAAAGAACGTACGATCTGAAATCCTAAACCCATAAATGAGAGTAAAAAAACAATGTTTGTATTTCACATTCGGTCAAATTCAGACAGCTTCAATTCCATTGAACTTGCTCATCAAACATTTTTAGCATTGAAATACTCAAGTTCAGGCACTCCACCTTCTTATAAGACGTTAAATTGTTTGAGTCTGAAGACAATGGCGACCCAATTTTAAGGCAGCATGAAGGTATTATTCCCATTACGGCTGAAATCCAGCAGTGTCAACATCATTTATTTCTTTTTCCTCAGAACTACGGCCATGACAATGTCGACAATGTCTAGTGTCAAATATTATTTACTTATATTAAGAGAACAACATATTTGAATCTTTTGTACTAGCGCAGTAAATTTATTGAACTAAAATATTATGAAAATACAATTTTATGCTCTATGTTTGACACATTGCCAGCATGTTTATGACTTCTTTTCTTTTCTTGTTTTTTTTCTTAAGTACTCAGGAAATGTTTTTTATGGGTATGGAGTGTTGATTTGTACAGTGAATTAGCTTATTTATGGTGGAACACACCATAGGTAAGTAAGGAAGGGGTTCATCTTATGTTTTATATTATTGAGTTCCCATCTTAAGGGATGACGAATTAAGTCGAGTAAAACTCTAAAAATATTTTTTATCATAATAAAAAGAAACTAAATTTTAGAATTTTTGGAGATATGCTACTGAGTAGTTACTCATGAAATTTTAAATTATGGTTGTGATTATAATTGTAATTGCATTTTAGTTATTGTAATTGCTGATGTTGCAAATGCTATAATGTGGTTGTTGTCGCTTCAGTTGTAATTCTTTTTAAGGCGCCCAAAATATTTAAAAATGTATATAATTGCCACAACTTTCAAATACATATCATTTCTCGCATCCATATTAGTTTAATATATACATACTTTATACAAGCATTTTAATGCCACTTGCGAAATTTAAACTAAATAATCAAAATGCTAATAAGTAAAAAATTATACACAAGCACACTTATATAAAAGCTAGTTTCAAGTGTCAACATTCTTAAGGATCCAAGTAAAATTATTTCTGTTAAGAGAATAAAAATAAAATGACAAAAAACTAAATTCACATCTAATAAAATATTATAACTAATGTCTATATTAATTTAAATAATAAAAATTTAAACAATTAATAAAAATTCCACATCAAATACATATATAAAATAATATTTTCAATATTCATATTATGCAATTGAAAAATTCATATATAGTTAGTGTCCATAACTAATTTCCATCTCCTTCTTAGTCACTTTTTCTTTAGTGTTTCGTCTCCCAATTTTCTCTCCCCTGAATTTTTGACAAATTTTCCCAATTCCCAATCTAAATCTTTTTCCTCTTGTTGAAAATGTAAGAGAATAATTAGAAAGAATTGGATTGAACATGTTATAGAAAGAATGTCTTAAAGAATTATTACAAGACAAAGACATTGCTATCTACAACATGAAATCCACTTTTGTGAAAAAGGTAGATTTTGTCGCAAAAAGATTCTAGTGCTTGATAATATGGAAAACTTCATAAGAGCTGAAGATTTGACCAAAGTGTGTGATTTTGCTTGGGGAAGGAAGTAGAATTATTATCACATCAAGAAATATACAAGTGCTTATGAATGCTTTTACATCCACAACATATCATGTTCATAAATTAAATTCCTATGACACCCTTCAGCATTTCAATTTGAAAGCATTTAAGCAAAATAAGCCATTTAAAAAGCTACAGGGAGTTATTAGATCAGATAGTGGGTTATTGTAATAACTAAAATTTAAGGAGAGAAAATAATGGGAGATAATAATATTAACGTTAATTTTCTCAAATAAAATGTTGAGGATAAATAATAATATTAGAAAGAGTTAAGATAAACTCTGGGATATAAATATTCAAAAAATAAAATAAAATATACTTGAGTTAAAAATCTAAAATTTATGTTAATTCTTTTATCTTAATTTCTCATTATTTTTCCTATTACCTCTCTCTTCCTTCATATAAATCCATCCTTACTTTACCCCAAAAATCTAATGTATCCGGGGGCCTAAAGGGTTTTTCTTTTCTCTTTGGGCAAGTTTCAGTTTGGCTTATCTTCCCATCAAGTCAGCATATAATGGCCACTCACTAGCATAGTTTTCCTGAAGTTAAGTGCTCTCCAGAAGCTTCGTTTTCTCTCCACTTCGATCTGCTCTGTTCTTAACCTTATGTGGAGATTTTCGCACTACCTCACTATGGTTGTTATGCCTAAAGCCTAGCCAGCTGTGAGCACCCTTGGAGCTTTGGTTTCTTGCTTCTACCTTGCATTCTCATCCCAAGTATGGTTGCTTCAAGTATGGCAGCCATATCATAGATTGCAGTAATTATTCCTCATTTCTTTCCTTCTCCTTCACGCCAACAAGCTTGTCTATTTTTCCCCCTTCCATTTTTCATAGCGTTTCTCTTTCTTATGGCAGATTCTTCATCCAAAGACTAGCTCTATTCTGTGATTGTTTTGGTAATGTGTGAGCAACATTTTGGGCTTGTAGGAGTTGTGATTTTGTGCAACCTGAAGCTAGCACTTCACTTTTGTTGGTAAAAAGTTTATCTTCTTTCTCTTTTTTAAGTTCCCCATACTTGGTTAGCAAAATTATCTTGTCTTTGCTGTGAATTAGTGAGGCCAAGTTTAGTGGCTTGCAGGTTGTAAGTAAAAAAGAAAAAAAAAATTGTAAGGAGACTTTGATAAGCTATTCAAGAGTTTAAATTTTAAAATTTTAATCTTCTAAAGTAAGTTCTAGGCCTATACATTTGCTACCAGTTAATATAAATAACAAACCAAGTTAGGGCTCATACTATAAAATAGAAAATTGGGGAGTTACCCTTAAATTCCAATCTTCAAGAAGGACTTTATGCAGTAAGCTTTAAACCCACATGTTTTGTTGTGAATCAATGAGTTATAAATTAAGATAGGTTAGTACTAGAAATAGGAATTTAAAATAGGCTATAAATTAATTAAAGTGAGTATAGTATTGAGTTAGGACTAATACTAGAGTAGGAATTAATTAAGTTGAGCTTAGTTAAGCCAAATAGGATTTAATTTAGGATAATGTAGTTATGGGAAATAATGAACTAAGTTATAGTTAGTGTATAAACAGAACCTAATATAGAATAAGTAAATTGGACTAAGTGTAAGGAAAAAAAAAAAAGGAAACTTAAATTTAGTCATCAAAATGTGAACAAATTATTATCACTATGTTTTAGGAAACACTTTAGGCTTTCCTATCATATGGATTTGACAATGGTTTGGTGATGAAGTTACTGATACTGTTTGGCAAGCACATTGAGTAGATTATAAAGAATGATACATTTTTAACATTCCTCTCTGTTTTATTTTCTTTAAGTCTTTTTTGTATTTTGTGTTATCATTGGGATGGGCATCTTAAATAGTGCCTCTTGTGTATATATTATTAGTAATATTAAATCTTTTAGATTATGATATACTATATGTATTGTGTCATTGAAATAGATATAAATTGACAAGGTATTATTTTCAAAACTTTGGAAGGTGATAAGTTTACCTCAAAATGTTTTATAGTACTACTCAAGTGTTTTACACTTATGGAGTGATGTATTTGCAACTACAGAATTTTATTGCAAAATGATTATTTTGGGAGATTTTGGTATATGGAATCCATTTATTATATGATATATATATATATAAGGTAGGATTGTGTATAATGCCGATTGCTAACAATAGTACTATTAGTTCTCAATGCATCTTGGATATTACTACGTGATTTCTTTGATTGAATACTTGAAAGGTATTAAGATAAATGTTATATGAATGTTTAAGGGCTATAAGAATGGTGATAAGCAAGGATGGTGATAGTAGTCTTGTTTGTGATTTCCACTTATAATACTGTAATTAAATATGTGGTTATTTACTCTTATGTGTTGTGTGCCCATATTAGTATATATATTAGAACTTAGAATTCTACACGGACCCTCTTAAGTGTTTTCCTTGCTAGTTTGCTTACAGTTCATTATCTAAATGTTTAACACAAATTTAATTTCATTTCTTTTATACTATGTTACATCAATTTTATAATTTGATGAAATCATATAATTTTTATATGTACTACATAAATGTTTTTCTTATAAGTGATTGTGTTGTAAACCATCTTTCCATATAATTTTGATCTATAATTTATTGAGCTTAACTATATGTTTTTTTTTTAATTTTTCAATTTTTATTGTTTTGGTTATCGATTTGTTTTCTTATTAAATCTTCTCAATCATTTGACTTTATTAAATAAATGAAATATTACACTTTTATAATGCCTATTTATCTTTACTACAATTTTTGCTAACCTAAACCCTAAATAAAACTTATTTTCATTAGAAAAAACTCTATACCTGCTCGTCCTTCCAGTTATTGTACTTTATTTTTTACTCACTAAGTACTGCAACTCATTCCATTATTTATTTTTGTAACTAGTGAAACTATGTTTGAATGCTCATTTGGCTTAGTTCAAGAGTGCTGTAGGATGAGACTACGATCGATAGTATGGTATAATAATTAATTGTCCTTTGGATATTTATATATGTATTTTAGAGTTAGTTCTATAGATTATAGGTAGGACCCATATCCTTTTGGTTATACTATATTATATATTGAGAAATGTCAGTGGAGCTCTTTTTATAATGTGTTTATGATTGACTGTTGTAGGAATCTAGGATGTCTTATTTATAGAGGACCCTCGTCGATTTTTTTTAACAAAATTAATTAAGAATGAATTAATTCCATGATGTTCTTTATAATGAAAGAATCTGATGCATGAATTAGATTCTGTTTGATTGGATAGGCTTATGGATATGAGGATATGAGGTCTCCTTATATTCCATGTCATTCAAATCTTTATTTTGGGACATGACAAAATAATATTAGAGCTTAGGTTTCCCGTAACCTTTGGAGCATGTGCTTTTTGGTGGAATCTCAATTATGATCATGAAACCAGACATAATCATAATTGAGGTATCACTAAAAACCTTATACGATGTTTGATTATCTTCCTTTCCTAAGTCATTCTTTCCACAGCTGTTATGTTTCATAGAACTAAGCATAATAGGCTTTGAGTGTGTCATGAGCTCCTTGAACATTTCTTGATATTGTCTTAACAAATTTTAATATTGAAATGTCGAGTATGTGATCTTTGTGCCTTGATGCAGGCAATTTATTGTTGTTATTCTTGTGGTGTGGACCAACTATGAACTGTTTGCCTGTTTCCAGCAACTGCTATTGAACTATAGCTTGCTTTGAATGATAGTTGTTGACTGATATAGAGTGTGTTGGATGTGTTTGAATAAAGCGTGTCATCGCTTATTAGGTGTATATGCTTTTGTGATTTGGGGATTCCATTGACTGCAGACTATGTGCCATAGTGTGAAGATTAGCCTTCCCTTTCCAATCACTTGTCTCTGCCTATTGCTTACTTCAAGTTTGATTCATATGAAATTTGTTAAATAAAGCCACTGATTTAAGCTAGTGTTATGATTTAAGTGGATTGTATGTGGCATTGTGGCTTTGTTATTTTATATCTAAGTATGGTAAAGTTCATTAGCAGACCACATATTCAACTATATTTTGTTTATATTTTCTGAGCAAGCTGTTTGATGCTGAATTCTACGCTTGATCTGCTGCTATTCTAGGTTCACTTTGTGAAATTAAAAAAGAGTGAAGCTTATTTATTTACTTAATTTTTGTTTCTTGGACATCAGATTTGTGCCAAAATATGGAGTTTAATTGTTACTGTATTAAGGTCAGCTTAGTGCCAAGGGTGGAGTGGATATGCTGCTGTTTTGAGATCAATTTTATGATAAATGCGGTGTTTATCCTTTTAATTTGGATGAGTTTTATGCTAAGTATTGGAGTGAAATTGTTGCTTGATATCTCCTCTGAATTAGTTCATTTCTTTGTGCCAAGCTTTACTATGGAATCTATTCGGATGTAATGGCTTGGCTAGAAACTAATTCCATTTATCTTTCTTTCTTTATTTTTATTGGTGGCAATTCACCTTCTTGTAAACCCATTTTATTTCTCATATTGGTTAATATTATTGCCATTTCAGTCATGAGTTTGATTATATTTATTTAAAAATAATGACAACAATAATTATAAATTTAGCTGGTAGAAATGTTCTTGCAGCTGAATTTTTGTGCTAGTAATGTTAAGAACCTTTGTGCTTAAATTTTATAAGATGCAATAGGGAGTAGAGTTGGTGTAATAAATCCTGCTACTTTGGGTAGTGCCATTGCAACTATGTTAGCTTTAATTTAGGGCCTGTGCCAAATAACATAGAGCTTCATGTGAGATTGAGTAAAATAGTAATTAAAAGCTTATAGTGCCACAAATTTTGGGACTGCTTAAATTTGATGCAACCATCCTGTGCTGTATATTTCTCTAATTAAAGTCATGTCTAGTGAATTTATATTATACTCTACCCTTGTAGATACGGACCCTCTCAAAATTTTATTTCTGAATTTAATTCCATCGAAAAGCATATTGCATTCTACAGTTATATACTTCTCCTATTTGCACTGTACATGTCAAACTCAAGTCTGTTGCTTCCTAAGTTATTTGGCTCTTTTTACACTGACTTCCTTCTTTTATAAAGTTATTTTCTGAACCTTAGAATAAGTGGTTCATATTTTTTTAAAGAAGAAAAAAATTTGAGGCTTCGCCGAATACCCAGGTTGGTCTGTGCTTAACCGAGAAACCACTACTGTTTGTATCAACTTCTTTAGCTATTTCTGTCCAATCTTTTCTATCTTCTCAGCAACGATGCTTTTTGTTCCATCAAAATTATTTCTTATGCATAACTTATTGGATATAAATATTTCAACTTTTTCATGAAACTATTAATAACATGTTTTCACTATAAGTCTTTGTACCCATCTTCCCGACCTCCTCTGAGTTTGGTTTAAACAAATGCGAGCATCTTTGGCGATCATACCCTTCAACCAATTAGAAGAGCAGTTGCTAGGTTGATAGTACATGGTCTTGAGCTGAAATTATCTCCGTTCTCCCCAATATTTTTCATAATATACAAAGATCAGCTGATAGTGTTGCCTTACATCAATTCATTCGTTGAATTGAGGCTTTGTATTATCTACTAATTACTTGAAGACACATTTATTCATTCATGCCAGTGCTATGAACCTTGAGTCATCAAATTAGTTTGTTGGCCTTGTAAGATTAAACCATTGAATGGTTGAAACTTGGATGAAATCCATTTATTATAAATTGTGCTTGCTGCAATTGTTAGGCAGGTATGCGCAGTTTGTAGGTCTTCATTTTTCTCTTGCCTTCTCTTATATTTGATTAGATGTTTTTAATTACTTGAATGATATTCCAAATGCAAATCTATTGGTTTTAAAAGTACTTTTCATTTACTACCTTCATTCTCCATTTCATGAGTTTGAATGATGAATTGAATTTGTTTTTACTAGCCCCTGAAGGTAGAATTTGACTATCTTGCCAGGGGAAAATAATTTTAAAAAATACTTGTGATACCTTGAGTTTTCTTGCCAAGTATACTCTGTAATGTATTCATGTGAATCTTACCAAAAGCATGCGATAGATCAATTAAGTGCGTAGGGAGTTTACGAGTAAGTGACCATATCAGTTATGTAAGAGAAGAAAGTGTGTCTGGAATGAGTTTTTCTCCTATGCATATAATTATGATCAAATCATTTTGTAGTATAATAGTCTGGTAGGAAGTTCAGCATACCACAAGGTCCAAATTATGCACTCTGCTCCGAAGTACGGGCATCATTATAATAAGTTAAATTTATCAGATGTGAATATCCTTGATATGGTGTGTGCATTAAGAAAAAATTATTTCAAACACATTGCATGAGAATAAATGGTATACTACTAGTATTTTTATCCTGTTCTATGTACTGAGTGTCATTAAAAAGTTGAAATTAAGTGTGAGAGACCCTGTCTTAACTCATGATGATTTATATTCTACAAAATTTGTGCTTGCATGTGAATATAGGGCATTTAAGAACTACTTTTGAACAATAGAATAAAATTTTATGCAACATAGCAAATTCATGAAGCAGGGCAAGTTTTAATTTCATCTCTAGGTTAGAAACTTATTTTGATACTGACAATATTGGAGTGCTTTGTTAAATTAAACTTGCCAAGACATTTACTTGTATTTGAACATAGCTAAGTAAAATGCTCCTGTGGTAATAGTGATATGGCCATACCATACAAGTACCTAATGTTACTTTACAGGTGGTTCACTATTGTATGACATATAAAAGAAATGTGGAAAGTTTGAAATGATGAATTGGAAATTATCTTAACTGTGTTTACATATGGGTTTTATATAGCACCAGACAGTATTTGAGCATAATTCCTTAAATAAAATGGAACAATAATAATACTTTTGATCTAGGACTGTGCATAACTAGTGCCTTCCTAAAGATGTCTCCAATTATTTAGTTACTTTTATTTAAAACCTTGAATGTGTATTCTTGGGACGTTTCGCGCTAATTATGGAGGGGACATTATTGCATTTGAACTTCACGATGGGTCACATTTGAATCTAACATCTAAGAATCCCTTGACTTCTAGATATGTTTATAAATTACATGACAGTTGACCAAGCATTAAGTTGATTATAGCTTTTAAAGTTCTCTGTTCTAATGAACAGGGTTAGTCAGCACTTGTTTTGATATTGTAATCCAACTTATATGCTTTGAAATTTTCTTTTGAATTTATCATAATTTGATAAGTGTTTGGAGTTACTCTGTGATTTTATTTATTTCTGAATGCAATTAGTAGGAGTTAATCTGTATTTCCATTTAATAATATAAGTAGGTAAATATGTGAGAGATAATAAGTAGTTTCAAGGTATAATTTTGATTGGTTGTTTAAAAATATATGGAACACGATGATATTTAGTAGAAAAAAAAATCCGGGTATGTTCATTTTGTTCTGAGTTGAGTTTTTATGAGAGAAGTTGAGTAAAATCTGTGTAAAGTTTCGCGTATGTGTAGTATATTAGGCTTCAACTCATTATACTTCCTATCTGCCTGTGCTACATCTTAGCCCTGTGAAAATGATTAAATGTAAGGCCTATCTCTTTGGCTTCACTTTATCTGGTAACTTGGTGATGTCTTCCTTATTCAGTGTTTCAACTCTATGGGAAGTGTGGGATCGACATACATGGTTTTTGTTTTGGTTTGAGGTTTAATAAAAATTATGGCCCTATATCTTAGTTTCTTTAGTAAGCAAAGTAAAAGATTTCAAGCTAAGATTATCATTGTTTATATGCTTGCTTTGAATTCTCATTTATGGCACGATGCTTGGGTGGATCAGGTTGGTGCTCATTGTGGGGTTTCAATTTAGCTTTAAATATGGCTAAATTTTTATTGATGCTTTCATATTAGAGTTCAGGGTTAATATGAAAATTGTATTGATTAAATTGTTTATTTATTTACTTTATGCTCTCCTAGGGTAGCTTGATGTAAATGGAATAAAGGCCTAAAAAAGGTAATAATAATGATAATAAATAAACAGACAAACAAATAAATAATCCTTATATCAATGTTGTTTTCAGTGTATTGGATTTAGAGTAAAAGTTTGGGATTGTAAATAGGAATAGGGCTATTTACATCAAGGTTCGATAGTTATTTTCTTGCCAAATATCGGATGTTATGCTACATGAAGTTGGTGCTGCTAGATATTTAGTAGCACTAATCCTTGCCAAATGTTTTGCATCTTGGGTATGAAATTCTACACTTGAGTATTGTTATTAATATGTTGCATTTGTGCCTATTATGTTGCATCTTGAGTCAAAATTCTGTACTTAAAATCTATTCCAGTGTGCTAAATTGCTATTGAGAATGTTGCCACATCTCTTGCTTTGGTTTAGCTTTAATCCAACATTTTAGGATTGAAGTTTGCCAAGTCTCCCATTTGGAAGGGGGGGGGGGTTAGCTTATTGCTAAAGGTTAATGTATCGTAATTTGGAGTAGTGTGTTAAATATTCCCAATCTATTTGAATCTTAACGTCAGTGTATGAACTTAAATTCGGGGACCAAATTTTTCTAAGGGAGGGAGAATGGAATACTCAAATTTTGAGGAGAGAAAATAATGGGAAATAATAATATTATTAAAGTTAATTTCCTAAAATAAAATGTTTAGGATAAATAATAAAACTAGAAAGAGTTAAGAAAAACTTTGGGATATAAATATTCAAAATAAAATAAAATATACTTGAATTGAAAATCTAACATTTATGTTAATTCTTTTATTTTAATTTCTCGTTATTTTTCCCATATTTTTCCTGAATCCTAACACTCACTAGCATATTTTTCCTAAAGTTAAGTACTCTCTAGAAGCTTATTTTTCTCTCCACTTCGATCTGCTCCATTCTTAACCTTCTGTGAAGATTTCTACCCTACCTCGCTATGATCATTGTGCTCAAAGCCTAGCTAGCTGTGAGAATCCTTGGAGCTTCACTTTCTCACTTCAACCTTGCATTCTCATCCCAATTATAATTGCTTCAGGTATGGCAGCCATATCATAGATTGTAGTGATTATTCCTCATTTCTTTCTTTCTCCTTCACACCAACAAGCTTGTCTATTTTCCCCCTTTCATTTTTCATAGCCTTTCTCTTTCTCATGGTAGATTCTTCATCCAAAAAACCAGCTTTATTTTGCAATTTTTTTACTATTGTGTGAACAGTATTATGGGCTTGTAGGAGCAATGATTTTGTGCAACCTAAAGCTAGCACTTCACTCCTATTGATAAAAAGTTTATCTTCTTTCTCTCCTTTTAAGTTCCCCATACTTGGCTGGCAAAATTATCTTCTCTTTGCTATGAATTAGTGAGCCCAAGTTTACTTGGTCTCCGGTTGTAAGTAAAACATAATAAAACAAAATTATGTAAGGAGACTTTGATATGCTATTCAAAAGTTTAAATTATCAAGTTTTGATTTTCTAAAGTAATCTATAGGCCTATATATTTGCTGGGAGTCAATATAAATAACAAATCAAGTTAGGGCTTGTACTATAAAGTAGAAAATTAGGGAGTTACCGTTAAATTCCAATCTTCAAGATAGACTTTATGTAGTGAGCTTCAAACCCACATGTTTTGTTATGAATTAATGAGTTATAAATTAAGATAGGATAGTACTACAAATAGGAATTAAAATAGGTTATAAATTAATTAAAGTGAGTATAATATTGAGTTATGAGTAATACTAGAGTAGGAATTAATTAAATAAAACTTAGTTAAGCCAAATAAGATCTAATTTAGGATAACCTAGTTAAGGGAAATAATGAACTAAGTTATAGTTAGTGTAGAAATAGAATCCAACATAGAATAAGTAAATTAGACTAAGTGTAAGGAAAAAGAAAAAAAAGGAAACTTAAATTTAATCATCAGAATCTAAACATATTGTTATTAATGTATTTTAGGAAACATTTCATACTTTCCTATTAGATGGATCTGACGGTGGTTTGGTGATGAAGTGATCGATACCGTTTGGCAAGCACAGTGAGTAGATTATGAAACATGATATATTTTAAACATTCTTTTCTATTTTATTTTCTTTAATTCTTATTTGTATTTTGTGTGATTTTTAGGATGGGCATCTTAGGCTGTATCTTTTCTATGTGTATTATTAGTAATATTAAATCTTTCAAATTATGATATGCTAGATGTATTGTGTTGTTAAAATAGATATAAATTGACAAAGTGATTAAAAGTGTTATTTTTAGAACTTGGAAAGGTGATAAGTTTATTTCAAAATGCTTTATGCTTATGAAGTGACATATTTATAATTACATAATTTTATTGTAAAATAATTATTCTAGGAGATTTTGGTATATGGACTCTATTTACAATATCATATTATATATATATATATATATATATATAAAAAGTAGGAGTGTAGAAAATGTTGGTTGCTAATAATAGTACACCTCCAAAAAGGAGGCATAATTGACAAGGTCTATGAGTTGAAACTCATACTTATAAGACTCTTAACAACCAAAATCATAAATATAAAAGGCGCACAACAAAGTAAAACAAATCTTTGAAAATTTAAGGATCCTTTCCTTTATTGAAAGATTTATATGATACTACAAGAAAATTGATTACATAATAGTTAATTTAGCTTTTTATAGAAACTTCAACAAATTTTCCTTTATAAATAAGACCACCCAAAATTTTTACAAATAGTCAAATTCAAGCAAAAATAATTAAGAGAGCTCTACTCTTAACCTAAAGCCCTATACAGTAATCAAAGGAGATAGGGAAAACCCTACATGTGTATTAGTGGAAATACTACTAATAGAAAACAATATATCTAATACAATTCCAATAGTACTTCACAAAAGAAGACCTTAGCAAAAATCACACAAAGCATCAACAACAAAAGCAGTCATTCATGTGCCATCGAGGTCGATTCTAGACCCACATTACTATCTATAATGAAAAAAAATTCAAAAGAATGATTTCAAGTCTCAATGAGTAGACACAAATCATAAATAGTAATCTACCTTCAAGATTAAAATTTATATTGAAAACATAAGCAATAACATGTTATTTGTTAAACTTATTTTCCTCATTTATAATAAAAACATTCAATAATGGGCATATACCAACCTTTATAAAATCATCCATAACAATACCACCGATGTGTCTAAACAAAACCAAATCAACATACGTAGAGCACATTACTTATGAGAATAATTATGCAAAAGGGAACTTTACACTTAACAATTCAAATTGATCCACACGTGGTGGGCAACACACAAGGCTAGCAACACCTCTGCTCGCTGGGGTTCAGATCAAGGTGCACTAAGGCTAACAACTACTACTGTTAGTTGCAAGGTTTTATATTAGACCACATTATAACTTTAACATTACAATACATTAATCAAAGATGAATAAATAATTAATTAAGTAATTATTCAAGTATATTTAACTAGTTAATCAACAACTAAAATATTCCAATATCATCCATTAATAATTTCTTTTTAGTCACAACATAATAAAATCAAGTTTATGATTCCATTATCTTACAATGAACAAGTGGTATAAATTTGCTATAGTAAGTATTATCTACTCACTGTGTATGATGACACTATAAATTCTTTTAAGCCTTAATCTGACTAAGCATTTGATATGGGTTATCTTTAAAACCTCTTAAAATACCCATAAACAATCTACATCACTAAATAACACATTAATTTGCATAGGGCCAAATTAATCTTACTTGTCATTATCCCTTATAAAAATGTAAGCTCTATGCTACAATAAAATATTTCCACTTAAACCTAACATTTAGGTTCTAATTGACATAAGGGTCTTTACCTCCTAAGTTATACCCTTTAAACTCCTAACTTACACATCAAATAAATTCATTTTTTCTTTTTTAAACCAATCAAGAAATTACACAATTAAAATTTCACTTTCAAAATTTTATTAAAGTAGTATGTCATCTCTTAACCTATATCTTAAGCCAATAGGTAAGCCATGGAAATTTCTAATTTCATTTAGCGCTCTAATTCACCATCACAAAAAGAAGATCTTCAACTTAAGCCTTTCCCTATATAGCCACAAGAAGAAAATAGAACACTTTCCTACAACTTGAGGGAGTTAAAAACAAGGAAATAGAGCTAATACTAATATAGAAAGGCCTTAAATTTCTAAAGTTTGCAGATCAAACCTTGGCTAGACTTTTCCCTTAATTAGGCATAAAAAGAAGCAAGTTTCAAATTTTAATTCCTTTGAAGCAAAATCTAAACTTTAACAACCAAAAAGAATGAGGAAAAGAGATGGTTCTCACCAAGAATCAAGAGATGAATGAAGTGGAATGAAAGAAACTTCTTGAAGCTCAAAAACCCACCCTAACTCCATTCAATGTGGTTGCCATAATAGTGAATAAGATAGACATAGCAGCTAATTTAGTGGTCGATTTTGCGACACATAAGGTAGTTGGAAGGAAGGTGAATGAAAGGGAAGAAAGGAGAGAAGGAACAAAAGAGGATGGAGAGGTTTGAGAGGAGCAAAAAATTAAACATAATGGAGAAAGAAGAGAACTAGTACCTGCTGGCACTCATATGGCAAAGAAAATGGAAAAAGTAGAGGAAAGACAGGGGTGTTGGCATTTTTAATGTATCTTAGATAAAATTAAACTTTGGCCCCTAAAAAATTTAAAATGATTTAAAGTAGTCCCTACGTCACTTCCATCTATTTCTTAAGAAAATTTAAACCTTCTAAACTTGGCACAACTTAATATACTACTCCTTCTTTTCCTAAAGTAGTTCATGTTATTTAATTTTATGATTTAGCTTAATTATACTCTAAATTCTTAAGTTAATAGGGACTCAAATGAAAAGAATTTTCTAACTTATTACATTCTCCCCCCTTAAAAAAAATTATCCCTAAATTTAAGTTTATGCACTGACCTCTTTGTTCAAATAACTTAGGGTATTTGTTATGCATTTCGCTTTCAACCTCCTATGTGGCCTCTTCGTTCGAATGATTTCGCCAAGACACTTTTACTAAAATAATCTCTTTTGAACGAAGCTTCTTAACTTGCCTTTCTAAGATGGCCACTAGAATCTCTTCTTTGGATAACCCTGCGTCTGACTAAAGGTCTTGATCCTTAATTACTTGGGAAGGATCTTGAATACATTTTCTAAGCATTGACACATGGAATACCATACGTATACTAACTAGCTTAGGCGATAAGGCCAAACAATATGCTATAGTGCCAATTCTTTCTTAGACTTCAAATGGCCCTATATATTTCGAGCACAATTTGTCTTTTTTTTTTCTTCTAAATTTCAACACTCTCTTTATTGGAGACACTCTAAGGAACACTTGATCACCCACCACAAACTCCAAGTCTTGGCGCCTATGATTTACATATGCTTTCTGTCTACTTTAAGCTGCTAGTAACCTTCCCTTAATTAGTTTAACCTTCTCTAAGGCATTATGAACCAAATTCGGGCCTATCATCTTTGTGTCACCCACTTCAAACTACCCAATTGGAGATCTACATTATTTCTTGTATAAGGCCTCGAAGGGCACCATTTGAATGCTAGCTTAATAACTATTATTGTATGCAAATTCTGCCATAGGCAAATAGCTATCCTAACTTCCACCAAAATCTAAAACACACAATCTTAACATATCTTCCAAAATCTATATAGTCTTCATCGATTGGCCATTAATCTGCAAGTGAAAAGTCATACTAAGATCTACACGGGTACCCAAAGCTTTTTGAAAGGCTTCTTGAAATTGGGAGGTAAACTATGGCCCCCTATTAAAGATAATGGATATTGGCACACCATATAACATCACTATCTCATCCAAGTAAAGTTAAGCATATTTTGCCACATTATAAGTCATCTTCATAAAGAGGAAGTGTGCTATCTTTGTCAATCTAACAATAATTATCCAAATAGAGTCATAACCTTTTACTGTGTGAGGTAATCTAGTAACAAAGTCCATAGTAATTCTTTTCCACTTCCATTTAGATATCTCTAATTGTTGGCACAATCCCACTAGCTTATGATGTTCCACCTTCACTTGTTGACATATTAGGCAACAAGACACGAAGTCAGTTATGTCCCTCTTCACACCATCCCACCAATATAAGTGTTTCAAATCTTGATACATTTTGGTAAATCTTGGATGAATAGTATAAGAGAACAATGGGCCTTATCCAAACTTCCCTCCTTAGACTACTAACATTTGGCACATAAACTCACACACCACATCGTAACACTCCCTTTGAATCTATAGTGAATTCACCTATTTTTTTTTCCTTTTTCACCTCATTCATCACTTTCTACAATTGAGCATCCTCAGTCTGGGCTGCTTTCACTCTTTCAATTAAAGAAGAGTGAGCTTGAACATGGGCCAAGAGTATACGCGATTTTCTAATTGCAAATCGCACCTTGTTGATTTCGAGCTAATGAAGGTCTTCTATCAATGGTTTGCTTACTTCTGTGATATGGCTCAAACTCCCTATAGATTTCTTGCTCAACGTGTCTGTCACTACATTAACCTTGCCTAGATGATATAAAGTAATACAATCATAATCCTTGAGTAACTCTATCCATCTTCTTTGCCTCAAATTCAAGTTTTACTGTTGAAAAATGTATTTGACACTTTTATGATCTGCCAAATCTTAAGAGCAAAAACCACCATTGCCATCTTTAAATCATGTATCAGGTAGTTCATTTTATGCTTTTTGAGCTGCCTAGATTTATAAGCAATTACATGACCATGTTGCATTAGGACACACTATAACCTAACCCTGGAAGCATCACAATAGATGGTGTAACTACCTGATCCTGAAGGCAAAGCTAAGACCAGGGCAGATGTCAAACAATCTTTCAATTTTTGAAAAATTTCCTTATAGACATTAGACCACAAAAACTTCACATTTTTCTAAGTCAATTTTGTTAAAAGAACAGCTATTCTTAAGAAATCTTTCACAAACCAATGGTAGTAGCCTGCTAGACCCAGAAAGCTATGTATCTCTATAATTGTAGTGGGTTGCAGCCATTTTTGCACTGCTTTTACCTTGCTTGGATCAACTTAAACTCCTTCCTTTAAAACCATATACCCCTAAGAAGGCTATTTTGTCGAGTCAAAAATGGTATTTAGAAAACTTTTGCATACAACTGCTATTCTTTTAACACTTGCAACACTGGTCTCAAGTGTTGTTTATGTTATTCCAAACTCTTAGAATACACCAAATTATCATCAATGAAAACTATGATAAACCAATTGAGGAAAGGCTCAAAAATCTTATTCATCAAATCCATAAAAGCGGTCGATGCACTGGTTAGCCCGAATGACATCACAAGAAATTAATAATGACCATATCGAGTTCTAAAAGTAGATTTAGGGATATCCTCAATTGGTGATACCCTGATCGCGAATCAATTTTAGAGAAACATTAAACCCGCTATAGCTAGTTAAAAAGATCATCTATATGAGGTAAATGGTATTTATTCTGCACCATCACTTTGTTCAATTGCTTATAATCCACACATAGATGAAAAGAACCTTCCTTCTTTTTCACAAAAAAGTACCAGAATACCCTAAGGGGATGTGCTTAGATGAATGAAACCCTTATCCAGCAAATCTTGCAATTGATTCTTAAATTCCCTAAGTTCCATAGGCATCATTTTATAAGGAAGAATAGATATAGGCTGAGTACTAAGGGCCATATCAATAATGAACTCAATCTTCATTACTAGAGGCAATCCTGGCAATTCTTCAAAGAAGACATCAAGAAATTCTTTCACTACTAGAACTTGGTCAAACTCTGAATCTTGTATCTCTATATCTTTAACTAGTGCTAAGAATCCATGGCACCCTTTTTCTTAATAGTCTTGTGGCTCTTAAGGTAGGTATCAAATTATTAGGTGCTTCACTATGGTCACCCTAGATAATGAGGGGCTATTCACCTGAAAAATTGCATCTCACATCTTCTTTGATGTGACAATCCAGTGTGGACTAACAAGAAGCCAACCAATCCATCCCCAAGATTACATTAAAACCTATCATTATAAACAACATCAAATCAACTAGTGTCTCTTTATCTTTGATAGTAATTACTCATTCTTTGTATATTTGGTCTACCAAAATGAATTCTCCCACTGGAGTCATCACTACTAATGGTTGGTCTAACTTGCTAGGATCTTTACCCATTTGTCTTGAAAAATAAGGTGACACATAAAAATGCATGGAGCTATGATCAAATAGTACATGAGCATCTTGTGAGCAAATCATAAGAATACCTGTTATTATGGCATTTGATGCCTGTGTGTCCTAACAATTCAAGGCAAAGACTCATGCTTAGCCTTGACTTGTAACTTATTCTTTGCCAGATGAAGTTCTCCTACCATTACCATTGCCTCCTAAGGAAGTGATTGCTCTCACAAATTCAATTCTAGCTGAAGAAGATCTCAGGGGTCCCAACTAAAC
Organism: Erythrophleum ivorense; assembly: GCA_026724425.1. Taxonomy (NCBI): domain Eukaryota; kingdom Viridiplantae; phylum Streptophyta; class Magnoliopsida; order Fabales; family Fabaceae; genus Erythrophleum; species Erythrophleum ivorense. Next base: position 10,769,973 of record JAIUCV010000003.1, read on the forward strand.
CCCGACTGGACTCAAAATTATGCTATAGACAATTTCTAACTAAATGCCCAACCTATCCATAACCAAAGCATGCTCTAGTCTCTCTGTGCCAAGTCCTAGAACATCTCTTCCCACAAACATTATAGAAAGCTTTATCCTAATGTAATTGTATAAATAACTGCTGAGGTGTCGATTGCGTGCCCTTACAAAGTGCAATCTATCTATCCACATTAGCCATAAGAGAAAGGGATGGTCCAATAGAAGTCTATCAAGGTCTCTGATGGCTCTGAATCTTGAGTACACGAGAAGACCCTCCTTCATGAGAACTACCTTCCATTCTTTCTTTACCATCGTATTTATGCTTTTTCTGTGAAGAATTTTCCTTTATTTCTCACATATCAATCAACCTGGCACAATCTATAGCGGTTGCATACAAAGGAAATTAATTCATTTGAGTGGTCATTGCCTTGAATAAAGGTGTGCTCAAGCCCATTACAAACCTCTTAATTCTGTCCCTTTCAATGCTGACTAAATATGGTGCATAATTTTCCAACTAGGTAAAATAGCCACCATATTCTACCACAATCATAGGAGGAACCTGCTTCAAAGTCTTAAACTATTAAGCTCTAGCATCTTTAACACCTATAGGTAAAAGTCACTCCAAAAAGATAGTTTTAAATTCCTCCTACTCTAACAGCAGTTGTTTAACTAATCTCCTTTTCTTAACTATCTCATACAAGGTTTAAGCAACATTCTTTAATTAGAACGTAGCTAGCTTAATAGTCTTCCTCTCAGAACAACCAAGTGCCTCACAGATTTGCTCAATATCTTCTAGAAACTATTATGGATCTTCTTGACCATTTATCCCTAAAAATCAAGGTGGTTTGAATTTAATGAACTGGGATAGAATCTTCTCCCAGGTCCTCTCTTCATGTTGATGCTGGACTTCTTCTACTACTACTTGTCCCAATGAGGGTGTCACATTAGCTTGAGGATTATCATAAGCTACCTGCTATACAACTAACACTACTAATGCTTTTACTACTTAACTAATCCTTTGCAATCCAATGGCTAATTGTTCAAGTGTAGGCACCTAAGATTAGGGAGGCGTACTCTGTCTTAACGATATAAATTCTTAGAATTTCTAGCTAATCTATCCACTTTACCTTAGTCTCTACCCCTAGTGCGTCCCTTACCATAACCCCTAGTAGATGGGGCCTCAAGTTAGATGTAACGTTTGATTTTTTGTAAAACACCAAAATGAATTAGTTTTCAAAGCAAGTCCCCTGAGATAATTTATGTAATACTAACAAAAATTAAACTAAAATTCTAAATAATAGAAAACGAGGATCTAATGTCTAAGATACTCGAAAACCCGAGCCAAACGAGCTTGGAAAATTTATGAAAGAAAGTTATGAATTTTCGTAATTTCTAGACAATTTGAAAAACTCACATAAGGGCTTTTTAAAAAAAATTGAGTTTTATGGGGTTCTCAAAGGCCTTAAAAATCATAGGAACCCCTAGAAAAGTTAAAACCCCTCCTATAAGCAATTTCAGCCATCGACGAAACAGTTTAGGTTTTAAATTCAATTTGAGTGGTTCCAAAAGCATTTTACAAGTTAGAGAGCTTAAATATTATGATAGAAAAGATAGATTTTGAAAAAGAGTTGAAATGAGCTTAAAATAAAAAAGCCAAGAAAATGGGCTAAAATGCAAAAGTAAAAAGTTGTTAAAGTGACTCCTCCCCTCCATATAGCACATGACTCTTTCCTAATCTGATTAACTAGCTATTTTTTTATCCCAAAATAGAGTAGAGACCAGCAGCCATTGATGCACAAGAAGAAGCTTCAAGGGAGAAGAGAAACAAGGCAAAAAGATATGGAAATTTAAGGAAATTCAAGCTTCTTCCTTCTTTAAAGTTGCTCACCTCCTCCTTGCCTTCCTTCCTATGATTTTTTTATGTGATATGGTGATGTTTTAGGTCTAGTATAGAGGAGAAATATTGGATTTTAGAAAAGAAGAGTTCACCACTTGGAAGACCACTTGAGAGAAGTTAGAAACCAAGGTAACTTTGTTGTCTTTCATGCTTCTTCCTTCTTGTTTTTTTTAGTATGAATTTTGGCCAAGGAGAGAACAGCCAACAGGGATTAAATTTTGGGCAAAACCAAGAATGAATCATGTGGATTAAGGTATGGGAATCAAGATTATGCAAAGAGAACAAAGTAAAAACCATTAAATTGCAAGATGGAATTGCTAGGGATTCAAGAACATAACCAATAATCTAATTTTATACAAGAGTCCCTAGGCTAATATAAGTGTTTGTACGAGCTCCTAAGACCCCTAGAGACCTCCCCACATGCATCTCCCATCAAGGACACAAAGGAAGCTCATTAATTCTCATTATTAAAGCTTGTTTCAGCCTAGGGCAAAACCAATACCTAGGGATAGTTTTAAATTTATCTAAGCTTGGTTTTGTGTCATATATAATCGGAGAAGATGAAAGGAAGCCTTGAAAAAATTTTAGGAAGCCTAGGAAATGAAATGATAGAATAGGTTCCATATTATGACCTAAAGAAGTAACATGTGGTTAGATTCCTCATTATGATTATATGATGACTCCAAGAGGTTTAAATGGAGTCAAGAACTATAAATAGAAGGAAAGAATAGAGCCAAGGGCTTGAATTATATGTGTTGCTTCATCAGGTACATTTTGGAACCATAAATGAGCCATAGGAACAATCTAACTCTTAAAATGAATGTATAGCTTTATGAATTGTTCCAAGAGTATAATTGGCTTCCATATAATGTGTTTAGGCCAAAAGAAGCAAGTTCCACCTACTTGTGGGTGCTTAGCCAAGGGAAAGGAACCATTTCTAAGAGTTAAAGTGTGTCATTGCAAGTAAGGTAGCTCCCTCCTCCTTCTTTCATGCATGCTTGAGTGTTTTTCTTGTCTTGAATGTGTGTGTGTGTATGTTTAAAGTCATGAAATATGTTTCTAGCAAGCATTCATATGCCATGGTATCTTGATGCTTTGCTTATATATTGAAATGATGCTTGATGAATGCCTTTAGTTTGCTTAAACTTGGTGAAGTCAAAAGTCCCTTAGTTAGGGTGAGAATGAGCCAAAAGTCCTTAAGGTTATGTGAGACAAGGCCAAAAATCTCTGGCAAGAGTGAAATTTAGTCAAAAGTCCCTTAAAAATGGGTAAGACAAATCCAAAAGCCCCAAAGAGAGTGGGTGAGCTTAAACCAATGCTTTGGTAAGCTTACGTATGTTATCTATGTCCTTATAAATGAAAAGAATGCTTTATGTATGATTGAGAATTTCATATTGGCATACATGCATCTAAACTTGAAACTTGTATCAAATATGTGTGTTTGAAAGGGAGATGAGCTATTGAAATTCTTATCATCTCATTCATCCCTCTCCATTGCCCTAAAATGTATAGGTGGACCAAGTGAGCAAAGGAATAGAAGCCACCAAGCTTAAAGAAAGGAGATTGACAAAAAAAATGTGTATTTTTTGTAACTATGATGATGTTAAGGAATGTAATATGAAGATGTAGATGATGTATAGCCTTTGAAACATATGTAAATATATGAATACTTAATGTATGTATGAGAACTTAAGCCAAATGAATGATATTGCATGGTATTGGTAATGAATGGCAAGGTAGCATATATGTAATCTTGTGTATATCTTGGGTTGTTAGCCCTTTGAGACATGTTTGATGGAGTATTTTGGTGCTTTGCCACGTGCTCATATGGCCATAGGAAGAGGAGAAGCCAATATAAACCCTTTGAGACCCTTATAAAGCATGAAAATTAACCATTTGCAACCCTATAGCACAATCTGACCAAATAAACGAATTTTCTCATAAAATTTGGCATGTATGTAGAGCTCATCTAGAGCATTTTGGAAAGTTAAAGTAGATAATATTGGGAGGCCTACAGAATATTTGGTGAATTTTTGAAATTGAAATTTTTTTTGGTTTTGGTCAATGTACTGTTCATTCTGGTTTGAAATTAAATTATGTCATTCATAAGGCAAAAAATATCCAATTGCTATGAAATTTTACAGAAAGAAATTAGACTTTCCCAGTGACTTGTTTCAATTAGAAGCACCTCAACTAGATGTCTATAGAGGGGGATATAAATTTTTGAAGTTACTATCTAGTATCAGGCGCACAGTTAGACCTGAAGCACTTTTTGATTGATTTTTGGGGTCTGAATAAACTTGAATTGGGTTGGAATGATTTTTTCCCTCTAGCTAACATCCACATCTTTCCATCTTAGTATTATTTGCATAGATTAGATTTTTGTGAAATTAATTCAATATTTTTTAAATTTATGATAGTAAATTGTATCAGTATTAGAAGGCAATCAGACCTCTATGGCCATTTCATTGTCAAACATGGTTCTAATGCTATGTTGATAACTTGAATATATTTTTAGTACAAATTTAACACTCAGAGCTTTCCAGAATGCTATGGTATGGTAGATTTTGATTTTTTTACATTTAGTTATGATTTTTCAAAGTTTCCCTTGAAATATGCCACTGAGAGTTATATGAATAAAAAATAATTAGAGAATATTGTTGGAACATCCATAAGGCCCACGAAACATGAATTTGGAAATTTTAACCCTGATGTACTCAATAAAAGTGCACTTAAATGGTGATTTTCTTGACTTATTCTCTAAGAACATGTGTAAATCCCTATGAATGGGAGAGTATGATGGTTGAAAATATATGGTATGACATTGGGCAGGTGCGCCAATAGAAGGTTCATCTACAATCTCTTGACTAGCTGCACTGAATCCAACTAGCAATATTACACTATATCAACAAAACCATAAGTTCATAATATGATTAACTCATATATACACACCCCAACACTTATTCAAGGAATTACGCTTATAGAAAAGAATTCAGTCTCCTATAAGGCCTCTGATGATGTCTCAATTATAGTTATGCTTGAGTTTATAATAATAATTAACATGTCATCAAAGAACACTTGCTCTACTAACCACAAGATAACCTGGCTCTAATACCACTTTTGTTACACCCCCAATAGGAGGCATAACTAGCATAATCTACGACTCAAAACTCATACCCATAAGCCTCTTAAGAACTAAAATCGTAAATATAAAAGGTGTGACAACAAAGTAAAACAAATCTTTGAAAATTTAAGTATCATAGTCAATATACCTAACATAATTCCAATAGCACTTCACACAAGAAAGCCTTAGCAAAAATCACATAAAGCATCAACAACAAAGGCGGTCATTCCTATGTTGTCAATGTCAATTTTACACCTACTATTATCTATAATGAAAAGAAATTCAAAGGAATGAGTTTGAGTATCAATAAGTAATACTAACTATGAAATAAACACAAATCATAAATAATAGTCTACCTTCACGATTGAAATTTATATTGAAAACATAAGGAATAACATGGTATTCATTAAATTTATTGTCCTCATTTATAATAAATACAATCAATAATGCGCATATACCAACCTTTATAAAATCATCCATAGAAATAGCATTGATGCGTCTAAATATAACCAAATTAATAGACACAAAGCACATCAATTATGCAAAAGGGAATTTTACACTTAACAATTCAAATGGATCCATATATGGTGGCCAACACATAAGGCTAACAACACCCTTGCTAGTTGGGGTTCAAATCGAGGTGCACTAAGGCTAACAACTACTGTTGTTAGTTACAAGGTTTTGTATTAGAGCACATTCTAGCTTTAACGTTACCATACACTAATCAAATATGGCTAAAATAATTAATTAAGGAATTATCCAAATATATTTAACTAGTTAATCAACAATTAAAATATTCCAATATCATCAATTAATAATTTCCTTTTGGTCACAACATAATGAAATCAAGTTTACCATTCCATTATCTTACAATGAACAAGTAGTATAAACTTGCCATAGCAAGTATACCTACTCACCGCGTATGATAACACTGTAAATTCCTTTAGGCCTTAATCCGACTAAGCACTTGATATTAGGTTATCTCTGGAGCCTCCTAAAATACCTATAAATAATCTACGTCACTAAATAACACATTAATTTGCATAAGGTCAAAATAATCATGTCATTATCCCTCAGAAAAATGTAACCTCTATGCTACAATAAGATATTCCCATTTAGACATAACATTTAGGTCCTAATTGACATTGGGGTCTTTACCTCCTTAGCTCCCTTTAACCTTCTAAGTTACACATCAAATAAATTTCCTTTTTTTTTAAACCATTGAAGAAATTACACAATTAAAATTCTACTTCCAAAATCTTATTCAAGTAGTTGGTTATCTCTTAACCTAGATCTTAAGCCAATATATGAGCTATGAAAATTTCTAATTTCATTTAGCACTCTAATTCACCATCACAAAAAAAGATTTTCAACTTAATCCTTTCCTTATATATCCACAAGAAGAAAATAGAACATTTTCCTATAACTTGAGGGAGTTAAAAACAAGGAAATAGAGCGTATACTAATATAGAAAGGCCTTAAATTTCTAAATTTTATAGATCAAACCTTGGCTAGACTTTTCCTCTAATTAGGCACAAAATAAAGCAAGTTTTAAAATTTAATTCCCTTGAAGCAAAATCTAAACTTTAGTAGCCAAAAGGAATGAGGAAAGGAGATGTTTCTCACCAAGAATCAAGAGATGAAAGAAGTAGAATGAAAGCAACTTTCTTGAAGCTTAAAACCCTACCCTAACTCCATTCAATGCAACTGCCATAATGGTGAATAGGATAGACATAGCAACTGATTTAAGGGCTGGTTTTGCAGCATATAAGGTAGTTGGAGGGAAGGTGAATGAAAGGGAAAGGAGGAGAAAAGGAATGAAAGAGGATGGAGAGGTTTAAAAGGAGAAAAAAACAAAAGAAAATGGAAAAAGAAGAGAATCAGTGGCTACAACCACTAACACGTTAAACAAAAAGGAAAAAGAAAAGAAACGATGGGGGTGTTGGAATTTTTTAATATATCTTGGATAAAACTAGACTTTGGCCCCTAAAAAATTTAAAATGATTCAAAGTAGTCCCTATGCCACTTCCAACTATTTCTTAGGACAATTTAAAACTCCTAAACTTGCCACAATCAATGTACTACTCCTTCCTTTCCTAAAGTAGTTCATATCATTTTATTTTATGATATATCTTAATTATACTATAAATTTTTAAGCTAATAAGGACTCAAATGAAAAAAAAATTTCTAAGTTGCTATAAGTAGTACTGTTAGTTCTCAATACACCTTGGATATTACCACGTGGTTTCTTTGATTGATTACCTAAAAGGTATTGAGATGGATATTCTCTAAATGTTTAAGGGCTGTAGAGATTGTGGTAAGTAAAGCCAGTAGTAGTAGTCCCACTTGTGATTCCTACCTATAATGCTCTGTGATTGAATATATGATCATTTATCCTTGTGGACTATGTGCCTACATTAGTATATATGTTAAAACTTAGAGTTTTATGCGGACCTTCCTAAGTTTTTTCCTTATTGATGTTTGCTTACTTTTTGTTATCTAAATGTTTAACATGCACATTTAATTTCACCTTTTTTATACTATGTTGCATCAATTTTATAATTTGATGAAATCATATAATTTTTTGTATGTACTATATAAATATTTTCTTAATAAGTGATGATGCTGTAAACCATCTTTGCATATAGTTTTGATCATAATTTATTAAGCTTAACTATATGGATTTGTTTTTAAATTCTTTAATTTTTATTGTTATGGTTATCGATTTATTTTCTTATTAAATATTCTCAACCATTTAACTTTATTAAATATGTAAAATATTACACTCTTATAATGCCTATTTAACTTTATTTTGGATTTTTGCTAACCTAAACCTAAAATATAACTTATTTTCATTAGAAAAAGCTCAGTGCCCGCTCATCCGTTTAGTTATTGTACTTTATTTCCTATTCAGTGAGTATAGTAACTCATTCTATCATTTATTTTTGCAGATAGTGAAACTGTATTTGAATGCTCATTCAACTTAGTTCAAGAGTATTGTAGGATGAGTGTCATGCCATAGTTCATTAGCCTCCTAAAACCATTATCTATATTTGATTTCACACCCTCACATAGAAAAACAATAAATTTAATGAATAAATTTGTGTTACGTAGGATTTTAAAAATCTATTTTTCGCTCCGTAGACCCTATGAACTTCCCAATATTATCATCTACTTATATTCCATCTAATCAAGTCATAAACACCATAAAACATCACACCAATTTCAGGTAAGAAGCCACACATCAGAAAAATGCAAAGATGCTATTAGGTCCAGATTCTATATTTTTTATATTAACTTTGAAAAATCATAATTAATTTTAGAAAAATAAAATCAAGCAAATGATAGCTTTCTGGAAATCCATGAATGTCAACTACAAGCTAAAAATCATTCTAATCCACGAAAATTTCAACTAGACCATTATTGATAATATAATAGCACCAAAGGTCTAGCTGTCCAAGTTTGTTGTCACAAGTTACTGATATAAACTTCAAGAATTCATAACTAATTTTATAAAAATCAAAACCCAATAAACCATACCATTCTGAAACGTTATAGATGTTAACTAGAGGTTAAAAATAACTTCCAACTAAAATATAAGCGTTTAGCCCACAAAAACTAATAGAACAATAACAGAGGTCTGACTATGTCCTTAATACTAATATAAAAATTTAAAAATTTGGTTCTCCCTCTACAGACCTCCAAATGAGGTGATCTTAGTAGCCACATAAATCTCATCATGTCTAGTTTATTTTTGTACAATTTTATAATCATTGAACACCATTTGGCCCATAGATAACACAAATAAATGAACTAACCATATGAATAGTATATTTATCAAATTTATCAAATTTTGCCAACTTTAAAAAATCATAAAAAATTTTTAAAACTCCAAATTAGGTGTTTTTTTGCTTTATGGAAAGCTATAGACAAGGCCTATATGCGTGCCAAATTTCATGCTAAGACTAGTTCATTTTGTCATATTTTGATATAGCTTAAGAAAATGGCAACTTTTGGTACCATGCAAGGGTAAAACTTGTTCCAAATGGCCTCCTAACCACTCTACCACAACTTGAGCACGTTTTGAAGCATAAACATATGATATATAAGCTTTCCAAATGGTCCAAATTACTATACATCTCAAACTCACTATGCCACATGCATAAATACACATTCAGAGAATGGGTTCTCAAGTGGCCAAATCACATTTTCTCATTTATTTGCATTTAACTTTGGTTCATACACTATATTTACATGCTTTTGTATTTGCCCAAGGGCTTACATTTGAAAAGTAATACATACATACAAAATTTGACATTTAAGTACATCAAAAGCTACATAAACTTTGCATTTGCCCAATCATGCTCCTTGACTTCCACTTTTGTCTCCTTGATCTCTACCTAGACATGGTAAGATATAATAGGAAGGGGGTGAGATTCAAAGAATCTCAATAGTCTAAACACCCATTCAAGTAAGCTACCACGGCATATAATCATGTCAAGGAACACAAGTATGCATCCAACATAAACAAAAATCATTCATTCCATAATTTTCATGCCATAACAACATGTCAAAGCTAAGAACAAACTCTAGGGACTTTTGGTCTAACCTCACTCTATTTTTAAGACTTTTGGATTAGCCTCACCTTTAGTCTAGGGACTTTTCACTTAGTTTCACTTATTTTTGAGACTTTTGGCCTTATCTCACCTATTTCTAAGGACTTTTAGATTCATCTCACCCATTTTAAGTGACTTTTGGTACCACCTCACTCTTAGAGAATAATTCACATTACAAAAGCAATTCAAGAAAACATAATGGTACCATAGCAATAAGACAATATCAAATGGCATGTCTCATGATGCAAATACACACACAAGCATTCAATAACATTCATATAACTAAGAATGCATACAAGAAGGAGTGGAGAGCTACTTTGATACAAATTACAAGTTCTTTTGCTCTGATTAATCTCCTCCCCTCAAGGTCACACACTTGCAAATAGATAGAATTTGATTTCTTTAGCTTAGACACAACAAATAGGATCCATTACATTCTTGAAACAAGGTCTAGCATTACATATACACTAAGGAAGCACACTTTGTTCTATGGTTACATATTAGTTTCATAAAAGGCCTAATGAAACAACTACTACATTTCAAGATCTTGGCTTCATTTTCTTCTTATATCTAGGTCTCTTGAATTCATTTAGACTCCTTAGAGCCATCACACAATCATTCCCAAGAGTCTAGATACATGTTGTTTCTTTAAGTCACATTATGGAACATATAGCTCAAACTCTCAATTTATGGCTCCTAAATTTTTCCCATGGCTTTCTCTCATCTTCTTCCATCATATATAGTCCCAAACCAAGTTTAGAAAAAATTAAAACTCTCCCTAGGTGCTCCTAGTAGTCTTGGCTAAGACATATGAAGCATTTTGAGCCCATGGAGTTTTCAATTTTTTCTTGATGGAAGAGGCACTTAGGAGGCTTCCTAGAGGTCTTAGGGACTTAAATAAACACTCGCATAAGCTTAGATATCCTTAGAAAAAATCATATTGTAGGATATGCTCAAGGATCTCTAACTTTGTTATCTTGAATTTCACTACTTTTTCTTCAAGTTTCTTTGCATTTCCTAGGTTTTCATAGCCTAAAACTTAGGTTTCTCACTTGCTTTTGATCAAAATTCCTCCCCCTTACAAGTTCTCTTCAAGGCCAAGACAACACAAAAGGAGCAAGAAGAGGAAAGCAACAAACATAAGGAAATTTACCTTGATTCCAAACCTTCTTTAAGAGCTTTCTTCCTTACTTTAGCCTTCTCCTTGAATTTATACTCTTTTACATCTAAACCAAGTCCAAAAAAGTCCCATATCATCCACCAAAACCATGGAAAGAAAGAGAAAAAAGAGGAGAACAAGATGTCTAAAGGAAGAACCATGAAAACCTTAGCTTTTCTTACCTTTTCCTTGGCTTCTTCATTTTCTTTTTCTCCTCCTCTTGTGTGTCTCTCTTAGGCAGAGCTTCCTTCTATTTTGGATAGAATTAAGTCGGTTAAAAGAAGACTCTAGGTGGGATGCCTCTTATATGGAGCAAAAGGAAGAAGTTGTTCATTAAAAATTTCACTTACAACCCACTTTCTTGGCTAATTCATTTGAGGTTCATTTTATCTTTTTTTCTAGAAATTTCTTTTCCATCATAAAATTTAGATCTTTGCACTTATAAAATGGCTTTGGAATCACTCAATTTGGATTTAAAACATTCCTAAATAAAAAAGTCAAAGTTCGAGTTAACTGACGTTCAAAACCATATATTGGAGGGGTTTTAACTGTCCCGAGAGTTTCTATAATTTTTAGTGCCTCTAGAAACTTTGGAAAGCTTAAATTTTTCATTAAAAAATCCCTCTTGTGAGTTTTCCAAAGAGTGCTCATATTTATGAAAATACCACTATACTTTCAGCGATTTTGTTGAACTACTCTGGTTCTAATTTTCAAGTACCTTAGACTTCGAATTCTCATTTTTTATTATTTAAAATTTTGTTTTAATTTTATTTGACCTTAAATCATTCATATCAAGAGACTTACTTTTATAATTGACTCATTTCAGTGTTTTTATGAAATACTAGATTTACAATGAGCTTGCGTTTGACAGTATGGTATAATAAGTAATTGTCCTTTGGATATTTATCTATGTATTTTAGAGTTAGCTCCACGAATTATAAGCAAAACCCATATCCTTTTGGTTATACTATATTATATATTGAGAAATGGGAGCGGAGCTATGTTTATGATGTGTGAAGGATTAACTGTTGTAGGAATCTAGGATGTCTTATTTATAGATGATCCCTATTAGATTTTTTTTTTACAAAATAAATTAAGATTGAATTAATCCCATTATGTTCTTCATAATGAAAGAATCTGATGCATGAATTAGATTCTAACTTATTGAATAGGTTTATGAATATGAGGTCTCCTTATATTCCATGCCAATCACATCTCTGTTTTAGGGTGTGACAGTTATTGTTAAAGTAACCCATTAGCCCTTGTAGTGTTGGGTTGCTTTCTTTATGGCAAAGGAAAAGAAAATTGGGAATGTGCTTTTGAAAAACTAAAACAAGCTCTACAAAAGGACTTTTTTTAATATGTTAAAATTGTGTTTCAATAGTCTTGATGACAAAGAAAAGAGTATATTTCTTGACTTAGCATATTTCTTTATAGAAAAAATTAAGCTTTCTTTTGGACTTTATAAGCAACTTTTATGACTATGTTGCATACATTGAGATAAGTGTTCTCAAAGACTAGTTGCTCATTTCAGTTGATAAAAATAATGGTATTTAGATGCATGATCTTGTAAGGGAAATAGGCTATGAAATTGCTAGACAACAATTAATCCTTGACCCTAAAAAACCAACTCAATTATGGAGGCACGAGGATATTTATCATTTTTTCAATAATAATAAGGTAATAATTTATCAATTTATTAATTTTTATTTCATATCTTTGTAAATTTTGAATTTCCCTAGTGATAGGTATTTGTCTAAAACATGTCTTTAGTATTTAAAATCTTTAGTAAGTTTTAATATTATCTTAAAGTGCTTCAATTTTTTTGTTTAGAATTTTTTTAATTAGATTTTTCTTTGAAAAAATGTCTTGATATAAACGACTAAAATTGTTTGGAACATAACCTATGTGTTGGGATTTATTTTATACATCAATTCATCTTCTTAAACTTTGAAATGCAGATGAGCACTAATGTGACATGTACTATTCTAAAATAAAAATTTAGTTTGTAACGAATTTTCATTAAGTTATAAAATTACCCAAAATTTTTTATTTTCTTTTTCTATTTGTGGTCATGATATTTAGTTAATGAGACTTTGCCTTTTGCAAGACTTTTCTTGCTATAAATGGCCGAGTTAAAACTTTGAAATAAAGTCCACAAATTGAGAAAGATCTTTCACTTTAATGACTTTAAAAGTAATATCATTTTTTATCTATAAATATATATTAATATGCATGACAAAAAACTTATTGTCATATTAGTTGTTTGTTAAGCAATGCAGAAGATATGAATTTTCAAAAAAAAAGGAAACTATTTGAAAGCTTGACTATTAAGTTAATGTTTATCTAAAAATATATTTATTTAGTATATGCAAGTGGGTTTTTTAACACAGAAGCTCATAAAATAATATCTTATAATCAAAAAACACAACTGCTAAAACATATGATGTAAATGCCTAAAATATTTTTTATATTTAAAGGTCATAGCCTACGTTATGCTACGACCCTTCAATTTTTTTTTTGGTTAATTAGGCCTATAAAGCTAGTCCCGTCAAGGACCAGCTATCATGTCAAGAATGCAGACGTCTCTTGTCTGCATGAGATGCAAATGAGGGGCGTCCAATCAACCCTAGGTCGTAGACCATGAGGGTCTGCATCTCAGGGCCTATTAGACCTCTTGGTGATTAGTCTTCTAAAGACTACTCATTGACCCATTGGAAAGGAAAGAAAGTTTTGTAGAAAAAAGAGTGAAATGCGTCGAAAAGAAGAAGGGGAAGTAGCTTTTTTTTTATCATTATAAAAAGCATGCTCCCTTCATCTATCTCGCTTCAAAAATTTGCAAAGCTTTCTGGTCTCTTTCATTTTTTTTTTACAGTTGAAAGCTTGCTCTATTTGGTTGAAGTTTTATCTTGTGCTATCTTTAGTTGTAAAATCTAGACTAGCTTGAAGCATAGTAGGGCAAAAGAAAAATGTGAGTTTTTTTTAGTATTCATATCTTTTTGTTTATTTTTTTATTTGTGAGAAAAAGAATGGAGGTTTTTTTATTTAATTTTTATTTAATCTTTTTAAAATTTGTTAATATATTTAGTACTCTCATTATTTGTAGTTTACCTTTAGAGATATTTGATAATTTTTGTATAGTTACAATATGGAGCAAAATATAGCCAACTGGAGATCAATTATATTTTATCATTATCTATTTTGCAAAGATTGTATAGGCTATTAATGTCATCCTTTGGTTAATAATCCTTTTATAGGTAAGAAACAAATTTTTTATAATATAATCCTTGTATTTATATAGTTAATTTACTATGTTTATATTGTTGGTCTTCTAACATTTATTTGAAAAAGAGTTATTTGGATATGTAGTTGCAATATTTTGAAATTTGTTTTGCACCATATCACTTGTTTGTAATTTGTTGATGTTAGAGTAGTTTATTTGGTTTTCTATATGCTAGAAATAAGATTTTTTTTTTGAATTTTTTAACCATCAAATTTAATTAAGATAAAATACATTAACATTTACATATATTATAAATATATATAATATACAAAATGCAACTATAATTATATAGTTAAAATAAATGTATGATGAAAAAATAGTTTTTTTTTTTATAAATGTAATGTAAAAAGATATTTGTTTATGAATAAATGATGCTATATATAAGTAAATATGTCGCAATAAAAAAATATATAAATTAAATAAATTAAAATATAATTATATATAACCTTTATTTATATACTATATAATAATTTATCTATTATATATATGCATAGTGATATAGATATTTAAAAAATATGTATTATATAAATATATGTAATGTACAAAATAAATATATAATTATATAATTTAAATATATGTGTAATGTAAAAATGTAAAATATAGTTGAATGTAATTTAATAAATGTAATTTTAAAAAAATATTTATTTATAAATAAGATATTAATATAAATATCAACGTATTTAAAAATAAATACTTAAAGATATAATATAATAAATACACATATATATATATATATGGTATAAAATTATAAATACATAAATATAATGTAGTAAATATAATTAGGAAAATATATAATTAAAATTTTGGAATAACTAAATACATATGTAATATAAATAAATTAATACATGATTATAAAAAAAAATTATGTATACACTATATAATAAGTAATCTATTATATATATATATATATATGCATACACATTCTTAACATATGGCTGTATTTATATATCTATTAGATGAAAGTTTGAATGAAATAAAATAAATATTATATGCAGAATATAAATGTTATTATTAGATTTTTTTTTTCACATGCTATTGCATGAATTCAATGACAAGAATCCTAATGAGTTTGAGGAAGGAAATTACATGCATCTATACAAATGAAAAGATTTATCATAGCAAGGAAGGCAAGACATTTATATCTGGCAAGCCCAAAATATTAAAAGTTGACATGGACAATACTCTTAACGGGTTGAAAGCATGGGGGAAAAGTTATAGTTGGCTTCAGATCAATTTATGTCTAAGTTAATATATAGATATCCTCATTCTTGTAATCTCACAAAATACTTGGTATGCACTTTGAAAGATGATTTTGATATCCAAACGATGTGGGAAGCTTACTAAAAATTTTCAAACCAATTGACTACACTAGATATCTATGCGTACATATCAACTATCAATGTAGATTTGAATATGGCCCAAGCTAAAGTCTATGCATCGCTACCCTTCTTATCCACTAGCCAATTCCAATGTACGAATGAGCATGCCTCACAGTTTAACTCCTATATAGCAGATGTTTATCTTTTTTATTCTCAACTTGCCATCAACTTCACATCCCAATTAAACTCGTCACGACAGCCTATTTTTTGTACCAGTCCTCTATCACCCCCAGATAAGACAAAAGATATAATGAATAAATTTGATAAGGATGATAAATATGATACTTTGCCAAATGTCAATGACCATAGATAAGAAAATTCTAAAGGAGATGATGCTGACAAAGAGAAGGTCATTCCATTGACTCAATATGTGGATCAAGTATATGCAATCCTTTCACAGATAAACCCAAATAATGGAAATTATGTCAAGATCTTTGGGATAGTTGAGGACATTGATTTGAACAATAATCAAAAGTTATATGTTGGCATGAGATTTCAAGATAAACAATCTATGTGCTATACAATAAAAATAAACTTTGTTTGCAAATACCACACCTTTGGGGTGCATTACCCATCAGAGAAGTATGAAGAATATCATTGTTCAGAGTATAGTGGTCAATGTAATTGGATAGTTAGAACAAGTTGAGATGACAAGGAAATTCATTAGAGAATAAAAAGATATAATGGCCCACACACATATGTTTCTCTGTCATTATCTCAGAATCATCCAAAGTTTGACTTTAACGTTATCTTATCACACATTATGTCGATGATGGCTGAGAATCCATTGGTTTCTATTATGCAAGTTATTGAAAGGATCCATAGCATATTTGCTATATAGTGTTGTACAAAAAAGTATGGACGACAAAGCACCAAGCAATTGTTATCACATTTGGAACTAGGAATGATTATATGCTTTCTTGTGAAAATGATTGGCCATGGTTGACCACTTTATGCCAGGGTTGTATATTATGAGTTTGTTCATAAGGAGTATCCATATAGCAGCCTAACTATAAAACTTTCAGTGACGTTTCATCGAGTTTTTTAGACCTTTAAGCCATGTATTAATGTATTTGATTACCTAAAGCTAATAATCTAAGTTGATGGAACTTTTTTGTATAGAAAGTATAAAGACATTATGCTTATTGTAAGTTCACAAGATGAGGCTAATAAAGTTGTACCCTTGACATTTGCAATTGTTAAAGGCAAAACACATTAGTTATGGGCATGGTTCCTTTCCTTATTCTGATGCCGAGTAGTGCCAAATAAAATTAGGATTTACTTGATTTTTGATAGACTACCTAAAATTTTAGTTGCTGTCTCTAATCTAAAAATTAGGTGGCAACCACTACATACATATCATATATTTTGTTTGAGACATATTGCAAGCAACTTAAATATAATGTTTAAGAGTAAGTGGTTGAAAAAGAGATTCATCAATATTGGTATATTTTGCCGATCATATGGAATGACTTGATAGATGTTATGTCAAAATCTTTACTTGTAGATAACTGTAGATACAGGTTACTTGCATGAGCATCATCAATGGTCTCGAGTGTAACACCATAATAAATTAACTCCAATTCATCTCCCTCTAGGCTTGATTCCATATGATTTCCAAAGAAAATAACCAAAACCGTGGTATTTTACTACTTTAAGTCAGGGTTAAATTGGTCATATTTTACCCCGTGGGTCCCGTGAACCCATCATTCACATTCTCTACTCAATTGCCATTTATAAGACTTGTACATAGCCTTAAACAACTTATAAACCACGGGTATGAACCCAAAAAGCCGAGAAAATGCAATTTCTCAAGTGAGCCCAAAAATCAGAGTTTTGGCTCTAACTTTGGAAAATCATAACTAATTCTAGAATAATGGGAATCAAGCAAATTATAGATCTCTAGAAAGATTTGGATGTTAAATTCACACTGAAAATAACTTCCAACCATAATCTCAGCATTTGGACTATCATTGACATCAAAAAAGAGACAGAGGTTTGGCTGTCCCTGATACTGGTGCAGTTTACTGTCATGAATTTTGAAAATTCGTAATTAATTCCAAAAAAATCCAATCTGGGAAAACTATACCAATTTGGAAAGCTATAGATGTTAAACAGAGGAGAAAAATAAGTTCAGATCAGTTCAGGAGCTCTTGGACCTCAAAAACTGATGGAACAGTAAAGAAGGTCGGAAAGCTTCCCTGATGCTGATACAGAAATTCAGAAAGTCGTTTCTCTCTCTACAGACCTCCAATTGAGGTGCTTCTAGTTCGTATAGGTCACTGTGGATATCTAATTTATGCTCATAAAATTTCATGACAATTGGACACCATTTGGTCTATGAATGATATGGATTCATTTTCGGACTTGATGCACAGTACCATGACCAAACCATTAAAATTTTCAAATTTCAACAATTCGCCAAATATTCCCTAAACCTCTAAATATTACCCACTTTAGCTTCTCAAGAAGCTCTCAATAGACTCTAGAGGCATCCCAAATTTTATATCAAGAAAAGCTCATCTGGTCATACTTTGAGGAGCTCACAAAATTGGTAGTTTTGGCACCCAAAATGGTTTAAAGTGGGTCCAAATGACCTCCCACATGCCCTAGCATCTTTTGGGCAAGTTTGAAAGTACAAACATAACATATATAAATTGTCTAATTGATCCAAGTCATCATACATTTCAAAATTACTATGCTACGAAACAAAATGCACTATCACATGTAAGCCACAAAAGGGCCAAATTCTACATTCTCATTACTTTGGTTCTTTACACAGTTCATACATCATTTATACATATGTTTACATTTGCTCATATATATACATCTCAACAATAATAGGTGTATATTCATTCTGGCACCTCTTTACAACAAAAGAATCAAAAGAACTACACATTTCTCTAAGCATTCCTAACTAGACTCCTTGGTGTGCACTTGGTGTGCACTTGATTCTCCTTGAGCTCCACCTAAGATGTTAGGATGGGAGAGGGAAGAGGGTGAGATTCAGGGAATCTCAATAGCTCATACTCATTTAAGAAGCAATCAAGATATATAAACCAGTCAAAGCATGCAAACAAGTTACAATGATACAATATATGTGTTTCATGCCATGAATAACATATCAATACCAAGATTAGGCTCTAGGGACTTTCAGTGTAGCCTCACCCGAGCTTTGGAACTTTTGGATTGGCCTCACCCTTGGTTTAGGGACTTTTGGCTCCACCTCACCCATCTCAAGGGACTTTCAGCTCCACCTCACCCGAGCAATTTCCATAATTCATATCATAAACATATTGGTACCAAAGCATCAAGGTAACATCAAACGGTATGTCTCATCATACAAGCACATACACAAGCATACAATGACTATTACACATCTAAGAATGCAATAAGAAGGAGTAGAGAGTTACCTTATCGGCTAACACAAGCCCTCCCTTTCAATTTCTCTTGTCCCTTTTTGATTTCACACTCACAACTAGATGGAGTTGCTTCCTTTGAGCCTAAGCACAACAAAAAGCATGGGATTATTCTCTCATAACTCAAATAAGTACTCACAAAACTAAAGGGGCTTTTCATCGAAGCAAACTCCTACTACTCATGTAAGAAACTAGGGATTCTCTCTCTAGAATTTCACTCACTCTCCTTCCTCTCTCACTCTCAAAAAGGAAAGCAAAGAAGAAGAAATGAAGCTACATGAGCTCTACCCTTCCTCAAGAGTGGTTTTCCACTTTTTCTCTTCTGAACCAAACCCAAATCAATCACTAAAACCATAGAAAGAGAGGGCAAAGAGAGAAGAATAACATGCTAGGGAGAAAAGTTATGGAAATCTCAAGATTGCTTACCTCTTTGCTTGTTCTCCTTTCTTCTCTAAGTCTCTTTCTCTCTCCACAGCCCTTTTCTCTCTCTTAGTCGAAGCTTAGATCAGTTTATAAAGAAAGGAAAAGTTTAGAAGTTTTAAAAAGTCAAAATCTCCTTTTTCACGCTTTTCTGGACTAACCCTCGCTATAGCGAGCCACAACCCTTGCTACGGCGAGCTCGTGTCAGTTCTAGACCTTCGCTTTCGCTATAGCGCACGCTACGGCGAGCAATGCCTTGGTTTTTGTATGGGATGCCCGCACTAGCTATAGCTAGAAGAATTTTCGCTATAGCGAGAAGGCACTCTCGCTATAGCTAGGCTATAGCAAACAGGTATATTCGCTATAGCTAGGCTGTAACTAGCAGACTTAGAAAATTTTCAGCCTTTCAAAAATTTTTAGCTTTTCTTTTCTTTTCTTTTCTTTTCTTTTTTTCAGCTGTTACATTTCTAACCCTCTTAAAAGAAATTTCGTCCTCGAAATTTAAAGACATACCTCAAGGGAATAACTCTGGATATTTTTGCCTCATTTCATCTTCTAATTCCCAGGTTGCTTCTTCAGATGTCAAACCTCTCCATATCACTTTCACCAGAGGAATGTTCTTGCTCCTCAATTGTTTTAGCTTAGCATCCACAATTCCCTCCGATTTCACTACATAAGAAAGATCTTCCTGTAATTGCAAATGCTCATATTCTATGACATGTGAGGGGTCAGGCAAATACTTTTTCAATTGGGAGACATGAAAAACACTGTGGATTTGGACTAGGTTATGAGGCAAGGCTATTTGGTAAGCCACGGGTCCAATTTTCTCAAGAATTTCAAATGGACCAATATACCTAGGACTGAGCTTTCTTACCCTTATTAACCGACCTACTCCCGTCACTGGAGACACTCGGATGAACACATGGTCTCCAATCTCAAACTCTAACAGCCTCCTTCTTTTATCGGCATAACTTTTCTGCCTACTCTGGCCCGTGAGGAGTCTCTTTCTAATCAATTCTATCTGTCGAGTGGTCTGGTCCACAATCTCAGGTCCTATCATACTCCTTTCACCTAGCTTAACCCAACACAGAGGGGATCTGCACTTCCTCCCATACAAAGCCTCATAAAGGGTCATCTGAATACTGGAATGGTAACTGTTATTATAAGCAAACCCTGCTAATGGTAAATACACATCCCAGTTACCCTTCATTTCTAAAACACACGCCCTCAACATGTTTTCTAAGGTCTGGATGGTCCTCTCAGTCTGACCATCTGTCTGGGGGTGATATGCAATGCTAAATCGCAACCTGGTCCCTAAGGCATGCTGTAACGACCTCCAAAAGTTCAATGTGAACCTGGGGTCTCTATCCAAAACTATGCTACTGAGTACTCCATGAAGTTGCACTATCTCTCTTATATACAACTAGGCTAATCTCTCCAGTGTATGAGTAACTTTGATAGCTAAAAAGTGTGCAAACTTCGTCAGTCTATCCACAACTACCCAAATAGCATCGTGTCCAGAGGATGTCCTGGGCAACCCCATAACAAAGTCCATGGCTATACTATCCCACTTCCACTTAGGGATATCTAGAGGTTGCAACAACCCAACCGGTATTTGATGTTCTATTTTTACCCTCTGACACACTAGGCATCTAGCCACATAGTCTGTCACCTCATTCTTCATTCCCGGCCATTAGAAAATCCGTTTCAAATCCTGATACATCTTGGTGGCACCTGGGTGGATAGTATACTTACTCTTATGTGCCTCTTCTAAAATGTTTTCTCTCAACTCATTCTGACTAGGCACATAGATTCTATCTCGGTATACTATCATACCATCCTCAGACACCTTGAAATCTGAGGTCCTACCTTGGGAGATCTCATTCCTAATCCGTCTTAGGAACTCATCCTCTCTCTGGGCATCTAAGATCTGAGTTCTCAATACATTCTCAATTCGGGTTTCACTCAGATACAATCTACCCGAGACCACCTGACAAGAGAGGTTCAAGTTTCTGAACTTCTCTAGAAGCTCTTGCTCCTTAATCATCATATGGCCCACATGGATGGATTTCCTACTCAGGGCATCTGCCACCACATTGGCCTTGCCCGGATGATATTTCAACACATAATCATAGTCTTTCAGAAACTCCATCCATCTCCTCTATCTCATATTGAGTTCCTTCTGGTCAAATAGGTATTTCAGACTCTTATGGTCACTATAAATCTCTATGATAGCACCATCCAGATAGTGTCTCCAGATTTTAAGAGCAAACACTACGACGGCTAACTCCAGGTCATGTGTGGGATAATTCTCCTCATAAGGCCTCAATTGCCTAGAGGCATATGCCATTACTCTATCCTGCTGCATCGACACACATCCTAACCCCTTGCCCGAAGCATCACAATAAACCACAAATGGCTCACTAGGGTCAGGGATGATCAGTATAGGGGCAGTGGTCAAACGGAGCTTCAACTCCTGGAAACTCCTCTCACGTCCATCATCCCACACAACCGGTATCTCTTTCCTAGTTAGCCTCGTCAGTGGTAAAGCCATCTGAGAAAAGCCCTGAATAAATCGTCTATAGTACCCTACCAAACCTAGGAAACTCCTGACCTCGGTGATCGTACTAGGTCTATCCCACTATAACATAGCCTCAACTTTGTGGGGATCAACTGTTACCCTATCTCGTGAGATCACATGACCTAAGAATCTCACCTCGGTTAGCCAAAACTCACATTTACTAAGTTTGGTGTACAACCTTTTCTCTCTCAAGGTTTCTAGGACTAATCTCAAATGCCTCTCGTGCTCCTCAAAAGATCTAGAGTATACTAGGATATCATCAATGAAGACTACCACAAACTGATCTAGATACGGTCTGAATACCCTGTTCATGTAATCTATAAACACAGCAAGCGCATTCATTAATCTGAATGGCATCACAAGGAACTCATAGTGCCCATATCGCGTTCTGAAGGTCGTCTTAAAGACGTCTTCAATTTTCACTCTTAACTGGTGGTACCCAAATCTAAGATCTATCTTGGAAAACACAGATGCCCCAGCCAACTGATCTAACAAGTCATCAATTCTAGGAAGAGGATATTTATTCTTGATGGTAACTTTATTCAACTCTCTATAATCAATATACAAACGCAAGCTACCATCTTTCTTTTTCACAAATAACACCGGAGCTCTCCAAGGTGATACACTGGGGCGGATAAACCCTTTCTCTAATAATTTCTCTACTTGCTTTTTCAACTCTGCAAGCTCAGTGGGAGCCATCCTGTAAGGAGCCTTGGACACCGGTCCAACCCCAGGCACTATGTCTATAGGGAATTCTAGTTCTTTCTTAGAGGGTAGACTACTAAAGTCAAACTCTTTAGGGAAAACCTCCGGGAATTCCTTGACAACTGGGATCTCCTCTATCCCTTCTTCTACCTCAACCTGAATAGAGAAAAAGACCAGAAACCCTTGACATCCACATTCTAAATGTCTCTCAACTTGGGCAGTAGTCATAAAAGATAACTCAGCTCCTACCCTAGGTATGGTCCCACAAGCAGGTAAGGAAATGGTTCGGTGTTCACAATCAAGTACCGCATTATTCACGGCTAACCAGTTCATACCAACAATCAAATCAATATCATGAAAGGGCATACAGATCAGATCAATAGTAGTATGACAATGATTAAACTGAATAGTGACATTTAAACAAGTATGGGAAGTAACCACGGGGCCTCTAATGGGTGTAGTGACAAACAAGTCAAATGGCAAGACACTAACAGCTAGACCCAATTGCCTCACACAGTCATAGGATATAAACGAGTGACTAGCACCCGAATCAAACATAACAACTACAGGAAAGCCATTCACTATCAGCATACCTTGGATCAAATTGGGGGACGCGCTAGCTTCCTGCTGAGTGAGGGCGAACACTCGACCCTAAATCTGTGGCCTAGGAGGAGGCGCTGTATCCATCAGTGGGCAGTGTCTCGCAATGTGCCCCAACTTCCCACACTTGAAGCAAGTCACCGGAGACTGCTGGAAAGATGACTGGCCTCGAAGAGGTGGCACCGGCTTACCCCGCTGTGGCCTTCGGTTCCATGGCCCCTTGCTTCTTTTCTTGGCACTGGGTGTCACACTAGAACGCTCCTCCGATCTCGGCCTTTTCAATTCGAAAGCCTCCTTCTGACTAGCTGTAGCCGTAACAGGCATGATGACTCGCAGGTTAGTCTCAATCACCCTGCTGACCTCTACAAGGGTATTAAACTTCCTGATCCGTTGTGGGGTAACTCCGTCGCTAATCAGGGGCTTCAATCCAGTTTCAAACTGTTCATATCTCCAAGGTTCATCATCATACCTCTGGAGGTAAGAGGAATACCGAGACAATTCCATGAACTTGGCCACATATTGATCTACAGTCATCTCGTCCGTCTGTCTCAAACTCATAAACTCCATCTCTTTCTTCTTCCTCACCGAACTAGGGAAACATTTCCCATAAAACTCAACCAAGAAACTTTCCTAATTTATCTGTATATCCTTGGTCTCCATCAGGGGTTTCGTGCTACACCACCATCTATCAGCTTACTTTTATAGCATGAAAGTGGCTAGCTGAGCTTTTTGTTTGGTGGTACAATCCATTACTGAGAATATTTTCTCTAGCTCCCTGACCCAAGCCTCCACCTTATCCGCATTTAACTCCCCATCAAACGTGGGTGGATTGTTTTGCCTGAACTGCTTCAACAGTTTCTGGATAGGCGTCTAGGTCTGAGCTATCACAGGCTCTTGGGGATGTACAGGTGGCATGCCAGATGTGGATGGTTGAGGTACAGGGGCTTCCTTCCTAGCTTCTTCTTGCATGGCCAGGGTATCTTGCAGGTGCATGATCATATCATGTTGTTGCTGGGCAATGTACCTCTGTTGCTCCAACATCTCCTGATGCTGGCCCATCATGGCCTCATACCGATCCAATCTCTCCATGATGGTTCGCAGAGGATTCTCAGGCCCAATTGGAACCTCTGGCTCAACTCTCTGAGCCCTGGGCGGCCTGCCTCTACCCCTACCCCATCTAGTCTCAACCATATCTGAAAAGAAGTAGCAATCCTCAGTTCACAGTCATAGCACAAGCACATATGCATATGAATGTTACCACTTCCACGGCAATTCACACCAAGCACAAGCAATTCATATCATTCAAGAGCCCAACATCGAGCAAAAGTTCCTGAACCTTTGCTCTGATACCAAAAATGTAACACCATAATAACTTAACTCTAATTCATCTCCCTCTAAGCTTGATTCCATATGATTTCCAAAGAAAATAACCAAAACCGTGGTATTTTATTACTTTAAGTCGGGGTTAAACTGGTCATATTTTGCCCCGTGGGTCCCGTGAACCCATCATTCATATTTTCTACTCAATTAACATTTATAAGACTTGTACATAGTCTCAAACAACTCATAAACCACGGGTATGAACCCAAAAAACTGAGAAAATGCAATTTCTCAAATGAGCCTAAAAATCAGAGTTTTGGCTCTAACTTTGGAAAATCATAACTAATTCTAGAATAATGGGAATCAAGCAAATCATAGCTCTCTGAAAATATTTGGATGTTAACTTCACACTAAAAATAACTCCCAACCACAATCTCAGCGTTTGGACCATGATTGACATTGAAAAAGAGACAGAGGTACAGCTGTCCCTGATACTAGTGTAGTTTACTGTCATGAATTTTGACAATTCGTAATTAATTTCACAAAAATCCAATCTGGGCAAACTATACCAATTTGGAAAGTTATAGATGTTAACTAGAGGAAAAAAATAAGTTCAGAAGCTCTTGGACCTCAAAAACTGATGGAACAGTAACGAAGGTCAGAAAGCTTCCCTGATGCTGATACAGAACTTCAAAAAGTCGTTTCTCTCTCTATAGACCTCCAATTGAGGTGCTTCTAGTTGCTATAGGTCATTGTGGATATCTAGTTTATGCTCATAAAATTTCATGACAATTCGACACTATTTGGTCTATGAATGACATGGATTCATTTTCGGACTTGATGCACAGTACCATGACCAAACCATTAAAATTTCCAAACTTCAACAATTCGCCAAATATTCCCTAGACCTCTAAATATTACCTACTTTAGCTTCTCAAAAATCTCTCAATAGACTCTAGAGGCATGCCAAATTTCATATCAAGAAGAGCTCATCTGATCATACTTTGATGGAGCTCACAAAATTGGTAGTTTTGGCATCCAAAATGGTTCAAAGTGGGTCCAAATGACCTCCCACATGCCCTAGCATCTTTTGGGCAAGTTTGAAAGTACAAACATAGCATATATGAATTGTCTAAGTGATCCAAGTCATCATACATTTCAAAATTACTATGCTACGGAACAAAATGTACTATCACATGTAAGCCACAAAAGGGCCAAATTCTACATTCTCATTACTTTGGCTCTTTACACAGTTCATACATCATTTATACATATGTTTACATTTGCTCATACATACATCTCAAAAATAATAGGTGCATATTCATTCTGGCACCTCTTTACAACAAAAGAACTAAAAGAACTACACATTTCTCTAAGCATTCCCAACTAGACTCCTTGGTGTGCACTTGATTCTCCTTGAGCTCCACCTAAGATGTTAGGATGGGAGAGGGAAAGGGATGAGATTCAGGGACTCTCAATAGCTCATACTTATTTAATAAGTAATCAAGATATATAAACTAGTCAAAGCATGCAAACAAGTCACAATGACACAATATATGTGTTTCATGCCATGAATAACATATCAATACCAAGATTAGGCTCTAGGGACTTTCGGTCTAGCCTCACCCGAGCTTTGGAACTTTTGGATTGGCCTCACCCTTGGTTTAGGGACTTTTGACTCTACCTCACCCATCTCAAGGGACTTTCAGCTCCACCTCACCTGAGCAATTTCCATAATTCATATCATAAACATATTGGTACCAAAGCATCAAGGTAACATCAAACGGCATGTCTCATCATACAAGCACATACACAAGCATACAATGACTATTACACATCCAAGAATGCAATAAGAAGGAGTAGAGAGCTACCGTATCGGCTAATACAAGCCTTCCCTTTCAATTTCTCTTCTCCCTTTTTGATTTCACACTCACAACTAGATGGAGTTGCTTCCTTTGAGCCTAAGCACAACAAAGAGCATGGGATTATTCTCTCATAACTCAAATAAGTACTCACAAAACTAAAGGGGCTTTTCATCGAAGCAAACCCCTAATACTCATGTAAGAAACTAGGGATTCTCTTTCTAGAATTCCACTCACTCTCATTCCTCTCTCAAGCTCTCAAAAAGGAAAGCAAAGAAGAAGAAATGAAGATACATGAGCTCTACCCTTCCTCAAGAGTGGTTTTGTACTTTCTCTCTTTTGAACCAAACCCAAATCAATCACTAAAACCATAGAAAGAGAGGGCAAAGAGAGAAGAATAA
This sequence comes from Erythrophleum ivorense, assembly GCA_026724425.1. NCBI lineage: Eukaryota > Viridiplantae > Streptophyta > Magnoliopsida > Fabales > Fabaceae > Erythrophleum > Erythrophleum ivorense. Next base: position 10,796,757 of record JAIUCV010000003.1, read on the forward strand.
TATGCTAGGGAGAAAAGCTATGAAAATCTCAAGATTGCTTACCTCTTTGCTTGTTCTCCTTCCTTCTCTAGGTCTCTCTCTCTCTCCACAGCCCTTTTCTCTCTCTTAGTCGAAGCTTAGGTCGATTTACAGAGAAAGAAAGAGTTTAGAAGCTTTAAAAAGTCAAAATCTCCTTTTTCACGCTTTTTTGGACTAACCCTCGCTATAACGAGCCATAACCCTTGCTACGGCGAGCTCGTGTCAGTTCCAGACCTTTGCTTTCGCTATAGCGCACGCTACGGCAAGCAACACCCTGATTTTTGTATGGGATGCCTGCACTCGCTATAGCTAAAAGCATTTTCGCTATAGCGAGAAGACACTCTCACTATAGGCTATAGCAAACAGATACATTCGCTATAGCTAGGCTATAGCTAACAGACTTAGAAAATTTTCAGCCTTCTAAAAATTTTCAACTTTTCTTTTCTTTTTCCCGGCTGTTACATTCGAGCATATGATGTTAAGGGCCAATGTTGGGGCCAAATGATGACAAACTTGGCTGAGTATATAAATAGTATATTGAAGGGGGTCAAGTTCTTGCTTATAAGCGAATTGATAAAGCCAACTATGCATAAGCTAAATAAATATTGTGTGGAGAATACACAAATAGTTATCATATAAATTAAGGCTAGTGTAGTTTTTCCTAAAGGCATGCTGAAAAAGGTGTCATTATTGATGCAAAGGGCACACACTTTAGGTATATGCAGGTTCAACAAGAAAGAATTAGAATTTGAGGTTGAAGAGTCATGCAATCTAACGAGCAAGCAGTATGGTCAGTGTTGGAAGGCGAGTCTGTCCCTTGGCACCTATGACTGCGGTGAGTTTTAAATTCAAAAGCATCCATACCAATATGTATTTGCTGCATGTGCCATAGTCTTTATTAATCCACTATAATATGTAGATCGATTTTTTCAGTTAAACATAATAATAAATGTGTATAAGACCAAGTTCTAACCGATTAGGAGGAGCAATATTGGTCATAAATAGTAGATCCATGACTAATGCCTAATCTTGCAATAATTTGTTAAAGAAATTAGTTGAAGTCCTCCAAAATTCAGAATGAGATGGATTGTCTCGAGGGGTTGAGAGAATAACAACAATATGGGTTATGCAGACAAATTGGTCATAACTAAGCAACCTGTCCATCTTAGCAGCTGAGTGGATGTTGATGTATTTAATGTTATTATGTATTTAACTTCATTAACAAAATTTTACCTTACCTTTATAGTTGATTCCATTAATGAATTTTTCTTGCAATATGGAATGTTTCTTATCTTGTATACAAATTAGTTTTTTAACATATAAATTCTTTAGTAACATTTTCCATTTTTTACTGTTTGGATTTGTAGTTGCCTTGTATAAAAATTACTTCCTAGACATATAAATTTGAATATGATAGCTTTAACTCTAATGCTAAGATTGTAACAATACAATGGACGGTCATCAAAGCCCTATGAATCTAAGCCCTAAGGATGATTTACTTCTATATTTGCAAACTCATCACGTGTCACTAGCCGTGTGGCAAAAACAAGTAAGATAACATAACCAAAGTTAATTATTTAATTAATTATAAACTATTGTGTTAATATTATAACTACATGTTGCAGACTAATTGCATTCTTCGTAAATGACGAGTAGCACAAGAGGATCACATCTTTAAGCCCTTACTTGCAATTATTTCCTACCTGATCAGACGGGTTTCTGTGGGATATCCTAACTTGGCCACTTCAACTTCAATGTAGCACTTATTTCAACCTTTATAGAGAGATGGCAGCTAAAAACACATATTTTTTACTTAAATAAAGGAAGGCAATAATCACCCTACAAGATGTTGTCATCCAGTTTGGGCTACCCTACATGGGGCTGGTCATATTTAGACGTATATACTATAATTGAAGGAATGTATGTCAGTAGTTACTTAGCATGGCTCCAACTCCAAAGGTAATGGATGGACAGAGGTTCACTATCCCATGGCTCACCTAGACATTTACAACCTTATAGGATAATGCTTACGATGAAACTGCAAAGCAATTCACACGAGCATATGTCATAAGATTGATTGGGGTATACTTGATGTTAGCTCAGACTAGTGCAGGTTCATGTTAATGTATTTGCTATTGCTTGCCAACTTTGATAAGACTAGTCATTATACTGGAGATCAGTGGTTCTGTCACACTTCTACAGAGAAATATGCAATGCAACAAACTACGATGAGGTCAATATTAATGGTGGTTTAACATTACTACACTTATGAGTATATGATCGTTTCCCACAACGCACTCTACAATGACCCCTTCAACTAGACCCTAATATGGAAATATACCCTTTGAGTCCACCATTGGGTTTTAGATAGAGACATGTCCCCCTAGCATATTTGTTTGACCATAGAGGCTTTGAAAGGATATTATTAGATCAGATGAAAGATGATGAGTTCATTTGGCAACTATAATACCTTTCGAGTGTTGATGATTAATTCTTAACTATTGCTTAGTGTCTCCAAATATATGGCATGCATCTGTCTCCATTATTTGCTTTTGGATCATTGAGTTCCACTATACTGATCGTGTTCTCCACTAGTTCAATCGATAGCAACATATCTCTAAGACACCATTCAATATGGAGTCTTTGCATACCCTTCAGTTGAGATAAAAAATACATAAAAATTGGCATCATGAGCATATTGTATGTGGTAGCATATTATTGCCTAAGCTGACATAGAGACGTATCCCTTAGATCATTCCTTCAATTACATGTATGGGTATTGGCAATATGCACGATAGTGGATCCATCCTTAAAGTGGCTCTCAAAGTTTTGTTGTAAAGTTTTTTATACTTGCATTTATTTTATTTCTATTTATTCTATACTTTTATACTTCATCTATACACATAATTGTTAATTCCTTTTTTTCATAGGCCAATGTATTGGAGGACTTACATAGGCTTGCCATTAATGATCCTCTAGTGTTTGATTATGTAGGGTTCAAGGAGAGGGCAAGTGGAGATTTCAGATGATGCTAATGCCCTTAATAAACATTAGGAGATAATGGTCTCTTAACCTACTTCACCTTCACCTCATTTATAGAGGTCACTAGAGCTAAAGGCTCAATTGCGAAAGTGTGGACATAATTTTATATCCACTGTGGAGCCATTAGTAGATGTTATAAGTAGTAATAGATGTCAAATAGATGCCCTATCATCATACTATACGTTGGCACCAATCTATGAAGACATCGAAAGTCTAGGTCCTTCTTTTACATCATTCATAGACTTTGCGAGTGTTAGTCCTTTTTTTTTTTTTGCATCTTTTACACCATTTACACATTTTAGAGGTACTAGTTTTTTTTGGCACTGAGTTGACTTTTTATAGATTTTGAGGGTGTTGATTCTTCTTCTTTTGCTCCTTATGCATCGTTTACAAATTTTGGGGGTGCTAGTTCTTCTTTGTTCATACCATCAGTTCCTCAATCATGTTTTTCCACCCCGCCACCCTAAAGCATGCAAGCTAGTGGTGTGTCCTTCACAAAACTATTCTCCAATCCATTTACATTTAGCTCAGAATATGTTGGCACATCTTCAAGACAATGGAGATCATCTTCCAACTAGGGTTCTTAACTCCTAATCAACTAATTCCACCTATTCAGTTCCCTTAATGGGATTTGAATAATCAACCAACTTGTAATATTAATAATGAATCATCTAATGATGATAATGAAAAAGAAGAAGAAGAAAATGATGAAGATGAAAAAGAAAAAGAAGACAAATACGAAGAGGAGCCAATGCAATGTTGTCCATAGCAACTAAAAAAAAGGCCCCAATGCAGGACAGGAAGATATATTGATTGATATGATAAGTTTATTTTCTATTTTTATATTTATACCTTTTAATTTACCTCTTTATAATTTTAATTTTTTTATATAAGTTTTATTTTTAATACATATTTTTAGAATATTCTAATTGTTTATAATATTATTATATTTTTTATTAATATTTTCTTTGACATAATAAAAGAAAAAGTTAAAAATTATTAAAAAAATGTCATAATAGAAGATGCCTCTTCAAGTAAAATTTAATATATATATATATATATATAGGTCATGGTCAAAGGTAGGCCGTGACCCACTTTAAAAATCTTTTTTTTTAAGTTCTAAGGGTTGCGACATAACATAGTCCGTGACCCTTTAAAAAAATTAAAAGGTCATGGCCTAACGTTGGTCATGACCCTTAAAAAAAGCATTTAAAGGATTGTGGCCAATATTAGGCGACAACATTCATTTAAAAAAATTAAGCATACAGGTAATAAATTTTGGTGGTTGAGTTTTGGTGTAATAAGTTTTTAATTGAATGGTATCCATGTCAAAAAGCCTATGCAAGTGTTTTAAATGGTTAAAATTGGCAAAATGCATACAAATAAAAATGTGTCTATAAATTCTAACAAGTTCATTTAATATTGAGATAAAATGATTTAAAAGAATGTTTAAATAAAGTGTATAATAGCATTACTCATTTAGATCATTAAAAAAGTAGTAGATTTAATTATTTTATGATGCTTTTAGTCATCTTTTACACAACAACAACAACAATAACAACAATTTTCTTGGTTTTCTCACTAGGGAATTGAAACAATTCAATACATATCTTTGGACATGAGTAAGACAAAAAGAATTATTTGATAGCTGGTGCTTTTCAAAAGATGAATGCTTTGAAATTCCTTAAATTCTACAAGTTGTATTTTGGAAAGCCTTCAAAAGTGCATATTTTTAAGGTCTTAAGAATTTTTGTAGAAGAATTAAGTTTTTTCATTTAGGAAAAATATTATCTACCATTTATGCCATTAACTTTCTATGTAGAGAATTTGATTAAGCTTGAAATGTCTAATAATCATTTTTGACAACTTTGGGATAGAGATCAAGTATGCCTCATTTTTCCTAATTCTAAAAAGAAGTGGTCTTTGTGACTCTAAGCATCTCATTAGATTTTTGTTCTTTGACACTAAATATTGAACAAATAATTCTAAGTATTTTTTTACACAAGCATACCTAAATATCTAGATATGGTTAAATAGTTGTGATATAAGGAGGAGGGATTTTCACCACTAGCAACCATGTAGGCTTTAATTTGTGGACTTTTAATTGTGCCATTAATCTTGTTATGTGAGATGTTCATACTTGAATTGTTTAGTTATCTAATGTATTGACGCTGCTTTGGTAATAACTTTAACAAATAATAATAATAATGATTCATAAACTTAAAAAATATGATATTTTGAAAAGTGTTTAAATATTTTTAAGAAAGAATCAAGAATAAGTAACACTTTAGCAAAAGTGGCTAAAACTTTAGGTGATATACTAATGGATGTTAGGTTCAAATCTGGCTAAGACCACCCTAAGTTTTTTTTTTTTCACTCTAGATTTTTCTCTTAGTAAGATTGAAATGCCCTTAGGAAGTCTAATGCAAGGCTAGGTTATTTTGTAAATTCATTATAAGTCTTCTTCAAGATGCCACTCCAAACCAAAAACATGTTAGGCAACATTGAGGGAGAAACTCGAAGCTTCAGTTGTGGTGTTCTTCTTTTCCTCTTTAAGTGACGCAGCTTACTCCCTTGTGGCTTCATTTTTGTAGTAACCTCCTATCATTTTGGTCAGGTTTTTACATATTATTTCTACCTTTATCATTTCACTTTGCCACTACACCTTGACAACCAAACATTTATGCAGAATTATGGCTATCTAGGTCTGCAACTCCAACCTTTATTTGGTTGGCTAGTGTCTTTGTCCTTCAATTTTCGTTGCCTCCCATTTAGTTGTAATTCTCAATTTGAAATAAGATAGTAGAAGGGAGCTACTTTTTGGACGTTGAACAAGAAAGTTTTGGCTTCTCTGCACATCAAAAGTAAGGATCTTATGACTTTGGTTCTGCTCTTGATATGCCTCATTCCTACCCCTCAATATGAATTTGAAGTTCGTACATTTGCTTATCCTTTTATGATCCTCTCTGTGGTCATATTGGTTTTATAAAAGTGTTGAACGTGAATCTCTTTTAATGCTTCTTCATTCAGCAAGTAGGCACTTGAACCATGATTTTATGCTAGGAAATCCATTGATAGGCTGCTAAAATAAGAGGAAAAAAAATGGCACCAGTGAACTAAGTAAGATAGGGCCTTCCATATTGGTTTCTTATAAATTAGTTGAAAATTTGTAACTTGTCTATTCTACCTAAACTTAGTGATGGAACCAACTAAGGCTAGTGATAAGTTTAAGGATGGTGAAGTGGTAAATTAAAGTACTCAATAAATAAGTTTAATTCTAGGTAATAAAAGTTAGTAGGATCTTGACTAAATAATAAATTTAAACAATCAATATATTAGGAAAAAAACTTAAATTGTGATAAATTATATCAACTAGGTTTAATAGATAACAAAAAGAAAGAAAACCCCAAATTGGACTTGTGGAAATTAAGGAAATTTTTATAATTATTTTAAGAGTCATTTTGGGCACCTTGATAGAAGAGTGACAATGTTCAACAAGGAAGCATCGTTAAGCACAATTGGTAGATTATAAAGTATAGTATGGTTTGTGTAAGTCAAGATTACACTTGGATCTTTTAAATTACGATATGCCTTATGTATTCATATTTTCAATGATCATGAGATGATATGATGCTAAGAATACAAGATTTAGGAAATGATTTATGTCTATGTAACCTTTAATTACTGATGTCATAGATATATTACAAACTAATTGATCTGAAAGACTTGATGTATGAAGTATACTCTATTATATATACTACTATATTTTAAGGTAGGAGTGTGCAAAACACTGAAAACTAATAGCAATTCTATTAGCCTCAATGCACCTTTACATTTCTATATGGATTGTGTGACTAAGTACCAGAGTGGTACTAAGTGGGATGCTCTTTAAGGGTTATGGCCACGCATGCATATTTGCATATGTGGTTACTCACCCTTCATGAGCTGTGTGTTCATGCTGGTATATTTTATACATATTAGATTTTAGAGTTCTACGCTACTATTCTTATGGTTTTTTGTAGAATTATTATTCTTTTTCTAGCATTTGAAATTAACATTTATAGTCTCATTTCAAATTAATTTTCAGCACTATTATTGTAACTATTATTGTTGTCAATATTATTAATCTTGTGAACTTGATAAAATTGTTTGTGCCTAATTTCATTTAATACTTTATATATATATATATATATATATATAATATTAACTAATCTTCTTAGACTTAAATTTCTAATTTCTATACTTCCATGTCTTTATGTTGTAGATTTAACTACTCATGAATTAACTTATTCACTTCATTTTATTTTATTAGATGAAAAAAAACTAGTTCATTCCTTATAATTCAAAATGGTTATTTAATTATTAATATATTAATATTATAGTTATGAAAATTCTATTTTCATTAAAAAAACTCTATGCCCATTTGTTTCTTTTGTTATTGTGCTTTATTTTCTACTCACTGTGTACTATGGCTTACTTTGTCATTTAGTATTATAGATAGTAGAGTCACAACCAATCCACCCCTATCAGAGTAGTTAGGAGGGTCTTCAATGGTGAGCCCAACATTGTTCTGTTGGACGTAGTTATTTTGAATTCTAGTTATGGCTCCACAAATGTACAAACAGGATTCTCCTTCCCTATGGTTATATTTTGTTGCTTGTTAGTGAGAGAGCAGCTCTCTTTATTATTGTTTTGTTGTGCTAGCTGGTTGTAGGAAATCTAGGATGTCTAAAATTTAAGAGAAATGCTACTAGATTTTCTATAGCAAGTTGTATATTGAAATTGATGAGAATTATAAAAGACTGTGAAACCTTAGATTTTGTTTTTATGAATGAAATGAAGCTTCTGAATTATGCATTAACTTAGGATTGCCATCTTTGATCGATAAAAAATTAAATGATGGTCACCTTTCCATTTGGGGCGTGACAGCTTCCCATTACACATTTCCCAAAATCTATAATGAATTAACTTATTAGATTCAAAATAACTTGATTGGACTCCCAGATCTTTCTCAGGCCCCAAATATTGCAGTGATACATCTTTAAAAGTGTATAAATTTGGCTCAAATTCATTCTTCAAGTGTCCTAGGCAAGCTTTCTTATGTATTAATACTATGTTCTCAAAAGTTAATGCATGTAAACATTGGTGGCAATATTAGAAGAAGTTTAGGGTTAACGGCTGTATACAATTTTTTGGATCTTAACAACTTCTCATTCAGTAAAAGTGACTGTGAAGCTCTTCGAATCTAATGACAGCAATATTTTCTCTAGTTTTTAGTTGAAAGTTGTGTCAATATTATTCACAGAGATATCAGAATGCATGGACAATATTGAGAGTGCAAAGTTAAAATTGTTGACACAAAGTTTGGCGTCTTTACTTCCATTTGTTAGTAGACTTCGTTGGTTAGATATTCTAATTGAGTTTGGGAATTATTTCAAGAAACATTTTGACTATCATTTCCGTCATGAAGAGTGCACCTTTAAGAAATGGAAAAGGGGAGCCAATGAACTAATAGTGAGGGCAACCAGCGATGAGATCATTGAAGAGATTAGAGAAGTCAACAAAGTACTAGTAGTGGAGATGAGAGAAAGGGCAGCCAAAGAACAAGGGAGGCCATTGGAGCTTGAAGAGAAGTTAATGAGAGAAGTGAAATGTTGGAGCAACAGTGGTAATAGATTAACAAGAGTTCCCAACAACATCACCCATTGGCCATTATTGACAAAATTGCTGTTGTAAAAAAGTGATAGTGCAGCTTGAAGCACTCTTGACCTTTCAATTTTGGAATAACGTGTAGAATCCAACTGCACGAGGCTTCAACCTTTCATAGATTTTAAAATCTCTTTAGATAGAACACCAACAGAAATACGCCCTAATGGCTTTTGCATTGACTTTAATTGTACCTTCATTTGGTTTTCATTTGAGGATACCAAAAGAAGAATCAGGTGGTGATTATTTTTTTAAGCTACCTTGGATGAATAGAAGTTCGCGCGATTATGTGGCCTATAATGGTATATTTTTTTAAAAAATACTATTACGCTAAAAAGTTTGATTTATTAATTAAAAAAAGTTTTGTGTCCCATCTATGAATTAACTTTGGTAAAAGTTTCTTTCATAATTCTACTGAAATAATAATATATAGTAAAAAAAGTTATACTTGCTAATTAATACCTTGTTTCAATTGGGCTTATACATAAATACATGTTTATATATTGCCAAAGTTACTATTAAGTCTCGTGTATTTCCTCTTCATTATTCATGTTGCCAGTGAAACATGGATGTTAAAAGTTCTTACCTCGGTAAGTATTCACAACTTTTATTTGTTTGATTTTGGGTCTAAGGATAAAAATTGGGTATAAATTTGGGCTTTGTTTTTTAGAAAAAAAAAAAAAGAAAAGGTTTCGATAGTTCTTAAAAAAAAAAAAAGGTTCGATAGTGTGCTATATATCTACCCTGTTATTAGACTCTTATGTTTTTATATATAATATTTGTTCATGGAAAAATATTTATAAATTCATTTCTATTTATTAATTAATTTAAAATTTATTTGAGAAGCATTTAAATAAATATTTATAAGTTGTAATTATCCTTACGTGTTAGTTGGTATTATATTTGAAATATTGGACATGTTAAGATTTGAGTTATGTATAAATTGAACAATTTAAAAGAAAAAATCAAACAAAATAAAAATTTTAATTGAGAAATTTTTTCATTTAGATTTAAATAATTTTTTTCTTCAATATTTATTTAATTTTTTAGTCTAAATATATTTTTAAAAAATATTGAATTTAAAGTTAAACGAAAGAAAATATCTAAATTTTACCCAAAAAATGATCAAATAATTTTTTTTTATTTTTCTTAATCAAGACACGTCTTTGGAGGCATTATTATTAAGAAGATCTTTATAAGAACCCCTAAAAAAATTTTGCTAATTTTTATTAAAAATATGTTAGCAAAGAAGTGTCAACGTGCAACCATTGTCTATCATGTGTCCAAGGGTGCACGGCATAACCTTAGTACAATTAGCCAATAAATATTTAATTTGTGCCAATGGAGCCTAACTTTGAATTTTATTTTAGGAAAAAATATTGTTAAGATTCAAAAACTAAAATTTAAATAGCTTAGAAAAATGATAGCTTGAAATTTTTAATTAAAATCTGTTTTTTTTAGATCTTTTAAAAAAACTTTAAAAAATTAAGATCCTTTAATAGGAACATATTTAATTATAGTTTTTTTATTTCACATAAAGTCATCGGATTTTGGACTCGCATCTCTTAAAAATTGACAAAAAATCAACTTGCAACCCGACTCATATTCAGCTCTTTCTATTCCCATCTTGTACACCTATAGTTTTAGAATTGACACACATTCTCAGTTAAATGGATTTAGGAGGAGCCCTTCTTTTTGCCAGCTGCAAATTCATTTCGGTGATGTTTGATACTGTAGGCAATTATGTACTTTATATATATATATATATATATATATATTTCTTTTTCTTTTTAAATTTTGCATCACTTACAAATAATTTTTTAAAAATTTTTAAAATAAAAAATTAGGTTCCTCAACTTTCATGTTTGAAGAAATAAGTTATTTTTAAAATTTTTCCTTTAATGGTAGTAGCTCAATTATCTAATAAGACCTTTTCTACAATTAACGTGGCAAATTCTTATTTCACACTCATAAACTATTTGATTTTAAAATACCTTAAAAAATGAGTAAATTATACAGATTTTTTCAAATTTTATTAAAATTACACATATCTCCTTTTTATTTTTAAAATATACATAAAATTTTCTTGAAACAAAAAAATTATCATACACTTTAGTTCAATTTTAAATTTTTTTAGCAAATATCCTTTATTTGATTTTTTCTTAGTTTTAAAAATAAGTATTTAGGTAAATAAAAGGTATTTTAATAAAAAAAAATTTAAATGAGATTAAAACGTAAGATAACTTTTTATTTCAGAAAATGTCATATATTTTGAAAATAAAAGGAAAATCTATATAATTTCAGTAAAAAAATTTTTTTAAAAATCTATATAATTTTTTTAAAAAAAATTAACTTCTTTTGATTATTTAAAATTTATATAATACACTAAGAATCTTGGTTTCAGTAGCATTTTTTTTTAATTCTAAGACTTTTTTGAAAAGGAGAGAAAGAGAGAGACGTATATTTTATATTTATTAACTACAAACATTTTATAAGTAAATTTTTAAATTGACCACTCTTTAATTTGTTGATACTTTTGCTGGTAGGAAGATGATGTGTCCGTGGACTAAGCCCATGTGGTTTGTGCTTTTCATATATTACATTAGAAAAATGAAGGTATGATCTAAAACCCAAAACCCCATTTATGATAGAAGATTACACTTGAATCAACAAGCAATCTAGCTCGTTGAGGAGACCCAGAAGATAAACCAGAAATCATCAAATAGGCTTAGGAGAGAAATTATTTTTCGAGACAGGGGAGCAGCATCAATCTTTTGACAAATATCTAGAGGAAGATTGGAGGAAGGCTTGAAAAAGCTTCCCAATCCCACTCCCTTGAATCAGGTACTTCAGAAGTACCAGTTCTATTTGAATTCGTCAGGTTAATAGGTTGAGACCCTGAAGCAGAGTTTGATTTCCAGATTTCTTCTTTGTCTCGATTTGCTATTGAGAGTACTTCCTCTCTCTCACACTTCTCTCTACCTCTCTAGAATGAGTTGATTGTGTGTTTGGAGACACTAGAGTTGTGAAACACGAATGAACATAAAGAGTTGAATATTGTGCATCTTAGATTTGCATATTTTTGGCATGGTTTTGTTTAATAATTGTCTAAAATCAATAATCCATGAGATTTTGAGCATTTTGACTCAAGAATCATTTAAAATGGAGCTAAAACGAGTAAGAAAATGTTGAGTTTTCATCGCAAGTCTAAAATCGGACCAGATCAGGTTAGGTTGGGCTGACTCGACTGGAGGAGAAAGATGACCAAAATGACATGTCATTTTGGTATTTAGGCAGGCAACATTTGGACGTGTCATTTTGGGACTTCAATGAAATGGTTTGTTTCATTAAAGTAGTTTTTAGGCCTTTTATTTTCTAGGCTTTTGATTAATTTGATTATTTTTTATCCATTTTAATAAAATTTTAGGCCAAATAGTTGTGGGCTTATGGTTTTTTTAGTTTTTGGACCATTTTATTTTTCTTATTTATGGGCTTACATTTGTTTTAATTTCTGGGTTGTAATATTAAAACAAATGTAGCTTAGGCCTTATAAGCCATGACTAATGGGCCACATTTTCAGCTAAAATATGTCCATTTAGGATAAAAGGATTTTTAGGCTAATTAAGCCAATTTTGAGGCTAATTTTGAAGGATTTTAAATATTTTGAGTTCACAATTATTATTGGGTCTAATTTTGGGTTATGTCGAGAATTTAATTTTGAATTCATAAGGTTATTTTTATTTTTATTTTAACCCTTATTTATTTTGGATCAAAATTAAATCATGAAATAAATTTAATAGGTGTTAATAATTTATCTAAAATTAAAGAAAATTATTTTGAAAAATTTTTGACATATTTATAAGTTTTACAAAATTGTTATCTAGTATTATTTAATTTGTTTATATTACAAAATAATTATTTTAGACAATTTTAACACATAGAATTTTGTAAAATTATTATTTAGTATTATTTAATTTTTCTAAATTCATAAACAATTTATCCAGGCAATTTTGGCATATTTAAAATTTTATAAAATTATGCTAGTGCCATTTAATTTTTTTGAATAATATGGGGTTAGTTTAGACAAATTCTTTAACACATTCATCGAATAATAATAAAGGGAGATTTTTTTTTAATTATTAATCACATAATGTTTAGTTGATTAATTAATTAAAATAAATTCTTATTTAGAGGAAATTAATTAGTACATTTATATGGAGATTTTTAATGTCCATATTAAGCCTAGATATTTTTGTAATTTGCATGTATAATTTAAGGAATAACCACAGCGTTCTCTATATAAGTGAACATACATCATGGAATTAAACTCACATATGGATTTAAAAATATTAATTATAATTAGGTATGTAGTTATAATATATCTTAATTCACAGGTATAGACACGTGCTTAATTAAAGAAGAATAGAAGTTGTTTTATGTTTTATAAATAGCCCGCAGGTATTAAGAAACATAAATGCATTCTAGTTTCATCAATTATCATAAACAAATATCTAGTATGCTAATATCTTTGCTCACAGAGAGTGATATAATTATGTGTAAGTAAGCATTTATAATAATTATAATAGTTGATTTGCCTTATAATTTTTAAGTAAGCATTATCAATGTTTGAAATCTACCTTGCAGCTACTCCTATTCAAATGTCTGTTTTAATGGCTAATAATAGCTAAGATAAAATTATTCTGAATGGCATAAATGAGAAAGATTGGAAAGAAAATCTCAGCTTCAATTAAGATGCCTTGATTTGGACTTGGCTTTCCACATGGATGAGCTGCCACTGCTTACTGATACTAGTTCAATGAAAAAAAGGACTTGTATAAAGCCAAGGAGAAATCCAATTGGCTTAACAAGATGTTGGTTATGCAAAGAATAGATACTAGCATATGTAGATCTATTCCTAATCATAAAAATGGTAAGGACTATCTAAAGGAGATAGAAAATCAATTTGCTACTTCAAACAAATCATTTGAAGGTACTATAATGGCTAAGATGCGCATTATGAAATTGACTAGCACCAAAGGTGTGCGGCAACATATAATGAGAATGGGGGACCTTGCATCATAGTTGAAAGCCTTAGATATAGAGCTCAATAAACTATTTTCAGTGTAATTGATTCTCAACTCACTACCTCATCAATATGTTACATTTAAAATTTCTTACAATACACATAAAAAAAAGTGGATAATGGATGAACAACTAGCCATGTGTGTACAAGAGGAAAGTAGGCTGGCTATTGAGAGTACTAGTGGGATTCCTGAGGCTCACCTTGTAAGTAGTTCCAATATGAAATAGGGCACTAAGGGAAAGGGTAAGAAGAAAAACATCACTCTTATTCGTGTATCACATAAGGAGGCTACTAGGTACTTTTTCTACGAAAAAAAAAGGCACATGAAGAATGAATTCCCTAAAAGAAAGGCTTGACTGATTAAGAAAGGTATATCTCTATCTTTTATATGTTTTAAATCTCATTTAATTAATACATGTCATGACATTTAGTGGATTGAAACTAGATCTATGATTCATATTTCAAATATTATGTAGGGCTTTCTTAACATAAGTAATTTACATCCTAATGAGATTAAAGTATTTCCAATCAATAGAATTGGTTTAGCACTGGAGGCTATAAGGGCTTATAGAATTATCTTATCTTCTAGTTATGTATTGATCTTGATTCATGTGTCGATTACATAAAGGACAAACAGACTAATAAGTCATATAAGAGAGCTAAAAGGAGTTCTAAATTATTAGAAATTATTCATACTGATATATATTGTCCAAATTTATAATCTAATAGTCAAAAGTATTTCATTTCCTTTATTGATGATTTCTCTCAATATATATATATATATATATATCTACCTGCTTTATAATAAAAATAAGGTACTAAATACCTTTAAAGAAAGAAAAAATTAGAAAAACAAATAGAGAAAGAAATCAAAATAGTAAGATCTAACAAAAAAGGTGAATATTATAAAAGATATACTGGTGAGGAATAGGCACTAGGTCCATTTGCTCAAGTTCTTCAAAAGCATAGTATTATTCCATAATACACTATGCCTGGCTCACTTAATATGAATGGTGTGACTAAAAGAAGAAATAGGACACTAATGGATATAGTGAGGAGTATGCTTAGCAATTCTAAACTTCCTACTTCTTTGGGGATAAATACAGTTAAGATAACTAAATATATTCTAAAAAGAGTTCCAACACAAACAGTGTCTAAGACACATTTTGAAATCTAAAAAGGCTGGAAACCCATCTTGAATCATATACATGTATGGGGTAGTTCTACTAAGGTAAGAGTGTATAATTCATATGAAAGGAAGTTAGATCCTAGAACTGTTACTGTATATTTTATTGGTTATACAGAAAGGTCCAAAGGTTATAAACTTTACTGTCCTTCACATACTATGAGGTTTGTAGAATCTAAGAATGTCAAATTTCTAGAGAATGATGTAATTAGTAAGAGTGGTCAACCACATAACATAGTTATTAAGAATTATTACATTCAGCCAATAACTTCCACTTGTTATAATGGGACTTTTGTTCTACAAAACACCCATCCTGCTAAAGTAAATGAAGAACATAATCAAGTTCTAATTGTCCTTATTGATCATAATAAAGACTAGGAGCATCCTCATCTAGAGAATTATACCATTCAAGTTGGAGAGCCTTATAGTGAATGAAAAGGCACCTTAACTAGTGGTAAAAGATACTCCTGTACCATAGCCTTAAACTTCATAAGAGGTTCAATTAAAAAAAATTAACTAGGGAATGGAAGTTGGCAATACTAGTGACTACATATGTATTTTACTGAACCTGATTATGACATAAGTGTTAAGGATAGCCTCATTATGTTTACACATGTTGTGAATGATGACAATTCTAAATTGTGGTATGCCATGGTTGATGAGATGGATCCTATGGCAAACAACAATTTATGGGAACCTGTAAAGTTGCCTAATAAGGCCAAGGCTATTGGTTGTAAATAGATCTTTAAAACCAAAAAAGATTCACTAAACAACATAGAGCATTATAAGACAAGGTTGGTTGCAAAAGGTTTTACCCAAAAGGAAGGAATTGAGTAAGGAGACTTTCTCTCTTATTTCCAAGAAAGATTCATTTTGTATCATCATAGCCTTAATAGCCCATTTTGACTTAGAATTATATCAAATGGATATTAAAATTACCTTCCTCAATGGTAATTTTGATGAGAAGGTATATATGAAACACCCTGAGAGATTTACCTCAAAAGGTATTGAAAATTTGGTCTATAAGCTGAAGAAGTCAATCTATAGGCTTAAGCAACCCTTATGACAATAGTGCCTAAAATTCTATGATATAATCACGTATTTTTGCTTCATTGAGAATATCATGGATCAATGTGTGTACCACAAGGTCAATAGGAGTAAAATCATATTTATGATCTTATTTGTAAATAACATTTTTCTTGCCTTAAGTGATTTGGGTTACTACATGAGATGAAACAGTTCTTACTTAAGAATTTTAAAATGAAAGATATAGGTGAGGCATTATATGTTGTTGGTATAAAGATTCATAGAAATAAATCTCAAGGTATTTTGGGACTATCATAAGAGACCTATGTAAATAAAATTTTAAAATAATTTAGAATAAGAGATTGTTCACTTAATATGGCACCTATAGTAAAAATAGATAAATTTGGTTTATTTTAATGTCCCGATAATGAGTTGAAAAGAAAAAAAAAAGAGAATGTTCTTTAGGCTTTAACAGTAGGAAGTTTAATGTATGCATAAGGCCTAATATAACTTTTGTTATAGAAATGTTAGGAAAATATCAAAATAATCCTGGAATGGATCATTGGAATGTTGCGAAAAAGATTATGAGGTATCTTAAGGATACAAAATATCAAATGCTTACTTATAAAAGAATGGACAACTTGAAAGCTTTTGGGTATTTAGATTCAGACATGGCAGGATGTGTTGACACTAAAAATTTAACATCTAGTTACATATTAATGCTAGCTTAAGATGCCATCTTCATAGAGGAGTGGTAGGCAATCTTTGCTTGCTACTTCTACTATGGAGGATAAATTTGTTTCAAATTATAAGGCAAGTTCATAAGCTATATGGTTGAAGAATTTCATTGTTGGGCTAAAGAATGTGGACTCAGTCTTTAGACCCATTAAAGTACATTATGATAACATAGCTGTAGCTTTCATGGTTAAAAATAACAAGAGTAGAAGTCAAAGTAAATATGTCAACATCAAGTACTTAGCTTTGAAAGAATGAGTCAAGGCTGATCAAATTATCATAGAGCACATTTACACAAAAGAAATGCTACCTGATCCATTAACTAAAAGGATGCATTCGAAAGAGTTTAAGGATCATGTGCTTTGAATAGGTTGTAGGCCATATTTGATCCAATTGAGATTTGTAATAAAATGAATCTTTTTATTTTGGCTTGTTGTCTCTTTATATTTGTATAATTTTGGTAGAAATTGGCAAGCATATAAATTTGAACCAAAATAAAAAGTTAAAATTTATTCATAAAAGTTATACATCCCATAAAATTTAAGACATGCTATAAAGTAATGCTTTGAAGGTAATACTTATTTAATTAAAAGACTTGCCACCATAATTCTTGTAGTATGTCTTTAGTTACCCATAAACATGTTATATGGCAAATTATAATGGGACCAAGTGGAAAAATATTAAAATATTTTAATTTAATATATTTGTTAAATGTATGATTTTAATTAAATATTTATTTAAGATATTCCATATCAATTGTTGGGATATTTTAAATTAAAATTAAAATAAATAATATATCAATTTTAAATTAAATTATTCTAATTAGTGATTTTTTATTTTTGAATTTTAAATTATTGGATATTTTTTATTAGTGGGTTAGTGGATATATACATGTTGCTAATGATCTCTTTTTATGGGAGAATGGCCAATTTTTATATCAGCACTTTAAAGAGTTCCTAATAAGTAAAATTAGCTAATTAATTATCACAGTCACTCACATGCTCACCATAAAATCCGCTCTTCCTTCCTCCCTCTAACACTTCTCTCTACCTTTTTTGCATTATAGTTTTTTTGGCTACAAACTGCTACAGAAAATTGAATTAAAGTATTAGGTTTTTCATCAGATCAAGAAAAGCATGAATAGAGGTATTTATAGTCCTATATTTGCTTCTATTATTATTAATGTATGAATCTTGTATTGCAATTTATTTTATAATATAAATTACATTTAAATTTTAACAATGGATATATCATTATACATGTCTATAAGCTAAGCTAGCCAACAGCTTTGGTTTGCATGTGGCTTTCTGGGCCTAATTCAGGTTGGTAAAGGTAGCTCAAGCTTTCATCTTAGGGCATGTTCGATAAAAATGGAAAATACAAAATTAAAATTTTATCAAAGTTTCGAGTGTTGAGAAATTTATGCATTAAGCTTATAATGCTTGAAAAGATTTTCACCTTAAGTAGCAAATGTATACTATGGAAAATCTTTGGCTTTTAATAATTGGATCACAGAAAATCCTACTTTCCCTCTCTATTGCTATGTTGGTACTAGGTTCAAAATTGAGAATTCTATTGTTGTAGGATAAAGTGTGCAATTGGTCACTTGGCTATGATGTCCACTTGTTACAAAATTTAAATTTAGATCTCTAAGGTAAATTCTAAAGATATTAATTCTATACTTATTTAATTAAAATTTATCTAGGCTAGGGTCAATGTTGGAAGTAAATTGATCAATTGAATAAATCCTCTAGTAAGAGAAAGTCTAAACCTAAGATTTCATTACACAAAACTAAAAGTTTGAAGAGTTTATAGTCAAGTTTTAAAATTAAGAAAAATAAATTGCACAACCTTCTAAATTGAGGAAAGTTTTTAATATTTCGGCTTTAAAGTATTATAGTCATCCTTTTACTAAAAAAATATATTTAAATTTAAATAAAAAGAGTGTTTAAATTAAAGTTGCATTTAGAATAATTTTGAATGTTATTTGATTGTAAAATGTAATCTTTAAATACATAAAAGTGTGAATAGATGGAAGAGGATGGAGGGGAAGGGAAAGGAAGAAAAATGAAAATTTAGGCATTTTTTATTTAGATAAAATAGGTATTTATGTTTTTCTTTTCATTTATTTTATTCAACTCAAACATATTTTTTTAAAAAAATTAAATTTAAACAACAAAAATATCTAAATTAAAATTGGTGGAATTATATTTATAATTAAATATTTTATTTAATAATTAAGCAAATTTTATTATATATATATATATCTCTTCAATATCAATTTAATTATTATATTTTATTATATATATAATGCTGTGTATCCCACTTGCTACATTTTAAGTGTTCTAAGATCTTCGAGTTGCTTATCGGCCAGGATGTGTCTATGGTTTATACATCAAAATTTATTCCAAGATTGGCATCTCCAACATCTCAAATAGAGGCCGCCTATTTGGCTTAAATGAAAGTTAGGTATAAAGAAAAAAAATATGAAAAATTAGTAGGTGAGATAAAAAAATAATATATATGGTCCTATTTTAAAAAATAATAATAAAAAAAGAATAAGTATAGTTAAAATAATGATTATAAATATATAATAGATATTGTAAAAAAAATATTATAGACTTTATTGCAGCCAGTGAAGCAAACGGATCAAATTCAAAATTATATGAATCCGCAAAAAGAAAAAAAAAAGGAGAGAAAAAAACCAATCTTACTTTAACAACGACAAGTAGATATCAAAATTTTATTTCATTGCATATGCATGTATTCTACCAAATTTCACGCTACTAATTTACAAAGCCCGTATCTTACTTTTGTGCCAATCATCTCTTGTTCTCTTCATGGCTCCTTCCTACAAGGAGTTTATTTTTATGCATTCATCAGCGACGGAATCTTTTGAATACCTTTCCTGATATTTATATACTTTGTGTAATTGAGTGGCCGGAGAGATGAAAGGATTGAGATGAGTTAAATCCTGAAAATTATTTTTTAATCATAATAAAAATAAACTAATTTCAGAATTTATGGAAATATGCTACTGAATAATCAATATAGTCACATGTGGTCGTCAAATTTCCTATGATAAGAGAGGTTCTCTCCTTGACAAATCCAACGTTGGTTTGTTCAAAGTACTTAGTGTGTATTTGAAAAAATATTTTCATCTTTTAAATTGTATTTTGAGAGAAGTAACAAAGTATTATTTTTGATAAAAATAAGTAAACGTGATTTTAACGCTTCTTACTATTTTTTCAAACACACGCATATCCTCTCTCTAGTAGTTGGGTTGGGATAATGACATGGTTAGGCGTTTCTGGCTTTTCCATTGTTTTCTGGTCAACCCTTTTTTCAGCAGTTTGCGATGTCAGATTCCTTCGGTTGAAAGATCATGTCCGCTGTTATAGCACGCCAGGCTTGAAAATTGTTGATGAAGGGGTCCATTTGCTTTTTGTATTTTTGAGTCCCTAAGGTTAAAAGGATATTCCTACGTTTCACACAATAGATCCCACTCTATTATCTACTAGTCAACTACAAAAAATATATTTTATTATTGAAAGTGAATGATAAAATAAAATTTATTTACACCCCACATGTAAAGTCATCTAAGTTGAGTGACTCAATAAATCATCTATATTTAAAATATTAAGATAAAATAAAATTGACTTATACCAATAAAATTTAAAGTTATGATCAAAGAAGTTTAATGATAAATATAAAATTATATTTGAAAATTTTTAAATTATCTAGATTAAATTAAAAGTTGAATAAAATTTTAAAAATTAATAATAATAACAATAAATAAACAAATAAAGAAATTATATATATATATATTATGATTTTTTTTACCTGATGATTTAAAAAAATAAATATAATGTTATTTGGTGTAACTTTTTTGAAGGACAAAAAAAACTACTAGCATGCCGATCTAATAAAATTTAAACACGTGTGACTTTTAATCATTTGAACTTTTGAAAAACACAAAGTGGCAAAACCTTTTAAGGGAGTGCTTGGAATTGATTTGTCGACTTTTTAATTACTTGATCTCACATGAATGCAAGTTAATATTTGTTGAAAAAACTTTATACATAATTTGTTATATTTTTATTATTAAGCTCTTTAATTAAAATATAATAAGTACACAATTTTTTAATTAAAATATATTAAATGTATAAGTTTTATTAACATCTATATAGTTATCTAATTAAATTATATATTTATTATATTTGAATTAAAAAAATTTATAATATAAACGTAAAAAATTGCCTAAGTTTATAATCCATATTTGTTTTCCTGCACTTAGAAGCTTTATGCAACAGTACGAAGTGTACAGTTTGTTGTCAAAACACAAGCATCCACATCTTGATCAGTGAACATTGTAACTTTTTCTAACTTTTTCCATCATGTTAGTGATAGTCATACATGGAACCCAAAAAGATGAAGGGCCTGTTTGATTCAGTTCTGTAAAACAATTTTTTTGTTTTCAAGAACAAAAAAACAAAAAAATCTGTTTGATAATGTGTTTTTAATGAAGTGTTTTGTAAAACAAAAAAACAATTTTGTTTTCAAAAACAAAAAACTCAGAACACTTTTTAAGTGTTCTGTCATTTTTGTTCCACAGAATCAAGTAAAAAACAAAAAATAAGTACTTTTCAAAATAATGATTCAAACAGATTTTTTAATTTTTTTGTTCTCAAAAACTTGTTCTTAAAAACACCTGTTTTAAAAATATTAAAACAAAAACAATTTCAAACAGGCCCGAAGCTTTTTTTTTGTTGTTGCTCTTTTGTTTTATCAATAAAAAAATGTAAAAGCCTCCTTTTTCTGCAATCTGCGATGTCAGATTCCATTATTTGAAAGATCATATGCTTTTTGTATTATGGAGTCCTTAGAATGCAAAGAGCATTTCTACCTTTCAGACGATTGTCGGTTTCGCTCCACTATCAATTACCTTTTTTTCATTCCTTTTTCCCTCCACTCGCTTCTTTTCTCACCTTATCTTCACTTTTTTCTATATTCCTTTTATACAATTAAATTGTCCTTTTAGTGAAAAGTCCACGGTGCTCCTTTAGCTCAGCTTTGCACCATCCATTTTGCAGATAAAATAATCACCGAACACCCACTTTCCCATCAAGTCCAGCGAAGCCGTTGCAAGGTATCTCTAGTTTTTGCAGTTGCTTTTTTTTTTTCAGCAGATTCACTATTCATTCGACCATTCTCCATAGTTCACCCACTCTTCCTTTGTTTAGCAGCAAAGTTTTCGCAGCTCACCCACCACCAAATCAGTGTCTTCCTCCATCCAAGCCCTGGACTTTTCCTGCTGCAACGTGATGCAGAGAGTCGGTCACTCAGTCTTGAGCTTCA
The DNA here is from genome assembly GCA_026724425.1 of Erythrophleum ivorense. Classification (NCBI taxonomy): domain Eukaryota; kingdom Viridiplantae; phylum Streptophyta; class Magnoliopsida; order Fabales; family Fabaceae; genus Erythrophleum; species Erythrophleum ivorense. The sequence goes on from JAIUCV010000003.1 coordinate 10,818,911, forward strand.
ATCCTCTTGGTAAATCATAACCCAAATGTTACTTCTCTCTCTCTCTCTCTCTCTCTCTCTCTATATATATATATATATAAGGATCATTCTTCCTATTGATTCGCAATCATAACTTTTAAATTTTATCTTTTAAGTTATTAAATTTTGGACCTGTTTCTTTTGAAAAAAAATTGACAGCAGAATCAATTCGCAGCTTGACTCATTTCAGCTCCACCTATTAATTTGAATTATGAATCTACAGAATCAACTACAAATTGTTAGGTATTTTTAAAATATTATATCATTTATATTTTTAAAAAAAAGTCTAAATTAAACATAATAGGATCCATTTAGCAATAAAATAATATTAAGTTATATATGTAGCTTATATTTAACTACCTACTACTATGTTATTATGTAAATTGAGCATTATAAAGACCCGTACTCTATTACCTAATATAAACCACTATTATTTGGGTGCTTTATTCCATTAATTAGTATATAAATAACATAATACACATAGGGTGTATACAAGAATTTTATTAAAATCAACTATTCTTTTATAATCTTGTGCAGACTTTAAAATTCAAACAGATTCTCAAGTTGGAACTTAACATTAATATATACATATATATATATATATATATTACAAAAAATTTTATACTATTTATTTTTTGTGAATAAAGTTAATTTTATATACAAAATGTATTCTTTTTAGAGTATGAAAGCATTTTTAACAATTTTCATTTTCAAAGCATTATTACTTTTCACTCTCATTGTTTATTATGTTCATGTCAAGTCAAAATATGGCATAATTATGATATCAAATTTTAATGTGAAATTGAAATGTTATTGTTAATATAATCATAAAAATAACTAAATAATTTTATGTTTGAAAGGAATGTATTTTGTATAATAAATTAATTCCATTGAGAGTAAGTAAATTGAAGTTTTTTTTTTTTATATATATATCAATGTCCGGTGGTATTTTCAAAATAAAAAGATATAAATATAATTTTATTTGGTGTAACTTTTTCCAAAACACAAAAAAGGCCACTAGCATGTTGGTCTAATAAAATTTAAACACGTGTGACTTTTAATTACTTGAATTTCTGAAAAACACAGTGGCAAAAGCTTTACAGTTGTTGGACTTGACTTGTTAAGCATAAAAGTATATATTTATTTATTCATTCATTTATTTATTTTGACATAAACTAATTTATCTTTTATTTAGAACACCAATTTGTGTTTGTCCTTTCTTTCAGGTGGTATGCATCCTGTTGCTGTTGATTTCATCTTCACTCTTTATTTTCCATTTTTTTGTTGATAGGTAACTTTTTTTCCCACCTTCTAAATAATTCTATCCTTTTTAGTTAAGTTCCTTCACATTTCTTGTTTATATATATATATATATATATATATATTGCTTGTTTGATTTGATGCTAAATATTGTATTTAGTGATAATGATTTGTTTCTAGTTGTAACAATGGCACAGCTAACCCAACATCTATTGCTTTGGGTGCACTTTTTTCTAAGTATAAATTACAATATATCTAAGAATAATCATGAATAAATATTATAAATTTTATTTTTAAGTCCATAAAAAAAAATTATGCAAAACTTATACTTTAACGAGTAACAAAGTCAAAACTCCCTTTTATACCCAAAAAAAAAATTAAAGTGAACAAACCTATTTTTAATTGGAACTTATTTACATAAAATTTGTTTCTGTAAAATTATAACAAAATATACAATGTCTCGAATAACTATTATTATAATTTAAAGTAGAGAGAATGCTTTTTGAATTTTTTGAATATTTTTTAAACATATTAAATTGATTTAAGGTGGCTTTAATATCATATTACTCAAACTTAGACCTTTAAATTATTCAATAAAATCTCTAATCCCAAACTCCTTTTTTATATTTCTACACCTAGCTTCAGATTGGTAAATTTAGTGAATATTCATAGGATTCAAGTATATTGCTTAGGTGTATCCAAATTTTTAAGAATTCAAAAACTTAACTATAGAATAGTTGTCACTCCTATATTTTTTAAAACATATATAGTATATAAATTTTATTTTTTATCTTTTTTGTTTATAAATATTTTATAAATCAATTTTGAATACTTTAAAAATTAAATATTGTGCTTAAACAGGGCGTAAAATTTTTTCTACACAAACACTGTAAACATTATTTTTTAATATATAGAAGGATACATTAGATAAGAGGCTAAGCTTAGCTTTTACTTTCCATAAAATGTTGTTAATATTGAACTTAGTCCCTTTGAGAATTAACAAAAATCAAGCTTGCAACTCGGTCAATTATTTAATCAATTGCCCTTCTTTGTGGGTATATAAGAAGGGTGTATAGCATGACCTACCCAATGTACCACATTTATAGAATAATTTTCTCCCAAAAGAGAAAAGTCACCCTAGAGAAAGTGAAACAAACATACTAAAGAAAAGTAAGCTAAGAAGAAATAGAACAAGACATAATAAGGTGATCATTATATATTTTAATGACGGCTTTTTGTAGCAACTAAAAAAAAGTAAATGCTAAAAATATATTTTTAGTGACAATAAAGTAAGATTGTTGTTAAAGTTTGTCACTAAATGTTATTCTCCATATTAGTTTAACCTTTTAGTAGCAACAAAAAAGTCGCTACTAAAATCCTAAGAATTTTTTGTCAAGACTTATGGATTTGGGGGGAAACACTAAAATTTACTTTTAATGGCAAGATGGGTTGCCATTAAAAGCAAGACAAATTCTTGTTGTGAACAAAAAATTTTGGAAGGACACCATTAGTAGTAACAAAGGTGTATTGCCACTAAAAAGAATTTTAGTGATGCTAATCATTGCCACTAAAAGTGGGAGAAATTTTTCGCCCAAAAAAATTTAGGGGGAAATCATTAATAGTGATAAAAATAGTCGTTGCTAAAATAAGAATTTTAGTGACAACCAATATTTTTACTAAAAGAAAAAAATTATAAAAAATTTGGATGAAATCATTAATGGCAGCTTAGAGGAATTGCCGCTAAAATATAATTTTTAGGAGAAATTTTTACTAAGGACAAAATTTAAAGTGATGACCATGCAAGATCGCTACTAAAAGTAGGAAAACTTTTATAAAATTTTTGGAGGGAACCATTACGGCAACAAAGGTGGGTTGCCATTAAAAGTGGGGAAAATTTTTGCCATTTGCCATTTGCCATTAAAATAGACTTTTAGTAGTGACTTTAATTGCCCTAAAAGCAAGAGAAATTTTTGCCAAATGCAATAAATTTGTAGCGAAGACCCAAGGTTGCCAAGTGACAACTTGATTGCCATTAAAAGCAAAAAAAAAAAAATTTGCCATAGTGAAATGATGGAATATCAAATTAATGTACTTGTAATAAATAGTCACGTTTAAACCATTTTTGTTACAACTTTAATTTGTTAATTTTGGTATCTTTTAATATATATTTATATATAATTAAATGATATAATTATAACTACATTTTGAGTTTAATATCATATTATAAAGTCTCTTTTTAGAATTATATATATATATATATATATAACTTTTGTATTCAATTTTATTAAAAAAATTAAAATAAGCACATAATTTAATCCTAAATTTAATCTTTTTCCTTTGTTCCAACCACAAAGTAAATTTGGGTTACCTTTTATAATACTTGTTCACTTATTCACACCTAAATTAAGCATCTTAATATATAATATAAATACTAAAATAAATACACACTAGAAAATAAAATATATTAATATAAAATTAAATTTTGAATAGTTTTGAAATGGATATATTTAAAATTTTGTATGTATAAATATATTTTAAAATATATATGCACATTAAAATAATGCCCAAATATATTTATATAAAGTTTTTTTAAAATAAGCCTCTTAAATTATTGCAGCTTTCCAAATTTCTAAATCTGAAAAGAAATTTAATAATGTAATAAGCAATAATAAAATAAGTAATTAAATAATATATACTATAAATTATATATAATATAAATACTAAAATAAATATGCACTAAAAAATAAAATATATTTACATAAAATTTAATTTTGAATAACTTTGAAATAGATATATTTAAAAATTTATATTTATAAATATATTTTAAAATATATATTCACATTAAAATAATACCCAATCATATTTATATAATTTTTTAATCATAATAAAAATAAAACTAATTTCAGGATTTTTGGAAATATGCTACTGAATAATCAATATGTCCTTAAATTTCCTATGATAAGAGAGGTTCGCTCCTTCACATGTCTAACGTTGGTTTGAGCAAAGTACTTATTCTGTCTTTAGTCGTTGGGTTGGGACAATGACATGTTTGGCGTTTCTGGCTTTTCCATTGTTTAGGTCAACCCTTTTTTCAGCAGTTTGCGATGTCAGATTCCTTCGGTTGAAAGATCATGTCCGCTGTTATAGCACGCCAGGCTTGAAAAATTCTTGCTGAAGGGGTCCATATGCTTTTGTATTATTGAGTCCCTAAGATTAAAAGGATATTCCTACGTTTCACACAATAGATTCCACTCTATTATCTACTAATCAACTTCAAAAAATATATTTTATTATTAAAAGTAAATGATAAAATAAAATTTATTTACACCCCACATGTAAAGTCATCTAAGTTGAATGACTCAATAAATCATCTATATTTAAAATATTAAGATAAAATAAAATTGACTTAGACCAATAAAATTTAAAGTTATGATCAAAGAAGTTTAATGATAAATATAAAACTATATTTACAAGTTTTTAAATTATCTAGATTAAATTAAAAGTTGAATAAAATTTTGAAAATTAATAAAAATGACAATAAATAAACAAATAAAGAAATTATATATATATATATATATATTATGATTATTTTTTCACCTGATGATTTAAAAAAATAAATATAATGTTATTTGGTGTAACTTTTTTTAAGGAAAAAAAAACTACTAGCATGCCGATTTAATAAAATTTAAACCCGTGTGACTTTTAATCATTTGAACTTTTGAAAAACACAAAGTGGCAAAACCTTTTAAGGGAGTGCTTGGAATTGATTTGTCGACTTTTTAATTACTTGATCTCACATGAATGCAAGTTAATATTTGTTGAAAAAAATTTATACATAATTTGTTATATTTTTATGGTTAAGCTCTTTAATTAAAATATAATAAGTATATAATTTTTTAATTAAAATATATTCAATGTATAATTTTTATTAACATCTATATAGTTATCTAATTAAATTATATATTTATCATATTTGAATTAAAAAATTTATAACAAAAACATAAAAAATTGCCTAAGTTTATAATCCATATTTTTTTTCCTGCACTTGGAAGCTTTATGCAACAATACGAAGTGTACAGTTTGTTGTCAAAACACAAGCATCCACGTCTTGATCAGTGAACATTGTAACTTTTTCTAACCTTTTACGTCATGTTAGTGATAGTCATACGTGGAATCCAAAAAGATGTAACTTTTTTCCTTTTTTTTTTTTCCGATTGCTCTTTTGTTTTATCAATAAAAAAAAATGTAAAAGCCCTCCTTTTTCTGCAATCTGTGATGCAAGATTCCATTATTTGAAAGAAGCCATTCTTACGTATACTTAGTATATCATACTATTTATATATTTAATAATTTAAATTTATTTACACGTAGACTCTATTTATATTACGTATGAATCTCACTTATACAAATTTAATTCTGATTCTTAATTTTTTTTAAATATATTGTACTCTAGATACATCTAACAAAATTTCATTCAAAAAAGATCATGTACTTTTTGTATTATTGAGTTCTTGTTGTATTCGAAAAAATGATAAAAAATCTTAAAAGCACGTCTACCTACTCTCTTTTGCTTAAAACAACATTTATTATTTTATTCAAATCATAATCTTGAAAACCAAAACATTTTTCCAAATATGCACATTTTTGCCATTCCTTTTTCCTTCCACTCTTTTCTGTTCTAACCTTATCTTCCCTTTTTTCTATATTCCTTTTATACAATTAAATTGTCCTTTTAGTGAAAAGTCCACGGTGCTCCTTTAGTTCAGCTTTGCACCATCCATTTTGCAAATAAAATAATCACCGTACACCCACTTTCCGATCAAGTCCAGCGAAGTCGTTGCAAGGTATCTCTAGTTTCTGCACTTGCTTTTTCTTTTCAGCAGATTCACTCTTCATTCGACCATTCTCCATAGTTCACCCACTCTTCCTTTGTTTAGCAGCAAAGTTTTCGCAGCTCACCCACCACCAAATCAGTGTCTTCCTCCATCCAAGCCCTGGACTTTTCCTGCTGCAACGTGATGCAGAGAGTCGGTCACTCAGTCTTGAACTTCAATCCTCTTGGTAAATCATAACCCAAATGTCACTTCTCTCTCTCTCTCTCTCTCTCTCTATATATATATATATACTTAAGAATCATGGAAATGGATCCTCTCCCTTTTAAACTCTGTCTATTATTAGATCATAACCCAAATGTCACTTCTCTCTCTCTCTCTCTCTCTCTCTCTCTCTCTCTCTCTCTATATATATATATATATATATATATATACTTAAGAATCATGGAAATGAATCCTCTCCCTTTTAAACTCTGTCTATTATTAGATCTCATGAAGTCTAACTTGTTCAAATTTTAATTTGGATAGTCTGTCTATTATTAGATCTCATTAAGTCTAACTTGTTCAAATTTTAATTTGGATAATCTAGATTTAAATTTTATTTTTATTAAAATTCACAGTTCTAAGATTATTTTTATTTTGTGTTCTCCTATGTTTAAAAGTATTTTTTTTAAATCTTAAAAATAATAATAAAAAGTTTGAATCGCCCAAATTAATTTAGATGGTCTAAATTTGACAATGGAAAAAATAATAGAAAAAGGAATGGAGAGGATTTAAATCCAAGGATCATTCTTCCTATTAATTCGCAATCATAACTTTTAAATTTTCTTGTTTGTTATTAAATTTTGGACTCTGTTTCTTTTGAAAAAAATTGACAGCAGAATCAATTCGCAGCTCGACTCATTTCAGCTCCACCTATTAATTTGCATTATGAATCTATAGAATCAACTAAAAATTGTTAGGTATTTTTAAAATATTGTATCATTTATATTTTTTTAAAAAAAGTCTAAGTTAAACATAATAGGATGCCTCTTAAACTAAGAAAAAAATATATTTATATAAAATTTAATTTTGAATACTTGCAAAATGGATGCCTCTTAAATTTTATATTTATAAATATATTTTAAAATGTAGATACACATTAAAATAATGTCTAAATGTGTTTATATAAATTTTTTTGAAAAATAAGCATCTTAAACCCTAGGTTGCAATGGTTTTACATGGCTCAACATACAGCTAAAGATATAAGGTAACATAAAGAAGAAGGCACCAATGATAGTGTGTTGCGACATCCATTTGACTCTATTACTTAGAAATCATTCAATGACCAACATCCTGACTTATCCAATAATTATAGAAATGTATGTAAAGGTCTAGCTATTGATGAATTCCAACCTTATGGAAATATGAATACTAACCAAAGTATTTGGCCAATTATACTCCTAGTGTCTAATTGATGACATAGATATGTACTTGCAACCAATGATTAAAGAGTTATAGGAATTATGGCATGATGGGGTTGACACGTATGATACCTACTCATAATCCAATTTTAAAATGTGTGTAGCTATCATCTGGACAATCAATGGCTTCTCAGCATAGGGAAACCTCTCAAGAGGGTCTACCCAAGGGAAGCCTACATGCCCCTATTGCCATAAAGGCACACACTCTAATTCTTTATAAAACAAGTTGTGTTACATAAGTTGTCATCACTTTCTTTCAACCACTCATCTATGGCATTGAAAAAAGAGGGCATTCGATAGGAAAGTTGGACATTCATTTGCACCCTCTCCTCTAATTGGTGATAAAGCACTTATGTAGCTCAAGGCATTGAGTAATGTGACTTTTGGGAAAGGTCAGAAGTGAAAGCATTACCACAGTAATGATGCTTTCAATTAGAGGAAGAAGAGTATTTTCTCTAAATTACCTTAGTGAAAAACCCTTATGCTTTGACATAACCTTAATATTATGCATAGAAAAAGAAATGTGTCCAATATTGTCAATGTTGATAGGTGTGGTTGGAACGACCAAAGATATACTGGAGAGTCAATATGATTTGGTTGATTTAGGAATTAAGGAACAATTGAACCTACTAAAAGATAGGAAAACAATTCTAACTCCAACAGCATGCTATACATTTTCCTTATAAGAAAAGTTAAAATTTTATAATTTCTTAGCTAATTTAAAGGTGTTTGACACCTTCTCCTCAAACATTTCAAAGTGTGTCAATATCCATGAGTGAAAAATCTCTAAGTTAAAGTGTCACAACTACCATGTATTGTTGCAAGAAATATTTCACTTGCAATACATGGCTTGTTGCATAAGGAAGTGTCAAAACCTATAATAGAGTTGGAGAAATTTTTTAAGAACTTGTATTCCAAGTGCTTGAGAAATAAAGATCTTGATATCTTAGAGGTCTAAATTGTAACTATATTGTGCAAATTGGAAATGGTGTTTCCAACTGCCTTCTTTGATATCATGCTCCATTTGCTTGTTCACTTGGCAAGAGATGTTAAACTTAGTAGACCCATACAATATTGGTATATGTACCCTATCAAAAGGTAAGGTAAACCAATCAATTGATGTCCTTTATTATTACTTATAAGATGCCTTACCTTATTTAGATTAACTTATTTATGTAGATATTTGTGGATACTAAAAACATATGTTTACAACGAGGCTTATCTAAAAAGTTTTATTGTAAAAGGTAATTTAGTATATGAATACCTTACCTTTTGCTCTTGATACCTAAAAATTATCCCTACCAAGTTTAATAGACCTCTTAAAAATGATGATGGATGTGTGAAACATGATGAGATGTCTGTTTTCAATATAATTGGGTAGGGAAGAGGATGTTACAAATCAATATTTCTATTAGATATGGAGTTCATTTAGATTTGTATGTTTATGCTTTAGAACTGTGAAGACATTTAGCCATTCATTCAGTAAGTTCATAGGACTTGGCCACCATTTACCTAAAAAAAAATTTCTATTATCACATCTTAATTAAGTATGTCATACATTGTAAAAAGCACAAGATGGAGATTAAAACACAAGCTTTAGTGGTTGAGGAGTTCCCAATATAGTTTCTTGCACAGGTATGTTTTGACCTCTTGTTTCTATTGGTTAGTTTGTAAGTTACTATATCCACACATGTTTTCATTCATAGGTTCTAGAGTTAGGTGCACGAGGTGATGTAAATGATGACCTTACAAGTTTAGGAGTTGGACTACTTAAAATGGTCCATCATTATTCTATATTTATGGTGAACGAATTTAGATTTCTTATTAGAGATTGAGCCTTTAGTAGGAGAAAATGGAATAATGGAGTTCTTGTAAATGGTGATGATTTAGATGAGGCAAAAGAGTATTATGGCTTCTTAGAAGATATATATGAATTGTCATATATTAAGAATAGGAAAGTGTATCTCTTCAAGTTTCATTGGTGGGATATAGGTCATTTAGGAAAATGATACAAGGTTGACAAGTATAAAATCACTAAAGTCAACACTCGAGACTCACTAAATTCAAATGAGCCATTTGTGTTAGCATTTTAAACAAAACAAGTGTTCTACTTTAAGGACATTTATAACCCAGATTGACTTATTATTGTGAAAACAAATCCTTGTAACCTCTTTAATATGCCTAAGGTTACCAATAATGGCATAGGTGGGGACAATGAGGAACTACTCAATGATGAGGCTTATCAATAAGTTGAAGTTAAAATAAATGTGGCTACTAATCATGAGGTGGGCATTAACCTAATGGTCTACCTTCATAGGGAGGACATTTAACTAAAAATAATAAATCAATCAAGTGAACACCCCCAACCAAGTGGGCCAAATGTAATTGATGTGGTGGATGAATTCGTGGATGACAATGATGGGAATGTATCCACCGACAAAGAAGATGGGGTAGACATAACTCGATGAGAATGATGCAAATGACATTGATGGCACTAGTGATAACCTAGATTCACTATATTTGTGGTAGTGTAATTGTACTTGAAGTATTAGAACTCACTATATTTACATATAAATTGCTTTATGTTTTTGTCATCAACTTAATAATGTTTGGATTCAAACTAATGTATCTCATACTTCATTTACAATTTTACAAGAAATATTAGGTGACAGGCGTGGAAAGGTAAGAGGAAAAGGTAGAACAGGAAATAGACATGATAGTAGTCAGTTGAGATGTGACCACACAAGTGATGTGACATCACCATTGGGACAAGTGACAGCGAATGCTTTTGAATGCAGGGAGTTTACTCCACCCACACTAGCACAGTCGATGACACAACAAGAGCATGAGGATTCTCCAACCATGCAACCATCGTTAAACCAGAGTAGTGCAGGTACAACTACTTTTCCATTTTGTTTATTTACATTTTTCTTTTTTTCCCCCACACAAATATAGTGTGTGTGTGTGTGTGTAATTGTTTTTTATGACCCACATGCCTTATTCAGCTTCTTGTAGTGTTGTTAAGAAAGGGCGAGGGAGGTATAAGTGTGTGTCTATTGATATAAAGACAAAACATGGTGGAAAGATTGTTGTTGATATCCCTGAAGACCTCAAGCGGGCTGTTGGAGATGGTGCTCGAGAGTTCTCCAATTACTGTGGTTGGGTGGTTCGAACTACTATACTATTCAGAGATGGTAACTGGCCCACTCAACAAGAAAAATGCGGGGAGGTTATGTGGTTAAAAGTTAAGGTAATAAGTCTATGCATAGACAATTTTGCAAACTAAACAATATTTAATTTTTTAGTAAACTAAATCTTTATACAAACAATTATAACCATTTATATTTATGGTTCATAGAAAAAATTTGAACCACGTGAAGGTCAATCTGAGTTGTTGATGAAGAACTTCACTATAAGCACTTTGCGAAGACTATTCGGGAGTTGGAGGACTAAGTTGCATGATCTAGTCAAACTATTAGATACAGATGAGGATAGGCGTGCAATTCGACCAGCTAATGTGCATCCTATAGACTGGGAGTGGTTGCTCCAACACTGGGCTACTAAAGATTTCAAAGTAATGTACTATTGCTATATAGTACGATCTGAACGTGCTTAATTACATGCAATTTTGATAACTATTATTGAAGGATAACAATGATTTTTGCCTAATTGTAGGTCATAAGTGACAGAAATAAACTAAATAGGAGAAAGCAAATGACCAAGCATACATGTGGCACACGGTCCTTTGCAGAGGTGGAGCATAACTTGGTGAGGATGATGTCATCTTTTCCTATTTACAATTACATATCTATATACCCATTTCATTTTCTCTATGGTTACAAGATGAAAATAATGTTGTCCATAAAATATCTCAGAGGGATCCTATTACGGGAGAACCAGCGGGACCTGATGTTGTGTGGAAGGCACAACACACTCGTCGAACAAAGGATGGGGAGTTAGAGTGGGCTGACCCCAAATCACAAGAAATTCACGTAACTTCCAGACATCCCTCAATTTTTAAACTTTTTTTAACTACAGTTCATTATCTATGGTTTTAATTTGTTACTTAAACTATAGGGTTGCTTACACAAGCTCGTTCTTCAACAACAATCATTAGAAGTTGAATCCCGCATGACTGGAGATGAGATGTTATCTACTGTACTAGGTACACGGTCAGGTTTTGTTCGTGGCAAGGGTTATGGAAAGAAACCCCAAAAGAAGAGACCAGCTGACCAAGTAGATCTGGACTATAGGGTGTCATCTGCAATAAAGCAAGTTCAGAAAGAAATAGAACGAAAATGGGAGGAAGATAGTGCTCATATGGCACAAGAGCGTAAAGAAATGGAGCAAAAGATGCAGGAAGAATTTGAACGAAAGCTACAACAAGAGCGAGCCCATATGGCTCAACAGGTGCAGGATGAAATTCGTGCACAAGTTGCCACCTTGTTGTCCACATTGCAGCAGCAGGTATATAACACACTTTGCTTCCCTTTTCTAGTAATGAAAAATACTTAAAGTTGTCTTTCTTTCTAATAGGGACATCGACCTCTAAGCAGTGGAGCTTCAGGTGGATCAGCTCAGTGAACTTATATGACTAGCTATACATTTGTAAAGCACTGCCTACTTCTTATTATTTTGAACCTCAATTTAAGATTGGTTTCAAGTTCAAACTTTAACTCAAATGCTACCTAGCATTTGAACTAATGCTATTTTTATTTTAGTCTAAAGTGATTATTAGAATTAAATTTGTTAACATGGTGTTTTTTTTTAGAAAGGTTGAGTAAGCTTCACAGGATGAAGGAGTACATTGAGTTTACAGAGCCTCATTAGTTGCATTTTTAAGTAGTTCAAAAATTATTAATAATAAACATGGAGTTTGTGGCTTTATTTTTCCAATTATTTATATTTACATGAATATGAATTTGTAGAGTCTACAATTGGTTTTCATTATGTACAATCTATAAATATGAAGTTGATTTTAATAAAGCTTTTCTTTTAATGTAATTCAATTTAATTGTTGCATTTTTATTTTACTATTTGTTTTTCTTCTCTTTTGAAGTTGTTTTTAGTATTATTTGAATTTCATGTTATTTTTTAGATAGATATTACTAAATTACTTGTAAGATATTAAAAAGAATTTTCAAACACAATAATGGAGTTCAAATACATTTAGCAACAACTAATGTTGTCACTGAAGATGAACTTTTAGTAGTGACTAAATGTAGTTGCTACTAAAGACTAAATATATTAATTAGTGACCATAAATTGCTATCGCCATTAAATATATCAATTTAGTGGTGACATAAATATGAATTTTTAATGGTGACATGACATGATTGCCACTAAAAATACATGCTTTTATGTCAATATTCTCAGCACCATAACAAATTTTTAATGGTGAGAAATCATCATCATCACTAAAATTTACCAATTAGTGGTGACAGGTTGCCATTAATGATGGGTTTTTTAGTGGTGGCCCTTTATTTAAAAATAAATTAATTTCTATAACTAATATTTAGTAGTAACTTTTGTTACCATTAAATATTGTTTAGCAGCAAGTTTTATTGTCACTAAATAGTAGCGACAACATTTGTCGCCATAGATAATATTTTTAGTAGCAACCCACTTGTCACCACTAAAAACTTTTTGTTACATTAGTGTTAGTCACAACCTAGCAATGACCCACCATCGCCACTATAACCTATTTAATGGTGATTTTTATAATTTTAGGTGCGATTAAAAGCAATTTTTTGGTAGTGCCTATATCTCTTAAAAAATATCAAGGAGGCAATAGTATGAGAGACAATTAAATCATATACATATAAAAGTAATGGTACGAGAGAGATAAATTATATATATATATATATATTATGAAAACATCTCCATTGCATGTATTATCATCTTCTAACCTACCATACACTGAAATCCACCAATTTTGTTAAGGAAGTCACATTACCTAAGAATCTTTGGCTTCAAATAACGTAGGTGCTAGATCATATATTTGCATCTAGAATCAATAAGCATTAATTTAGTTTTATAAAATCCATATAATTAAAATAAATCTACGAAACTTGATATCTTTTAACAGAGTTGACATCTCATTCTCTCTCTCTTTCATTAAACTTTATAGTTTGCCTCAAATGCACATGAATGAATTAAAATCTAGGATGTACAAATGTGAGCAATGCAATGTGTAAGCAAGTAATATATATGTAAATAGATATTCATAGACTTTGAATTTTGTCCTTTTCAACCAATGATATATAGACTCTCAATGGAGCATACATTTATGTGTTTATCGTTATTTTTTATTCAATTAGTAGTTGAATAGATTTCATACATCAAGAGAGAAAGTAGGCCAGAGTTTTTTGTTTTGGAGGAAAATCATTATATAAGAAGCCTAAAAAACAAATGGCCCAAACTAAAAGACATAAGTAGGAGACATAAAGTCACATTGAACAAAGAACAATACAATGGAGCAACAAGCACCATAAATAAGATTTGAAAGCCAACTCCTTTTCTCTCTCAAGAACTTAGTTTAATAGTAGGAAGTTTGCTAAGCATGAAGCTACCATTTTTGCTACCTTGTGAACTATTTCTTTTGCTTCCCTTAAGATCTAGGTGAATGGCTACCTCTCTTTTCTCTTGAACTTGCTTGATCACATCTCTTAATCTTTACTGTTCATCTTGCTATTACAAGCTTCAATCGCCTTTTAATCTACTTAGATACATAGATTAAACTAACGAGAAGCTGTCTTATAGACATGTCAAATTACTCTTCATTGGGATCAAACTAACATTAACACTAAAATTGTTTATTTTCCTTAAAATTTGACTATAAAATATCATAAGGGTATTGAATAATTGATTGAACAAATCACATGTGTGTTAAATGATGCACTGTAATCATAAAGAAAACTTATTTTAGGCTAAATCACAAGAGCACTATGAAGCACTGCAATCTACTTAGTCACTGAAAAAAATAAAGTGTTTTGGGAGAAGTATCTTACTATTTCATTAATTCTCTATTGAATATTATGTATTGAAGAAAAAATTTAAAAAATAAATTGATATCCTAAATAATAGATAGGGAAACAAGCAGATATGAAGAGTGGACATTTAGATTAAAAAAAATTAAAAATCAAGTGGCTTGTTACCTCAAAGATGGTTAATTGTCAGAAAAATAAAAATAAAAATAATATTATATTAGTTGTGGGTGGACTTGACTTGTTGACTATAAGGACCACTAATAAAATTTAAAAGACATGTGGATTTTAATTACTTATGAAAAATACAAAGTGATAGAACTTTTAAAGTTGTAAGGTGGAGTTGACCTGTTGACCATAAAAGTCTTTATTTATTTATTTATTTTTTATAGAGTAAACTAATTTATTTATTTATTTTATTTAAAACACCAACTTGCATTTGCCTTTTCTTTCACATTAATCATGCCCGATTTCATCCTCTTAGGTGGTACACATGGTTGCAAACAAAGCTTGAATGCTCATATATAAGCAATAGCAATTTAGTTTATAAAGCTATAAGATTCATTTCTTCTTCACTCCTTACTCTCTATTCTATTTCTGTTAATCGGGAACTTCTTCCCAGTTTCTAAATATTTTGTTCACTTCCTTCCCATTTCTTTTCACTATATATATTATTTTCTTGTTTGATGTGCTAGTTGTAACACCATACTTCTAAGACTCAACTCATACAATTTTCATGCCTCATCTCATGCTCATTCTATGAGAAGTCATGAATCAAAATACATTTTCCTACGGGTAAAAATTTTCTTTTAGTACCCCATGGGTTATATGGGCTCATCCATCTTATTCTCACATTTAGATACATAAATAAAACTCATAACAAGCTCAAGAGATGATCCATACCTCGAGCAAAGGGAGCAAATACACAAAACTCACTAGTGTAGCCTCGGATTAGTTTTTAGATTTTGTGCTTGAACTTTGAAAAATCATAACTATTTTTAGAAAATTGAAATCAGGAACACTATACCATTTTGAAAAGTTATAGATGTCTACTTTATGTTAAAATAAATTTGGACCACAATAGAGGCTGCTAGGCACCAGAAATTGATGGAACAGTACCAGAGATTAGCTGTTGTCCATAGTATTGATCTCTAACTTTAAAAATTCATATTTCCTTGCTCAAAAGTCCAATTAGTGTGATCTCAGTGGCCATGGATAGCTTATCATGTATAGTTTATGTTGGTAAAATTTCATGAGCATTGGACCTCATTTGCCCCACGAATGACACAACCCAAGTTTCTAACCATATGAATAGTACCTGTATCAATTTAGCAGAAAAATGGAAACTTTAAAAATTTATAATTAATTCTATAGAGTTCTAAATAATCTATTCTTTGGCTTTCCAAAAATATTTGGATAAGATCTACATGTGTGCCAAATTTCATAGACAAATTCATTCATTTGGTCAGATCTTGACATTAGGTTGCAAAATGGCTCATTTGGTGTCATATAAAGGGTCTAAATGGTCCATTTCAAGTTCTAAGGCAACCATGACCACTTGAGCATATGGAAATGCACCAAAATGACTCTCTAAACTTGTCTCAAAGGTGTATAAACCCAAATTTCTCAAACTCACTCATCCATCCCATGTTATACACAAAATTACACATACTAGCTTTGGCAATCCAATATCCAAATCATGTTATCTTATACATTTGGCATCAAATCTCATTCATACATCACACATTTGGGTATTTATACATGCTCATATAATTATATAATAATTTCATCATAAGATTACATTATATGCCATGTGTATGGCTATAAGAAAGGAAAAACTAGGCCTTTTCATGTATTTTGATGTCAATCTCCTTCTTCTAGGCTTGAGGGCTTCCATTACCTTGCTCAATTGCTTCACCTAGCATGTTAAGACATTGGAAAGGAGGGGATGAGATTCAAAGAATTTTAATAGCTTATCTCCCTTTCAATCACACATAAAGTATGCAATATAAGTCTTGAAAATGCATGCATGGGCATATTAACATATGTAAGCATTCAAGAAATATTCTTGGCATTTGAACAAGTCATACATAGCATATATAGGCTTGTTAAGCAAGTGGATTAGCCTCACCTATTCACTTATAAATTTTAGACTTGCCTCACCCATTTTCTCTAAGAGGTTTTAACTCAATCTTATTCTTGGGAATCAACCTCACTCTTGAGAGACTCTTTGCTTTGTCTTAACCAAGCTCAAGAGTTATTAGCTCATCCTCGCCATGGCTAGAGGGCTCTTGGCTTCTCCACACTCAAGCAAACCAAGGCAAGCATATAAAACATTATCTTGCATGCATAAAATATCATCATGGTACCATGGAATAAAAGCTCATGTTAAAATACTTTTCATAGCTCAAAACACATATACACACATTCAAAGACAATGTAAGCACATATCATGCATGAGAGAAGATGGAGAGAGCTACCTTGCTTGCATTTACACACTTTTTCCTTAAGCCTTGAGTCCTCTCCCTTGACCTCACACACCCAAGAAGGTGGAGATCATTTCTTTTGGCCTAAGCACATCATATGGAAGCTAATTACACTCTTGAATCACATTCTAAGGCCATACATTCATTAGAAAAGTTAAGGGATTCATAAGGCTCTTTTATGGTTCCACAATGCACTTAATGGAGCAACCTTAGGAAAACATAATCTTAGCTCCATTTTCTCTATTCATTCATGATTCTTGGCTACATTTAAACCTCTTAAAATCATCACACAATCAATTCAAGGAGCCTAGTTAAATGTTGCTTCTGTAAGCCATATTATGAAACATATAAGGCCATCTCACTTTCCATGGCTTCTGAAATTTTTCCAATGCTTCCTCTCATCCTCTTCCATCATACATGACTCAAAACTAAGTTTGGAACAAATTAAAACTACCCCTTGGTGCTTCATCTAGCCTAGGCCGAAACTATGCACTATATGAACACCAAGTGAGTTTGTTTCATTTTCTTGATGGAAGATGCATATGAGGAGCCTTCTAAGGATCTCAAGAACTCATCTAAACATTCATTTAAGCCTAGAAACAATTGCATCAAATCATATTTTCAAGGGAGCTCATGAAACTTTTAAGTTTGCTATCTTGAAAATCAATAGCTTTTACTTAGATTTCTTTACATATTCTTACTCTCGTCCCTTAAATTCATAGAATTCACCCTTGGTTCTCCTCAAAATTAAGCCCTCTTGTAGCTACATATATGGGGTGAAATAGGGATAAGAAGGGAGAAGGAATAGCTACCATAGGATAGAGATTTTACCTTGTTTTTCCTTATTTTCTTCAAATCCAAATTTGTCCCTTTGTTTTGCCCTCAAAATAGCACTAAAAACTTTAAGAAAACCATAAGGAAGAAAGGAAATGGAGGAGAAAAGGTTTACTAATAGAGAAAGCATAAAAAACTAAGAAAATCTATACCTTTCTATGTTATTTTTCTCCTTCCTTCATCCTCCTCTTGGTGCGCCTCAACCCTTAGGGTTTTCTTCTGGTTTAGGGCAAAAACAAGTGTGGCTAAATGAAAGGGAAGATAAGGCGCCTCATATATATATATATAGAGGTTTAAGAGACACTTTTCAAAAAATTTTATTTTGCCCTTCGTCTTGTTATTTTTGTCTAATTCATTTTAGCTCCTTTTTGAGAATTTCCATTTCCATTTTGAAATTTAGGTCCTCAATTTAGTAAAATGCCTTTGAAATCACTCAAATCGAAGGTAAAACCTTCCCAAACGAATTTGTCAAAGTTTAGGTTCACTATTATTGGAAAAACATCCATCGGAAGGGGCTTTAGTAATCCCGGGGCTTTCCATAGTTTTTAGGGCCCTTAAGGACCCTGAAAAACTCAAAACTTTCATTTAAAAAGCCCTCCTGTGAGAATTCCAAAATTTGCTCAAAATGACGAAAATGCCCTTACATTTCGTCACTCTTTTGTTACATTTCATTTCTTTATTCTAGCTGTGTTTTTCTTTCTGTCTGAGTCTCGGATTCTCATTTTTAGGAGTCTAAAATATTTTTCAATTTTTTTGAGACCTTAACTAATTCATTTCGAGGGACTTTCTTTTGTATCCAATGAATTTCGTTTGTTTACAGAGAAATCGCATGTTACGTTTCTCACGTTTTCTCTTGTTTTCAGAGAACCAAATATTGCAGTAATAACCCAATATTTATTGGCGATTTGTTCCTAGTTGTAACAATGATATAGCTAACCCAACATCTATATATTGCTTTGGAGCTATTTTTTTCAAAGGATAAATTACAATCTATCTTTATGTAATTAGCTTGAAATTAGTTTGCCTCTATGATTTAAAGTGTCTCATTCAACTACTTTGTAATTTATTTCATTGCCACTTAATCAATCTATTTTTAATTTTAACCAAAATAATCAGGAAAGTTAAAACAATCTTATGGTGAAGTATGTGTTATTTATATCTTAAAAAATTTGAGTCTTTTAATAGTATTATTAGGATTAAGCTAATATTTCAAAGTTTAAACTATCTTATTAATCTTTTAGAATATTGCTTAAGTGCATCCTAATTTTTTAGGATTTTAAAAACTTAATTATTGAATAATTGTCATTCTTATATTATTTGAAACATATACAATATGTCATATACAGCATAAATTTTATTTTATTTTATTTTATTTTTTATATTTAAATATTTTATAAATCAATTTTTGAATACTTAAAATATTAAATATCGCATACACATTAAAAGGTTCTTAGCTATGTTATGCTTGACCTATTGCCCATTAACAGGCATCTTAAGGCATAAAATTCTCATTTTTTTTATTTTCTTTCCATTAAGGCTAAACTAATATATTTTTAATTTGAAACACCAACTTTTGTTTGCATTTTCTATCACATTTAATCAAAAGCCAAACCATACCATCTCTTCAGCAGGCAAAGCCGAAAGACTAAGGCTTGGTCTTAAGTTACTGAAGTTGAAGTTTCAAGCAAGAAATTTCTATAAGATGGATGCAAGCATTACTTTAATGCTCATAGAAGTTTTATTGATCATATTAGCAATAGCAATCTATAAAGTTACCAGATTAATCTCTTCTTCACTTCATGTTATCCATCCTATTGCTGTTGATGATAGGTAACTTCTTCCTAATTTTTAAATAAACTTGTTTTCTTTATTTTCTTGTTCAATTTGCTGCAACCCAATATTTATTGATGATTCTTTTCTAGTTGTAATGATGATCTGTCAACATACAGGATATGTGTAGTTTGGATATTCTTAGATCACGTATGCCGTTGAGATTCCTAGATTAGTTGTAAATATTATATTTTATAGGAGATAGTTGTAACAGACACGTAACAAGTAATAGACACGCATATATGCGGCTATAAATGTATTTGCTCAAAGAAGAATAAAATATAGAGTTCTAATCCTTGAATTGACCTGGTATTGAAGCATTCAACCTTTTGAATCCTATTCTTTCATAGACTCTATCACCTTGAAACCTCCAAAATGTAGTTCTTGAAAACTAGTATTTGGTAAAACCATAGTACCCTCTGAAACATATCATCAACCTACGAATTACTTATGGCCACCACCTCCTTACCTTCCACCCCATCCATCATCATCAACCATGACCATGCTCCATTCCCTATTACCTTTATCTTGGATGAAACAAACTATACGCTTTGGTCGTAGCTCATGGAAATGAGAATTATTGCTCGTAATAAGGGCAGGTATTTGACTGGAGAAACGAAGAAACCAGAGTTAGACAATATTGTGTTGGCTACCTGGACAATTGAAAACCAGAAAGTTTGAAGCTGGCTGATTGAAGTAATGTGTCCATCATTAATGCAACGTTTTATCAGGTTACCTACTGCTAAAGACATTTGGGATGCGTTAGCATAAACATTCTATGATGGGACGGATGAAACAGTCATCTTTGAACTCAACAAGAAGTTATTCACAGCCAAACAAGGGGGCAGACCCTTATCCATGTATTACAATGAACTTGTATCCATTTTCTAAGAAATTAATTATCGTACAAAAAACCAGGCAAATTTTGTTGAAGGAATAACTCAGATACATGCAGCAATGACATGACTCTGAGTGCATATCTTTCTCAATGGTTTAGATCTAGAGTTTGATCAGGTTTGTAGTGAAATTCTTCGAAATGAGAAAAAACTTGACTTAAAGAGGACCTACGTGTACATCAGATGTGAACACCAACAAAGAGTGACAATGAACAACAATCATCCATTAGTTGAAAAACTGTCCTCCTGACAAAATAGGTCTCTCCAGGAATAAATACACAAAAGAATAAGCCTCGAAAATCTAACTTTCTAGTTTGTTCTCATTGTGGCAAATTTGGACACTCGAAATAGAAATGATATGAGATCATCGACTACCCAGATTGGTAAGACTTCTTCATGAAGCCTAGAAGGAAGATAAACAAGGTAATGGCCACAGTTACTAAGGACGAAGCCACTGGACCTACTAAGGCAAACCAACCTTCGGTCAATGTAGTGTTACAAAGTGCATGTGGTAAGAATGATTTTAATCCATCGAATAACATTTGGATTGTTAACACAGGGGCAATAGATCACATGACAAAAAAGCAAGCAATTTGATAGATGTTCAACCATCCATACAGCCTCGTGTAACTATTGCCAATGGCAGTGAAGCGTATATTGAAGGCTAAGGAACTTACCATTTGTCTACTAACATAACTCTTGATAAAGTTTTATATGTTCCATCTTTAAGCTATAACCTATTATCTGTAAGCCAACTTACAACAACATTACAATGTATAGTAACATTTTTGCCTTCATTTTGTGCTTTTCAGGACATTCTCACCAGGAAGATTCTGGGTTATGGTGCTAGGTGGGGCAATCTCTATTATTGGGACGTACAGAACTTACAGAGTCAAATAGCTGCTTAAGTGAATAGTGTAAACACTAAGAATAAAGTTGAGGATGAAATATGGCTATGGCACCGAAGATTGGGTCATTTATCATTTAGATATCTTTAGAAGCTAAAACATGGGTTATTTAAAGAGTTTAACGTCATTGATTTTCATTGTAAAATGTGCACTTTTTCCAATAGTCATCGAGTCTCATATTCTCCTAGTCTGAATAAATGTTTTAAACCCTTCAAATTCATTCATTCAGATATTTAGGGTCCTGCAAAAATCCCCATATTATCAAATGCTTGTTATTTTGTTACATTTATTGATGAATATATTAGGATGATTTGGGTTTCTCTACTCCGAAATAAAAGTGATGTGCTTATTGTGTTTCAAGACTTTCACACAATGGTACAAACCCAGTTTAATAAAAATATCAGCATATTTCAAATAGACAATGGAACAGAGTTCATTAACTCCATAATGAATGAGTTTGTGAAAGCTCATGGCATTAAACACCAAACCTCGTGCTCGTATACTCCCCAACAGAATGGCTTCGCAGAACATAGAAATAGGCAGATTATGGAGATAGTACATGCATCATTATTTGCAATGAACATGCCACTAGCCTATTGGGCTGAAGTAGTTAAATCTGCGGCATACTTGATGAATCAAATCCCCTCCAGTGTACTTACTATCAAACGCCGTTACAAAAGCTACAAACACTATTATCAATTCCACATATTCCTAAACTTGAACCTCAGATATTCGGATGCTCATCATATGTTCATGTCCCCAAACATCTTTGAAGTAAGCTAGACCCTTATGTAATAAAATGTGTATTTGTTGGGTACTCAGATCTCTAGAAAGGCTATCAATACTATGATTTGATCTCACAAAAATTATACTTCACTCTTGATGTATCTTTTATAGAAACTGAAGCATATTATCAACCTCCACTTCAGGGGGAGAAAATTCCAAGGAGGACAAGACGAGATTAGAAGTGAAGGCTGAGATCACTAAACTAGATCAACTGAGGGAGTATATGGAAAATGGAGATGATGAAGCGGCATCCTCAATCATAGAATTGCCCATGCCAATACCAAACACCAATGAATCTTCCAAAATGTCCAAGAAGTTCCCATGCCTTCAGAAGCACCTCAGGTAAATTCTAACCCCATTGACCTTGATATAGAACTATCTAAGGATTCCATGCAAATCATAGAAGGTGCACCTGAAAACCTAAGAATTTCTCAATGAACTACAAAAGGCATTCCTAGAAAGCAATATGAGCCTGACATAAAAGCTAAATGCAAGTACCTAATTTGAAACTATCTATCACCTAGAGACGTGAACGACGTGTACACTCTGGTTACTACATAAGTACCTAATATTGCTATTCCATCGAATGTGCATGAGGCAGTATGTGACCCCAAGTGGGTAGAAGCTATAAAACTAGAACTTGATGCTTTACAAAAGAACCACACATGGGATCTCATAGAGCTACCTAAAGGGAAGTAAGTGGTGGGGTGCAAATGGGTCTTTACCCTCAAACTAAAAGCTTATGGCAGTCTTGATCGCCACAAAGCTCGTTTAGTGGCTAAAGGGTATATGCAAAGGTCTAGGATCAATTATGATGAAACATTTGCTCTAGTGGAAAAGATAAATACCATTCGAATCTTGCAATCAATTGCTATGAACAAGGACTAGCCATTGTATTAGTTGAACATCAAAAATGCCTTCTTGAATGAAGTATTGGAAGAGGAAGTTTTCATGGAAATACCTCCCAGAATCAAACTGCAAGGTGTGAATAATAGGGTATGCAAACTTCGAAGGTCTCTATGGGCTAAAGCAGTCTCCATGTGCATGGTTTGAGAAACTAACGATCACAATGTGAAGCTATGGATATAAGTAAAGTAATACTGATCATACGCTCTTTTTTAAGTAGAGGAAGGGGAAAGTTTCTATTCTTTTAGTTTACGTGGATGACATGATAATCACCAGAGATGATTAATTGAAAATGGAGGCTCTAAAGACACGATTGACCACCACCTTTGAAATGAAAGACCTTAGATAACTTTGATACTTCTTTGGGATCGAAGTAACAAGGTCTAGTCAAGGTATCTTCCTCTCACAAAAGAAATATGTGTTGAATCTACTTGCTAAAACAGGAATGCTAGATTGTAAACTCGCTAGGACGCCTATGGAGATGAATCACCAACTTGGTATCTACCCTGATTAGGAACTTGCAGACAAAAAGCAATACCAAAGACTTATAGGAAGATTGATTTATCTTACACATACACGGCCAAACATAGCTTACACTATTGGGGTGGTAAGCTGATTTGCACATAATCTAAGTAAGAAACACTGGAATGTAGTAATGCGAATACTTAGGTACTTGAAAGGAAGCCCTACACTTGGAGTATCATTTAAAAGACACGATGAATTGAACATTAAAGGATATATAGATTCAGATTGGGTAGGTGATCAGATAACAAGAAAGTCTACCTTTGGATACTTTGTTTTTGTAGGTGGAAACTTGGTATCTTGGAAAAGCAAACTACAAAAAGTAGTAGCAAGTTCGAGTGCAGAAGCTAAATTTAAAGGAATGGCTCATGGCATCTGTGAACTGTTGTGGGTCAAAAGCATATTGTTAGAACTAGGATTTGAACATCTCAAGCCTATTAAGTTGCATTGTGATAACAAAGCCGCAATCAAAATTGCACAAAATCCAGTCTAACACGACCGTACAAAACACATGGAAGTAGATCTGCATTTTAATAGAGACAATCTTGATAAACAAATTATTTGCTTCCTGTTTGTGAAGTCTGAAGAGTAGCTCGCTGATGTGCTCATTAAAGTAATGTCTACGAAGACTTTCCAACAGAGTATGAACAAGTTGGGCGTGATATCCTCCCATGCACAACTTGAGGGGGAGTGTCAACATACAAGATATGTGTAGTTTGGATTTTCTTAGATCACGTGTGCCATTGAGATTCCTAGATTAACTATAAATATTATATTTTATAGGAGATAGTTGTAACAGACAAGTATTGTATTTGCTCAGAGAAGAATAAAATATAAAGTTCTAATCCTTGAATTGACATGATGTTGTTTCAATTTCAATAGTTTCTTCTTCTTATAATATTATTAATGCTCCTCCTACTTTAAAGTATGATGTCTTCCTTAGCTTTAGAGGGGAAGATACTCGTGAAAATTTCATGAGTCATCTTTATGAAGTAGTATACAAGGCAAACATTCAAACTTATATTGATTATAAACTCCCAAAAGGAAGAACAAATCTCACCAGCTATTGTGAAATCAATAAAGGAATCAAAGATATATGTGATTATTTTTTTCAAAAGATTATGCTTCTTCAACATGGTATATAGATAAGCTTGTTGAGATATTAGAATGCAAGGGTAAATATTGAACGATTTTCATACCTATTTTCTGCAATGTAGATCAATCAAATCTACGCAAATAGAGTGGGAGTTACAAAGATGCATTTGCTAAACTTAAGCAAAGATTTAAAGACAAATAGAAGAAAGTGCAATAGTGGAGGAAGGTTCTAATCCAATCAGCAAGTCTCTTTGGATGGCATTCAAAGGATATCAAGTAGCTTATAATCATTCTTTTAGTACATTTCATAAACATTTCTTTGGGTATTTGCTTTTGGCCATCCATTTTAATTTCATGATTCTGCCAAATTGTCCTAGTTGTTTTTATTTATATTTTTTCTTTATTTTGCCCACTTACTCTTAATTAAGATACTTTTATTTTTAATCTACATTTTTGCTAAGCCTGACTCTAAACTTTAAGAGATTGTCAAAGATATTTTAAGCAAATTGGGTTGTATGTTATGGTGTCATCTTGAAAGACTAGTTGGCATTGATCATCATATCGAGGAAATTAAGAAACTACTACTTGATGCTTGCATTGTGAGGATACAGGGCATGGATGGTATAGGTAAGACCACACTTGCTAAAGCTATATTTTACAAGTAGAAAGTAAATTTTAAATCTTTCTCCTTTGTTGAAAATGTTAGAGAAGAACTAGCAAGAATTGGATTGGACAAGTTACACAAAAAATGTCTCAAAAAATTATTAAAAGACAAAGGCAATGACATAAAATCTACTTTTGTGAAAAATAGGCCTCAACACAAAAAGATTCTTTTAGTGCTTGATGATGTGAACAATTTAATAATAGCTAAAGATTTAACTAAAATGTGTGATTGGCTTAGGGAAAAAAGTAGAATTATTGTCACATCAAGAGACTTAAGAATGCTTCTGCATCCAAATCCAACACATATCATGTGTAGGGATTGGATTTCCATGACATATTTCATCTCTTTAGTTTGAAAGCGTTAAATCAAAAAGAGCTAGTTTAAAGCTATATGAAGTTATCAAAATGGGTAATGGATTATTGTCAAGGAAACCCATTAGCCCTTGTAATGTTGGGTTGCTTTCTTTATGATAGAGGA
This sequence comes from Erythrophleum ivorense, assembly GCA_026724425.1. Taxonomy (NCBI): domain Eukaryota; kingdom Viridiplantae; phylum Streptophyta; class Magnoliopsida; order Fabales; family Fabaceae; genus Erythrophleum; species Erythrophleum ivorense. Next base: position 10,844,874 of record JAIUCV010000003.1, read on the forward strand.
AGAAAAGAGTGGGAAAGTGCTTTGGGAAAACTAAAACAAGGTTTATGGGAGCCCATTTTTAAAGTGCTAACATTTAGTTTTGATGGACTTGATGACAAACAAAAGAATATATTTCTTGAAGGAAAAATATATGCTTTCTTTGGATTTTATAAGAGACTTATATGGCTCTTCTCTATATACTGATATATGTGTTCTCAAAGAAAGGTCTATTATTTCAGTTGATGAAACTAGTCATATTAAGATGTATGATCTTGTAAGAGAAACGGGCCATAAAATTTTTATGCAACAATTAAAACTTGATCCTGAAAAGCCTATTTGACTACAGAGGCACGAGGATATTTATTGTTTGTTCATCAATAACAAGGTAATAATTTATCAAATTATTTTTTTATCTTATTTCCTTTTTCTTCTTAAATTTTGAATTGCCTTAATGATATGTATTTGTCTAAAACATTTTTTTGTTGTTAAAATCTTTGGTAAATTTTAATATTTATCTTGATGTGCTTCAATTTTGTTTTTATGTTTAGAATCTTTTTTAAATTATATTTCTCTTTAAAAAAAACCTTTTTAATTTAAGTGACTAAAATTGTGAGGAACAAAACCTATGTGTTAAGATGTACTTTATTCGTCTTCGTAAACTTTAAAATACAAAGCTGGACTAGTCTGATATGTATTATTCAAAAATACAATTTTTGTCCAGAAAGGATTTTTAGTAAGTTATAAAATTATCCAAAAGGTTGTTTTTTTTCATTTTCTAATTATGGTCATAATATTTAATCAACAAGACTTTGTCTCTTCGCTTAGACCTCATTTGGTACATAAAAAATTATGATGGAAAAAGAAATGAAAAGATAAATGGAATATAATGGAAAATTTTGTGTCTGGTATGAGTAGAAAAGGAAAGGGATTATATTTGTATTTGAGTGTCTGATTTGATAAAATAGGAATAGAATGGAAAGTAATAAAAGTAAAAAGACTAAAATACCCTTCCAAAATAATTTTCTTCCACCTTCCATAGTGTTGTCTATATATTATTTTGTGTAATAAGTCTTTTAATAAAATTTTTAAACAAAATATTTTTATAAATAACCATGTTTTATAGTAAAATAATTTAAATTTAATTTATACTTCAATAAAAATGTACTTTTAAAAAAATATTTAAAAAATGTATTCTTTAAAAAAATAAATTATTATTTTAATACAATAAGTATGATTATTTATTTTAAAATTTTATAAATATTATTTTAATATATATTAATTGATTTAAAATTATATATATAAATATAATAAATATTTCTTAATTATATCAATATATTATATATAATATGTTATATAATATGTTATTATATACTATAATATTATATATATTAATACATAAGTATTATATATTAAAAATTATATATATATATATATATATTATGATACATTGCCATGTTATTTGTGGCAATGCATCACCCGATTAAATGCAAGTTGATATAATTAGTCGCATGCCACAAATTAAAGTTCAGTTGGTAACCTTTTTTTTTAATATGTATATATATATAATTATTCATTTTTATATTAAAAAATATTATTATTTAAAATATATTTATTATTACCTAGTTTTATAATAGAATTTTAAATGAATAATTATAATATTAATTAATTAATTAAAATATTAAAACATTTTGACTAAATTAATAATTTCTTATTTTTGATTAAAATTCAGTTAAAAAAAACTATTTTCTAACTAAATTTTAGTCAAAAATTTTCAACTGATAATTTCATTAGACAAAAGAGTGCTTTTCAACTAAAATTTAATTGAAAAATAATAAGTTTTAGTCAGTATAATTTTTTTTAATATTTTATAAAATAATAATTTTAAAAAATATGTCAATTTGAATATTCAATATTATTTATATAATTTATTAATTTTAATATTAAAAATATATTATTATTTTTTAAAATATAATAATTATTAATTATTTTTATAATTAATTTTTTAATATTTTTATTTATTATTATTATTTTTGTAATTAGTATTACTTATTTTTTAATTATAAAATAATCAATTACAAAATAATACATTTTCTTTTTGCCTTAAGGTCCCATTGTTTAAAAAAAGTAAAAATATTGTATACTAGTTAAAAGTAATACCTAAAACTTATTTGATTTAAAAAAAATATGTAAATTAAAATTTAAAAAAATATATAGTATATTGTTACACTCACAAATTTGTCTTAGACAAGGTTATTATAGACCTTTTGAATTTTTGGTTTAAAATGTTTTTTCTTTTTGTATGCTACAGTACTTGAATAACTTTTTGCATCTTTTTATGCCTTTTATGCGAATGATTCTCTTTCAATCATATTTATGCATAACCAAATAAAAAATGCAATAGATTCTTTTTCAATTTATATTTTCACTACATATTTTCTTATAACCAAATGGGGCCTTAAAGCTTTGAAGGAAAACCTACGGATTGAGAAATATCTTTAAATTTATTAACTCTAGATGCAGTATCAATTTCTATATATATATATTAACATGCATGACAAAGAACTTGTTGTCATATTAGTTACTTGCTAAGCAATATAAGAATTTAAAAAGAAAAAAAGAAACTATTAAAAAGTTTAACTATTAAGTTGATAGTAAATGCGTATCTTAAGTAGTTAATATATTTATTTAGCATATGCAAGTGTTTTAAATGATTAAAATTTATTAGCAAAATACATACATATAAATAAATAAAAGCATCTGTTTATAAATTCTCACAAATTTATTTATTATTGACATAAAATGAACTGAAAGAATATTTGAATAAAGTCCACAATAGCATTACTTATTTAGATTTAATTATTTTATAATGTTTTAAGTCATATTTTACATAATAATAATAATAATAGTAATAATTTCTTCCTTGATTTGCTCTCTAGAAGACTGAAACAATTCAGTACATATCTTTAGACATGTGCAAGATAGAAAAGATAAAATTAACAACTAGTGTTTTCCAAAAGATGTATGATATTTGATATTTCTTAAATTTTACAAGTCTAATTTTATAAAACCTTCAAACGTATATATTTTTTAAGGTTTTGATAATCTTCCTAAAACATTGAGGTTTTTATTTTGGGAAGAATATCCTTTACCATTTGTGTCATTAAGCTTTTGTGTGAGCAATCTTATACAACTTCAAATGTATGATAGCAATCTCCAACAACTTTGGGATAAAGATCAGGTACATATACTACAAAAAAAATAATTTTTAGTGGCAACAAAAGTCGTCACTAAAAGAATAAAAGTCGCCACTAAAAATTTTTAGTGACGATAATGGGTCACCGCCAGATCACAACAAATACTAATGTAACAGAAGGTCTTTAGCAGTGACAAAAAGGTTGCTACTAATTTATTAATTAGCGGTGACTTTTGTCGTCACTAATAATATTTAAGTGGCGACAGAATTCGCCACCAAATTATTTTTAGTGGCAACAAAGGTCGCCGCTAAATAATATTTGAAAAAAATTAATTTTTCTTAATTTAATAGTCGTCACAAAAAAAGAGTTATTAGTGATAATGAAATCGTCACTAATTACCATTTTTTATTGGCGACCATAGTATGTTGTCATTAAAAAGTTATTATTAGTGGAAAAAATATTGCCACAAATGAAAGATTTTCAGTAGCGATAAGTGTGGTTGTCACTAAAAGGCCTTATTCAGTGGTGTATTTGTTGCCACTAAAGTGTTATTAGTAGCAAACTTAGTCGTTGCTAAAAGTTCAACCTTGGTTTATTTGTCACCATTAATGGTTTATTTCATCAGCTGTCACTAAATATTGTTGGATTCCTTTAGTGACAGCAAAGGTTGCCACTAATGGTGTCAAATCTTTTTTTTTATATCCCATCTTTTATTAAGCAAAATTCATCTAAAAGATAACATAAAATTCAAATATTTTAACAAACAACTTTCAAAGAAAAGAATAAATAATAAAATAAGATTGCAACAACTAAATTGAATCACGTCAAAGTGAAAGAAAAAATTTATTGAAATGAATTTTATATTCATAAATTGTACATCTACATGATTCACAATTAGAAAACTAAAGTCATAAGTTTACATTCATTATTGATAACTGTCTAACTACTTAAAGACATAGCTAGTGAAGTTCAATAGACTCAATGCGCTCCTTCATCTTGTGAAGTTCACTCAACCTTCAAAGAAAAAAACAAACCATGTTATTGAATTTAGTTCCACTAATCACCTTGGACTAAAACGAAGATAATACCAGTTCAAATACCAAACAACATTTGAGTTCAAGTTTTAACTTGAAGCTAATTTTTAATTGAGGTTTAAACCGATAAGAAATAGGCAGTGCTTACAAACATACCACCATTAATCTAAGTTAACTGATTTGGTTTGCCTGAAGCACTTCTACTTGAAGGTAAATGTCCCTGTCAGATAGGTTATATATCACAAGTATAAGCTTCCTTATGTGTAAAAAAAGCTTCCTTATAGGTTATATATTTAGGTATGAGGAAGCTTATTGACATTCAAAAGAAAGGACAACAAAAAATGTGGTTGCCCGAGAAAAAGTGTTGAAAGTTGAAACATTGATATATCTAGCTAGTTCAAAATTGGAACTTAACAATTTTCATCTAATTGTAAACCCAAAAATTCTTTAAGGTTCCAAATTTTATGTTGGTATTAGAAGTCTTCCAAATCCTTTTCCTTCAATTTCTAAGCACATCTTTATTCGTGTAGGCCAAGTCAATCAACTAATAGGTATACTGGATCCATAAAGAATCAAATTAGCAAGTTCTGAATCATAATTGCTAGCATTAATAGTTAGAACTGCCATGATGAACTTGTAACAATGGGATAAATATCAATGGGAAGTAGATGAAGTAGGATGAGTGTGCTTATAGGGATTTACAGTAACAACAGTTCAATAGATTAAACCAGTAACAATTTTTTATCTAATTATGGTAATATGAAGGCTAACTTACATCAAGCTTTGGGATAATACCTATGTAGACCCATAAAATGTGCCCACAATGCTTTGGGGTAATAATTATTAACACACAGAAACATAATTACAAACCAACTCAATAAAGTCAAAGCATGGTATGAAAAAAAAATGCAAATACCCATTTTAGCTACAAATTATTTGTAAGTATTTTATATGCTTTCAAAATTGAAAAATACCCCTGAACTATAGCATTTCAGAATTTTGCTCCTCCTCTTTAAATTAAGATGTCACTTCAATTTCTTTTATTGGTCATGTGGCACATTCTATTAGCTTGCAACTATATATTTGTTGGTCAAAATATTAAAACAAGGCATGGGAACTAGAAGTACATAGGGACAACAAAGTCTTAAAATCAAAAAATGATAGTTTATGAGAATAATTGCATTTTTTATATCTTACTAGTTCTAGCATGATCATGTTAACAAGTTTTGAGAGACTAATAAGATCTATTCTAACCATCAGCTTGACTAGAAATGAAATAAGAATAAAATTTAACTGAAAGAAAGATATGTATATATAGACCAAGGTTATGCCAAGCCTTTGGACATTCTAAAAATATGGATGCCTTTTCAAGACTCTGGGACAATGAAATGAACTGCATATTCCCTTTTTGTTTTTAAATCAATCAATCAAAAAATAAAAAGAAAACCTCAGTTTATATGCATGTTTATATCAAATGTTAACATTATCATCTTAACTGGTGTGTGTTTACACGTGACTAGTTAAGGAGTTGGACAACAATTAGATTCCAACCATCAGCTAAGCTTAAGGTAGCAGAGATCAAGAACAAACTTAAATTAGACCAAACTTATTAGATAAAATGGTGCATCCATTCAAAGTTCCTAAGGGCAAAGTCTTATGGACCCACATGTGCTAACTTAACAAAATGGGAATTTCAAGTAAAGCCTAGAGCAAACTTGTAGTGGATAATTCTTATCCATCCTTTAATAGCTCTTGCCTCCTATTGAATTTTACAAGTTTCTGCACATACAAAAACTACACTATCAAATGATCTCTAAATTAACAAGCACTGGCATGGAGAATTAAAATGTGCCTTACATTATTTGCATTTTTGGTGTTGAGGATGAAGAGTTCAAGCCTCTCTAACATTATATCAGCTATTAATGGAAAAATAAAGCTCATCTCCCATGACAGGTCAAGAACAAAACATTACCATGTCAAAACTACTCCCTAGTAGTCCCACCTTCGCATTTTTCACATGGCCCAAATTATGGATCTTTAAACCCTCACCACAGCTAGTTTTGAAAAGGTGAATTATAATGGAAGTTGGAAGGGATTTGTTTTAAGAAGAGTAGACAGCTTCTATTCATCTAATTGAAACAAATAAAGTTTAAGACTTTAGGGGGCATTTGAAAATAATAGAGAATGCAAGAGTAAGAGAATCACCCTTGTGCTTGGACTTTGCAAAGTTATAGCAAAGATTTTATATTTCTAAAGTGGAACAAATGAGGGATTTAAGAGAACAAATTAAGGATAAAATTTTGTTAAATTGATGGAGTCAATTTAAAGGATAGAAAAGAGAAGTAGCAAAAACTTATTGTCTTCCTTTTTCAATCAAAATCCTTTTCATTACAAGAGAAAATCCTATCTCAAGTAAGACTTGGGACGAAGTCAGAGCATGATGCTTCCATTTCCTACATCCACCTCCTTCTTTTCCATTCTGTTTGAAATTTCATTTCTCTTTCTAAGAGGTTTATTATAAGAAGCACCTTTATTAAATTACTAATTGATTAATAATACAGAAAAATAGTAACAAGTGACAATTAGATTCGAACAAATCAATCTAAATGGTCATCAACTAGCCATCCTACCATAATGCCCAGACAAAAACTAAAAAATTCTACATTAGTTGACAAATCCAACAACTCAGTACACAATTAGGTGACGGACCGTATTGATCAACCCTAATTGTCATCCCTACATTGTTATCCTTACTTCAAATTCACCATGGCTTTATCAAAATGTCAACATGAATAAATTTAAAATTTGCACAGAACTACATTTTAGATTAATTGCATAACAATCTCATTCAGAATTTTAAATTCCTATTCAGCCCAACCCAATATGATACTCCAGCCCCCTATACACAAGATGCTTAATAAATAGAGCAATATAACCATAGCAATATAACCAGAGCATAACAACACAAATCAGAGCAACAAGATGTTTCCAATTTCTAGACACGCCTAACTTAACAACAATTTAAACTAAGCCAGAACAACAAAAACAATCCAAGCAAAAATTCAGTCTAACTAAAGACTAAAATATGAGAAACACATCCTATAAAACATAGGAAAAGAGAAGCAACAATAGAACTAAATTGCAAACCACAATGTAAGGGGAGAAGGAGAAAAATAGAAATCTTACCAAGGAGGAAGAAAATTGCAGAGCAAAAAAAGAAGAGAAGGAGGCTACACTAAACCTCGAACCGAGGCTGATGGAGAATGAAGAACACAGAGAGAAGGAAAAGCAAGCAGAAGTGGGGAGGCATAAGGAGAAGGCAATGGAGAAGAATAAGGAGAAGGCTGTGACATGGGGAGAATGAGGAAGAGACTGCGTGAGATGTTGAAGGGCAAGAAGAATGGTCACGGCAGAAGGAGAGTGAGGGATAACGGCTAAGGGAGGTGGAGATGTTGGGGATTTCAGATGGTGAAGATTAAGTTTGAGTTAAGGGCAAGTTGGGGAATTCAGATGGGGGGTTTATAATGACCTAATGAAGCTAGACAGAAATTGAATGAAAATTCATTAGGACAGCATGGGAATTCAGTGGCAATTATAAGGGCAAAGAGGGAAAGATAGAAAAAAAAAATTTGGGGCATCTAATAATGTTTAGTCGCGACCAGATGGTTACTTGCCGAGACTAATATGCTTATTACTTTCCAAGAGCGAATTGAACACAACTTAGTCGCTGCCAATTATACTCTGGTTGTGAGATCACAATTTGAAACCTTAGGATCAGTCAAGCCTTAAAATGCAGTGTTTTAGTAAACTGTAGTTTACCAAGGCTAAACAGCCTCAGGTTCTCTCCATCATCTCTGTTCAGGAATTGGCCACAATTAACATATGCTTATTTGGTCATGGTGAATTAGGCTCTCCCAGACACAACTTCCAACAAGCATATTAATTTTAAGGGATTTATCCAATGACATTTGCAAAAATATAAAACTGTGAATGCATCAAAAATATCTTAAAATTTGTGTAATTAATCTAAAAGTGAGTCAATTAAATTTAGTTATCAAAAAAACATATTTTCCTATTTTGAGTATGATTTATATATATAAGTACACCAAAAAGTATGCACAACTCAAAAAAATGTGCTGAAAATGTATGAATTTAGAGAGGTTATCAATTACACAATATTCAGCAATTGAAGAATACAAACACTTGAGATATTAATAGTTGTGATTTCAAATTCAAATATAGCAAACTCTAAATTTCTAGAATGTATACCTAAATTTGGCTGAACTTATAGTTATACCTAAATTTGGTGTTATTTATGATTGAAAAGAATGTACACTTGGTGTACAAAAACATTTCGATGATGTATAATTTTTCATACCCAATACATTTATCTATGGACAGTGCAAAATATCTACTTAATTTTTTAGAATAAATTTACATTTGACCATTTATGTAGCTACTATACCACTTCGAAATGATAAATATATACAAATTAGTAGATGGATATACTAGACATGATAATATATATGTGCTCCCTTATTTTTTAGTAAATTTTTATACATAGATAGTACCTTTTTAGATTGAATAACACAATTGTGAAGTTTTTATATATAATTGTAGTAGTAAGGGGAGAGTTTATATAATGGCAAAATGAATTAAATCGAACTTTGGTAACTCTTCAATATTTAAACAAGTAAACATCAAAATATATCTACTAAAAAAAAGGGAAATATATATATATAGGTAAATTGATAATGCATGTCACTTGAATCCATGGGTTCCAACAATAAGCAACCACTTTTCTACATCGAAAGAACTCTTGAAAAAATATAGTATATTGGCATTAATGGTTCTTATTAAACTTAGCATTTTAAAAAGCTAATGCTTTTTAAATTTTTAAAATTGTAGATATTATTTTATCTTTTTTTATGTATTAATATTTTTTATTTTATTATTATTATATATATAACTTATATTATTTCTAAACATTTACTTGTATGTTTCTTAATTTATTACTTTTTGAAATTTATAAAAAGAAATCTTGACAAAATATAGTACATTGGCATTAATGATTCTTATTAAACTTAGCATTTTAAAAAGCATAAGCTTTCTAAATTTTTATAATTTCACATATTATTTTATATTTTTTTGTGTATTAATAGTTTTAATTATATAATTGTTATATATATATAAATTTATATTATTATATATATAATTTATATTATTTTTAAACATTTTTTTCATTATTTATATAATATATCATTTAAAAATTTTTTTATTATTACTTATTACATAATTAATTGATTTAAATTTCTTATTAATCCGAAATAGGATTATTAATTATTTAATAATAATATTTACCATTAAATTTTTTTTATCAATTATTAATGATTTTTATCATTGCTGGATACTTATGTTTATGCTTCATCATATGTATTTTCTCTGAAAGTATTAATGATTTTTATCAAAACATGGTAGTCTCATGTGTTCCTACTTCATCATATGCATCTTCTCTTAAAGCATTCTTTGTCAATGCCAATGAGAGAAAAGAAGATGGGATGATCCTGTGTTTCATTCCTTTTTCTTGTTTATTTTCTTTTACTTTTTTAATTTTACTAAACCCTAAAACATTTGGGACTTAACAAATCCTAGATTGGACTTGGGTATTAGGTTTGGCTTATTAAAATGATCATAAAAAATTAAATCACAAAAATTTTCAATTTTCCTTTTATTATTATTATTGTTACTATAATTATTATAATCTATTTCTTATTATTATTACTTATTCCATGTCTATCATTAGTTTTTAATTTGATTTATTTTATATTTATTAATAATTAGGTAACTCATAAAATTAGCTTAAAAATAAACAAAAAATAATTAACAATTGATATATAAATAAATAATTAGCTTAAGTGATAACTATATTCTTTAAGATTATTTAAATTACATTAATATTATTTTTGAAAGATAATTATTAAAATTTTAATAAATAATGATAATATAATTATCTCTTTGGTTTATTTTTAATTTTTTATTAGTGATGAGATAACGCCTAAAATTACATAAAGAATAATTAAAAAAACCTCCTAAAATTGCATTACTAAAATTTTTCATCTACTTCATTGCATTTATTAGACCCAAAAAATAAAAACATTGCTCCTTCAATATTTGAAAGAAGATACCAAGACTCTTTCTCTAATCAAGTTCATCATACTCTTCACAACCAATGCCATTTTTTACTCTCCTTTCCTTGTTCTCGTCACATACTTCTTTTATTGAACAAAAGGAGAGAAAATGAGGCCTACAAATTTGAAGAAGAAAAATAAGAAGAATAATAATAGCTAAATGAAGAAAGAAGAGGGAAGTGTGGGTGTAAATGAATATTGGAGAAGAAAATGTATATATAATTTGTGGTTAAATGAAAGGGAAAAGATGAAATTTAAGCTTAAATTAGTTTTCTAGGCCATTTTTATCAAATTATTTTAATAACATATGATATATATATACATATATATAATGTTAAAAAGTCTTTTTCATATAATATTAAATTATAAATGAACAAATTTTAAGTATGCCATGTTTTTCATATCAAACTTATCATTGAATTAATGGAGATACTTGTCCAATAATTCATTAGTCTTACTATGGTTGAACTGATAATAATTCTATATATTTCTTAAACATTTTACATATTAAAAAAATAATAAAAAATAACTATTAATAAATTTAATTACCAATTGCATGCTTTTTACAATTTTTAAGAAGTCATTTTTAAAAAAAAAATTACCCCCAATTAAAATTTAAGAATTTTTATTATTCAACTTATAATAGTATAAAATTATATTAAGATTTCATTGTTATTAAGAAAATAAAAAGTAAGGGGGCTAACAAATAGTAAATTAGAAAAAAAAAATTGAAATGGAATAAACTTAACAAATTATAAATATATTCACAATTATAAATAATATATTTTAGTTTTGTTGTTTCTTATATCTTAGTTTTGATATGAGTCTCAATGATGCCACAATTTCTCATCGAGGTTCAAAAGTTAATACTTCCACTATTAAAGAGCTTCTCAAATCACTTGTTAATATTAACTGTTGGAAAAATAAAACATAAATTTTCAGGAAACAAAGTTTAGGTGAGACTATTTGTTGGGATTAGAAGGTTAATAAAAAAAAATTATTGGGCAAAAATTTAACATCGAGAGTTTTAGTGGCAACAAAAAAAGTCACCACTAAAAGCAACTTTTAGTAGTGACGAGCTCATCACTAAAAGTTTGGTGCAAAAAATTTATAATTTAAATATTTTACACTAAAATTTTTAGTGTCAACACGTTGCCACTAAAGTAGCCTTTAGCAACGATGACATTAATCATCACTACAAATTTCGCAAAAATATTTTATGATTTTTAAAAAATTATATAAAAAGTTTTAGTGGCAACAACCTTCGCCACTAAATTTGTTTAAGCAGTGACTGTATTTTGTCGAGACAAAAAGTTTCTTTTAATGTCGATTAGGGTCGCCACTAAAACTTTTCCATATTTCTCATAAAATATTTTTGCATATGGTTTTAGTTGCAATCATGTTGTCACCATTAAATATCGTTTTTAGTGGCAACCTTATTGTTTTTTCTACTAAAAATATTTAGCGACAACTTCTTTTGTTGCTACTAAAACTTTTTAGCGATAACTTATTGATACCGCCTCTAAAAGTATACTTTTAGTGATGAATTTATTTTAGCCTTCACTATAGATCATCACTAAAAGCCTCTTTTTTTGTAGTGATATTGTTTTTCCCTACATCTAAAAAGAATTGTTTTTGTGACTTTAAGCACCTCATTAGGCCTTTTGATATCTCAGGCACCAAATATTGAACAAATACTTCATATTGCACAAGTTTGCTTTAATGTATGTAAATGATGGTTAAATAGTTGTAGCAACCTACAAAAAGTACAGACTTTCATCACCTACAACCAACAAGGTTTTCTGGACTTTAAATTGTAGCTTGAATCTTGTTCATCTTCCTAGTGCCGTCAACTCATGTCCATTACAATCTCTCATTTTTCATTGCCGTGAGAGAAGTTCATAATTAAATTGTCTAGTTATCTAACTTATATATAATGCTTCTCATTTCAGTGTTTTTTAAATTTACGGATAATTAATCTATGTGGCTCAAAAGATCTCATTGGACACTTAGATCTCTCTCAGGCCCCAAATATTTTGGAGTTTTATCTTAATGAGTGTGTAAATTTCGCTCAAATTCATTCTTCAAGTGTCCTGGGCAGGCTTTTTGTTCTCTAGATACAACGTTGTGAAAAGCTAAGGAGCAGAAACATTAGGGGCAATATTAAAGGGAGAAGTTCAGGGTTAGTGGCTGGCTATAATTTTTTGGATCCTAAAAACTTTTCATTCCATAAAGTGACTGAGAAATTCTTCGTATCTGATGATGACAATATTGTAACAAGTTGTAAGTTTAAATTTTGTGACATTATCATTCAAAGAGATATTGGACTGCACAGACAATATTGAGAGTGCAAAAGTTAAAATTGTTGACACAAAGTTTGGCGTCTTTACTTCCATTTGTTTGTAGACTTTGTTGGTTAGATATTCTAATTGACTTTAGGAATTTCAAAAAACACTTAACTATCTTTCTCGATAGTTCTTTATTAATGAGGACTAGAAAGTTGTTGCCAATGAACCAGAAGTAAAGACGAAACAACCAAGTGGTGCCCTTGGGTCATTGATAAGCGAATGGGCAACCAGAGAAAAGGTTACTGATTGTGAAGAAGGGAGGCCATTAGAGGTTGAAGAGGAGTTGATGATAGAAGTGGAATGTTGTAGCAATAGTGGTAATAGATTAAGAAGAGTTTCCAACAACATCACCCTCTGATCATTATTAACACAACCGTCATTACAGGAGTGATATTATTGGGAGTGCAGCTTGGAGCATACCTGACCTTTCAAATTTGAATTCACTTGCAGAATCTGATTGCACAAGGCTTCAACCTAGATGTTACACTCTCATTGGATATTACAGTAACAGTTTGGGATGGCCCTCCTTTTGATATCCATTATTAGCAAAAACTGGATGGACATTTCGATACTTATTTTTACCTTTTCTTCAATCATAAGTCCATTTCGTTTGTTAGTCAACAAATAAAACAAACCTCCATTATGTTTTTTATTTGGGATGTGAATCCGTAGGTTGACTTTTGATGTTGTCTTGGATGAATAGGCATCCACTTATTATGTGGCCAATAATGGTATGTTATAAATAAATAAATAAATAACTGTTCCGCCATTGAGTTTGGTTTATTTGTGCAAAAAGAAAGGTTTTCTTCCTATTTATAAATTACCTTTCGTAAAATTTTCATTCATGATTCTACTCAAATAATAATATATACTTGAAAAACTATACTTGCTAATTAATACCTTGTTTCAATCGGACTTATACATAGATACATGTTTATTTATTTATAATAAATACATTAGTTATAATTTAAATAAATAAAAGTTCATTTTCATATGACATGAATCAATATCCTCACAACCCAAATTTGTCAACTTATGCTACCAAATATAAAAATATCACCTGGTTTAGGTTGTCCCATCTCTTGCCAAAGTTACTTTGAAGTCTCGTGCATTTCCTCATCATTATTTTTGTTGCCAGTGAACCATGGATGGCCATGGTTTTCTTTTTTTCCTTTCCCCACTTGACATTTGGGAAATGTACTAATGCTAGTACATTAATAACGAAAAAGTCTCATGCATTTGAGTTAACATTGTTAAGGAAAAAACATAAAGAAAACTTATTTTTTGAAGTGTGAAAGTTAAAGGATTTAGGATTTGTTTGATTCTGTTCTACTTTTAATATTTTTTAAAAAAATTTTAAAAATAAAAAAATCTATTTAAATCATTATTCTAAAAAATCGTTATTTTTAACTTTTTTCTTGAATCTATAAAATAAAAGTTAACAAAATATCTAAAAAATGTTCTGATTTTTTTATTTTTGAAAATACAATTCTATTTTTATGTTTTACAAAACGCTTTATTAAAACTATCAAACAAACTTTTTTTATTTTTTTTGTTCTTAAAAACAAAAAGATACCTTAATTTCTTTATTTTCAAAGGTCAAGGAGTTTTTTATTTTAACTATACCATGCATTTTTTTCTTCATTTTCCATATTTGTTTCATTTTCCAACTTCCAAGATCTTATATCTTTTTTGAAAAAAAAAAAGGAACAGATATATATAATGCACAAAGTTTAAAAGTTTTCATATTTATTAAGTACAAACATTTTATAAGTAAATTTTCAGACTGTCCACCCTTCAATTCCTTGATACTTTTGCTAGAGGGGGAATGAGTTGTGCATGTACTAGGCCCATGAGGTTTGTGCCTTTCATATTTCACTTCTTAGAAAAAAATAATTAATGACATCCAGGCCCAATAAAGAAAATGAACAAGCAATTTGAAACCCCAAACCCATAAATTACAGGAAAAAGAAAAAAAATTTGTATTTTGCACACACTCAGATTCATACAGCTTCAATTTCTTTGAGCTTGCTCATCAAACATTTTTAGCATCGAAATACTCATGATCAGGCGCTCCACCTTCTTGTTTCTTAATGTATTTTCCTTTCCTACGGTTTTGTTCTCTTACCCATAAAAAATGATTGGTGTTCCCAAATTATCATTTTATTTTCAATGCTTTGGGTTTGCTTGATGTAATCGAATCCTTGGTCAACATCATTTGTTTCTTTTTCCCCAGAACTATGGTCAAGATAATGTTTAGTGTCAAATATCATTTACTTATATTAAGAGAACACCATATTTGAATCCTTTGTACTAGTGAAGTGATTTTATTGAACAAAAATCTTATGAAAATTCAATTTGATGCTCTATGTTCTACAAATTGCCTGCATGTTTATAACATTTTTTGAAAAAAAAAATTATATATATAACATATTCTTTATTCTTTTGGCCAACTCTAAACCAACCTATTTAACTCATCATTTTGATGAGCTAGATTTGAATTTTATAAATTCATATAACATTACAGTTAAATCTGATTCGATTCGCTGGATCTACCAATTGGACAGGTCAATCCTGCAACTCATCCCTCAGCCCATTTAACTTTTTTCTTTTGTTTGGAGGGGGGGATCTCCTAAGTCTAAACGCAGCGTTTGAGTGAAGGCTTTCAGAATTCAGAGTCCCCTGCCCTAAAGGCCCAGTACAAACCACGGAGCACAGCCTCCTTCCTCGCTCGACGTACATCAGTGCAGCACAGACTGCCTCATAGTCTTCCGTGCCTGGCGGCGGCGACGGCACAGCATTACGGCAAGCAACGAGTAAGAAATTCGATTCTCTCTTCTTCCTCTGCACTTCTTCTTCTCTTGATTCTTGAAATCTAACTTGGGCAATGCTTTGCTTCATATGGACTGATATAATAAGGGGAAAAATTACTACCTTGCAAAGTTTACATATAAGATTGATTCCTTGAAAATTTTAGTTCTTAGTAAACCCTAAGATTGATTCCACTGTGTTGGATATAATAATGTCAGATTTTTCTTTTTTTAATTTTTTGAAATTGGTGGACGGGTTGCATTTTTCAGCCTGTTCAAGTACAATGGTGAATTAAATGAGCTGACCCCTTTAACTCACCGCCGTCGTAGGCCAGCACATGTGGACCAGGTTTATTCACTTTGACAACCCTAAATATGTACTGTTGATTTGTGAACTGAATTAGCCTTGTTTCTGGTGGAACATACCATAGGAAGGTTGTTACATTTAAACAAAAAAACAATTTGTTACAAGACAACTTGGGATTTTAATGGCCTAAGTTTTTATCATTTTAACAAATGTGCTTAAACTAGTGGCTTAAACTTTCTTGAACATTCTTTTTAGGGTTAGGCTGTCAGTATATTTGTAGATTCATGTACTCATGCAGAATAAAACCTTGTGAATCGAAGAACTTCAGTTCTCAAGAGTAGGAAGAAGGAAGAACGAAGACGACTGATGTCTGCCTACATTAGACGTGCATTCTCCTACAGAAACCTTCTTCTCCTTCGAAGCTCTGCCCTCTACGGTCGTGATCTCTCATGCACTATTGAAACTCCCATTAACATTTGTAACTCTAATGTCAATAGGGTATTCAGTCTTCCAGTGTCTAATTTTACCGTAGAAAGTCGCAGAGGCTTTGCCAAAGGACGAAAGTCAAGTACGCATTTCTATCTCTTCTCCAACATGAACATCTAGACATACCATTTCTTCTAAAATTCAGTACATTTTGGCATGAATTTATGTTGATGTAAGGAGAGAAATTAAATATACTCACTCGTTTTTATTTTTTTGTTTTATTGTTTTTAAGTGAATGTACATATCTGAATATGGTTATTAAATCATATTTATGCAAATAGTATACTGGCTGCATGCGTTTTAGCAGTAGGACTAATTTGTTTTACTGCTGTGAATTTGATGGTATTACAATTTGTTTTATTGGCTTTTAACCAAACAATAGGCGCATGACAAAATTTCGGGGAGCATTCACTACAGAAAATTTTCTCAATGAAAATAAAAAATAAAAGAAAGTTGGTAAATTTTCTGAACTGAATGTATCTTAGTTTTTCTGATCTGATTGGTATATGTTATGTGCTAATTGACTTGGGTGAGGGTCTGCATTCCAAATGAAGGTTTTAGCAACAATGGTAGTAGACTTAAGATCAGGGCAAGGTTGATGGGTCAGACAAAATCGTTATCTCTGGTTGCAATCAGCTAACTCCAAGCACTCACAATATAAAGTTGATATGAGATTTTTCTTTAAAAAAATGCCAATTACTTGCCCAAACAAACTTCTTTCTCTGTAAAACATATTGTCCTTGAGGTAAGTTAATACTTGAATTATTATATGTTAATTGTTTGGTTCATACAATTTAGAGGATGAAGCTGGTGTCAGTACAATTGAAGTTCCACCAGATGTTGGGCCTACTATTAAGGCAAATGCTTTTTCACAGATGGAGGCAGCAATGGCTGCATTATCAACAGAACTAAACAAGCTACGCACAGGAAGGGCATCTCCGGGTATACTTCAGGGCATCATAGCTGTGAGCCATTACTTTTTGTTTCTGCGATTGTTAATAATCGACATACTCATACATGCATGATGAAATGTCTCTACAGGAATGCTTGACCATATTATTGTTGAAACTGGAGGAGTGAAGATGTCTTTGAACCATATTGCTGTTGTTTCAGTCATAGATCCAAAGACCTTATCCGTAAATCCTTATGATCCACAGGTACTTTCCTGAAACAGACATGCATATATTTATCTCCATGCTAATTTTTGTCTGAACTAGTTCTTGTTCTAGCTTTCTATGTTTACCTCTTGCAGTTTGGATCTTATTCAAAGTTTAATTGCTTAAATTTGTTGATCTAGTTTTTAAAGTGAAGGTTGTTTCTTTATCATGGGCTTCAAGGCAACAAATACTGATTATAAAGTTTCTATAACATTTTGCTTGACAATCCCTCCATTTACTTCAAGGAATGAATTTATTTTTACTTGTAATCCACAGCCTTAGGAGATCAAGTTTATGTTTTTGTTGAGGTTTAATTACTAAACTAGTGTAACAGTTGAGTCTCACTAACTTCTGCAGGCACTTAAACAATTAGAGAATGCCATTGTTTCCTCTCCATTGGGGTTAAATCCCAAAGTGGATGGTGATAGATTGATTGCTGTTATTCCACCGTAAGCACTGAATCTATATATAACCCCCTCATGTCTGTCGGAATGAAGTTCATTTGGATATGTTGGCTACTAAAGAACTATAACTTATTTGCTCATTGTAACTGACTAATTTACTTCTCCACCATGTAACGACCAGATTGACCAAAGAGCATATGCAGGTATTCCAATAATACTTCTTCCATTTATTGATGGTTTCAACTTTTTTTCTTTTTTAGGCCAGAATTTATGGTTTAAACTTCAACACCCTCACTGCATATATAATTGCTGCGAATCTTTGTGTTGAACATTTATTCAGGCTATGAGTAAGTTGGTCACCAAGTCTTGTGAAGATGCCCGGCAAAGTATTAGAAGGGCCCGGCAAAAGGTATGGTGGAAAGCTGTCCCATTTTCTTGACCTGTAAGTTATATGTTGTTGAGAAAAAGTGGTATATACAACTATATCTTTGCAATAAAACATCTAAAGGATAATGTCCCTCTAAACTACACAGTAGCTGGACATGGGTAGATGACTGCACTTGTCTATGGGCTGGGCTGGCCAACAGCTTTGGTCTGCATGTAGGTTTCAAGGCCTAATTCAGGTTGGTGCAGGTAGCTCGGGCCTTCATCTTAGGGCTTGTTTAATAAAATTGAAAATAAAAAACTAAAAATTTTATCCAAGTTTCCTGTGTGAGAAATTTAGGCATTAAATTTCTAATGCTTGAAAAGATTTTCACTTTTGTAAATGTATAGTATAGAAGATTTTTGGCTTTTAATAATTCAAGGGAAGGCTTCAGCTCATGGTGTCCAGGCTTCACTTTTTGCTGAATGTTTTCATCAGCTTTTCACCTAGTTGGCTAGTTCAACTTTGGTTAGGTAATAAAAAAACGCCTCAAATATTTTATGTTACTCTTTTCATTCCTAGCATTGAATTGAGTTTTCAAATAGGCTCCTAGTGGTTACTTTTTCTGTCCATGCTTTACACTTCAAGGCCTGCATGTTCATGTCTTAAAATTATTATTTGTGATGTATAACTTTTTAAGTTGTTAGAACAGAGAAAATATTTTAAAAATTTTGAAACAAAATATTGCAATTAGCTGGCCAGGCCTGGGTCTAAGGTTTTTTAATTCAGTTAAAAAGGTCCCTCTTGCCATAAATATGTGGTAAAGCTGTACTATAATTTGCTGCAAACTGTGTCTAAGGATGTTATTCTACAGGCAATGGATGCAATAAAGAAATTGTATTCTAGTCTTCCCAAGGATGACATAAAAAGATTGGAGAAAGAAGTAAGTTACAAGCTTATTGTAGGTGAGAAGCCAACAAGATTCCATAGCTTCAGTTTTCTGACACATTTTTCTCCCTACAGGTTGACGAATTGACCAAAAAATTTATCAAGAACGCAGAAGATGTATGCAAGGCGAAGGAGAAGGAAATTAGTCAAGGTTGAGCTCTGTTGGTGAATTTTTGTGGAGGATCCACCATTTCCTTTTGCTCTCTCATTTGCTAGGGCCTGACATACATCTGATCTCATTTGAGTGTTATTCCGTTAGTCATTTGATAGAAGATGAGTCCCTCAGTACTTTCAATCAGTTGATGTTACTGCATAGGTGAAGTAAAGAAAAACATGGGGGGTGGACATGCAGCATTGGCACATCTGCATTTGTTGCTGTTGATTTTCATCTTGGGTTTATGCTATCCCCCCTTGGTTAGTCCAAGCTACTTAAGATTCTATTGGCTTAAATGATATGAAGTTTGTAGAGATTTTAGCTGTAGGGCAAATTGAAGGTCACAATCAGCTGAGCTTTACGGTAAGATATGTAGATCCAGAAGATGCACATTGGCTCCTCTTAAATTTGATTGTTTCTGGGTGCAGAGTTAGAACTTTATTGGATAAAACTTATAATTTGAGAAAATTAACAAATTTCTTTTAAATTTTGCAAAATTACGGAGATTTTCTCTTTATTTGAAAATATATTTTTTAATTTAATTTTAAATATTGAATAAAATATTTTTCATTGATCTAAATATGCAAATATGTATTATTTCAAAATACATAAAAATAAAGGTTGCTTTTGTTTTCAAATATCTACAAATAAAAAATAAAAAAATTCATTGAATTTAACAGAAAATTATGTATTAAGTCTCAAGGAGTATATTTTAGTTAGAAATTTTAAAATTAGATTAAAATGTAATGTAATTTTTTGTTTTTAGATATGTTTGTGTCTGTTTTAAAATTAAAAAAAAAAATCTGTATGATTTCAGTAAAATTAATAGAAATTGGTGTAATGTATTTATAAATTTATATGTTTATTATTAAATTTTTTAATTAAAAAAATAACATTTTTCTCCAATTTTGTTGCACGTTAATAACTTTTTTGAAATTTTTTTACATGTTATAATTTTATTAAAAGAAATTGATAATAAAAATTCTGATGGGAAGTAGTCAAATTATTTCTAAATTTATATATACTTTTAGATTGTTACTCAGTAATCCTGGTAAGGGGAACTTAAATCTCTTGAAATGAACTTTTAACTCTTTCTTTTTTTCTTATGTCACTTGGAAATTTCAAGTGATAAGGTAGTGTCAATGTTTCAATCCTTTGATTAATTTAAAAAAAAGTGAAATAAATAAAACAGCTTTGGAATATGTGAGAAGAGATGAGGAGCTCTTTTGCTTGAGAATGAGCTGAAATTAAATTAATCAACTTTATTTAACTTTTAAAGGCTATAAATTGTCATACAAATTTAATCAATGAAATTCCCCCATCCTTTAATAACTCGAAGGTTTCTACCTGTCAAGCTAAGGCCGTTAAAGTAACAATACTTTTTGAAGTATTAAAAAATTTAATTACAAAATCTTTATGGTGACACTTGGCATAGATATTTAATTTTTGAAGTACTCACAAATTTATTTACAAAAAAAATTAAATATTGAATTGATGAACAATAATTTACTGGTTTTTTTTTGGGGGTTAATTTTTATGCACTTCCAAAACTCCTATAAAATAGAGAACGGAAATACCGTAAGGGAATCAGTAGTTCCAACACAAATTTTGGCGCCTAAATTAGCATCTATTAGAGTTAATAAGGAATTTGATCATATTTTTTTATTCAAAATAATTAATAATTCAAATCAGCAGCTGCCATTTTTATCTTCTCACGTACTTATTCTTTTTTTTTTTTTCTTAAAGGTAGGCGTGTACCTACTTTTGTTTTTTTTAAAGGAAGCAGGTTATGCTAGCCCATGTTATTTTTTATTTTTTATTTCAAGATGCAGTACTTATCTCGCATCATTTTTGGTTCAATTTTCAATTTTTGTTTCATTTAAAATGCCTTCAATTGAAGGCAATAAGGGAGACACGGGATTTTTTAATTTTATTGATTGTTATTTTTTTATTTTTTTACGTATTAATAAAAATTTTATAATTTCATGCCTATAATACTTTGAATTATTACTATGTTTGTTATTCATTTTAATTTCTACATTAGGATTTGTATACAGGAATATGCATAAAATAATTTAATACTACTTTTTTAAATGACATATTATAATTCCATTCATTATTATCTTAATTTTTATTTTCAGATTTTAAATTTAAATTGCACTTAATCCTTATTTGTTTTTCTACATCATTTTTTAGATAAGATATATTTTTAGTCTATTTGGAACATTAACAAACTTGGATATGTTGTTTTAAAAAAATACTAAATTATGTGGACAAAAAAATTGTCAAACTTTGATAAATAAGAAATAAAACAATGTTCATTAATTATATATTGTGAAATTAAAATAGAAAAGGATAGACATGGTTATGAATATATTTTAGACAAGATTTATTTTTAACATAATAATTATAACCTGACCAGATCAGCAAGTTCAATTGGTTGGATCAAGAATTGGACTCTAGTCCAGCCCGAACAACTCTCTAAATTGATACTTTAAAGAATTAGTCAACATTAATCAAGAATCCAGTTTGATTGGTTGATTTTTTGGCTATAAATCAATGCAATTCTCCTTAGAAGATGCATTGAACCCATGACGTTAAAGGAAGATTTTAACACCTTAACCACTACACTACCTTATTTTCTTTGATAAAATTGTACAAAATATTATAAAAATATAATTATAGTATTTCTTTTAAAATTTATGATATTTAATTTAGACATTTATCAATTATGATTTTTTTTACACTATATTCAAACCTTCTAAAACCAATTAAATTTTATTATATAATTTTTTTTTGGAATGCAATAATAAAAAATTAATATATTGAATAGTTAATTTTTATAATATCTTAATATCAATACTTATTTTAACAAATTAATATTTGATGATTATATTTATTAATAGATAGATTATTTTAGACTCAAATTTTAAAATTAAGTTAACTAAATTTAAATATTATGTTATATTTGATTTATTTTTATATATAGTTAATAATAAAATATTTCAAATTTTATTAATATTTGTTTTATTATTATTTATTATACTAAATTTTTAATATTAATATATATATAATTATTACTGATTCGATCACATTCAAACTAATGAATCATAAATCAATATTTTTACCGATTCAATAATTGGTATGATTTTAAAAATATTGATTTTTAGTCGATTTTGAAATGAACAAAAAATCTCTTATGTTATAGTAGTATAGTCAAAATTAAAAATCATAATATTTGAAATTGAGTATCTAAAAAATTAAGAATGACAGCTACAAATTAACTATATATTGAAGAGAGTCCTCCCTCCTCAAAACTCAATAGCTTCCATATGAAATTAATAATACTTGAAGTTTGACCCATGATCACGTCTAAAAACAAATACCATATTAAGTATTAACAAATTACTTGATATATCTAGAGGTGTTCACTGGATCCAAAAGCCCAGTGGGCCCAGCCTTATCGGGCCAAATCAATCAAAGTTAGGTCAAGTATAAAAAATTCTTTAAAAAAATTTAGGGTTAGGACAGGTTATAAAATCGGGTCAAGTATCAAGCCAACTCTTAAAGCTATGTTGGTCCAGCCAAAAAAATAAATTTATTTTTTTAAAAAAATATTTTTTTATAAAAGATTTATATCAAAATTTTAATTATTTTAAAGATAAAATATAATTTTATAAAAACTTATATAAATTTTTTTAAATATTATTTTATAATTTTAATAATAAATTTAGGTTAGTCCTAAAAGATATATTAGTTCAATCAAGTCTAAAAATATATTTTCTATAAAGATTTATATAAAAATTTTAATTTTTTTAAAGATAAAATATAATTTTATAAAAATTTATATAAAAATTTTCTTTTTAAAGGTTATTTTACAATTTGTATAATAAATAAACAAAAAAATATATTGGCCTGCCCGATTTAGCTCGACCTCACCCAGTATTAAAATCGGGCCTGGCATCAGACAAGGTCAAAACCCTACCTGGCTCGACCCATATACACCCCTAGATATATCCATAGAAGGTTTTATTGCTCAAAGCCTCTTCCTTTGAGTGTATGCATGGAGCTTAAATATCCTTTTAATCTATCTAGTACTATGAAATTTCAATTTGATCTTTGTGGTTTAGAAATTGAATCAATATTGTTCTTACTATTTAAAAATAATGCAATTAAGTCTTTTCATCTTATTTCTATTTGCCTAGAAATGAAAATAATCATCTTTCAATCACTCATTTTATGTAGACATGATTTCAACAAAGTAAATTAACTAGATGATAAATAATCAAGTGAGATCACATTTTAGTCACATGATCTCTTTTCTTATATATTTTTCTCCCAAATACAAATAAAATTTGGAATGACTTCATTTGATTACTTATTCTATAAAAATTAAATATAGCCAAATTATGCATGAGTTGGTCATAATTAGTTAATGTTATCATAAAATTTGAAAGGGAATCCCACATATCAATGCTTGAGACAGTTTTGAATTGTGTCTATAATTTTTGGTACCGCTAGCATTACTCTACAAAAGAAGTGTGATGCATAAGAATATGACTCATGAACAAAGGCATTTCACATTTCTCAGGTCAAGAAATTTAAAAAATAGAACTTCCTACATTAAACCAACAAATTTACATGCATCTCAAAGTAAAATTTTTATGCCAATAAGCTTATAGCTCATATGAAATTAATCTCAATCTTTAATCATCATATTACAAATTAATAGTCAATATTGATACCAAAAAAAATTAGTGCAAAAATCAAAAAATAGGTATGCAGTATGCTTTGAATTGACACTCTATTTAGTACATAAAATTATTAAATATAAAAATAGAAAGTGAATAAGAATATGAATAGAATAAAATAATTACGCTTGGTATAATATAAAAAGAAATAAAAATGTTATTTCATTTGTATATTTAATTGAATAAAAAATGTATTAGAATAAAAAAGAATAATAAAGAATAAACTTTATACCTTTACATTAAAAATATAATAAAAAGGTAATGATAATAAAGATATAATAAATTTTGTATAAATTAGACACAGTAATTACTTTTTGTTTATGTGTTTATTTGAAGAAAATAAATTCTTTCTTCTTTTCTAATATTTGGACAAAATCTGACTATCAAAATAGGATGTAAAAAAAAAAATTTCTTTCTCTATCTTCCTTTAGCGTGTGAGTTATTTCCCCACAGAGTGTTGCCACTAATTTGAGAAAGTCAAGGAAGTTAACTATATGAAATAATCGAGACAACTTAGAAAAATGAAGCATACTTGATAAAGCATTGTTCATGAGCCTAGCAAGTTATTTGGAAGCACGCTGAGCAACTACATTTTTCCTTATTTCATTTTCAATTTAATCCCTTGTTAACCACAACCCCCCCCCCCCCCCCAAAAAAAAGGTGAAGAATTGTTGCTACTTGCTAGGTAGATAATTGTTGTATCATTATCATAAAAAGCTTTGGAAGCAATTAAATGCGATTACATTTGATTGTACTTCAAGTTATGAACAATTTTCCTGTAGATTTTGATGATCTTAGTTTTAGACTAATGAAAAGTTTTGCAAATATGGTATTGCTTAAAGTTGTGTAATTTTCACACTAGCAAATTTATAGTACTTTTATACCTTTATTACAAGTAATATTTAATTTCAAAAAATAATTCACATAAATTATTATTTAAAGATAAATCAATGATAAAGAGGTAGACGTAGAAAGAGAAGTAAAACTAATATTGTGAAATTATCGTTTCTCAATAATATGTCCTCATTTCTACTATTTGTTAATTGCATCAACAATTTTTATCTAAAAACTAAAAAGAATCGTGAATGATTTATCTTTTATTTAAATTTTTTTGATAAAAAATGTAAATTTATTCTGTCTCTTGTGACTAAGTACTCTTACTTGATTACGACTTACAAATTGAGTAAGTATTAGGTTACTTAAAAAAAAAGTAGATTTTCAGTTTTAGATGAAAAGCAAGGGTTGCTTTGTATTATTTTAACCCTAGGATTAAAAAAAAAACTTAAGATTAGTTTTAATATTTTGATCAAAGAAAAACTTTTGTTGAGATAGCATTAAGTTGTCCCAAAAAAGGTGTTTAAATTTTTTTTCTTAAAAGAATTATAAAAAGGTGGCGGTTCTCGCTTTGGAAAACCACAACATCCTATTGTAAGAAACCTCTACAATAAAGGATGCAAATCCCTTTAAATCGGAGCAAAGCTTTTGATCTGAATGAAGAGCCATTGCACAATGGGAAATTAAAGGGGGAAAATTACATCCAAAAACCTTAAGTTTGTAAAAATTATATCTTTATAAAATTTGGTTGTAATTTTGATAAGACCTGGTTGTAATAAGATATTTTATTATACATTTTACAAACTTAAAATCTTTAATTATAATTTTTCCCATTAAAGGATGTGATCATTATTAAGACTTCTGACAAGTAGAAATTAAATTAATCTCAACTTTATTTAACTTTCAAAGGCCATAAATCGTCATACAAATTTAATCAAATCAACTTATCCTTCATTAACCAAGAGTTTTAACTCTCATGTTATGTAAGGTCATCAAGGTAACAGCATTGATATACTTAAAAATTTAAATGCAAAATCTTTATTAAGATGACACATGGCATATAGATTTCTTACTCTTTTTTTTTTTTGAAGTGCTTAAAAATTTAGTTGTAAAAATTTGAATATTGTTGAACAATTATTTGCCGATAAATTTTTTGGTGATTTTTGAGGATTTATAATAAAATTGGTGTTCATGTTTATACTCATCACATGAGTGGATCACCTTATATACGATACGAGTAAGTAAAGTTTAAATAATAATAATAATAATAATAATAATAATAATAGAATGACCCTTTATTTGGTAATTTGAATCCTCTTTTGCTTAGTATGTTATTTTGTTAAAGAGATAAAAATAGAAATAATACAAAGAAGTAGGAGTGTACAGAGGTTCATTTATTCTTTTTTTATCTATTTTTTTGTTTAACAAGATGATATCCAACCCACACTAAGTAAGAGAGGATCCAGACTCAGCTATTTGGGGTGCTGTGCCCCAAGCATCGTAAAGGATCTGCCTCTTTATTTCCTGGCTTCCATATCCTCTTTCATGCCCAAACCTTTACCCTGCTTCCCTCATCTTCTATTGATATTGAATCTGCAAACCTTCAAGATGAACATAACAAACCCCTAAAAAATCATAGACTTTGCGCCCTAACACGTTGTAAACAGAAAGGATCAGTGTTTGGATCATCTAAATATAAAAAATATTATGATCCATGGATCCATGCTTAAGGTTGGTTAGCTATATATGTCAAGTTGAGCAGATTCCTCTCTCCTCAAACTCAATAACTTCATATATCAAATAATGCTCGAAGTCGAGCCCGGGATCAAGTCTAAAAGTAAGCACAGTAATGATATTTGTGCTTTGCTTGATATATCACGGTAAAAGTTTAATTGTTTAAAGCCTCTTTCGTGTGCATGTAGCTTGAATATACTCTTAGTCTATTTTATAGGAAAGTTTACTTTGATTATTCTAGTTTTGATTAATTGTTCTTAACATTGTAAAAAATGCAATTAAGTTCCTCATCTTATTTCTATTCATGTGGAAATGAAAATAATGATGTTTCAATTAACTCGCTTATGTAAATGTGATTTGAGCCAAGTGAATTAATTGGATGACAAGTAATTTAGTAAAATCATGCTTTAATCATGTGATCTCTCTTTCTTAATTTATTTCCTTCTTAAATTCGAAGAAAATTTTGAATAGTCTCACTTAATTACTTTTCATACAGAAACTCAATGTAGCCTAGATCATCTATGTATATGACAAAATTTGAAGGGACTCCAACAATTCAATAATGCTCGAGACATTTTTGTGTTATGTCTATAATTTTTGGGATGGCTAGCATTAACTCCACAGAAAGATGTATGATGCATAAGAATATGACTCATGAACAAAAGGCATTTCACATTTTTCAGCTCAAGAAAGATCATAAATAGAACTTCTTACATCAAAGAAAACCAGCACATTTACATAAAACCACTCTTGGTCTTGAGGATAAAAGTGAGCTTAATATCTTTAAAGTTTGATCCCTACTCA
Source organism: Erythrophleum ivorense (assembly GCA_026724425.1). Taxonomy (NCBI): domain Eukaryota; kingdom Viridiplantae; phylum Streptophyta; class Magnoliopsida; order Fabales; family Fabaceae; genus Erythrophleum; species Erythrophleum ivorense. The sequence continues at coordinate 10,872,370 of JAIUCV010000003.1, forward strand.
ATGAAATGTTCAAGGTTACAGCATACTTTTTCTTATATGATACAAGGATGCATCACATCACGTATGTATGTATATATATAATAACCTCTGATATTTATCCGTGCGCTTTTAGAAACCATCTACTCCAAAAGTTTGATCCAATTTTGGGAGCTTCCTGATTGAAATATCACCATAAGCATCATTTTGCTTTACATCCACAAAACTTGTAGTTTTCAAAACCTGCAAAATTGTTATGCAGAGAACAATATTAACATCTTTCATCGTCTTAGAAGACAGCACAACAGAGAACACACACAAGAACAGTCATTTTTCAGGCCTCAAACAACTGCAATGATAATTTTTCTCTATTGACAGCTAATCAAGCATCATTATGGTACAGCAATGAGAATGATATATACTATTACTAAACCAGCTTGTTTCACATAGCCATGAAATAACTAAACATTAAATTACTGTTTTGGTCCTTGAAAGATGTCAATTTTCTCAATTTGGTCCTCCGTTTCTGAGGCATCTCACTGTGATTCTCCAATGTGGTTTTCATTACCAATAAAATCCTCATATTAACAAGTTAACAGAAATACTTGCATAGCTTAAGCATTTTCTCACATGACTGTTATTTAACAATCTGATGTGACATTAAACTGAGGCTTTTCTTTACCGTTGAAGCTTCATGCTCCACTGAAAGAAGCCAATTGGGGATTTTGACTTAGTAAAAATCTCAATATCAGTAAAGGAAAACTTTGCAACTTAAGTGCCACATTGTCACATAACAGACATATGGGAAGGTGATTAAATCACGTCAATATTTTTGTTATCTTGCTGTTAAAACAAATTAACATGAGGATTGTATTGTTGACAAAAGTCACTTTAGAGGACTACAATGAGAAGATTTAACAGAGGACTGAATCAAGAAAATTAACATCTTCTGCGGACCAAAATATTAATCCGCTTATAATTAAGTGATTAAAAGGCTCAATTTGTTAGTCTAGTCACGGGCAAAGTCATCAAAACACCGGCAGAAGCATGATATGATTTTGAAAGACTAAATAAGCATACCAGTATTTCATAAAATAGCCTTGCACATTCTTTCCTAATTTTCACACCAAAAACTTGTGAGAAGTTAACAACTTCCTCTTTCCTTTGTTTACTTAGACTCAAAAAAATCCTCTGCAAGTGCATGGCAACCTTCCTGCACATTATTGGCATAGCCAGTCAAAAGCCAATCTCACAAACAAACACTGAACTGTTAAAAATACAAAAGAATTCCACGAGTTAACTATGGTCTCACCTAGTTCGTCCAGTCCAAGCACCTGCAGTAGATAAAAATATCAAGAAACAATGCCATATTAGGCTGAACAAAAAATTAAACAAAGATTATTGAACGAGTTAAAAATGTCGGTTCGCAAGAGTTCTTACAAGATTTGGAATTCTCTGTTTCAAATGAATTTGAATCCTAACACACAAATATAAAATATATACGGATGTTAGCTCACGGTGCTTCCAAGAATAAAGAGAACACATGAGCAACCAAAATGTTAGTTTCAGCCAATAGTAACCATGTCTAGATATTGGATAATTATATTACGAAGATAATAAAAGCACATTGGTTCAATATAGCTTATTAAAACAGATCCTTTAAAGGTTCATGATATCCAAACAAATGATATTTTCATTAAAGGTTATTCTCTAAAGTGCAGGGTGCACTTTGCATAAGCCAAATCTCAAAATTTTATACAAATGAAATAAATCTTTCCTAACAGAATTATATGTTTACCACTGCAAGATGAATTGTAAAAATGACTGCTGATGCAGACTACAGAAAAGTACTAATGTAATATCGTGCATTGGCAGAAATTTTAAGGTTGTTCCACGATAGTATCCTTTACCTCATTCATCAGATTAAGTTCTTCATCCTTTCTCGAAGGTTGCTCTCTCTCTAAGATTTCATATGAGCTTAATGCGCCCACATTACACTGCAAGGTTGTTCATAAGGTTAATTGTAGAAACAAACAATTGTTTACACATTGCAGATAGTGAAAAGTACTAACTTTTACTGTCCGTACATCAACAGAATTTTCAACATTACCTGATAGTTATTATTTTCCTCTTTCATCAGATTAGGTTCTTCATCATTTCTCAAAGATTGCTCTCTCTTGATGCTTTCATGTGGACTTAAAGTTGTTCCATTATCTGGGCTGTCAACTGATCGGATTGTTGAGAGCTGAGGAGGAGTTTTTGGAGCAGCTGCTATATGAGATTCTGATTCAATAAATTTCCTAGGAGTTTCCAAAGTTTCAAGGGACTCTGATATCTTCATTTTCTTTCTGGAGAACAACGATTGAAGCTCTAATGAGTGGCCTGTGGAAAAACAAGGTTACCAATGATAGCCGAAATTATAAAAAATAAAAAAAATGACAATTGCAAACTCACAAGGCAGTAAAGAGTCATGGAAGCCCTCTGGAAGACTAGAAATACGAGATGCTCGCCATGCTTTGAGAGGAGTGTGAGGACATTTTCTTCGTTTGGAAACTAAACCTCTCACATTGTATATGCTCTGTTTCAGTACCCTAAAATGGTTCCAGATGCATAGTGTTCAGTGACTGTTGATTTTGACAGATTTCAAGGTATTATTAGATTCAGGGCAATGCTAAGATAATTAACTGTCCGAATCCAAACTAAATGACTTTTCTGTCACAGGTTAACTGCCTGCTAGGCTACTGACAAAATTGGTACAAACCAAAAAAGTTGAGGACAGATTCAAGAAAGAGGGTACAGAAAAGATGCAAAGGAAAATAGAGACAGAGAACTGACAAACTTAACAGCGAAAGAAAAAACAAGTGGAATGAGGAAAATGTCAAAATAGATATTAGATATCATTTTTTTAAAAAAGGAAAAAAACCAAAACCAGTGACTTCTTTATCAATTATGATGTGAATGCCCAGATTACAGTATTTTACTATCAATTTGATAAGTCTGTCAATGAAAAAATGATATTGCTCAAACTCCAAAATGCAAACCAGCTCTATGCTTTGCACAAGCCTTGTGCACAAGGAAACATGGAAAATAACCATTGCATAGCTTATTACACATATAATGGCAGAACAAAACTACTACAAACATACAAAGATATCACAAGAAACAAAGGTTGAAAAGAAAGGTCTGCAGATAATCTAAATAAATCATTACATACTCATTAGGCAACACTATCAAATCATCAAAAATAAATTTTCTTTTCCTTGTAAAACGAGCAGCCTCTCTCGCAGCTGGTGTAGGAATAAGCATAAACTCCGGCGTAGTAGCACCTGCCATGATACCCCACCCCCCCAAAAAAAAAAAGAAAACCAAAAAAAAGTAGTATAAACATTTGTAAGAAGGAGAATAACAATATAAAATCTCGGTAAGAAAATAGAAAAAGAAAACAAAAATTCAGAATCACATTTCAAGGGATCCAACAGAATAATGGACCTACAAACCTGGTTTTGGTCTTGCAACTGAAGCATTGTGAAACCTAGTTTCAGGAGTTACATCAATATTTATTGACTTTGGTGGAATAACATGAAACTTTCCACCTTCAATTGAGACATTTTCTTGAAATTCTAATTTTCCTTTGTTATGATTCTCTTCGTTAGACCCTTCAATGTATTCTTTAAGCTTGTCCTTGTAAACAGAAGATTCATCATGGACTATGCATTCTTCTTGATAGGATTGGCCATCTTCAATCCATTCCACACTGGCTTGTGAATTCCTTGCCTCAAGAACTTCTCCAATTTCCTGATGCATTTGGTTTTTTGACCTTGCTGTTTCCCTAGCCTCAATCATCTCTTCATCAATCGGATGAGATTCATTAAATGGTTCAACAGGAACCACAAGATCCTCCTCCCCCAGGCAAAATAGCCTAATGTCCTCTTGAGAGATCCTACATGATCGAATTCTCTCAATACTACATTTCTTTTGGACTTCATCTTCATATGATTCACCTTCGGTCACCTCCTCTGCACCAATTTGTTTATCTTGACTAAACAAATTCACAGGCTCTGTGGGTGCTTCAACTACCAAATCAATGTCAAGATTCATCTGTTTCTCTGAAGAGAATGTACACTCTTGAAATATCTCCTTTCCTGCCTGTAAATTAGTTGGACTATTTGGTTCAGCAACCTCAAAGTTGATGTCGATCTGATGAGATGGATGAACACTGCAAGGCATATTAGATAATTAAATAAGTTTGGTGGGAAAGATAAAATGCAATGGCTCAGACAGAAGCTCAGCAGCGCATATGTGATGGAATAAAAAATTAAAATGCCTCAATAAATTGATGTATGAGATACAGTTCACATACTCTTCTTCTACTATTGGGACATTGGTGGAGCAGGTATTTTGAAAGCAATCAAACTCCTCAGACTGATACTGCAAGTCATGAAATATAAGATATTGGGGATGTGTATATTCAATAACAAATAAAGTAGTTTACGCTGTTTTTGAAACCATCAAAACTATTTTCATGTTAAATTAAAACCATCAAGATTCAAAATATGTCAAGGACCACATCAAGAAGAGTCACATAATAGCAATTGATGACAAGATTCAATTTAATTAGGTGACCAGGTCATGCACTGATCATTCAGGTTGGCCTAGAACTTCCAGGTTATTTACAAATGTGATACTTATAAGGTCCCCCCCCCCCCCCCCAAAAAAAAGAAAAAAAAAACTCCACCCTCCAGAAAAAAAATTAAAAAAATCCTTTGGATTTAGATTTTAAATTCTATCTGCTCTTGCATAGAGTACAACAGAATCTTACAGATACTTTAAATATATTTCTAGAATAAATTCACACCTCAGTTTATTCTTAAAACTTTTATGAAAGAATTAGTTCCAAGCCTTAATGCCTTATTTTTCACAACAAATATTTTCAAAATGGTGGTTTATGACACGAGAGAGAGAGAACAAAATAAATAACAGGGTATTAAGTCTTTGACTGAAATGAACATGGTTTTGAGAACTAGAATGAACCAACCTGCTAGAGCCACTGAACCGGTTAGTTGTCAAGTCTGGTTCACCTTGGTCAAAGGTCAACACTCAACAGAACCAGCCAGCTCACTGGTTAAACCAGCCTTAACTGGTTTGAAACTGGCCAGTTCAGTTACCTTCAAACCAGTCAAATATCAGCCAACCACCTTTTATTAAAAAACGTGTCAGCTGGGAATTGAACCCAAAACATGATGAAGGCAGATAGCTTGACCAACAAGCCAAAAAAGACTTGTTGTATAGCCTTTTGCAATTTCTTATAAACAAAAATTATTTAAATACATATATTGTTGCTTATTTTTAAAAAAATATAGAAGCTCTTCTCAATAATTAATATAACAAAGAAACCATTTTTTTTTAATACAGTCTAAAAATTAATATCAAAACTTATAATAAGATGTTAAAAACTTCTATTTTGATAACATAATAAATTTTAAAAAAATTTTCTTTTATATATAGTAAATGAAACTATATATAAATATATGTATATAAAATTAAAATTCCTATTCAACCACTATTGAACCCTGATTGGATAGCAACTTTTTCTTGTAGGGTGATGCTCAATGTGATTTTCTTTACATTTTGTTACATCTCTAGGCTGATGCTTGGACTTCTAAACCTTGTTAACATTAACATCTTTATGACTTAAGTGCTTGATGTTGTGTTTTATGGTTGATTTAGTCAGACCATGGATGATTATTATGTCGCTTTTGTTTAACAAGCAAGCTTAGTTTTTTCATGTGTTGGTTAATTTATGATTATATATCAATATGAATTATATTAAATATATTTGATACAATTTTGCTACATCATACACTATGTGTCGTAACATTTATGAGTCCTTATCCCTACAGTTGCACTACAACAACAACAACAACAAGAGTAGAATAAGAATGCTACATATCCAATACCAAAAAGGGGAAGAAAAGAAAAGAAACTAACAAGAATGCTAACTGATCATCAGAACCAAAAGTTTTACTGTATAAAAGACTCTAATTATAAGAGTTAGCTAATTAGGAATAACAGCGATGACTAATCAAGAATAATTATCATATAAATATTTTCTTTAATTATGAGGTCTGATTAGGAGGATAATTAAGCGAGCTAGAATCAAGGAATTCAGAGATTACAGGGAAATGTTGTGGGAACAATTGTATACTAGCTCCTGAATTTCTCAAATAAATAGAAGGGCTAAGGTGAACCGATGCACTTGAGCCCATAATTATTAATAATGTCTAATGCACTTGTAGAGACAAGGGATCCTAAATGCTATAGCGCAAAGCACATGGCTTTGTGCAAGCTACATTGATATGTAATGCACATTGTATTAAATATATCAAACAGATTTAATATAAGTCAGATTGACGACAACATAAAAATAAATCACTAGATAACTAAGAAATCATCCAAGGTTAACAGAATGTAAAGAAAATCACAACATGAGTAGAAGATCCCAAGTTATTTGGTTTGAATACAGTTTCAGTGGGAATCACAACATAAAAGTTGAATCAGGGGTTAGGTTGACAATGTATCAGTTGCATTAGTTCAAAGCATGCTGCAGAAAACTAGCAAAGACAAATGTTAAATTCCTATTGACACTAAAAGAAACCTATTGCAACAAGAAACATTTCTTCTTAATGGGCGTTTGCTATCCCATGACCAGAAAATGAGGAACAATGAAGAGAGTAAGAATTGGAAAATAAAAAAAAAGAAGATAAAGGGGATTCCCTGAAGAACAGATGAGACATGGCTGCTCAAAATTTTTGTCCAAAAATTCAGCATTGATCTTTATTTTTGGAAAGGCAGCACAGTTGAATTTTGCCACGTTTGCTACAGAGAAGCTGCTATAGCACATGTAGCTAGCTACTATTGCAACCTTTCTCTTACTCTCTTCAATTTTCAGTTTTCCCTCTCTGCTGATTCTTTACTTTTCAACAATAAGTTATTGCCAACAAAAGATGTCATGTGGAAACACAACATAACATAGGGAAATCTTGTGAAACAAATAACTCTGAACTGCAGCTCATAAAATGAGAAAGTATAATTATGCAGGTTCAGTGGTTTCGCTTCCATTCACACCAAGAAGTTTCTTTATCAGAAAAAGATACTAGGATTCAAATAAATAAATACCTACACTACATACATACTCACAAACATCTGCAACAGCGAACATAAAAAAGGGTCCTTAAAGATTTAATGAAATGTAGACTTTTATATCCAGTTCCATTATTTGGTTTGGTGACTCCTAACATGACAATTGAGAGATAGTTACCAATTATTTTAAAGGAATGGATCTAAAACCTTTTGAGTATACTTAAAAGAAGCTTTTCGGGAATACTGGGCTCAAAATATATGACAAATTTCAAGCAATATTAAATGACAAGTAGAAGGAACTATGTAGCACATACCTTGTCTAGAGAAAACTGCCCAATTCGCTCATTTTTCCACGTAATATCTGTTTCATACCACATCATTTTACATAAAATGATGAAATAAGATTATAGTTTCCAAGAAGAAAATTGTGAAGCAATCCTAAGTACCTTTAAGCGTGATTTCTTCCAGCGGAGCAATATTGCCTCTGAAATTTATTAAATATAAATAAAAAAAAATGTTCAACAAACATAAGTAATTTGAATAACTAATTAAACTTCTAAACCTAATAACAACTTACCCGCCGACATCTTCAGCTACTTCCAAATCAAAAGCATCAAGTTCAAATCTGTCCGGTAGAGCAACTGATGTACACAAGGTTTCCATATGTCGATTCCTTTTTGTATTGATCATAAATTTCTTGATTTTAACAAGCACTTCATTGCAATCATGAAACAGATATTCAACCTTTTTTGAATATATTCTGACAACACCAAGAAGAAGATAGGCCAGCACTCTATATGTTTGATCATTAATTTCATCTTGCAAAATCTTGTCTGCAGAAAGGCAGTAGAATAAAATGAAAAAATAGGAAATGGTTGCTTAAAAAATCCAAATTTAACCCATTAGGATAATGCCCAAAACTAAAACAATAAAATATTCTTGAACACTTAGTTCAATTAAAAATAAAAGGATATGCTATGTTGATAATTTGGAGCATTGGCTGGGGTGAAGACATAACACCTAAAACTTTCAACTGGTAACATAAGTTTTAGCTTTAGCATGAGAAATTTACCGAATCAATTGGTTAACAATTTAAAGTTGACAAGCACTATACACTTTGATACCAATTGAAGTAACTCTTGATATCTTTCCTTATTACAAAGGTCATTTATAATTGAACTGTATTAAACTCGTTTCTAGTTTCTCTTTCTATAAACATAATTAATACTATCATCCATTTCTTTACATGTTAAATCTCGGAAGGTTCATCATGTAACATACTCATTTAGTGGCTCTAATAAGAAAATTGATCAGTAATGACAATAGTAGAAACCATAGAACAGTAGATAAAATTTGAGTCTTTTCTGACTTCTTAAATATGAAGCTTTCTATATTAGAAAATATGATCTTGTTTTGTCAACACAGGCATAATATATTTATCACCAATATCACCATCCGAGTTAACCATTGTCACAACCATCATCATTGCCATTCTTTCACCTTTGCCCATTACCACATTTGATGCCTATGCTATGACCACCTTAGCTGCCGCTAGAAGTTGAAACAAATATCATCACACTAACCTACATGAAGCATATATCTGATGCTTTTTCAGCTAGGAAGAACTCAATATAGGGCACCTGACAATCCTAGCATTAGGAACAAAAAGTAACTATTCCAAGAAGTCTTTTTTCATCTTTAAAAAAAAAAAAAACTATTCCCTGAAGGCTCCTTTCTTTAAGAATATAACATCTATCCTGATTTATGAGCCACAAGACTTAATTTGTACCTAAACCTATAGAAGATAGATTAGCTTAAAGCTGTCCAGGCAGACTCCATTCTATTTTTTATTTTTTTCATGCATTATCAGCTTTCGTTGATAGCCTCTCCCTTCCAACTGATTTTTGTATAGCTTGTTTCAAGGAGCTAACAGTCACCAATCACCACCTAACAAAGTTGAAATCAGTTCCAATAACTTCATTTAATAAAAGGATTAAACCATTATCATTATTTAATAAAAGGATTCAACCATTATCATTGTAATTGGCACATAGCGCAATTCCTACATATTATTAATCACTTAAAGTCCAAGAACTGGTGTTTTTCATCATCTTCTACTACAACTAATCTTCTAACAACTATGGTTATCAAGTGCATTTCCAACTCCACAACCTGATAATAAATAATAACCTAATTCTCATAATTAATGCTCCATTAAATGTAAGTGCAGTATCAAATGATCCATAAAGCTATCTTAAGATGCAACAGTCGTATATATGAAAAAAGCACTAGGCTTATATCAAGGCATGCTGCAAATTAGACCAATAATTAGATTTTTATATCAAAAGTGAGCATTTGGAACATCAAGGACATAAAGGATTTTAAGTACTCTGTCCCTTTCTGCTATAAACATTAAGCTAAGCAGAACTATCCAATCTTGCTTGTCAAGGACCTAAGCTGTTTATCCAAAACTATACACACTTTTGCTACAAAAAAATTTATTTTTAAGCAAAAATAATACATTGCATTGCTAATGTTAACATATAGTAAGAATATGCTCCATCTCAATGACTGAATTTGTTTGTCATTTTCCCCCTCATTTGTAGAGAGCCAAATAAACCCAGTTCTACAAATAGCCAGTTAAGCCTAGCAGGTTCTCCTGCGATTTAATCTAAACTGTTACACCAAAGGTCAGTCGGAGACAGGTATATGATTTAGTATCCCACACACCAAGGAATGCATATGGTAATAACTTCCGTTGTTGAAATTGACAGTGAGGAACAAACCCAGATAGCAGGTCGTAAAGGAGAAAAGAAAGACCAAAGATATAATCTTTGAAAACCAGATGGATAAAAGGATGGAACGCTGTATCAACAAATTTGCAGCTAACCCCACCTATGAAGCCCCATTTGTCAGAGAGCATTCCAACTCAAAATCTTAAACTTGTGCCAAGGTTCAATTTTAATTAGAAGAATCGAGGGTGGCAAAGATCCATCTGCGGACCACTTGGTCAGATAGACTCTAATTCCATGTTAAGGATTATTTCAACTCAAAAGCTCAACTTGTGTTGATACTTAACTTTAATTGGAAGAACGGGGAGTAAAGAATGAACTCCTGACCATTTGGCCAAGTCTGTGACACCATCTCAAGGTATATTTCAACACAATAGCTTAAGGCCAACAACTCTCCATACTACTTGTAAACGCCCCAAAACATAAACAAACACAAAATAGTCAGAATACAGTCTCTTAAAAAACAGGAAAAAACAATAGCACATAAACAATAAAGGGGGAAAAAAAAAGAGCTTGTTTACTTGTCAAGGAACAATGAGAAAAGCCAACCAAAAGAAGACAGTGAATCGTCATTAGAAATGAACCCATGTTAAAAAAGCTTCGATTTTTTTTAGTGGAAAATTCATTTTACTTTCATTTCCTCGGAAAATTCATTTTACTTTCATTTCCTCCAAAAACCCATTTGATGAATAACACTAAAAGAAGAAGTGGCATGAAAGTTATGGAAGAAGACGAACCAACGGAGGAGGAAATGTCAGTTTCTTTGACCTGAGCTTTCTTGAGCCTTTTGAAGCAGTAAGCTGCAACCCAAATGGCGCCTAAAGGACCTTTTCGAGAAAGAAGGCACTGTGAGTAGAACATGTCTTCTATTCTATGCCTTTTTCCTCTTCTGATTCAGAGTTCGAATTTTGAGATTGAAATTAGAGAAGGAAAGTTGCTTGTGTTATGATGGACATTCCATGCAGTGGCAATGGCAATGGCACACAGTCTTTGCTTATGAAAGAAACGGTCAAGTAGAGTGCCCAAGAAGTCTCACGAATGAAAAGAGCGCAGAAGCCCACAAAAATAAATTTAAAATAAAAATCAAAAGAGGGAAAATTTTTGGGGTTATTAATATGAGCAAGGAAAGTCGGTCATGACCAAAAAGAAAAGAAAAAAAATAATTAAAAAATCATTTTCTTGCCTTTTTGTATTAGAAAAATTGCACAGCTTCAAATTATTTTTGTTATTGTTCCAATTTTATCAAAAAAATCATATTTCCATTTTACAATAATTACACAAAATTAATTTCAGGGTAGAAAATAATATAAGAAGTAATTCTATTTTATTGTCATTTATTTTTAAATCTTATAAAAATAAATATTAATTAAAATATGGGAACTAAACTAGAATATATTGTATTTACTTTCTATTTATATTACAAAATGAAAGGTGCATTAAAAATTTTCAATAAAGAGATGAGTAAAAATAATTTTTTCATATGTAGTAATAAATATAGGTTATAAAAATATAAATTTGATTAAATTAATTTGGGTTAATCCCATTTAAGAAAGCTGATTTTTTTCCTTTTAATTGATAATGGTACCTTTCCAATTTCTGAATGTAGTTGGCTAAAAAATTTCTGAAAATTGGTAGGTCTATTAAAGGATTTAAAATGAAATGGAGTATGGATTCTCTAATTTTGTGGGAATAAAATTTTTTGTGCAGTTTAAAAAAATATATAAACAGAAGATGTGAGGCGTCTCGAACTTCAGCAAAATGGTTTATGCTGTATGAGCATTGATTCAAATGGAGAGGGATGGAAAGCTTCAATATTCTTCTATTTTTCTTATAGTTTGTTGTATGAAGTTTATTCTTCTTACCAAAACTAAACAGTGTGCTGCCACAAGAACATCATATATTATGGATAATAAAGTTTTCATAGGGTGGGGTTTGTATTTTAAAATTATAAACTAAAAATTTCATTTAAAAGTAAAGTAAATGTAAGATTGAGTGATTAAAAAAAATAATTTGCTTCTTAAAAACTTTTATTTAACAATTTATCTTCATCATTATATAGTTGAAAATATAAATACCAACTAAACCCTTTATATAGAATAAAATTAACCGTTGTCGTTAAAAATTAGTAGTATAATTTTTTATGACTATTAATTAATAGGCAATAACAGTATATTTTGTGACAAATAGGCCATTAAAAATGCTTTTTGTAATTATATTAACAATTTTCCCTTTTTGAATTTTGTCCATCTTCCATGTTTTCCATTTTCACAATATTAGGTGGATCCATACGCCTTTTTTTTTATCTTTTTTTTGGTTCTTATACATACTTTCATGTGATATCTATAATCTACTACTTTAAAACTTTTTATCTTTTTCTCTTGATTAAAACAAAATGTTTTTCTTCTCAATATATATTAAAATTAGACTTTATCCTCGAGTGCGATGCAAATTTTATTTTATATAGATATTTATTACATTTTAAATTCGGCTATATTAAATCTCAATCAAAATCAAGCCTACAACTCCACTCACGATGGCATTTAATTGCAATCTAATGGGTTGTTTGGTTCGTGGCATAGTGAATACATTTTCGTTTTTATTGTTTGTATAATATTTATTATATTTTTATAATTATTATTTTATTTATTAAATTCTTATTTTGATTATTAAATTAATTTTTTTAAAATAAAAACAAAAAATCTTTTTTTTTTACTTATCCTTACATACTTATTTTTATATTATTTTTTCTTTATATCCTCAAACCAAAGTGGCTAATAAATGTGTTGCTCATGCCATACAATCTTCAAAAATGCATTTCCGTACATTACCAATGCAATATTTTGTCTTATTGTGCATTAAAGTTTTATAAATTTAATATTTTTTTACTCCACCCATTAAATAATTATCAGAAAAATATAAAACGTCCTAGTTCTTTATTTTTTAAATTAATTAATTAATTGAATATAAAATTTCATAGTAAAAAATACTATGACACAAATAGTCATTTAATTTTATATAAATTTGGTAAATTAGGATTATTTTCAAATTATGTTTACTAAAATTATATCTTAAATATAGCTCAATGTATATCATATCTACATTTCAGATCGGCATTATGGAAAAAGTATTTATTTATTTTTTTCATAAAGAAATCAATTTTCCTTACAATAAAAAGTTATATCCCATGAAAAAGTTAGGAAAAAACAAAAGTGTCACTTCTTCGTGTCCTACCTGTCTGATAAGGAGGCAACGTGTCATGCTCAATAACACTGTTGGAAATATATAATAGGATAAGCATGATAATTAATAATCCATCGCAACAATAAAGTAAAAATAAAGAAAATTTTTCTGGAATTATATAATATATATATATATATATATAAACTTTATTTTTTTATTAGTTATGACTTGTTTATGATTTGATAAATTTTGCTGTGGCCCATCTAGTATATCACCCTATATATGATCGAAGTTCTAGAATCCAGATGCTGAATCTTTTTTTTAAATAATCTTAAATATTTTAATAAGGCCATGCAGAAGGTCACAAAAACACACTTTAATAAAATATCTAATCCTTTACCTGTAGCAATTGACAATCACCACCTCTATCCCCTCACATCTAAAAAAGTGATTAAGCATATTTGCTATACAAAAAATTTTAGTCACAAAAAAACTTCTAAAGTTCATACACAAAACAAAAATTGTGACAGAAATGGTCTATTTTGATTTTAACAATAATTCAAACAACTGCTAAAAAAGTTTAACTACAATTTATGAAACCACAACAAAGACTATTGCTATTAAATCAGACATATTCAATTCATAATTTGATATTAAAATTCCAAATATGAATTATAAATATAATAAAGTCAAAGTTAAGTTTAAATACAATTAAAGTGTGATACCTTAATAATTTTAAAATTTTTAATTAGGTCCCTAATAGTGAAAATTGAGGTATAAAAATAAAATAATATCTATTAACATTAAATAAACTAATTTGGAGTAACAAATAAGATTAAGAGACTTTAAAATAATTATAGAGCTTGAATAATTTTTTTAGTGATTTTTCTAATATATTAAGGACTTAATTATAACATATCAAACTTTCCTGGGATAAAAACGTAATATTAGCCAAAGGATATTACAATATTTCGTCAACTCTCTCTCTTCACCTTTTTCCTCTTATTCTTTCACATTTTTCTCCCTAATTATTTGGGATTGAATCCTCTGCATTGAAGATTTCATGCATTTTCCTTGCAATTCAATTTTATGAATGTAAAACTTAAAAAACAAAAAATAAATATAATATATAAAATATAAAAACTGATTGTGAGATACTGCAGAAGAAATGCATAGGATCCTCGCTGCAGAGAATCCTAATCCTTAATTCTTCATTGTTGTTCTGCATCTTTTCCCAATGAGCAATAGCCTTTTACACCAAGTTGTAATGTCTAACTTTCTTCCTCCAGCACATGAGTTCCATCTAGCAACTAGTTTCGCCATTCTCCACCCCTAACCACCATTGATTTCTCTTTTCTATGAACTAACTTCCATTTTTTGTCTTTTTGCCTTTCTCTTCTCTTTTCTTTTCTTTTTCACTCTTCGACCATGGGTTTTATGGATTTTGTGAAAGGGAGTTCTTCTCTTCCCTCCTCCATCTTCTTTCATCCTTTTCCATTATTGACTGAAGCTTGATAATTGTTGTAGCTCTTCTCTATTTCGGCCATGGGTAGCTTCCAATTTAAGGCTTCTTGATTGTGAACCTTCAAGTGTAAAAATTCACACTTCCCTTTTCATCTATTAAGCTTTAGCAAGTAAGTTCTAAATCCAATTTGAATTATAGAAGTTTATATTGAAAAATCTAAATTTAGGATTTGCATTCAATACAAGAAAGTTAAGAAAAATTTAAGGGTTTATGTATTAGAAAGTATATTGGACTACATAAATAATTGTTGATAATAGTTGAATAGCTAAAATATTTAATTCATATTGATTATAATTTTAGGTGATATTGAAGAAATTCTTTCAACTAGAGTTCAACTCTGAATAACAAGAAATAGGGACTTTTACTCTCAATTCTGATTGCTGAGTGTATAAATAGAAAAGTATTCCATATTATGTTTTATTAGCCCAAATTTTATTTTATGATCTATATGCTTAATGTTGGGGGGAAAGCAAAATCTGTGTTTTCAAAACTTCAAATCAAATGTTGTGATACAAATATAGGTATGTATACATATTTATATAGAGAAATAATAAATAAATTAATAGCCAAATAGACCATTGAAATGTGGCAAAGATATGTACTTGTAAAATGTAAAAGAAGGAATTGGAGAAGTGAAAATAGTAATGCATAGATATATATATTAGTATGAGAAGTGTTTTATATTTACTTACTATTCCATGTTTTATGATAATTTTATTAATTGGTAATTCTTTTTATTGCTTTGTTAACTCATTGTTTTATTTTTGGTTACCTAAAATGTTATTTTATTGAATGTTATTATCTATATTCATTTTTAAAAATAAAATAATAGATAAGAATCTAGTTAGGACTCTGTAACTATTAGCAAAAATAACAACCTAGGTGCATCTAAAATGAGTTGTGATTTTGTGATAACACTGTGATATGAGATATCAAGTGTAGCAACTTGAAATGCTTGATGTGTATTGTAAAAGCACTTAAATGTAATGTATCTAGTGCAATGATAAGAGATATAATATTGTGATTTGATAGTACAAAGGCACTTGATATCCCTTTTCATGATACTTTGTTAATATTTAAAAATTTAGATTTTATCTACGGATTTCTTGTTTACTAAATTATTGCTTTTCATTATAGCTATAAAATAAAATATTGCTTAAATCATTGGTTAACTACTCGATTTCTAAAAATTCTAAAGTGTGCTTGTTTCCCCTTCCATGCACTTTGTTATTTATATTCTTACTAAACCAATGATAGGCTCAATCCTTCCTTTTATTTGTGTTCTTACTAAACCAATGGTGTGATTAATTACTTGCAATGTCCATTGTCAATATTGCCTTGCCTAGCTAGTGGAAGTTTCATGTAGAGTTTGTAACAACCAATGATGTTTACTTTACTCTCTCTTTTTTAGTAAATTTTTTTCCTTATTGTAAATCATATGTTCATTATGGTGTGATAATTAGTTCGGATACACTTTATTTTGCGACCTAATTTTTGAAATGAAACCTCAAAAATTAATCCCTCAAATGAAACCTCCACTAGCTAGGCAAGGCAATGTTGTTAATGGACATTGCAAGTAATCAATCCCTCAAATATAACATAGAGGTTCAAGTTTTTAGGCCTAAATATCTCATTTACTTTTTGTGAGGTCTCTTGAAATTCTACACAACAACAAAGAAGTGAGAACCAAAGTGAAGTTTAGATATATTGGATGCAACCATATAACAAAGTCTGAAGGAAGGATTACCTTTTTGGTTTTCTTATAGAAATTCAGTTCCTTAACATTTGCTAAGAATGGACCAAATTGCGCAAAAGACAATTGGCTTTTGATAACCAACAAAAATGGATCAAGTGAATGCAAACTTAAAAGTTAGTTAACTATTAAGCACAGAAATATAAATCATATATTTAATACTGAATTCAAGGGCTATTCTAATTACTTCATATTCAAAGACAAGAAAACCATTAAAAGAAAACGAAAAAATCCATTTAATTGATAAAATTAACAATGAGAGAGAAGAGGAGACATTATTTTGTTTTTTTATCCCCAGTGGTTATTTTTGTAATGCATTGTAACTAGACTAATCAAAGAGAAGTATTGTAGCATGGTTAATTGAAAAAAAAAAAAAAAGCTATTTATTAATGGTAGTGGGAAACGGATTCAGGATTTGCAAAAAATTGAGGATCTTACGTGAAGGTATTTTCAAAAGGTTTTTAGATCTCTCACAAATGTATCATTGGATTAGATGGTGGGAGAATCGAGCTAATTAGGGCTTCCCACTTTGCCTCAACTTTAAATTCATAGTCTTTTTGCAGATGTTACAAGTAGGAAGATTAAGTATGCAGCATTCCAACTAAAAGCAGATGGTGCTCTAAGATCTATTGGCTTTTATCCATGGTTTTATCATACTTATTGGGAGACAATGAAAAGGCATCTAATACAGTTGGTTATAAGGTTTTTTTCAGCATGGGTACTTATTGAAGACAATAAATTAGTCACATATTATCTAATTGCAACATGCAAAAAAGAATCATATAGGTTGGTGTGCTTACAATTATTATCAAAATTAGACTAGATAGGTCAATTCAACCAACAAATTGGTGAACCAACTTATTGTTTGGTTGAGAGAAACCTACAAACCAGTGGGCTTGAAAATCAATCAAAACTATCAAAAAATGAGTTGATCTAGCCAATTTTGGGTGAAAAGTGGTCCTAATTCCATTATTGAACCAGTCCGTTAACTTCCTTGCATAGAGACTTGAACTGAGACCCCTGTAGCAAGTTACTAACACCTTAGCCTCTTGTACCATAAGCTCCTTTCAATCATACTATACATTGTTTAATATATAAACTTTTAAATAAGATAATGTAATAAAATTCAAACTAATATAAAGTAAGATAATATAATAAAATCTAAACTAATATATATACTATTTATAATTATAACTATATTTTTAATTTAGTTAAATATTTTTCATTTGATAACTTACCTTTTTTAATTTATTATTTCTAAACCCATTGCTTTTTGTTTTTTATTTCTAATGATAGTAGAATCTTAATATAATTTGAGAACTCTAAAAAATTGATATTAAATATTTTTAAATTTTAATTGTGGGTAATTTTTATTTTTTAATCAAAAAATGACTTCTTAAACATCTTAAGAAGAATGAAATTAATAATTCATTAATATTTATTATATTAGAATTTTAATATATATAAATTAAAAGTATTTATTTAATTATTATCAATTTGATTAGATTTTAACTATGGTCACACCAATGAATCAAAAACCAATGCCTCTATCGATCTAATGATTGATTTGGTTTTAAAAACATTGGTGCTTGCAAATTGGATGTTGCCAAGGCTTATGACAAGGTTTCCTGGGTATTCTTATAGAAATAGTGATGCAAGTAATGGGTTTCCCACTTAAATGGGTCCAACTTATTATGCAATGTGTTAGTACAGTCTCAAACTGAGTGACTATTAATGGTCATCCCACCTAGGCCTTCTCTCCTCAATAAGGGCTTCAACAAGGTAATCCTCTTCCATCATACTTATTTATTTTGTGTACTAATGTGTTGTCATGTATGATTTTTAAAGCCAAGCGAGCCAAGGAGTGGAAGGATGTGTGAATCGCATGTTCATCTAAACCATTATCACATTTAATATAAGTTGATTATATGCTTTTGTTCTTTCAAGCTACAAAAGCGATAAGCGTTCTATCTCTTTAGAGTTACTTACTTGATCAATGTGTGAATAATGCTAAATTAGTGATGGTATTTAGTCCTTTTGTGTCTTACCATCTTAAGAAGTAACTTTCTAGTAGTTTTGGTCATCTTGGTAAATATTTGGGTACTTACATTAATGTTGGAAGAGATAAGACTACAATTTATTGTGAGGTGGCAAAAAAGATTAATCATAAATTGCAAGCTTAAAAGTCAATTTTATTATCTCAAGTAAGGAGGTTTACTTTAATTAAATTTGTATTGAATTCTTCATTAACATATCCTTTATTATGTTTTGAATTGCCTAAGGGGTATTGTTAGCATATAGATATGAAATTGGCTAGAACCAAAGGTACATTTGGTAAAATCTTCTAAGATCTACTAGTTTACTTATTTAGAAGGTTTAGGAGTTAAACAAACACACTTGTTTAATAGAGCACTTCTAGCAAAACATGTTTAGAGACTATTGTCAAATGATATAAGGTCTTTGTTTGCTAGTGTACTGAGACCTAAATATTGCTTGAATAAAGATGAGGGATGCTTAAAATCTCACTCGACTACATCTTAGATATGGAAAGGTATTAGTAAATCTAGTTTTTTTTTATTTGTAATAATTTACAATGGAGAGTAGGAGATGGGAGAAATATATTATTATCTAACCATTATTGGTGACCTATGCAATTAGGTTAATTAGTTTGGGTTGATAGTTAAGTGATCTTATTAAATTGACTCTATTCTTCAAATTGTGTTAGATAGATTGTCCAAATTCCATTTTCATGAGCAGGTCAAAGAGATTTCCTAGTTTGGAGTAGTAATCCTTTAAGTAATTATAAGGTCTCTGATAGTTATAGGTTACAAGATAGTCAGAGTGATAATTAATTGCAATTTCAAGCTTGGGTAAAGTTATAGAAACTTCAATTGCCATTTCATGTGGTGGTTCTTCTTTGGCAATTTCTAAGAAATGTGTTCCTATTATGAAGGCTCTTCATCAACACCATTTAATGGTTGATGAAGGATCTCCTTTTTGTAAAGAATGAGAGGAATTAGTTAACCATACTTTCTTATTATGTCCTTTTGCAAGAGCAATATAGTTTATATCTTATTCGGTATTTATGTTGACTAGTTAAATTTATTGAATGTTGTGAAATGGGTTTAAGATTAGCTACAGTCTAATTCTTCTAGGGTAGTTCAAGATGAAAAGCAATGAGCTTTTTGTAGTATTATCTTTTATGTCATATGGTGGTATCATAATCAAAAAAAATTTTACACATATAAAGTGTTACTAGGAGTCAGTGTTGCAGCAGATTAATAGATTGGATCATCAATACTATCAGAAGGATTTGCAAAAGCAAAAACAACAATACCACTTGGATAGTACATAGGTCTAGAATGATTTTATCGATGAAAAATCATCGATATGTCTACTATTGGGTGGAGAAGAAGAGTACAAGTACAATAAAGAATAGAATTTTCATTGTGCTTTGGTTTGGACAAGTTGTGTTTTAGATTTGGGTTAATGAAAATGTATTACATCATTTTTAAACCTAGAAGGCTATATAAAGCTATTAGGCAAGTTTTGAATTTTGTTCTTTGTCAAGAAGTTATTCCAAATTTGCAAGAATTTTTTATTACATTTTTGGCACTTTCCAAGTCTTTATATCAACTCCTTAGAGGTCAATCACAGATACCAATCTCTTTACAAATTATACAATTGGATACTCATAAATTTTTAAGTTGATTTTCTTCATTTTGTGTCTATCTAATTCTAATTTAGTTGGCAATTTGTTTGCACTCGTGGTGTTAGCAGTTTTTTGTTTAGTTTTTGGATAATTTTCTTGTGTATAGCTATGTTTCTTATTAAAAAAAAAATGGTTTTCATTTTAAAGTTCATACATAGCAATATAAAAGGTTTGTTTTTAAAATTGTTAGGAAATGAGTCCTAACTACAAAATAAATCTAAAGATATCCTTATTATAATAGTAAAAAAAAATGTCTATAAGCATTAGAGTGACAATGACTTGTCTTTATCATAATAGGTCTAAAGGAAATATTGCATAATTAAATCACTCATCCATGATAAACATACCTAGAAATGAGTGAATAGATGTAGTATGCAAAAAATTTAATAATATAAAATTTTATTGACACAAAAGTGGAGAAAGCATAAGGTGGAGCAAGTAGTTACTTAATGGAATAATTAAATAATAACTAAATGAAATAAACAAATGTTAATAGATAAAACAACCTATAATAACCAAGTGAAGTGAACTTATATAATAGTAAAGTGAGCAAGCAAAAGTTAAAAGTGCTGAACATAGTGGAGGTGGTAAACAGTAAGTTGGTGCAATGAATTAAGTATGAACATATGAAGCGAGCTTAACACTTATAGATAAACTAGGTTGCTATACTATCGATGGAGTGAATTGTATGAAAGTGGAAGATCCTTTAAAAGTGGAAGAAGCAAAAAGTGCAGTAATCAAAAGAGATAAGGGAAGTGAAAAACACTTAATAAACTTTATCTAGGTTTAGCCCCTTAAATCTATATCTAGTCCCCTTAACTTTAAGGAATTTTTCTTCAATCTTCTTTGAGAAAAATTTAAAGAATGGATGGTTTTCAAGTACTTACCACGAATACAGATTTTACAAGCTTACATTAAACTTATTCAAAATTTTCTACAACTCACTCTCAACTAATTTTCTCAAACAAAGGTTTACAATAATACTATGAACAAATTTACCTTTTAAAATAGGATTTTCTTTAAGCTTACAATTGCTTTTTTCAAGCTGATCAATCCAGAGACTAAGAATATAGGTTTTCTTTTTCAAATATAGTGCTTACAATGATTTACAACAATTATTCTACATATTCATTTGGATCTCTCATGTATATATACATGTTTAGTGGCTCCTAACTATTAGAGATAATTCAGTAGTGGTAGAGGCTTTTAGTTGGAGTAGGGAAGACATGTCTCCAATGCTCACAAGCTTTTATTTTTCCAACAATTGGTAGCATAAGAAATTCTTTCTAAGAAACCCATTTTGTTTAATTGTTATAAACGTTATTAAATGCTTTATTTCATGGGTTAGAGAAAGATTATCATCTTTTTAGAACAAAGACAGTAGCAATAAATAAAAAGGCAAATGGAATAAAGTTCTCATCCTATGTTTGCATTTTTCCTGAACAAAAGTAGTCCACTTTTATCGTATATTCATTAAAGGTTTTGCTTTCAGATAATACATATGCTAACAATAAAATGGGCTTTTACATGAATGAATTTTGGATTTTGTTATCATCAAAATCATGAGTCTAATTAACCTTGGGCCAACAATTTCTCCTTTTGATGATAACAAAATCATAATAATGCAAAACTAATTTTTATGTAAAAGGTTAAGTATGCTCCCTCAGAATCTTTGCATCTTTAAAAATAAATACAATAAGGAGATTTAATGGAGTTTCAATCAAACACATAGGTCAAACCAATATCAATTTTACATAAATTCTCCTTTTTTTGTTAGCAACAAAAAGGGAGGCAACAAATAAGCACACAATAGAGAAATGAATGTAGTAGAAGCAAACAATAAAAAGTATAAATTCAAACTAACCCAAATATATTGTTAAAATTAAAATGACTATTAACCATTATTTTTTTGTCCAAATGTTTAAAGAATTCTCAAAACAAAAGCTAAAATATATCCCTAAATTGCTAATTTACATGGCAAGAAGCTTGACCCATTCGATTAGTGAGATGAAGAAGAGCAAAGTCAATCTTTTAAAGACACTACAACAACTCTTGTTTGTCCAATTGAAAGGAGTGCTTTGTATCATGTAACTCAATAATGATAAAGTCTAGTTGCTACTAGATAGCTCCTTGACTACTAACCATTCTTTGGTTAGTGCTAATGTCTGTCATTATATGATCAAAACCATCTTTAAGTTCCTACACATTAGCATTAATAATGTAGAGAAGTTGAAGAATTTCATCATTGGTAGGCAGCTAAGTAGGTGTTAGGGGAGGAGTTGAAGGTGAAAGAGGAGGAGTTTGGTGAACTACAAGTGGAAGTGCAGGTGGAAGAAAGTCTGGGGGTGTTAAGGGAGATGTGTTAATAAGAGTTGAAGGAGAAAATATAGGTTTAGGTAAAGGTGTAGGCAGATGAAGAGAGTTATGAGGAGCGGAGGAGACAAGTGAAGGGGAAAGAGATAAAGGTAGGAAGTTAGGAATTGGTGGTGGAGGAGAAGAGGAAGAGATGAAAGGTAAAGGAATCACATCTTCATCAGATTCAGAGAGATAAGTTACCTAAAGCTTCTTATGTTTGTCTAATAAAACAGTGTTGGATGGAGGAAGCACTTGAGTAGATAATAGAGGAGGTACATAAGTTATAGGAGTTTCAGTATGATGCATAGGAAAGGAGAAGTGCAGTTCAAAGACAAAAGGGTTTAAAACAACATCTTCTTCAATAGTTTCCTCAGTAGGTTTCTCCACAATGAGCTCAACAACTTTCTTCTTTCTAGAGTAGGAGGCTTTAATGGTTTTATTTGAGGTTGGAGGTAGAGGGGCTTATGAAAGGCCTCATCGATAAGTATAAAAGGCTTGGGAGCCTTGTATTCCTTCACATTGCAATTGTGGATCTATTCTCTTTTAACATGGGTATACTTCATAAACTTGAGAATAGAGGCATCATAGGTTACTAAAATTACTTGATGAGCATAACCTTTAAAGCTTACTCATTGTCCTTTGAATATGTGAATAAAAAGTATGCCTAAGGCAAACTTGTTGACTAAGATGAGCCTTGAGCAACTTCCTCTATGTATTTCAACATCTAGTAGTAAATATTAATATTTTGTTATGCCATCTAATTATACACCCAAAACAGATCCCTTTGTGATAGTAGATTTGAAGTTTAGATTCAAGGGAACATGATTGTTTCTATAATGTGTATTGCTACCCAATAAGGGAAGGAAAGTGCCTAGGCATTGATTTTCCTTCCAATAATTAGATTCCTCCTTTTAGCCACCACTTCAAATGTATTAGCATATTTGGCTTTCATCCGAACTGACCACAAATACCTAGCAAAGAAGTATGCTAGGTCTCCTTTAAAGGGCACTTCAAAAGTTTTTCTCTAATGTGTTTGCCTCTACTATCACAATTTTGCTATTCACTATAGAGGTTAAGGTTTTTCCTTCTTTGATAACATTTAGATTAGCATAAAATTCACAAATCAAGTCATCATAGACTAGTTCACTAATTGTTACCAAAGAAGTCCATTTCATTGATTTAAAATCCAACTTGATGTCGCAATTAAGTTAGTTAATTTTACAAAATCAATACAAGGTATCACTCCAAATACTCTAGTGAGCAAACTTTGGTAGCATATGATCCATTCATTCTCTTTTAGGTTTTTCATCCTTACTTTTCTTCTTTCCTTATCTTTTTGCTACTCTTGATGATTTCTTGGTTGGGATTTCTCATATATTGGTCCCATTAGATTTTCTCATCTATTTTTGAACTGTTTATTCCTCAACCTAATTTGGGTCTTCATCAATATTTTTCATTCTCTTTAATTGAGGATTTTAGGATACAAACTTCTTTATTTCTTGCTTTTTCCACTTTCCTAATTTTTTCAATCAAAGTTTCTTGAGTGCCTATTGACGCCTCATAATTTTCTTCAATGTCTATTACTCTTTTGACAAGAATAAACTTTTTCTTTCACTGGGACCTTCAAAGAAGGCATGTAAATTGATTTATCCTTTTGTCCATAAACTGTTCTAGGGTAAAGGTAGAAAGTTTCGAAAGGGAGAAAGGAATAAGAGGTTTAGGAAATGATGCTTTGTTTCTACTACTGAGTACTTTCTTTAAGACAAAATAGTTGTTTACTCATTTATAGATCAACTATCATTAATGCTAAATATCATTAAAGGGCCAACCATCATTAATGTTAAACCTTGAGACATATTATTAGAAAATTAATTAAAATTTTGATAGTTTCCTTAAATTACATGGCAATTAATTCCAAAGAGTTAATTTTCTTTTCATCCAAACAATAAACAAGTGTCACACAATATCACAACAACATAACATTCTCAATAAAAGAATAAGTTTATAATAAATAAGTAAATTAATGCATTTATCTAGTAAAGAGATAGTAACCCATGAGAGTAGAAATGGAGTAACTATCAGGATGAGTTGAAGGAAGTAACATTTTAATGTAGAAAGGCAAGTCACTCCACAACAAAATTGCACAAAGCATATTGTATATGATTAGTCATTCCAAGTTCTTTTCTAAGATAGACAAATCTATTTTCTAGTAGAGGCTTGATAAATATGTCAATAAGCGAATTTTCAGTTTGTATGTATGCTAGCTCCACATCTCCTCTCTAGACATGATCTTTAAGAAAATGATACTTTGTCTTAATGTGCTTAGTTTTAGAATGATAAACTAAATTCTTTGTGAGAAAGATGACACTTATATTATCACAAGATATGGGAATGTGGTTGAAACTAAGAGAATAATCTTCTAGTTAATGTTTCATCCATAGAAGTTGGGCGTAGCAACTTTCTACTGTCATATATTTAACTTTAACAATAGAGAGAGCTACAAAACTTTACTCTTTACTAAGACATTAGTGACTTTCTAAGAAGTTGGTAGCAATCACTAGTACTCTTTTTATCTAATTTATCTCTTGCAAAGTCTATGTCTACATATCCAACTAAATTAAATGAGTTAGTTCTAGAAATACCACACTCCATAATTTTATGTTCCCACCAAATATCTAAAAATACATTGAATAGCAGTAAAGCATGATTTTTTGGAATTTTCCTAAAATCTTACACATTTACAAACACTAAATATACTAATAAGCCAATTATACCCCTGTGCTTTTTTTGCTCAAAATCCTTACCATTCTCAAGTTTATCCAAAGTGAAGGATAGACATAATGGACATTTGTTTTGAATGTTGAAAGCCATATTTATTTATCAGCTCTATAGTATATTTAACTTGATTAATGAAATTTCATTTCTTTGTTTGCTTGATTTGTAATCTAAGGAAAAAATGCATGTCGCCTATCTTGCTCATATCAAATTCACCTTTCATAAATTTAGCAAATTTCTTACACAAAGATTCATTAGTGCTCTTAAAGATTATATCATTTACATAAATCTACACTAGCAAGGAATCTATTCCATTTTTGTTAATGAAAAAGGTAATATCAAGTTTTCCTCTTGAAAATTTGTTTTCTAAAAGAAAAATATTCAATCTTTCATACCAAACTCTAAGAGCTTGCTTCAACCTATAAAAAACTCTATAGAGTTTAAATGCATGGTTGGGTAATTTTTTATCATCAAAACCTTGAGGTTGCTTAACATAAAGCTCTTCATTTATAAATCCATTCAAAAAAGTACTTTTAACATCCATTTGATATAATTTAAAATTCATAAAAGATGCATAAATAAGTAGCATTCTAATAGATTTTGATTGAGCAATAGATGCATATGTTTTATCAAGGTTTATACTTTCTTGTAGAGTATAACCTTGGGCCATTAAGTTAGCTTTGTTTTTTATGACATTATCTTACTCATCCAGCTTGTTTCGAAATATCCATTTTGTTCCAATGATAAAAGCATCCTCTAAATACTCCACTAAGCTCCATACTTTGTTCCTTTCAAATTGATTTAGCTCTTCTTACACAATTGTTATCCAATTTTCATCTTCAAGTGCTTCTTTAACTAACTTAGGCTCAATTTAGGACAAAAGTGCAAGGTTGTTTATGCTATTTCTAAATGAAGATCTAGTACGCAACCTTTTGTTTGGATTTCCAATAAAATATTATAGTGGATAAATGGAGGAGTGTTTTCATCCTCTTGGTAACCTAATGTCCCTTAGTGCAGTCTCTTGCATATTTGGTCAAACTTAATTATATCTTTAGGTTACTTTAAAAGAAGGTCTCCTAAATGTTGATCGCGTATTTGAATAATACTAAAACTTGTCAAAATATACCCAAATCATATACCATCATGTAAAGTATGAATTAGGGTTTTTTAAGAAACAAAAATAATCAAAAATAGCCTTCACACGTGCCCTCACATGCCTCATAAAGTTGTAGCTATAAAAAAGCCAAAAATAAAAAAAATAGGAACCACATGTGCCCTATGTGCCATTTCAGGGGCAATTTCTAGCTATAGTACTTCACTATCCTTTCCCTCTCACTTTTTTCTTTCTATTAGTGCCAATTTTAGGTCCAAAGGAAATGATAGTAGACTTCACATGCCACTCCAAGAGTAGTTTTTGGAATTTTTAGATTTTGGTTTTTGATAAAGTTACTTTGAGAAGTTATAACTCTTTCAGTTTTAGCTTGATTTATATAAATTAATGTCACTAGAAAGCTTGCAAAGAGAGCTTTCCAATGATATATGGCCTACACATATTCATGGCTTGAGTAAGAAGTTACAAACTAAAAAAGTTGGCTAGTTAGCCACTTCTTTTAGAAATTCCAAATTTGGATCAACAAATTTGATCATTGTCATCTTTCTCTTGATACATATCTATTTGAGGCAAACTTGCATCAAATCATTTCTTGTGGTGAGAACCCTAAGCCCCTAAAATTGGCAATTTCAACACCACTTTTCCAGATCTTGATGCTCGAATTTCTCTCTAGGGGCTTACCCTCTTTCTATCATTTCTTTACCATATAATCATTACACTATAGGCTACTTATGGTGCTAATAATGTGGCCCAATTTTATCTCTATTAAAAACTACCATTACAGGGTTCTAAGGTTTCATAATTTCATGCATCATACATCATTCCATATAATTTATGCAAAAATAACTCAACATAATCAAGTGAAATCATGCAGGGACAACAAAGCTTGAGTTAACGAGGCTCTAATATCAAATGAAGGAAAAATTCAAATAATGGATCAAGGTACTTACCTGTTTACAACAAATATATATCTTAACGGATCTTTGTCTCATGTGGTTTAAAATGAATTACCATATGGAATTCACCCTCTTACTTTCACATATTTTGGGGAGAATAAAATCAAAGAAGCTCTTGTTTTTGTATTTTCTCTTTTTCTTTTTGTCTGTCTATGTGTTCTTTTTTCTATTGTTAGTTTGTCCCAAAACTCTCACTACTAACACACATTTCACGCAATCATTAAAAATGTGTTTGGTTAGTTTTCTAAATCCCTCCAAATTAACTAGCTAATTTTCCAAAGTTCAAAAATAAAAATTTAAATATTAATTAATTAAATTAATTAATTACTAAATAATTAATTTAATTTAATTTAATCAATTAAATTTAATTCTAGGATTTTATTTTGGATTTGGGTCAACTCATCATAAGTAGACCAAATATCTAACACAAGGCATGCAAATGGAATAAATAGTCACAAAAACACAATTAAAGTTAATGAATATTAGTAAAGGTATGATCTTTTCTTTCTTTCTTTCTCTCTTTCTTTCCATGTGAAAGTTGATATTCAAGTTAACAATTGAAAAGTTAAAAAGAGTTTACATAGGCCAATTTGAAAAGTGTCACTTTAAAACATATGGATTTGATCTTTACACCCAGGTGGTGACTAAAGAGAAGGGATATTCGCTGCAATCCAAAGAATAAGAAGACCTCCTCAATAGGAGCATTGAAAAACTTGACCCAAATGGAAGAGATACAGAGGCAATGGAAACAGAGGACAAATCCCATGACAAAATGAACAAAAGTAGTTTCAAAATGCATTATGATCTAAAGCCTGATAGCTTAAACCTACCAATAGCCATTTCAGCAACAACAAGTAGAAGAGAGACACTGTCATATAAAGATTCCTTACTAGGCTACAATGGCGTCAAAAATGACCCTTATCAGAAATGGAGAAGGATTGGTTAAACAATTTCGAAGATGATGGAATAGTCTAGCCAATAGAGGAGATTAGGGAGTTGATGAAGCAATACCCTATAATTCCATTACTAGGGGAAGAATTGCTAAACTATTGTAAGTCGTAGAGGAAAGCTTTGGTTCTGACCTTATTAGGAAAAAAATTGAGCCATAAGCTTCTCAAAGCAAAACCACAAAGGCTTTGGAATATACCGGAATTTGAACTTATAGACCTGGAAAACAATTACTTCCTGGTGAGATTTTCACATGACAAGGACTACCAATTTGTATTAAATGAAAGGCTGTGGGTCATCATAGAGCATTTACTTAGTGGTGTAAAGGTGGACTCCAAACTTTGATCTGAACCTTAACAAGTTGTAAAATTGCCATCTGGGTCAAAATTCCTAACCTCCCCATCTAGCTCTATAACAAGCACTTTCTATGGAGATTAGGAAACAAGATCGAGTAGACACTAAAGATCGAAACCAACACACTTTTAGCTGAAGTTGGTGAAGACTCGATGATTAAAGGGGAAGATTTGCTTAATTAAACATGGAAATCAACTTAAATAAGAAACTCATTTTAAAGTTCATAGTTTGAAACTCCATCTTCATAATAGAATATGAGGGGCTAAATCTCATCTGCTTTAGTTGTGAAAAATATGACCACAAAAAGGAATATTGCTCAAAGAACAATACTCTTAGACTTAGTTAGGGTGCTAGGGATAATAAAAATCTAGGAAAGCCGCCCCTTAAAGTCGAGGAGACTTTAGCCAGTTGAAGAATCCTTTCAGCCGATGAATATGGGTCGTGGATGATAGTGAGAAAGCTAGGTAAATAAAGACCATCAAGCAAAACCAAGAGCTACCAAGATAGCCCACTGAACAGAAGCAAGCCGAAGTAGGTAGGCAAAAACCTGTCTTATCAGGTTCACATTTCTCAGCGATAACCGACTTTGAGACAGCAAATCAAAAGACAAATCCTAATAGTGTTAATAATGCAAAAATCCAAATGAAAATAAAGGAAAATCCTAATAGAACAAGCCAGAACCTATGAGGGAAAGAAAAAGTAGGCTCATGGGAGGAGGGTAGGACCTCCAGAAGAATCAATGAGACAAATAAAAATGGCTCCTTTGTAGCCATCTTGAGGGAATATATGCTCAGAAACAACACATAGAAGCATATAGAAATACAAGAGGCAAAGACCAATTTGGGTTTTAGGCCTAAAGAGAATAGGAGCAAATCTAGCCTATGACTACATTAAGTGGTCCATGGGAGCATATCGAAGAATGCTAAGGAAAAAACCTAACCCACATCTTGTATGTCAGGCCCAAATAAAAGACCCTCCCCCAGCTCTATCAAAATGGGCCTCGAAAACCTTTCCTTTAAACCAGTTAGGCCATTTCATTTAGTAGAGCAACCAAGGATGGAGATGAGTTCTAACCTAGTGACAAGTTTAAACCCAAAGGCCATTAAGGAAAAACCACTTAATGAGTTGCAAGTAATAAAAGCTATAAGCCTGTTGTAGAAAAAAGCTAATTTGGACCCTACGAAACTACAGGAGATGAGTAGTATCTTTGAATTAAACTAGAATCTTCAATTAGGTGCTCATGCCTTCTCCCCTTTTTTTATTACTGATCATGAATTTTAAGGCATGGAATTGTAGGGGAGCAATATCCAAAACCTTCCCATTTCAACTTTGTGATTTGGTCAAGACGAATTCCTTGGCTATGATTGTGATAGTTGAGCCAAGAGTTAGTGGTTAGAAGGAGGATAAAATTGTTAAGAAATTAGGTTTCTCTAATTAGATATAAGTGAAGGCTACTAGGTTTGTAGGCGGCATTTGGTTAATGTGGGATCAAAAGTTGTACTTGGTTGATTGGTTGATTATATCCACTCTCACAAATAGCTTATTCACTATGAAATTATGATCAACCACACAAGGAGGAGCTTTGTTCTTACCGGGGTTTATGGAGATCCAAACCCGTGTAGAAGAAAGGAGCTATACAAGGAGATTAATTCTATTACTATGAACACTCAAGAGCCTTGGATCATACTCAGTGACTTTAATGCATATATGAATACCAATGATAAATATGGGAGTAACAAACACAATTGGAAAGATATGGAACATTTTAATGACTATATAAATCATGCTCAGCTCATGGACCTTGGACTTACTAGATCCAAATTTACTTGGGAGAAGGGAGTGGTAAAGGAACGTATAGACTAGGCTTTTGGCAACATGACTTGGATTCATCAGTATCCTAAGTCCTTGGTCTACCATGGTCTTACTTATGATTCAGATCATAAGCTAGTCAAGATCAATCTCTACCAAAGTAGTGATCTCCATTATATAAGGAAATTTTTTGCTTTTATGCAACTTGGCTTCTGAAGGAATCCTTTAGTGAGATTACGTATCAGGCTTAGGGGATCAATAGTTGGATGGATAATGTAGCCAGCTTTACCTAAATTGCAACAAACTAGAGGAATCATTCTATGGGAAATATTTTATATGCCAAAAAGAAAATTTTCAACCACATCCAAGGCATCAAAAGGAATTTAAGCCAAGGTCAAAACCCCTTCTTAATGAAGCTACGAAGCACCCTTTAAGGAAAATATGAAAAGCTCCTCCTATAAGAGGAATTTATTTGGCTTCAGAAATTAAGGTGCCATTGGTTGACATATGAAGATAGGAACACAAAATTCTTTCATACCTCAACATTAGTAAGGAGGAGGAGAAGTAAGGTACAAGCATTAAAAGATAACTCAGAGGCCTAGATTCAAGAGCCTAATGAGCAGAAGAAGATGGCAACTACTTTCTTTAAGTCTTTATATACGAAGGATGATGAGAACTACTCTGGACTTCCCATTCGTAATGGCTTCCCCGAATTAAGTATTCAGAAGCTTAATTTTATCCAATGGGAAGTTAGTGACAATGAAATAAAAGAAACTGCCTTCAGCATAAGGTCCTTCAAAGCTCCAGGTCTTGATGGTTTACAAGGAATCTTCTTTAAAAGTCAATGGCACATAATCGACCCTTTGGTTTACAAATTTGTTAAATAGGTGTTTGCTGATCCTAAAGGTATTGAGTCAGTGAATCAAACAAATATTGTTCTCATCCTTAAAATAGAAAGGCCAAAGACAATTAAGGAATTTAGACCCATCTCACTATGTAATGTAATCTTCAAGATTGTGACGAAAATCATAGCCAATAGGCTAAAAAATTTCCTCAATAAGTTGATTGGCCTCAATCAAATTAGCTTTATTTTAGGTTGTTATAGCAATGATAGCATTATCATAGCCTAGGAAATTATACACTCCATAAGATTGAAAAAAGAGAGCAAGGGATATATGGCAATCCAAGTGGATCTTAAGAAGGCTTATGATTGGCTAGATTGGAATTTCTTATAAGAAACTCTTTATGAGATTATACTTGATAGAAGTTTTGTAAAGCTTATTATGACTTATGTTTCTAACTACAATATGCAAATCCTTTGTAATGGTATGCTGACAAAAACATTCAAGCCATCCAAAGGGGTTAGACAAGGGGATCCTCTCTCCCTCTACCGCTTTGTTCTATGCATGGAATATCTTTGCCATTGTATTAATTGGGCTCTTGAGAACAAATTATGGCACCCCATTCCACTAACAAGGAATGATCCTCCCATCACTCATTTATTTTTTGCCAATAACCTATTTCTCTTTGCAGAAGCCTCGCTGGAACAAATGGAAAACATTAAAGAATGCCTTAAGGTCTTCTATAAAGCTTTTGGCTAGTGCATGAACCTAACTAAGACCAAACTATGCTATTCCAAGAGTATCCATCTAGTGAGATCCTCCCAAATGGCTCACACATTAGGGGTGGGGTTAATAGGTAATCTTGACAAATATCTAGGCATTTCCTTTCTCCATAAGAGAGCCTTACACTCTACCTTTGGGTACATTTTTTAGAAAGTCAATAAATGCCTCTTAAGCTAGAAAAGTATACTCTTAAACCTAACAGGGTGTAACACTCTCATATAGGCTGCGATATTGGCTCTCCTAGCATACTCCATGCAGACAATACACCTTCCTCTTAATGTTTGTGATGAGTTTAAGAAGGTTAGCTATAAATTCTTAATAGGCTCCACCAAAATTAAAAGGAAACTTAGCTTGGTGGCTTGGAGTGAGATATGCAAGTTGAAACAGCAAGGGGGCCTAGGTATCAAAAACTTATGGCTCCAAAATAAAGCCTTTATTATGAAAATTTGTTGGGAACTCATTCAAAGGAAAGATGACCTATGGGCCTAGATCATCATAAATAAGTACAAATGTGGAACTCATTTTAGCCCAATTGTTCAGAAAATTTTAGGAGCCTCTAACCTCTAACTTGGTATTTCGAAAGTCTGAAAAGACTTCCCCAAGGGTTTGGGATGAAGCATCAAGGATGGATCTTAAATCAATTTTTGTCAAGATGTATGGACTTCCCTTAATAATAATATTACTTATTATGCCACTTCCAACATACCTACAAACTAGATTTAGAAAATGGTCAAAGATTTCTTATCCCTCTTAAGTGATTGAGACTGGGAAGCTCTTGATAGGAATCTTCCCCTAAACATAAAGAATTTCATTACTAATATTGCTCCTCCCACAATTCAACCCAAGCTAGATGCTATTATTTAGAGTAAAGAGTATGATGGTTGCTTCTTTGTGAGATCTGCATACCAAATACTAACAAAAAGTAATCAAGAACGGGACCTAAAGATCTAGAAGTACATGTGGAATTGGCCAGTTCTCAAAAAGATAAGAGTTTTCCTTTAGTTGTTGGCTCGGGATAGGCTTCATACACGTGAGTTAAGGATGATAAAGGGAATTAGTGATTCTAATAGATGTCCTTTTTCGGTATGAAAAGGTCGAAACCTCCCTGCATTATGTGAGAGATTGTAGCAGAGCTTTGGATATTTGGAAAAGCTTAATACCTCAATCTCAGTGGAATACTTTTTTCTCTCTTCCATGGTGGGAATGGATGGAATAGAATTACCAAAATGAGATTAGGAATCAATCCTATAGTAGGCTACCTTAGAGAAAATTATTTGTGTACACCTGTTAGTGCTTGTGGACTTCTCATTGTGACCATGTCCTTTCCAACATTGCAATAGACAATCATAGTATCACTTATAACGCTTTCTGACAAACCAATTTGGATAAGCAACTAAGCACATGTCACAATAAGCTTTGTAATGGAAGGGGGAACACTTTATTAGTTGGAATCCCCCTCATCAAGATTGGTACAAATTGAATACCAATGGCTCTTGGTCGACAATAGGGATCACATCCTATGGAGGGATCATCAGAAACAACCTTGGCTGTTGGGAGACAAGGTTTATTTGTAACCTTGGATTTAGCTCCATTATACAAGACGAATTATGGGGCACCCTCTGGGGGCTTCGTATAGCTTGGAATCTAAATATCAAGAAGCTAATTGTTAACTTAGATTCTCGAGTAGCGATTACTCTTATTGAGAATGGATGTGGTAGGTTTGCACCCCTGTTTCAACATAGTGAAAGAAATCCAAAGAATTCTTGATAGGCTTTGGATGGTAACTCTCACGCACTACTGTCGAGAGGCTAACAGATATGCAAATTGGCTAGCCAACTTAGCACAAGATTATCCTATTGGCTATCATATTCTCCTCTTTGTCCCAATGGGTTTAGGCTCCATTCTTAATGAAGACATCCGTGGTGTGGCCCTCTCTCAAGTCATTTGCTTTTGAGCTCCCTCTTGTTTTCTAGCTTGGGCTTTAGCCCCATTTGTAGTAAAAAAAGTTAATGAATATCTAATTCTTTACGTGTAACAATTAACATTCATCATAACCTCTGTTTTCTCACATCTAAAAAGGGATTAAGCATACTTGGTATGGAAAAAAATTTAATCACAAAAAACTTTTATAATATATATTAAAAAGGTGCGTTTTTAAAATTGTTTATATAGAAATAAGTTTTAATTCCAAAATAAATCTAAAGATATCCTCATTATAATATTAAAAATAATTATCTATGTGCATCAGAGTGACAATGGCTTGTTTTTGTCACATAGGTCTAAAATAAATATTGCATGATTAAATCACTCATCCATCGTCACTAAATAACAAGAATAATCCATCAAAACCAAATTAACTTTGGAAACTTTATACTTTCATTTGCAACGTTCTATATATGTATATATATAACATCATATTTCATTTTTGTATACAATTGTTATTTTACTTTATTAATATTAATTATTAAAGTATTGAAATGAATAGTTACAACAAATAAAAAGAAATAACAAATATATAAAATTCAACCTTCCAGTGTTACGATGTGCTAAGTTCACTAATCGTCGTTATGCAAGAATGAAGTGTATTGTCATATTCTTCCTCTTATATCATACTAAAATAACATAATGAGTAAAATAAGAAAAACATAAATAGAAGAAGAAGAACATTTATAAAATAGATAAAAGAAGGTTAGAGGTTTTACAAAATAGAAAACCGAGAAGTTATACTTTTCTAATTCAATATGTTTGTTGATGAACAACCTCTTAATTAAAATATGGTGGTGATGTATAATTTTCTAGCTGTTATGTTTCTTTCTGCTTTCTAATACTTAACATAATTAATAATTATTATTATTTTATGAAGTTTATATTATCTAAATGCAACATATTTTAATTTGAAAACTTGTTTATGAAATTGAAGTTATGAATCTGAATTTGAGAAGCACTACAAGAAAAACAAAAATTAGTGACAAAATTTTTTATCGCTAAATATGAATAATTCCCTCGCTAAATGAAATAGCGACTGAATTTCACTGTCGCTAATTCATTTGTGACGGAATTTGAAATTTTGTCGCTAATTAGTGACGGAAGGTTCCGTCACACAAAAAATTGTCACTAATTTTAAGGATAGCATATTCTGAATTTGTGACAGATTAGTGACAAAAAGTTCCATCACTAATTAGTAATGGATTAGTGACGAAATATTCTGTCGTTAATTAGTGACGATTTAGCAACAAAACTTTTTATCACTAATTACTGACAAATCTGTGACCAAATATTATGTTGCTAATCGCCGACAGATTTGTGACGTATTATTCCATCGCTAATCAGCAACGAATTTATGACAAAATATTCTGTCACTGATATAATTTTTTATTTTACAATTTTTTTTAAATTTAACCTCAATATTAATTTGCTCTTTATCCAGTAATATATAATAAAAACATAATAAAGCAAGGTTAATTGAAAATAATATTATTATTAAATAATAAAATTTTGCTTTTGTTTAAATATTTCTCTCTATCTAATAAAGTATATAAGCATAATAATATTCAATAAAAAATAACAAATATATTAAAATAATTCTTAATTAAATGATAACCATTCTAAAACAAATTATAACAATTCTCAACAAAGCATGTCTTAAAATAGGGAAAAAGCATCTTTATGGTAAAAGACAATCATCCGGATCTGATGAAGTACGAGATAAACGCGATTCAAGATCTTGTAACCTATTGAGGAGTGCTTGCTTATGCTGGTTTAGTAGAGACAAGATTTTTTGATATTAGTCAGTGATACGTTGATTCTGCTCTGTTATAAGTTGATTCTACTCTTTAAGCTCTTGATTCTCTTGTCTTAAAAGGGACTGTTTCTGTGACAATCCTCTTATATAATTCTTTTCCAAAATCTGCATGAAATCCTAAGTTATGAACGGAATAAGAGGTTTCACGAGAACAGATAATATCAATATCTTGAGCTTTAGATCCTACCTAAAAAACGCAACCCTTCTTATTTTTACCACCAACAGCCTCCACCAGCCATAAGTCGACCTCATCATCATCATCTACATCATCCTGGAGGCCAAAATATTCTGCCTTTATGCTGCTATCATCATCTGAAAGAACCCCAAGTACCTGTTCTGATCTTTCCATTGATGAGCTTGGCTTCACCTCTGCTTCACATTTGATTGTCTCTCCATTATTTGACCCCCTAGCCATGCTATTTGTAGCTTTCACTTTCTTGCAACAATAGGTTTGATCTTGTAGATTTTGCATTACATCTTTCAGCTTCTGCAACTGTCCAGGATCACACAATCTTCATCATTAGCCTCTAATTTCAAAGGGGTACCAGAATTATATGCAATTCAAACTATGAAAGAACAAATTTTAGTCGCAGCGCATACTATACCACATAATCTGATGGAAGTATTTTTCAGTACCTGTATTAGTAATGCATGGTTGTCCTTCTTGAGAGCCTCGAATTTGGAAGCCACAGTGTTGTAATTGGCTCGGAGAATGAAGCAGTCTCGTTCGAGCTGCTTGGACTTGCATCGAGCCCGCCTGTTTTGGAACCAAATGGCCACCTGGCGAGGCTGCAACCCAAGCTCTCTAGCCAGCTGCACCTTCTTTTTGGGGTCAAGATGATGTAGAAAATGATAAATACATCATCAGAATATTTTAGCCTCCAAGATGATGTAGAAAATTACAAGCCTGTCAAACTCAAAAAATGAGTATTCATCGACATCGGCTTAAAAGAAAGTAGAATAAACGTAGCACCTGAGGTTCACCGGGAACAACGGAAATGCAATCTGTGCAGCCGAGTAGAAGCTCCGATGTAATCAGAGGCTGGATATTTACGGCGACTCGCACGCATTGTGTTGAATCTACGTTCTTCCCATCTGAGTTCTCCATCTCTGCAAAACTCAATCCGTATTGCAAACCCTAGAATCCCAATGCAGCACAAAAATAAACTCAACTCGAACCATATTAAATTGCATTTCAATCTCGTATCAGGTCAAAACCATGAAATGAGCGCAATTTGAAAAATATGAAGTATGTGAGCCGATGAAAATTTCCATCAGATCAACCTAAAGGGAGTTGGTATCCGAGCTTACCTCTGAGATTAACAAAGTGAGCAAAAGTGAGACAGGGGAATGGGAGAATCAACAAAGGGTTCCTGCGAGAAGAGGACGAAGGGCTTTGCATTTCATTTTTAAACAAGAGGTTCAGAGACCGCAATTTTGAATCCGAACGTGTCGGGTTTCTATTGAATTGAATTTCAGAAATAGGCGCTCACGTCCGAATTCAAATACGGAATGTGATCACGCGCGCATCACGTGCAACGGATTATGAGTCTAACGGTATAGTTTGGGCCTGCGAGCACGGGAAAAATCTGTAGGGACGGAGAAAACCCCACTAAAATGTCCACATGTGATAAAATATTTTGGTGTGCCCTCGTATAATGTAATCTTATAATTTTGACCCTCACGTTGTCTAGCTTTTATTATGGGCCCAAACTATTGCAATCTTCTGCAGCTGCTTGATATTTTTGAGTAAGTCGCTTCGGAAAAGTCATCATTGTTTTTTATTTTTTGGTAAAAAATCATCGCTAATAAGTATATTTTAAAGTGGGCAGACCCCCATGGGCTGGCAGCCACTCTTTCTTTGACTTCACTTCACGAAGGGACTTGTGTTGTTTACTTGCTTTTCAACTTTTACGAAAAAAATCCTTTTTTTTTTTTTGGGTCTTTTACAGAAGAACAAAAGTATGCGTATTGAGGAAGACCAAAATGGCGCTGCCCAAATACAAAAAAGAGTAAATTTAAGTGCACTATTTTATATTTTTATTAGTAAATTGTTTTAATTAAAATATATAAGTATAAAGATTTTTAATAAAAATAGGATAACTATATAATTTAATAAAAATTATATAATTATTTATAAAAATCATACAATTATTATATTTAATTAAAAAAAAAACTACCAATTAAAATATAAAAACCTCCATGGGATTATTTTCAAAATGAAAAGGACAGGAAGCTCACAATGCTTTTTGACCGCAGCGAACGATGCAACGCTAGCTTTTTGAAAAACTCAAAGTGATTGAACAGTTGGTATTATTTTATATATTTGATATAAGATATTTAAAATTATTATATTCATAATGATAATAAAAAATACTTAATATAATAACTTTTATGATTACATTTGATTTTATTTATGTTTTAGATTAACTTGATAAATCTGATGATGCATCATCATCTACAAAATGCAGTGGGCAGAAAACTATGTTATAGTCATGTCCAAGAAAAGTGACGATTAGTTATGCGCTGGGGACATCAAAATTTTCACGTGACACAAGCCACTGTTTCTTTGGCAAATCAAGAAAACAAAAATGAAAATTCCACCTTCATAATTTGATATAAATAACATTAAAAAATTAAAAAAATATAATTCTTTTAAAGACTAAAGAAATAAATTAATATTATGGTATCTTAAAATTATTATTTATATTTTCTAAAATTATAATTTAATTTTTCTGATATTATAAGATTATTTTAAATTTATTATTAGTTTTACATAAAAATATTTTATAATATCAAAAAAGTTATATTATAATTTTAAGAAATATTAGTGATAATTTTATAAAATATTAATGATAATTTATTTCTTTAATATTTAAAAAAATTAATTTTAAAAATTTTTTAATATCATTCTTATCAAATTATAGGTACTTATGTAGAATTTTTCCAAAAGTCATGGCGATAATATTGACTGAATCGACTTTCATTTGCGAAACTGTTAACTTACAAAGCCCACGGCCCCTTGCATTTTTTATATAGACACTGAACTGTCCATAAATAATAAAATTACTTTACAAATTACAATGTTCATCAACTT
Source organism: Erythrophleum ivorense (assembly GCA_026724425.1). NCBI lineage: Eukaryota > Viridiplantae > Streptophyta > Magnoliopsida > Fabales > Fabaceae > Erythrophleum > Erythrophleum ivorense. The sequence continues at coordinate 10,911,280 of JAIUCV010000003.1, forward strand.
TGAATTTTTCAAAACAATCTACTTCTTTTTTTTAATCGAGCAAAAAGAGGCCGAGCCAAAGAAAAGAAACGTTAATTTACTCCTAAAAATATCGACCTTCGCAACTAAAAAGACAAGAAAAAAGAAATGTGGTGAGGTCGATTACTACCCAGAAATTTTAATTTTTTTAGTTTAAAAAATATAGTTAGGTTAATTAAAAGTATTTTTAAAAAAATTAAAATTTGACTAAAATATAAGATATTTTTTAATTTAAAAAATAACATATATATATGTTTTGAAAATAAAAAAATTATATAATTTAAAAAAACAAATTACAATAATCACATTATCATAACTATACTTACACTGAAAGAGACAGCTTTCATTCTCCTTTTTTTTTTTTTTGCGTGAGACAGGAATATTTTACCCTTTACTTTTACCTGATAGGGTGAGATCATCTTTAATTTACATCACACTACTTTGAATAAAGGGGAAATTTTATATCAAATTCAATAACTTCCATATTATCATATATATATATATATATATAAATTAAAAAACTTACACACTTTAACAAAAATATGAGCTTAACTCCAATTTAAGCAAGATTAAAAAACTTTTAAAGTAGATTGAGAGAATATAAATTATGAACTTTTCTTCTACTATAGTATATAATTCCAACTCACACACACACACATATATATATTAAAGTATTAAACTTAGGTAAAATTCTATAGATATTTATTTTCAAATCCCTCAATAAATATATAATACAAAAGAAAAATTATTTTAAAGTCTAATTATATAATATTAAATTGTTAAAAACAAATTACTCATACGTAAGGCCAAATCTCAACATAAGTTATTAGGAAAGTAAAAGTTATAACTCATAATTTATATAAAAATTTTACATTAACAATATTATATGTAACATACCTTTTTATAATTTAACGACATAAATTACTATGTAGTCTACACAAAAAAAATATTTTTTATATTATTTAACGAATACAACATTATGTTATAGTTAAATTTACTAACACTTATTTTTATTTTTTATAAATTAGGAGTTGGATAATTAAATAATTTACTTAGTAATATTTAATAGATTGGTAAACCATAGTTAACATCATATATTATGATAACTTTTATGTTAAGAACAATCATCTTGACAAGTTTTTTTCCTTTGTTAGGAGGGGAAAAAAATCTTTTTTATTCCTTGGACTCTCATGAGTAGGAAATGAAAAATCATTGCAAATGTAATTGGAAAAAAATATGAACCAACAAAAATCAAATCTCAATTGAAAATGAAAGAAAATAAAAAGGATATTAATTATGTTTTTGCATATAGTGTAATTAAAAGAGATTGGGGAAAAAAAAGGAATAGGTGTAAAAAAAAAATAAATTGGATACATACTCTTTTATATTATTCTTTCTCTCTAACTACATAACTATATAATATGTATTAGATTTTAGATCATATCCTCCATTTCTTTTTTGATTTTGCACCTCTCGGTATTTAGTCTTTGCTTCTTTTAAGAGAATTTGAGAGATTTGATATTTAAATGAGGGAAAGACTTAGTTTTCGAACAAAGAAAAACCTTGACATGATCACTTAAAAAAGTACTAACAGAAATAGAAAAATACCACGAAAAATGTGTGAATTTAACTGAAAGTTTACACCATGACAAAAAGAGAAAACCGATTAGGAGCACAAAGAGGTGAAAGACATGATGTAATTGAAGGATAGTGGCTGAGTAGAGTCATTTTTAATATTTATACAATTCTGGAAAATAAACATGTCATAATTTTTTTTATATCATTTATCTTTTGAATTTTGTTGAGTGAAATATTTATTTCACTTTTATTTATTTTGTATATTTTTATTTCAATCATTCCTTATACATAGTTGTTTAAATCATGATTTTAAATTTGTAAACTTTTTTACTATTTTTAGTTAATTAAGTATATTTTATATTTATATTAATTTATGACTTAAAATAAATAAATTATACATTTTTTTAATTTTTGAACATGAATGGAGGCCTTTTATTACTCATAGAATAATTAACCACATTATTATTTATCACATTTTACTATTTTGATATTGAAATTATTAAATTATTAATTTAAATTACAATATATAAATTATTAAATTATAAGATATATATATATACACACACACAATTAATAATATTTAACTAATTTACAATGGTTTCATATATACATATATATTTAAGTTATTATATTATATAAATTATTAAAAATACTATTTAAATAATCTGCGACAGATTTAACGACGAATTAGCAACGAAAAATTTTGTGATAGAAATTTCGTCGCTAAATTAGTGACGGAATATTTCATCACAAAATTGAAATTGACTATCACACTTATTAGTGACAGAACTTTCTGTCGCTGGACTTCGTTACTAACTTAATTTGTGATAGAAATTTTCTGTCACAAATTCTATCGCTAATTTCTGCGACGGAATTAGTGATAGATTTGCGATAAACTTGCGATGGAACAAAATTCCGTCGCAAATTTGCTCTTTTTTTGTAATGAAGAGATTATTTAAATTAATATATAGATTGTACATATTTGAAGATCATCCATTGGAGTTATATTGTGTTTTCAGTTGAACAATAATGAATTGTGTCCAGCCTCATTTACCAAAATAGTGATCTTTATGAAAAATCCAATTTGAAAGATTTGGTTCTTTTTTGGGATAATTTAGCTCTGACACGAATTCTAACTCGAGTCCTTCAATTTCGAAATTGATTCCATTACGATGAACTAAAACTCATTGATAGATTTAGTTTTAATGTAACATAAGACATTAAAACATTTCCAATATGGTGATTAAGCAATTAAAATTGTTCTAACTTGATTCTCACCAAAGAGACCAAATATGGTTGATCAAAAATTGACATGCAGGAGCAAAGGCACAAGTTCTGCACAAAATTAATTAATTTTTATTTCTATGTTTATTTTTTACAAGATTAATGCAATGGATAATTCAAATCTCTCAGGCACACTTTCAAGAAACTACAGCTTTGATGAAGTCTATAATAGTCCTTCATGAATGCATTCCACATCTTTGTATTTTTATTGTTTCCTTGGCATGTTACAAGAACCATAACCTGCTATTAATTAAGGTATAAAGATTAATGTGTTAGGATAGTAAAATTGAAAAGAAATAAATAACTAAAAAATGTTTAAAATTATCATAGAATGATTTGTCAGCCTTTACTTAATAATTTAAATTTCATGAGCCAAGCCTCTATGACAAAGTAGGTAAGAGTTTTATTCTTGTCACTCAAATTTGTTATGTTTTAATGAAATTGTAGTATTCAACTTTTGGTCTGATTTTTCCAAGGCATACTCTATGAATAGAATCTTAAATACAGCAAGTTGACATGAGTGAGTATGTCATTAATATCTCTTGAACAGGTGATTTAAGCTGGACAAAGTTTTAAAATACCTCTAATTGCCCCAAAAAAAAAAAAAGGTGAACATGTGCTTTGTCTGTTAAAATCCAAAATGCACTATACTAACGTAAAGCATGCATTCTTAAAATTATTTAGAGAGGGGGTTTTAACAAAAATAATTAAAATTTTAAAACAAAATAGGTAAGTTTGTGCTTTGTTCATGCTTAACGAAAGAGTTTTTATGCGAGCAAGATTTTATTATATAACTATTCATCAACTTTTATCTAACAATTGAAACTTCTGAGTTGAAATCCTCGTTCACAATAGAAAGAAATAAAGTACAACTTCTGCAAACTGCTAAACAGAAATAGAGACAAAATGAGATATTTACTTGGGTCAGTCACAACTAGGAGGCTTGTGTTGTTGAAGTCACAATTGTGGTCTGCGGAGTTTATATGGGCCACTTTGTTTTATAATCCCAAAATCTACACTTGAACAAACCCTACCAACGATGCCTTTCAAGGTACTGTCATCTGCTGCTGGCTTAGCCACACCCCATGTTTTCAACAAAATTAATACCCCAAAAGGAAAAGAAGGAAAAAAAAGACTTCATAAGCTATTATTTAAGGCTATTTTCACAGTATCAACTTAGATATTACGTATTTTTGGCGTACTTGGCTGGCAGTGGAGCATCACCTGCGAAACAATAATAGAATATAAGGGTAGGATGTGCAATATTCTTATTCTTAAGGAATAATTAAATTGATGTAACATATATCTTTTGATGATTGAAATGGTAGCTTATTTTGTTTCATCTTTCGTTTCAGAACATGTCAGACAAATTAATCTGCTTTAAGATTGTGCAATATTGCTAAAATGAATTTTTCTATGTAAATATTTTTTTAGACATGTAAAATAGTAGGAAGAGGCTTGTTTGTTGACACTTACCACCCACATAAGTGCAGTGGTTGTAGCCTACAAAATAGAACAAAACCATTCAAGAAGAATTAGAAGCCTTATCATGAAGAAATAAAGATGAATTGATTAGAGTACTATATGTTCAATATTGAAGAAGAAAAAAATTCTATTTTAGTTCTCAATAAATAGTGTAAATATCAATTTGATACTTCAAAGTTTTTTTATCATTTTCTTGAAAGTATGCTTTTGTTTCAACTTCATCCTTTCAACTGTGTTGAAATTATATTATACAATTTTTCCAAAATTAAATATTTAATAGATTTCAAACAAAAGCTTACTTTTTAGGGCACTAATAGTGATAAAAGCTTTTTTTTTTTTCTTGAAGTAGTAAATTGATTCTTGAATATTGTACTAAATGGCTTGCTTAGAACTGTTTTTGAAGTTACAATGTGAGGTTGTCCTCCATGGTGTCGATAGTATAAATCTATGGCAAAGAAGGCACGGTGGGCTCTTTTGGTTACATAGATATATAGGTAATTCATTTTCATCAATTGTGCACAATATTTATTATATTTTTATAATCATGATATAATAATTTTTTTATTACATTTTAAAAGTAAAAATATGATAAATATTTTTTATTTTCAAAATTACTTATTTCATTCCATTTTCTATTTTATTCTTTTTATCAAACGGGCCCAACTGTGATTGGATAATGGCAAGGGCTTATTTCTGAATCTATTTGGCTACAGTCACATAATCCCAGTTTGCTTGCTATTCTTGATCAGAAAGGCTTAGCCACACACTAAGAAATCTGTATTGCAAAGTCAGAGTTTCAAAAGAATATATATATATATATATATATATATATTATAAAAAGAGCTCTATAAATTAGCTTTAAACCAGAAGAATGATTTAATAAAAGGAATGTTTTGGTGTTTTTTATCATTGTTTTGATTACTGAAATATATCAATTTTTGTAACGTGGTCTCTATTTTCAATTTGTCTCGATTTAGTGTTTAATTTGTTCATTCTTCTCCAATTCCATCATTTTATTAATTCAAATCAATTTTTCTTTGTCAAATTATCGACATATATGGTCTCTTTTTCTAACATATCATCTAATGGAGAAATATTCCATGTTTTACTAATATATGTCACTGTTAAAATTAAAAAGGATGTAATTTGAATGAGGAAAGGACAAAATTAACGATGAACGTTGAAGCAAAATCCAAAATCGAGAGAAATTGAAAATGAAAATCAAATTCAGAAATTTTTTATCTTTAAGAATAAAGATATTTATATAATTACTTGTTTCTCCATCATTGGTGTTTTTATATTTTTTGAACAGAATTTAATGTACAAATAAGGAAAGCTTTAGCATCTATGATGCACTGATATTTGACAAAATAATTAACCGTTCTATGTCTAACATGTATTAGATACAACACGACTTGAAATATTGAATATCAAATTTTAAGCTATTTTGAAAAACCCTCTTAAGCATTTACCACCTCAGTATTTTCAACCTCAAGCCAGGTAAGTCCTTCGGTGTTTATCTCAGCATTTACTGTTCCCGTGATGCCACCTGCAAAAAGAATTCGGTCACTATTGAAAGAAAGATAAGGAATAATGACAAAAGAAAATAAACAAAAATTTGAGTCATTTGCTTGTTATAAAATTGAAAACAACTAATCAATGTCCTATTAAATATTATATATACATATATAAAAATAATGCTTTATAACAAGCAAGACTTGCAAGTCAGATCAAATCAGTCCGCTTGAAGTTTAAGAAAATGAAGTAGAAAGTTCAGAAACAAGTTGATCAGCTAGTTCAGAAATGAAAAACTCATAACAAGTATTTAAGTATCTAACTTGATGGAGAGAAAGAGAAAGAAGAGGAAAATGAAAATGCGGAAGGCGAAAGATGGTCTAGCCAGGGCTTGAGATTGTAAGTGTTTTAAAATAATGGCTAATGAGACTTGTGTCTCGAGAAGATGATGGAGAGCTAGGAGGGATGCCAACGTATATAGAGGTGTTTAGAATTGCTATTGCCTGAGTTGATGTTATTATGGCCACAACAAAGTTATAATTGATTATAATAGGAGAGAGGCAAGAAACAACTATTGACAGATCGTGGTAACTTTTAATCGGTCAACCTCAGATAGTTATTCTTGGGCTAAGTCAATCATGGATATAATTGACTCAACATAGTAACTTTAATTTTAAATCTAGATTCTCTATAGTGTTTTAAATAACTAGTATCGGCTTTTTAACGTAAATATATTAAAAACAAAAGTAAAAGAAAGAAATATATAACTCTAAAAACATATTCTGAAAACATATAACTAATTTTAAAAAAAAAATAAGATGGGATGCGGATCTTAGAGCTCCATGTTCCCAATGAAATTTTTTTAATATTTTAAGGGTTTTTTTAAATTTTTTTTAAAAAAATTGACCTTTTGAGAGTCAGTATTTATTGACCCTTAATGGGTTAGTAAAAAAGTTGACCCCCAAAATGAGGTCAGTAAAAAAATTTTTTTTAAATTTTTTATTTGTTTATATATTCCGTCCCTCCTCTTCCTGCCCTATGTTTGGTGTATTTTACTTCTTTGCATTCTTCATCTTTGTTTTCTTGCAACCCATTCCTCTTCCCTTTCAGATTTCTTGAATGTTTTTGTCTCTTCAATAAATTTGCTCATTTTCTTCATCTATATTCTAAGGTTTGTATTTTATTTTCAAAAAGTTTTTGTTTCTCATGTGCTTAGCAAATACTCATATTTTTTTCTCTTAAAAAATTTAATTAGTTATTTTTTGAAATTTTTAATAGGTTCTCAAGCATTTTCTCAAGCGTTGTGTTCTTGATATTATCTCTCATTTCAAATGTATTAAAGACTTAAATTTTTTTATCAGCCTTCATATTCTTGTTGAGGTTTGTAATTTATTTTAAAATATTTTTTATTTCTTATTTTCTTCTCATATTTTTTCATTTTTTTGTAGAAAATGCTAATAAGTTTTTTTTTTCTATTTGTACAGATTCTCAAGAGCTTCTATTCTACACGGAAACTTTTGTTTGTTTGAAGTTCTTTGTAATATCTTCAATATCTTTTATCTTTGATCATTTTAATATATTGTGTTTAATTATTATTTACACAAAGGCCAGTAAAGATTGACAATGAGTAGAAAGAAGGAAATCATATGCATTCATGCAAATGGAAGAATTTTTTACACTAATGAAGGAACAACATTTGTTTGTGATAAGCCGAAATTATTAAAAGTTGACCATGACATTAATCTCAAGCAGTTGAAGGCTGTGGTTGAAGAAAAATTACGACTTCAGTCAAGACAGTATGTATCTGAGTTGGTGTACCGATACACGTGATCATTTAATCTAACTTGGTACTTGTCGTGCACATTAGGGGACGATTCAGATATCCAAATCATGTGGGAAGTGAATTGACACTTTTCATCTCAACTGGGGGCACCTGAATTATATGCACACATCTTAACTTATGATGTGGGCCCAAGTGTTGAAGAGACTGATATGATTGAACCGTTGACAAATCCATGTGCAAGTCAGATTAATAGACAAGATGAATCGGTCTTCTTGTTTAGCTCTTATCTTAGAAATGTTCATCCATTTAAGACCCAACTTTCTAATACTCAACCAATGACACTCGTGAATGATATATCTCAACCAAGTTCATCAAAGGATGAGATGTGTCATAACAATTCTTCCAATCCCTCAGATGCAACCAAAGATATAATAGATGAGTTTGAGGCGAATGATGAATATGATGCTCCGCCAAATACTAATGAATATGGGGAGGATGATATTGCTACAGCTGATACTAAAGGGAATCCTGTAACTCCATTGAATTTGCATTCTGAGCAGGCATTTACTTTTTTATCTCAGATCAACAATGATAATGTGAGTGAATTTGAGATACCTGACATGGAGGAGGTCATTGATCTGAATGATAACCAAGAGATGTATGTTAGCATATGATTTTTTGATAAGCAGTCACTGAGTCATACTGCAAAGCTTTATTCAGTCCGCAGACACCATACATTCAAGGTGTATTAATCATCAATAAAGTACGTGAAGCATCATTGTACAGAGTATGGTGTTAGATGTAATTGGCAGATAAAGCATGTCAATCTGAAGGAGAAAATGATTGGCGGATAACAAAGTATGCGGGCTCACACACTTGTGTCTCTTCCATGCTATTACAAGATCATCCGAAACTAGATTCTGATATAATAGTATCAAATATTACATCGATGGTCACAGAAAATCCCTCTGTTTCGGTCCGTGATATCATTGAGAGGATTTATAGCACCTTTGGATATACAGTGTCTTATAAAAAGGCATGGTGGGGTAAGCAATGGGTCATTGCAATCGCTTTTGGGAATTGGGAATGATCGTATGCAGTTCTCTTGAGATAGTTATTTGCTGTCCAATACTTCAATCCAGGCTCATACTTTGAATCTGTGGCTAAGGAATGCCCGCAGATAGCATCAGATACAGAGGCAACAATTATGTTTCATAGGGTATTTTGGACATTTAGGCCTTGCATTGATGCCTTTGATCACTTGAAACTGATTACCCAAATAGATGACACATTTCTGTGTGGGAAATCTAAGAGGACATTGCTAATTGTTAGCTCACAAGATGGTGCTAGAAAAGTTATCTCCCTTGCATTTACCATCATTAAGGGTGAAACGTTTAAGGTATAGGGGTGGTTTCTTAGTAACCTTAGGTGATGAGTGATACTGAACAAGCAAGATATTTGTTTGATATCTGATCGTCATCTTAGAATATTAGCAGCAATCGCAAACCTAGAAAATGAGTGGCAACCACCCCATGCACATTACATGTTTTATTTACATCATATTGCGAGTAATTTGAATACGACGTTCAAGATTAAATGGTTGAAGAAGAAGTTTGTGAACATCGGCTATCTGAATGAGCGTCATTTGGTTGATGAACAATTAGCTCAGATTCGACAGTTGTATTCAGAAGTGGTGAATTAGATGGAGGATATACTGAAAAGTAAGTGATCACGTGCATATGACGTGGATGGATGTCGTTGGAGGCACATGACAACAAATTTAGCCGAGTGTATCAATAGTATCTTCAAAGGTGTTAGATTCCTGCCCATTATTGGCTTGGTCAAGGTAACAATGTATCGGTTAAATAAATATTGGGTTGAGCGGGCACAAACCACATTTGTTCAGATACAAACGGGCAGCTTATTCTTTGAGGATATCCACAAGAAGATTTCAGTTAGAATTGCAAGAGCATCTGCTTTATCAGTCCATGCGTTTGATAGAAGGGCTTCAGAATTTGAAGTTGAAGAACCTTACGATCCCTCCAATAAATAGTATGGGCGAACTTGCAAGGTTAGCCTAACGAATAGAACATGTGATTGTGGCGAGTTTCAACTCCAAAAGTATCCTTGTCAACATGTCTTTGCTGCATATGCCAAGGTTTGTCTTGATCCTTTATAGTTTGTGCACGTTGTTTTTCGGCTGGAGACAATCCTAAATGCTTACAAGACGAAATTTCGTCCAATGGGAGGAGACGTTTATTAGCCTCACATAAGTGAGCCTCGATTGATCCCTGATCCTTCTATGATTCGAGATCCTCACGAATACGTAATGAGATGGATTGGCAAGAAAACTCTAGAGACAACCAAAGATATAGTTTATGTAGACAGATCAGACACAATCGTGCCACATGCCTTTCTCGTCAACCACGAGGATAGATATAGTTATTAAAGCAAATTAAATATTCATTGTCGATGATCATTTGTATATGAGTGGCATATGAATTGTCAATGATTAGTTTGAAAGTGTCTATTTACTTATATCTTTTTTACGTATTCCTTGTTGTTTATTAGTTTGACGTACTAAGATTATATTATTGACTTATGATATGTTGTTCATAAATTTGACAAATTAGTGTTACTATTAATAGATATTTGAGTTCTTGGTTTCCATTATGGGCCCTCACCAAAGTGTTGTTCATTCTGGACCGGATGAGTCTTTACTATATTTATAGTCTCACCATGTGTCTCAAGCTGTGTGGCAAGGATAAATGAGTAAAAAATTTACTTTATTGTTTATTATTGAGTTAACTAAATTTATGATAGTTTCTCTAATATAATAACACAAGATGATAGAATTCTACACATAAGGCAAATAATGCAACAAGATAATATATTTGATCCCCTCCCGGCTATTGTCCCATATCTCGTATAAGCTAGTTTTTACGGTGTTTCACGACTCGGTCATAAGGCGAATAACGCAACAAGATAATATATTCGATCCCCTCTCTGCTATTGTCCCATATCTCGTATAGGCTGATTTTTACGGTGTTTCACGACTCGGTTATTTTGACTTCAATGCCACCCTCGGCCTTGATTGAGCAGTGGCGCTTGGAGACGCATACCTTTCACCTCACTAAAGGCGAGTGCACAATCACACTACAAGACGTCGCTATCCAACTAGGTTTACCTTGCACGGAAAATGTAGTACGTGGATGAACAGACTTTAATTGGTCAATTGTTTGTAATGGGTTGCTTGGTATGATACCGTCTCCTGAGACATTGGATGGACAGAGGTTGAGCGTTCTCTGGTTAACCTAGACATTCAACAATTTGCCGGATGACACAGATGATGATACTATTTGCCAGTTTGCATGAGCATACATCTTACGTTTGATTAGGGGGTATTTGATGCCAGATAGAACTGGACATAAAGTTTTGTTAATGTATCTTCTGCTACTTGATGATTTTGTAGAAGCTAGTCAGTACAGTTAGGGATCAGCAGTGTTGGTTCATCTATATAGAAAAATGTGTAATGCCACCCACTATGACAAGGTTAACATAGGTGGTTGTCTAACTCTACTTCATTTATGAGCATGGGATCGATTTCCTCGTCTTGCTCCACGAAGACCCCCTAACCCGATTCTCAGATGGCTATTTATCCTACTCGACCCCCACTAGGTTTTAGGTATAGGCATATATATTTTTCAGATGTTATTTTTCGATGATTGATAAGCTAACATGCGTTCTCCCTTTCCTCACAGGTGGCGGGATGTTCCATAATATCTCCGGCCGACGGCAGATGCCTTGCGACAGTGTAAAATATTGTTAGACCAAATGAAGGATGATGAGGTTTGTATTTAGGTACTTGTTTTTCGTTTTACAATTATACCACAAAGTAACTATCTTCTATTGTGTAGGTCATTTGGCTTCCATATGACTCACTTGAGATTGTCCAACTGATTTCAAAGTATTGCTTAGCAAAGTCTGATGTATGGCGTGCATCTATGCCTATACTTTATTTTTGGATAGTTGAGTGGCATCACGCTGATCGCGTTCTCTGTCAATTTGGTATGGTATAGCATATTCCAAAAAAATCATTTAATATAAGATCGTTGCATACTCTTCAATTAAAAGGAAAGATTCACAAAGACTGGTGCGAAGAGCATATAATTTTTATTACAGCATGGAATTCGTGGCCCTTGGTAGTGGCACAGAATGACCTTACTAATAGACCACTAGATCACGCATCAGACTATATGTATTGGTATTGGCGACATACAAGAAAATGGATCTATCCTGCTAGTGGTTCTCAAGGTTTTGTGGTATGACTTTTACATTATTCTTATCTTTATATTACCTATCTTTAAATATATATATATATATATATGTATTATTTTTAACAATTCTTTTTTTTTTTCATAGACTGATATATTGGAGGACTTATACAGACTTACTATCACTGACCCGCCAAAACTTAGTTATGGGGATTTTAGGCACAAAACAAGTAGTGATATTCTAAACATGTTGCATGTTTTAGGAGAACATCAAGATATGTTTGTCTCCCAACCAGCTCTACCAACACCTAATCTATCCAGACCTCAAGAGCCAGAGGTGAAACCAGGAAAAAGAGGTTATGGGTTCCTCTCATCCAGGGAACTAGTGTTTGGTGGCGACTTTAGGGGATTTCATATGAACATGCCATCATCATCTTACACGACAAACCCTATGTCTGGTGGTGATGTTGGTCCTTCTTCTATTTTACCACAGACTGTCAGTGGAGATGTTGGTTCTTCTTCATGTCCACCATTTGTAGACATTGGTATTCCAGATCCATCTTTCTTTGCACCTTACTATATACCTTCATTGCCTTCGTCCACTTATATTAAGTCATCCTTCTCCACACCGCAATCGCAATCAATGCAAGTTGCCCGAGTACCATTTATATCATTATTTACAAATTCAGCTACATTTAGTGCAGAATATAATAATACTTCTTCTTTCTCACAGTGGGTATCCTACCAACCTCAACAAGACTTTCTCACTCCAAATCAACTAATTCTACCTATTCAATCTCCTCAATGGAATTTTAATTCCCAACAAATTCGCAATCAAGTAAAGAATGAATCGTTTGGAGAAAAAAATGAAGTACTTGTCAATGACACCGAGGAGGATGAAGAGAAAGAATAGCCACAACAATGCCAGCCACAGCGAATGAGGAGAATGCCTCCGTGTGGGACAGACAGTCATTACGGCTTATAACTATTATTCTTTTTCAAGTTTAATGTTTATTTGTATTATTTAATGATAGACTTAAATATATTTTAAGAAAATTTTATTCCTTTCTTGAACAACATTAACTTATCAAAAAGTAATTACTACAATTATATACACATCTATATAATAAATATATATACATTACAACATTATTTTTTAATTTCAATGCGTTATATTTTTAAAATTGTTATATTTCATTTACAAAAATTTATTTTCATACATTATCAATAAAAAATATAACTCCCAATGCAAGAAAATAATTTGATTACTATTTCTCAGAACATAAATATTTTATAATTACAACTTTAAAAATATTTTATATATATAGACCATGCATATATTATAAATAAGTTTAAAATACTTTTACAAATTTTTTTTAAAAATGATTATCTGAACTTTTTTTGAAATAGTTACTTTAAATTTTATATTTACCAACTTAACGAAATTATTTAATATTCCTCAAAATATTAATATTTCACAATTACAATATTTAAGAAACTCAAATATTATATTTATCATGGTGCAAACTAAAAATTTTTTCTTCACCGTTGAACTAATTTTATACAAATTTAAACAATAAATACATAAATAACTATTTTGTTTTACAAATTATTTTACTAATTTTTTTCCTTACAATTTAAATAAAATTAATTAATATTTCTCAAAATATTATAAACATATTAAAACGTTATATTCTTCAAACTATAAATAAGAGAATTATTTTTATAAGCAAAAAAATTTTATGAAAATGTCAACAGTAAATGAATTGTATTATGATCTTACAAATACTTTTACTATATGTTTAAGAATTTTTATCTGAGTTTTTTAAAAATTATTATTTATATTTTACTTGTTCAAAATCTAAATAAAATTAATTACTATTTTTCAACACATAAATTTCTTATAATTATAAAATTAAATAAATTATATATACAAGTTAAGTCATTGTATTTTTCAATATATAGATTAATATTTTTTTTTCAATTAAAAAAATCTCATATAAATGTAATTTTAAAAATACTTTTACTAATTTATTTAAATTCTTGTTTACTTTTTATTATTATTTAAATGTCACCTTTTACAAATTTCAATAAAATTAATTAAATTTTCTCAAAATATAAGTTTTTAACACTTACAGAATTAATAAAATTATAAAGAGATTTCAAGATATTATATTTTTTTAATATACAAAAAAAGTTAATATAAATTTAAATAATACATAAATTAAAAAATATTTATTACAATAAATTTATATTTTTTAAAATTTTTACTTTTCATTATTTTTATAAATTTTAAGTAAATTAATTAAAATATTAATTCTTTTTTAAAAAATTAACCCATGGGTCAGTCTGACTGACCCAAGGGTCAGTGATTCTTGCTGACTAGGGGTCAGTGTCCACTGACCCTCAATTAAAAAAAAAATTTAAATTTTTGAGGGACGCGGACTGGATGTAGAGTCATAGACTTTGCGTCCCTCTAATTTTTTAAAAAAATTATTTAAAATTTTTGAAACGCGGAACATATGATTTCGCAATCCAAATTTTTTTAAAAAATAATTCATTTATATATATGCGGAATTAGTTTTTATTATTATACATATTCTTTTTTTGTTTTGTTCTTTATATATATATAAGTCAAAATGTCATCTTTCTTGTACATTGTACAAAAGGTTCTAAAAAAAAAGATGGCAATAAAAAAAAAAGGAAAGAGAGAGAGAGAGAGAGAAAACACAAAGCCCACAACAAGAGTCACATTATAGAGGGTTTATTTATAATGTGATTTGTTCAGAGTTTATATAATAAATAATTATATATAATGTAATTAAAAAAATAAAAAAAAAATAAAGTGTAAAGAAATAAAGTAAATCCATACGTATTCACACTCTTATATATTACTTCTTCGACTGTGTGATAGAGGATCTAATTTTTTTAATCTCATACTTAATTATATGAACCATTAAGCTTAAAGTTAAGCTCAGATATTATGCCTATACAACAACAAAACTCAGTGAGCTAGGCCTAGGCTTGAGACTCGGGCTGGTGCTGGCAGATTAGAGATTCAACTCTTCTTGTAATCCAACCGTAGCGCTTGGTGTCTTTTCTATCGTGAGATTAAAAAAAAAATTATATATATATAATTGTACTTTGACTAACAGACTATAATAAAAAAATTTTACGAATCTTTGTTTAATAAGTTATGGTTTTAGTTGAAGTTCAACGTTAAATTCATAATTGTGGATTAGTTTATGTCACATGTGAAATGATTGCGGATAAACTGACATTTCTCAGAAAAGGAAATAGCATTACAAGGTCATTTAGCAGTAGCACACTAGGGATAATTAGAACTTAAGGATAACCATAATTGGTAAATACTCATTTTAAGTAAGAAAATTAGCTTGTTGACATACGATAGCAGTCATAGCCACAAAACTGAATTTCTTTTTGTGGAAAAGAAAAAAAAAAAAAGAACACGCAATGATCCTGTGACTTTAATTCTATCTTTTTTTATAACTCTCCATCTTTGATCTTCGCCTTCATAGAATTGGTATGATGAGAAAAAACCACCATCTATCACAGTTCATAAATTGAAGATAAATTGAATTTGTTTGGAGATCCTGAATGGGAAATGAAACGGAAAGAAAACTATTTCAGGTGCCTCAAATAAGAAAATTAGGAGTTCTGATCTGATCGCACACCAAATACTAATTTAGACCATATATAATAATTGAAGACATAAATCTTCGAAGTTGTGCCTTTATGGGGGAAAAGCTTCCCAGTTAATCAGCTGTCATATTTTATCTATTTTACTTTTAACCACTATGAAAAAGTCAAAAAACATTTTATGATCCATAATGCTTTAGATATTTTTTTACTCTGTTATGAGTTACTTAATTGAAGGTGAAATATGAACCCTGCAAGTTGTTGGGATGATTATGGGTAAAATACTATAGTCTCTAGTTTTAAACTCACATTTAGCGGATAAAAAAATTGTCATTCTCATTTCATCCTTGAATCTCCAAATTTGAGCTCATTTACTTCAAAAAAGTTTTAAAATGAATAAAACTTTTACAAATTGAGAAAATTACAATAAAAAAATAAAATATCTTAAATAACTATTAATCATATATTTCAAAACTCATAATGTTATTTAAATAATATTTTTTACCTTTTTATAATATATTATATTGACTAATGAATATAAATGTATATATAAATATTAATAATAAATAAAGTTACACCACAGGTCTAAAAGTAGATATCATATTTCTTAGACCTGAACTCAAACCCTTCAAATTCCCATAAAATCTAGATCCAAGCTGATAAATTTTACGAATACCTGTAAGGTATAAATATTCTAACCATCCTAAACCCATTTGCTAGTTTCTACATAATAAAATTTTACTATTTAAGAGAACTAACAATCCCAAACGGTGAAATTTCAGGGGGAAAAAAGGTTGTAAGATATCCAATATATACATGTTTAACACTTGTATCGGATAAGACAAAACAATTCAAATTGCTCTTGGATAATTAAAATTTGATTGTGTCACAATTTTTATATTTGTGTCAATATCTAATATTGTTTAAGCTAACATCTTGCCTTCCATACGCTTAGCTTAAATACAATTTTAGTCCCTTCATTATTCTGAAAGTTTCAATATGGTTGACTCAATATTATTAGTTTTTCAATAATTAAAAGCAGTGCAATATAGTCCTTTTTTATCTTAGTTCTATCCTTATGGTCTTTTTTCTATTAATAGTAAGCAAGGATAAACTACAAAGTCTCTACCTAAAATATAATCACAGTACAATATTATAAGTATGTGAACCAATGGATTTCCTAGCTGCTTTCTTCAGTTTCAAATTGTTTGAATATGCATTACTTTCAGCAAAATGAAAAAGAAATGGAAGGTTCTATCCTTATGGTTATGACAATTGATGATGTTGCAATTAACTTAGGTGGATATGGTGTGGGCCATGTGAGCTCGCTATAGCTAGATAACTAATAATAATGTATTAAAGTATAATCATCCTAAACTTGCATTTGGGGGACAAAATGAATTGAAAAAGGGAGATTACGTGCCTGAATCGTTTTTTTTTTCATTTGAATATATGTTATCTATTAAGTCTAAGTTAGCCAACTGCATGACCACCATTTTTCTTTACTACATGGACAAGACAATTAATGATGAAATGACTTAATTACTTTATTTTCAAATATTGAAAAATAACATTAACTCAATTAAAATAAGTAGCCTAATATTAAAACTTCTACGAATAGTAATTGCTAGTACTAACTCTAATAGGAATATTATAAAAAAAAAACTATTTTATGTTTTACTAAAAGATAAAATAAGTATTAAATATTTAAAATAAATTATATGAATCTTCATTTTATTTTTAAAATATATACAATTTTTTTTAAAATAAAAAAATTGCACTTTACTTTAACTTCATTTTAAATTTGTTTGACTAATATACTCTTCCTTAATCTGAATACATTTTTTTAGGTAAATTAATAAAAACAAAATTTATTCTTTTTTTATTTGTCTATATTTAAAAACAAAATCTACTATTTGTTATTTTTATTTATATATATTTGAATATAATATGTATTTATATATTTAGATTAATTAAAATATTTTAGTCAAAAGAGTTAAAATTGGCATAAAATATATTTTTTAAAAATAAAGATCTATATAAAGTTTAATAAAATTTAAAAAATGTGACTAATTTATTTAAAAACTTAAGTCATTTTCTCATAATCTTATATTTATCTTACATAAAAAATACGATCAATTTCTTTTTTAACAGTAAAAGGATACACATGATTATATAGTGATTTTAATTTTTAATTAAAAAACAGATTATCTAGAAACCAAAGTTACAGATCAAAATTAGTGGGTTTCCCCGCTAATAATAGCAAGCTATGTAATAGCAGTTGAACTCTAGTGGAGAGCTTCTCCTGGATGGAGAGGCCCTTTTAAAAAATTGGCGTATGCCGTTTGAAGAGGCGAGCACACGGTATTCTTTAGTAAAAGGCGAAAGAATAGTTCGCTCTGTGCTCACCTCGCGGCTGCGTGAATGGAAAGGCCAACGCACTTGCTTCTTGTAATCTCTCTTCCGTCAGCGACATCCACTTATGTTCGGTGTGGGACTCGTTTTGTCAAGTTTGTTCACAAACTGATCCTGTGAGGTATTTCTACTGCTATTTAAGTGCTAACAATAGTGGAAGCTAAAGTTTCTATGGCACTTCGATGATTCTAACTTACAGTGCTAATCATTATTAGAATAAAAAAGGAAGGAGAAGAGAAGAATGAAATGAGATATCTTCTTGTTTAACTGATACGATCTTGGTGCTTGAGAGAAGCTCTTGGCTAACAAAGGTAAGCCACAGTAAGAGGGGGCCATATAAAGTCATTGTATAGGGCATGCAAGGAGGTAAGAGATTTTAATTGTTTAAATAATTTCTCAAACATGCAAAAACCTTACTGGTTTGTAGTGTGGACAAAAAATATTGCTACCATACCCTATCTATAAATATTTTATTATTAAAAGAATGAAGGTGACAAAAATACTGAACTCTTAACTTATTAGTTATATAGACCTTAAAATCAGTTCTTTCAAAAAGCTTAAGCTATTCGAAAAGAAAGACTATGAATGGTTTTAATATCTCTATGCTAGTCCTCTAACATTAGCAGCATCTGGCTTTCCCTGGGGTTTCCATTCTAATTTTCCAGTATTAGCATGGCCATTACTTCTATGATTAACCTTCCAGTACTAGCTATTAACTCATCTTTGGCTCTCACTTCCTTATCCTAACTTCTTGTGATGGAAACATTATGCAGAAAAGATGAGCTCTTGTTTATAAATCTGGACTAAAAATTTAAGAAGCCACCAACGTACCTAGCATATATACTGATCAAAGGCCATAATAAAAATGCTTACTAGGCCACAATAGTAATATTGTCACTAATTTTATTGAAGTTCATACTAGGAATTATTCTAAGAATACAAACAAGTTCTATTCTAAACGCAATAGTAAGACTATGTTTAGGTTATGCAAAGTAGTCAGCTTTGGCATCATCAATTCTTGATTTAGCCACACACTGTTTTTCGCAACCTATGAAGCATAGACACTTAAGAATGAGTCATAGTTAAGTTTGATAGTATCGAAGAAAAGGTATTACTTTATATGTGCGTATACAGACACATATTTTATCCTCATCTTTATGCCACAAAATATTATGATATTTACCCTTCTGTGTGTTGTTGCACTTCGTCTGTTGTCATCTCCTCATCAACGAGACTTGTGTATAGATAATTGCTCAAACAACAAAAGTCACCAAACATGCACTAAGAGAATGCTGAGGCCAAAACTTCATTGATTGCGTAGTTGAGGCACATTAGCTAAGATGGGATATTGGCAACCTCCTATATAGTCTCTATTTCACAATAAACTGGGGGAGACAAGACACAATTCTCTAATGATAGGTTTTCCGAAGTCCTAGATGAAGTTAAGCCTAGGAAAAGATTCTGTAATTTTAACAAGAAATGTGGAAGTATGAAGTGGTAATGAAATTGGTCGATTGCAATAAAGACTGTAAATACAAAGTGAATTGATGACAAAATTTTCATAAGAAACTCGCCTACAAGTCAAATTAAGGATTGATCAAAGTTATAAACAAATTGCAAAAAAATTGTAAATAAAGGGAGTAAAAAAATGAAAGCAAGTAAAAAGAATTACAATTCAAGTTCTTTGGTCTTTGTCTATGTCTTACAATATGGCATGTTCAACATTCGGCCATTACCCCTTTCCTAGTGTCTGTGCTCTCTACATTATAACCTTTTGACATTAATCATGCCATGTACTCATCCACCAGAATTGCCAACTACGCACTTATTCTCCTAATTTTTCACCTTTTTTCTTATGGTACTTGGCTAAGGTCTTAGCTAGTTGTCCTTGATTATCGCTTTGATTAGACACTGGCTGGTGTCTTAGTTTATGATTCTTCAGATATTAACAATGTTATCTAACAAGTCTAAATGGCTCAAATTACGTCCACGCCCAAGGTAATTGAAATATCACTATTTTTGTTACTCTATGGACAAGACAAAGATGGAAGGACTTAATTGCATTATTTTCAAATGTTGAAAGATAACGCCAACTCAATTAAAATAAGTGGACCTAACTCAAAACTAATAACTGTAGCCACATGAAATGAATATAGCTATGACCCATCACTAACTTTATTTTAAAAACAGCAAAAACTGCCTACAGAAGTTAGCAGCCTACGTAATAACTCTTATAACTTTAATGGAGAGCAACTCCCAAAAGGAAGAGCCCTTAAAAAATTGGCGTATGCCGTTAAGAGAGGCGAGCACACGGTATTCTTTAGTAAAAGGCGAAAGAATAGTTTGCTCTGTGCTCACCTCGCGGCTGCGTGATTTGAGGAACCAATGCGCTTGGCTTTTGTAGTCTCTCTTCGGGGAGAGACGTCCACTGATGCTCGGTGTGGGACTCAGAATATGATAGTTTGCTTTACATATTTTATCAACAAGTGGCTACTAAAGTTTGTTCTATCAAACTGATCCTGTGAGTTTTTTCAACTGCCAATTAAGGGCTAACAATAGTGGAATCTAAAGTCTCTATGGGACTTAGATAATTTTAAACTTGCAATGCTGATCATTACAATAGAAAAGTAGAGAGAAGAGAGGTAAAATTAGGCTTCAACTCTATGTAGGTATTTGTTATTGAATTTAAGAGATCCAATCTTTATTATAGAAGGAGGAAATTATATTTTATCCTTTTGAATTAGAGTCCATTTACAATACAGCAAAAGTAACTTCTGAGTATTACCATATAGAGTAGCCAAACCCAGAAGACAATTGATAATTTGAATATTTTCCAATAAAAGAATACCCCCAAGAAAATATAATATTTAGAAGAGTAAAATCACAAACATGCAAATAATTTATTAAAATTCTCATGGTAGTTCTTTTCCATTACATTTGTTCATTACAAGTCAAAACAACAGCCATTGGTCTTTTTTATATGGCAAGTACATGTATGTCCACAAGTCTCTATTATTGGAGGGTCCCTCACTTGTAACTGCACATACCATAGCCTGAAATTTGGCGCACATGGCAAGATTAATTCAAGAAGCCTGCCAACTAATAGTATGCTACATTTCTTTTCAAAGAAAAAGAAAAAAGAAACTATTAGTATGCTAGTTTAACTATTACCTCAGTACTAATAGGATTTGGTTTCTTATATAAAATTGTCTTTTGGACTGAAAAATTCAAATTCGAAATCTAGTCCAAATTAACCCAGAAAAACTACCATCTTAGATGATAAACAAGAAATCAAACTCTTGAGAAAAAGAGAAATGAAGAGAGAGAGTGAAAAGAGAATGTATGAGACTTACTTTGAAAGTGTTTAAGGTTTAGTCTCACTTAATTATATTAAGTTGAGTTGGTTAGATCTAAAAACAAATTGTTAGCTAATTTGGCCTAGTCAAGCTTGGCTTTATTAATTAAAAAAAATTATAAAAATGTATATAAAAATTTTATTTGATTAGGATCAAAATATAATTTTATAAAGATCTATATAAAAAATTTATTTTATAATGTTTATTAATTTTTTTTTTAAAATAAAATAAAATTATCCCACCAACCTATGAAACCAATCCAACTTAAGCACTAAACTAGGTCAATGTTTGACCCGACCCATGTTCTATACACTCCTAACTCATTCAATAAATCTCACCTGCTCTTTCTCTTCTAATTTATCTAGTGTACCTACTAAATAAATACAGAGAATCTAAGTTACGCTTGCTTGCAGAGGGAGAAGGGTCTTACTGGGATCAGTGAGAACAATGAGGCCAGAGTTCTTGAAGTCACTGATCCCAGTTTCTTATACTAACCTCCTTGATAAGTACAGGAACCAGAACCTACAAAATTGTATAGAAACAAATTAGTGTGATTCAGCCACATTAGATAAGCCAATAATTCAAGCACAAAATTTATGAGGTAAGCGTGGATCAAGGGATATCGTTAAGGAATGTTTGGAGGAAAGATAGTGGAAAAAAGAATAGAAGGTTTCATTGAAATATTTTTTTTTTATTTGAAAGTTATTAATAAAGTGGGAAAATAAATGAAAAATTTTTTATTAGTCCTTTAAAAATTTTTTTAATAAATTTTTTCATCTTTTATATTTTTAAGTTTTATGATTTACAGAAATTGTGAATAAAATTTTTTTTAAAATAAGGACAAAAAATAGTATTTAACTATCGAAAGAAACCCAAAAGAGGGGGGAAGGAATGCAAAATCATTTTGAAATCATGGATGATACAAGGCATTAAAATTAATGATCTAATAGATCAAATGAAAAAGGAAAATTGTTCATTGGAATTGTACTCGGAAAAAATGAAATAGAAAATACCTGTTTGATAAACATAAAAAATAGTCTATGGAAAAGCGAAAAAGTGATTGCAATTTGCTCAAAAGATAAACACTTAGATATATAATTATTTCAGTAACTAGAAACTAGCAGCAATAACATAATAAAGGAAATAATGATAAAGAAAAAGGAAAA
Organism: Erythrophleum ivorense; assembly: GCA_026724425.1. Classification (NCBI taxonomy): domain Eukaryota; kingdom Viridiplantae; phylum Streptophyta; class Magnoliopsida; order Fabales; family Fabaceae; genus Erythrophleum; species Erythrophleum ivorense. Next base: position 10,933,814 of record JAIUCV010000003.1, read on the forward strand.
AATAATATCTGGATATGTAAAAATGGAATCTATTCGAAAGTTATTCAATATGGATATATAGATATATTTTTTTGTGGATAAATTATTTTTCATATTTAAATTACATGAGCTTTTTTTTATTTTGAAAATATATACTCTCTTCTATAGAAATAAAAAAATATGTTATACTTACTTCTTCTGCACTAAAAAATATGGTTTTTTTCCATTATTTGTTCTTATAATTATATAACTTCGTGTTGCCTTTTGGCTCAGGTAGTGGAATCTAGAGCTAGCTAAGCAGCAGAATGAGCATATTCAAGTTCATTACACAGAGGTCATCTTTGAGAGAACCGGATAATGATACACGTAGATAGCAGGGATTTTAATTGTTTAAATAATATCTCAAACATGCAAAAACCTTACGGGTTTGTATTGTGGACAGAAAAAATAGCTATCATATCCTATCCAGAAGTATTTTATTATTAAAAGAATGAAAGTGACAAAAATACTGAACTCTTGATTAATTAGTTATATAGACCTTAAAATCAGTTCTTTCAAAAAGCTTAAGCTATTGGAAAAGAAAGACTATGAATGGTTTTAATATCTCTATGCTAGTCCTCTAACATTAGCAGCATCTGGCTTGCTCTGGGGTTTCCATTCTAATTTTCCAGTATTAGCATGGCCATCACTTTCATGATTAACCTTCCAGCACTAGCTATTAACTCATCTTTGGCGCAAACTTCCTTATCCGAACTTTTTGTGATGGAAACATTATGCAGAAAAGATGAGCTCTTGCTTATAAATATGGACTACAAATTTAAGAAGCCACCTACGTACCTAGCAAATATACTCAAAAGGCCATTATAAAAATGCTTACTCAGGCACAATTGTAATATTTTCACTAATTTTATTGAAGTTCATACTAGGAGTTATTCTAAGAATATAAACAAATCCTATTCTAAAGGCAATAGTAATACTATGTTCAGGTTATGCAAAGTAGTCAGCTTTGGCATCATCAATTCTTGATTTAGCCACACTATGTTTTTTCCAACCTATGAAGCATAGACACCTGAAAAATGAGTCATATTCATGTTTGATAGTATCAAACAAGATATAACACTTTATACACACACACATATTTTATCCTTGCTCTCTGTGCCAGAAAATATTATAATATTCACTCCTCCATTTGTTGGTGCACTTCATCTGGTGTCATCTCCTCATCAGCAAGGCTTGTGTATAGATAGTTGTTCAAACAATGTTAAGTCACCAAACATGCACTAATGCAAGGAGTCGACTGGTCTCACCGCGCATGCCAAAAATGGATGTTGGGGCCAAAATTCCGTTGATTGTGTAGTTGAGAGGCATTAGCCAAGATAGGATATTGGCAATTTCCTTCAATCCCTGTTTCACGATAAATTCAGAAAGACGAGACATAATTCTCTAATGATAGGTTCTCCTAGGTCCTAGATGAAGTTAGTCCTAAGAAAATGTTTCAAAATTTTAAAAAGAAATGTGAAAGTATGAAGTGGTAATGAAATTGATCATTGCAATAAAGATTGTGAATACAAAGTGAATTAACAACAAAAACTCTAAAAGAAATTTCACTATACATCAAATTAAGGATTGATGGAAGTTGTACATAATTTCAAAAAAAAATTTGTAAACAAAACGAGTAAATAAACAAGAGCAAGTAAAAAGAATTGTAATTTATGTTTTTTGTATTGGTCTTTGTGTATGTTCTTTGTCGTCCTTCACTTCCTTTTGTAAACAAATATGGCACATTCCATTTTTGGCCATTATCCCTTTGTTGGTATCTATGCTTTGCGTTATAACCTTTTTCACATTGATCGTGCCATGTACTCATCCACCAAAATTGCCAACTATGCCAATCTATGTCTCCTAATTTTTTGCTTTTATGTTATGGTACCTGGTTAAGGTCTTAGCTAGTCGTACTCGATCATCTCTTTGACTAGACACTTCGACTTGTGTCATCAATTTATGATTATCTTAGATGCTAACAATATATTATCTAACAAATCTAAGTGGCTCAAATTATGTCCACACACACAATCTAAATGCAATATCACTTTTTTTGTTACTCTGTGGACAAGACAGAGATGGAATGACTTAGTTGCATTATTTTTAAAAGTTAAAAGACAACGTCAACTCAATTAAAACAAGTGGACCTCACTTAAAACTTTTACAGGTAGTAATGGCGAGTATAACTCTAATAGCATTAGCCATGACAAGTTAGGCGATGAGTCATATGAGGTGAATTTAGCAATGACCCACCCCATCCAAGTGTGCAACACCCGCTCTTCCCAACCAAAAAGAGAACCATGCACACACATCCTGTAACACCTAAATATATATATATATATATATATATAACAAAAATAAATAAATAAATAATATATATTTGGTTAAAAAAAACTAAACTAAATAATTTTTTTTTGAATTTATTTTGGAGTATATAAAAATTTTAAAAGACTTTTCCAATCATTTTAAATCTCAATTAAAGCATATTAGACTTGTTGGGGGCAAAAGTGCAATATTGGCCAAAGATACTTTTATATTCATAAACACCTTCTCTCTCCAACTTTTTCATCAGGAGCAGCGTCCCATTTTCTTGTTCTTCATTTCATTCCCGAAAAAGCTGGCTTCTCTTCGCTGCATCATATATCTCCATCTCCCAAAAATTTCTCTTCTATTTTGGTTACCTCCATTTGCGCATCTACCACCGTTGGTCACTGTTCCGACGTGCTTCAATCCTAGTGCTTCTTCCCATCATTACAACTCCATTATTCTCATCTTCTTCCCATTTTTTCTTCACCGTCCAGCTGCCATTTTTGGAACTTTGAGGTAGTTTTTTTTTTCTCTTCTCCCTTTATCTTTCTTTTCCATTAATATTGATCCTTTCACATGCTTTATTGAAACAAAAAAATTCCCTTCATGTAACTCTCTTCATTCCCAGTGCCGTGGGTGAGCTCCATAATTGGGGTTTCTTAAATTTCAACATTTAAATGTAAATTAACCCTTCTAAAGTTATCTTTGGAGTTCCTAAAAGTAAGTTTTGAACTTAATTTGAGTTATGGAAACTTAGATTGAATAACCCCAAATTTAGGGTTAGTACTTAGGATACAAATGTATATAAGAATTTAGGGATTTATGTATTAGGGGTATATTAGGTTATATAAATAATTATGGATATTATTGGAGTGATTATATAATTAATTTATATTGGTTATAATTTTAGATGATACCAGAGAAACTCATTCAACTGAGGCTCAACATTAAACAATGGGGAATAGGGACTTATACTATTAGTCCCAATTGGTGAGTGTGTAAATAATGGAGTGGTATACCTACTTCATTTCATTTTATATTTTTTATGGTGAAATTTTTAATTATGTGATTTATGGGCTCTATCCCTTGGGGAAGTAAATCGGTGTTTCTAAGACCTCAAACGGGATATATATATATATATATATTCTTATGATGATTTAATAAATTTATCAACACAAATTGATAGTTGAAATGTGGCGTGATATATTCTTGTGGAACGCAAAAGAATGAATTGGATGAGAAGAAAGTGGTGGTGGGTATATGTTTATTTATGAGGAGAGTATTTTATATTGTCTTGTGGTTTCATATGTTATAAAGATTTTATTGAAGGTTAACTTGCCGTATTTAATTATTTATTTACTTATTGATTTCCTTATTTATTTTTGATAGCTAAATTCTATATGAAGGAATTTTATTTAATTATTTTTATTTTTATTTTATATAATGAATGGGAATCTAGTTAGGATCCCGTAGCCGTTAGTGGAGATAACGGCCTAGGTGCACCTAGAATAAATTGTGAACTGTGATGGCACTGTGATGTGATGTATCCAGTGCTGCGATATGAGATATTAGATATATTGTGAAAGTGATAAGATGGGATGAATTCAAAGAAACGCCATGATATATGATGATGTGGTTTGATGATTTGGTTCTTCTCTATGATACCCATTCCTATAATATTTTTTTTATATTTAGAAAATATAGATTTATCTAAAAGTTTCTTCTTATTTAAATAATTGTTCTTCATCTCATCTAATAATTTTATTGCCTAAATTATTCGATGATCATTGTTTTTTTTTTAAATTTCTGTATGCACTTATTTTTTTATTTTCTTTATGCACTTTATTATTTATACACTCACTAAGTCAGTGGTAGGCTTATCCCTCTTCTTTCCTTATTTTTCAGACCAACAAGTTAAGGAGTGAAGTGATCTGGGAGCTTGAGAGCTACCAGACCCTTAGAGTAGGTGTTTAATTTTTGTGAAATTGTATTAGACTCCATGATGTGGTGGCATTTAGGTGTAGAGAAGAAAAATTTGGAATTGTATGATCACTTATAATGTGTAAATATTGTCTTTACTTCTTAACTAGACATTTTGGGTTGTATGTAACTTGTTATTGCTGGTGCTGGTGCTGATTTAAAGTATTTTTTTTAGGTTGGGATGTCTAATTTTTAGGAGAAGTGCTGTCGAATTTTTGATAACCTCTAATGATATAATAGTTGATTGTAGATTTTGAAAACTTTTTAAGCGCTCGGGTCGTGACACATCCTTTATAGCTTAACATAACAGTAAGAACTCTTGTCAAGACACAAATATAGGAAGTACTAATCTAAACTAAACTTACGTAGAAACACTTCAACCATATTGGAGAGCTTCTCCTAGAAGGAAGAGCCCCTGAAAAAATTAGCGTATGCCGTTAAGAGAGGCGAGCACACGGTATTCTTTAGTAAAAGGCGAAAGAATAGTTCGCTCTGAGCTCACCTCGCGGCTGCGTGATGCAAAACAGCAACGCGCTTGGCTTTTGTAGTCTCTCTTCCGTGAGAGATATCAACTGATGCTCGGTGTGGGACGCGGAATATGATAGTTTGCTTTACATATTTTATCAACGAGTGGCTGCTAAGGTTTGTTTTATCAAACTGATCCTGTGAGTTTTTTCGACTGCTAATTAAGGGCTAACAATAGTGGAATCTAAAGTTTCTGTGAGACTTAATAATTAAAATTTGCAGTGCTAATCATTATAATAGAAAAGGAGAGAGAAGAGAGGTGAAATTAGGCTTCAACTCTATGTAGGTATTTGTATTGGATTTAAGAGATGCACTCTTTATCATAGCCGGGGAAAATCATATTTTATCCTTTTGAATTAGAGTCCATTTACAAAATCACATTACATCTTACGTTTTTATAAAATAACTTAAAGCAAACAAAGAAGCAACTTCATGTAAAAATTGTCATATATAGATTAGGCAAACCCATAAGACAATTGGCAATTTGAATATTTTCCAGTAAAAGAATACCCACAAGAAAAGAAGAAAGGATGTAAACCAAATAGGGTGACAATTACGCAAGAGTGAAATTACAAACATACAAATAATTTATTAAAACTCTCATGGTAGTTCTTTTCCATTACGTTTGTGCATAACAAGTCAAAACCACAGCCATTGATCCTCTTATATGGCAGGTACATATATGCCCACAAGTCTACTATTGGAGGGTCCCTCACTCGTAACTGCACATACCATAACCTGAAATTTGGTGCACATGGCAAGATTAATTCAAGAAGCCTGCCAACTAATAATAGTATGCTACATTTCCTTTCAAAGAAAAAAAAAAAAAAAAGAAACTACTAGTATGCTAGTTTAACTACTACCTCAGTACTAATAAGTTTTGGTTTATGTTATATTAAAATTGTCTTTTGGACTGAAAAAACTCAAGTTCGAAATCTAGTCCAAATTAACCCAAAAAAACTACCATCTTAGATGTTATTTTAACAAGAAATCAAGTACTTGAGAAAAAGAGAGATGAAAAGAGAGAATGAAAAGAGAATGTATGAGACTTACTTTGGAAATGTTCAAGGTCTAGTCTCACTTAATTATATTGAGTTGAGTTGTTTAGGTCTAAAAATAAATTGTTAGCCAATTTGGCCTTGTCAATTAATTAAAATGTTTACTAAAAATTCTTTTTAAAATAAAATAAAACCAACTCAACTTAAGCACTAAACTAGGTCAATGTTCCACCGGACTCATGTTTTGTACACTCCTAACTCATTCAATAAATCTCACCTGCCCTTTCTCGTCAAATTTATCTAGTGTACCTGCTAAATAAATACAGAGAATCTTAGTTATGCTTGCTTGCAGAGAAAGAAAGGGTCTTACTGGGATCAGTGAGAACAATGAGGCCAGAGTTCTTGAAGTCACAGTCGTGAGATTGGGCCAGAGTGTGATAGAAGAGATTCATGACAAAGGAGGCATGGTTCAACAGAGTGTCTGGAGTGAAGCACGCGTTCCCCTTCTGTATATCTTTGCAGTCTACTCTTGTACATACATAATCTATGTTTGATTGCAACGCTGCTTCATCTGTCCCTGGCTTAGCCACACACCAACTTCTCTGTATTTACATTATTAAAAAAAAATTAAAAATAAATTCATAAATCCAAAAAAATTATTCAATAATTATAATTATCTATTTTCGTTTTTGTTCTCAATTTATAAATAATATTAATCGAACTTTGATTTATTAATTTTCATTGCAATAATCCTTCTACCATTTAAATCTGACCTCTAAACTATTTGGATTCAAAATAAGTGTATATATTGCACATGCTTCTTCCTTTTTCAAAACATTAATTTTATTTTATCAGTGTATTCATATCTATTCTCATTATCTCTCCTATCTCAGATCAATTAGCCAGCACGATACACATCCAACACCTAATCAAATAAGAAAGGATAGAAAAAACTTTTTGCATGATGTGATAAAGGAAGAGATATCTGCAAAATCAATGTGTTTAATTCAATTAAATTTAACGTTTGGTTTATATTATAAAAATTATTGTAATATAACTAATAAATTAAAAGATTAGTTATAATATTTTTTTATAAATTAATAGAAGATATTATACTTAAAAGCAAACACCAAAATAAACAAATCCAATTTTCCATAAAATAGAATATGGCTCATAAGAACGCCTATTTCTCGAAAATACGAGTGTTTTGGAATTACCAACTTCTGTAGTGGGCCATCTCCTGCAAGAAATTTCAAAATAAGGGGAGAATTAGCAAATCATGGCAAGTCAAAAAACCAAGAATAAATCTTTAAAATTAAAATTTTTAATCGGTTTTATGAAGTTTAATTTAGAATGGAAAAATTACCTTTACTATCTTGAAAAGTTAAGTGTTTGATTAATTTTCAATCTAAATTCCTTACAGCCAACAATTGACTGCATGTATGCAATTTGAGATAGAGAAAAAAAATAGATATGAAAAAAAAAGCTCAATTCATACTTTTACTTCTTTATGTTGCACATTTTTTTATTACTAGTTATACAGTCAATTGTTAATTACAAAGGATCTAATTTGATTAACTTCAATCCCAGTCTTCTATAATCAACAATTGAATGTACAGTATGCAGTTAGAAAAAGATTCATATTATTAAATTAAGTGATTTTATATACCAAGAAAACATTACATTAAATATAAAAATCAAAGGTGTTGTCTTAATAAGTAAGAAAACGTTTTTTTTTACCCTGAATGTTTCAAACTTTAACAGAAATAACTAAGATAATTTATTTTTTTAAATGCACCAGGTTGATATGGAAGGTGCGCCACATGAGAAAGAATATAGTCTTAATTAATGTACAAGCTAATTCAAAAATATTCTAATCTTATGGTTAAAAAAAACACTAAACATGGGAGGAAATAACTTACCCCTCTTTATAAATTTATATTTACACATTTCTACTACAATTTGAATTCAACTCTCTTAAATGGATTATGCAATACTCAGCTGTGTATTAGAAATCTTCATATGTTAGTATTAAATAATTTTCAATTTCTTTTTCTTTTTTCAAAAATGTTCTTTAAGACCTTTTAAACTGTAAAGAAAATAAAATTAAAAGAAATTAGAGCCATTAGACAATTAAACGTCAAGTTTTATTCAATTTCAAAATTAAAGCATCGATCTGCAATGTGCAATCAACAGAACGAAAGATTGAATCTAAAAATTATTAAAAATTATCCAAATCTTTTACTACCATTTCACCAACTCAGATCCTCTACCTAGTGAGAGGGTGGGTAGGGGGTAACCAAATAATTTGAACCATTTAGATTTTTCTATATTTAAAATCTATTATTTAGTATTTTGATTTTTTTTTTATTTTGAAGATTATAGAATGTAGAATGAAAATGATTTTTTAATTATTAATTTAAAATAAAATATTATTGATATTAAAAATAAATAAAAAATTCAAATTTAAATCATTCAAATCAAATCCAAATATTTTAAATGAATTGGGCACCTCAACATAAAGATTCTGAGTTAACCTTGTCACAGTTAGCAGGCCAGTTTTTTATACTTACCACCCGGATAGGTACAGGAACCAGAACCTACAAAATTGTATAGAAAAAAATTAGTGTGACTCGGCCACATTAGATAAGCCAATAATTCAAGCACAAAATTTATAAGAAGTGTGGATTAAGGGTTCTCGTTCGGGAATGTTTGGATGCAGGATAGTGGAAAAAATAATAGAGGGTTTCGTTGAAATATTTTCCTTTTTATTTGAAAGTTATTAATAAAGCGGGAATTTTAGTTAGCCTTCTAAATTCTTTTTATAATTTATTTTCATCTTTTATATTTTTAAGTTCTTCTAATTAAAAAAAAATTGTGAAAAAAATGTTTGAAAAATAAAGAAAAAATTATCATTGAACCATCCAAAGAAACCCAAAACAGGGAGGAAGGCAGGGAGAGGGAGAGGGGAAAAAATGTGCGGTTATAAGATAATTTTCATATTCCCCTTCTTTAAATGTTTAAAACTATCAAGGTAACAAACTAAAAATATGTAAATAATTAATTATAATATTCTTACAAATTTATCTTTCATTATAATATTTTAATGGATATACAATTTTAATAAATAATAAACATAATCTCTTAAATTTAAGATTATAAAAGAGGAGAATTTTTAAAAATACTAGCATATCCCAGGGATTCAAAATTTTTGCTGTAAGCCCACAGAAGAAAGAAAAAAAAAAAGGAAAATAGTAGATCCCACAAGAGGAAAAAAAAAACTAATCAGTGCAAGTGAACAATGCATGATGCAGGGGAAAAAAAAAGAAATAATCAGTCCCATATAAAATAAAAAATAAAAAAAGAGCCTTAGTAAATAGTATATTGACAGGACATTATAAATAATATGTAAATAATAAAAATAAAGGAACCATGGGTTTTTATATGTAAAAAGATTAGTTGAAAATACTTCATTTTTAATTTTCGCAATCCTTAATTAAAATCAACTCCTAAACAAAGGAACATAAAAAAAAAATTATTTGAAACCATTATTTTCCTTCCTTCCTCTCATCTACCCATACTTCTATGAGATAATCACAAGAGGTCATTTGCACAGTAAATTCTATTGCCTCTAGACATATCACTAATGTCTTGCCTGATAATTTTAGAATAATTTAATTTTACTATATTTTTGTTAAACGGGCTTACTTGGATCAGAAGCGGCAATGAGGCCAGAGTTTTTGAAGGAACAAGTGTGAATTTGCCTTCCATTGGTCTGATAGAATGAATTCATGGCGAAAGAGGCATGGTGGGCCTTTGTGTTTGGATTGAAACAGGTGCCTCCCTGTGCAATTGGTGCACAATCAACACCAGCACGTGAGCACGCATACTCTATGTTTGCTTGCAATTCTTCCTCAGAAGTTGAAGGCTTAGCCACACACCAAGACTTCTAACACATGTGCCAATTGGTCAAATTATATTTCATCCTACTTACAAAGTCTTATAATCACAATTTAATAACAAGTATACATACAAAATCAGAAGGATATGTTGGAGAGAGGAAAATAAATCTTATATAACTTTATGTCTCTTTCTCTCTTCAACAGATCTTCTCTTAAACGAGAGAGAAAGAGTTTAGTTGTAAATAATATTAATTTATTAAAAAATAAGAATATATCTCAATCTATATGATTGTAGTTGAAATTAAATTACTATTTAATTTTTTCTCAACTGAACAAAATGTGGCTACACATGTAGTTATTCTAAGTCTAACTTTGATGTTTTTGTAAATGATATTACTTTCTATAATTTAGAAAAGATATAACTTCTGAAAATTAAAAGATGTCCAGTGACAATGGATAATTTTCAAAAAAATGCTACTTAAAGTTTCAACAACTATCACAAAATTCATATTTATTAAAATTAGACCTTTTTTTTTCCTTCCTTTCATGTGGAACCAATCAAACAGGGATAAAATTACATGCTAATCACCAAAAGTTTAACTTTTAAAGAAAAAAAAAAGGGAAAACTGTATATAGGCCCCCTTTAATTATAGTTCATTATAATTTTGGTACCTAAACTTTTATCACGTTAAACTATTACAAAAAATGAAAAATAAAAATGTTACATATTACTTTAAATTAACTTTTAAAAGTAATGTGATTTGTTATGTGATAGTCTTTGCTTCTTTTTCCAATTTCTTGCCTTGCACAATATCTTACATGTGTTTCTTCCTAAATCATGTATTTTTGGAACATCAATTTCAATTTATAATGTTTCACTCTTTATGATAGTATAAAGAATAAAGTATTACATTTTTAAGTATGCTTACCAAAATTATAAATATATCATAATTTAGAGATGTTATGTGTAGTTTTTCCAAGAAAAAATTAAAAAGTTGAAGATTTCAAATTTTATTTATATTGTCAAAGCAAAATAATATGATTTTTCTAATTTCTGAGACACGGATTTTAAATATTATATACAATTAGAAAAATTTTGTAGAAATTAATAACTTCATCTACTTTCAATCCACACTAGAAAGCTGTGCACAGCCTATTTTCAAAATGACGTGGAACTCATAGCAAAAATTGTTGTAAGTCAAAAAAATTTTAAAAATTTCTATGAATTCTATAAACAATAATAAATAATGAAAACTAATTATTATTCTTTATATATATATATATATATAATTATCGGAAGCTAAAAGCAGTCAAGCGGATAAAGCCTTTGATTGTTACCTCAGCATTAGCTGGCCTGGGAATTTCTCCTGCAAAATTATTTTGAAATCATGGATGATAGAAAGCATTAGAAATTAATGATCTAATAAGATCAAATGAAGAAGGAAAACTGCTCATTTCAAAAAATCAAATAGAAAATACCTGTTTGATAAAAGAAAAAAATAATTCATGGAAAAGCGAAAAAGTGATTGCAATTTGCTCAAAAGATAGATACTTAGATATAATTATTTCTGTAACAAGAAATTGGCAGCAATAACATAATAAAGGAAATAATCGTAAAGAAAAAGAAAAAAAATCAAATATTTGGAAATGTAAAAATGGGATCTATTCAAAAGTTGTTCAAGAGGGTTGCATAGATATATTTTTTTGTGGAAAAATTATTTTATTACATGACCTTTTATTTTATTTTAAAAATATATACTTTCTTTTATTAAAATTAAAAAATATGCTATATTTATTTCCCTTTTAGTTTAAAAAAAGATACAATTAGACTTATTTTGACTAAAATATTTTCATATCTGTTATTTATATAATATAACAAGAATTAATAAATAAATATATATATATAATATAATATAGTTGATTTTTCTAAATTTAAAAAATTATAATTTATTTGATAAAAAATAAAAAGTAATATATTTATAAAATCATCTTTTAAATCTCTCTTAAATTAGTTTTTCAAAGATAAAATCTCTAAATTTAATTTCCTAAAGATTATTCTATGATCAAAAAATTCCCTAAATAACATCATTTAAGACAAATTTCACAAAATTAAGTGAGTCTGCATTAACAATAGCATAGTCTTATTTATTGTCAAGTGTGTCTAAACAATACTATTTTGGTAGAAAATGGCACATGGGTAAATATGAATCATAAATTAATAATCACATGATTTCTCGTTCATGTTACAGCAAATTTGTGAGGTGATCATGACTTTAGAAGCCATTTTAATTGTGGAAGAATTTTTTAGGAATATATATATATATATATATAAATTCTCATAGAGCCACATTGTTCATATATCATTCACTGTGTGACTCCTATTGGAGGTTGTGCCGCCGATGCACTGATCATGCACTGTTTATATCAGCATGTGTATTGTTTACACATTTTTTTTTTAATTTTTTTTTTCCTACAAAGTTCATGGAGCATGTTCTAAATGCCGGTGTACTCTTTCCGGTGTACTCTTTCCGGACTAAAATGTAAATCATTTTTAATATATTCACATTTTAAAAAAAATAGTTATATTCTTAAATTTTTTAAATATTACCATGTTTTTCAAGTTTTTACTCTTATAATTAATATAATTGTTGTTATTAAATGAGGAATTTTTAACACAGTTGTTGTCATTAAATGAAAGATATTATAAAAAAAATAATTATTATTATCAAGTGACTTACATTTTGGATCGGAAGGAGTATCTTGCAGGGAAGGCAATTAGTTATATTAAAAGTCTTCATCTTTTGATAATTAAATCTAAAAAAAGTGATTTTTTAAGGTTAAATTGTTGATTTACTAAGAACAAGAAAAAAGAGACAAAGCCAATGATTCTATGTTATGTGATAAAAGGGGCAGAAATTATACAGAGGAGAGATTTCAAATAACAACATGAAATTTACTAAATTTTACTTACCTATAAGAGAGCATAGAAACAGCAAAGATTGAACGATACACAATTGAGCAATCGCACCCATTAATTTCAAGTTTCTAAGCAACTTCAGAGTGACTCAGTGATCTATCTAAATTCTAAAGAGAATAGGGTTTTCTTAATTAACAAGGTTGTGGGATACTAAACAACGATATTAAATAGGGCATTTATAGAGAGATTCACAATTATACATGACAGTTCCAATGCATTTAATGCTATAATTATCATAGGCTCATAGCACAAACAATGTATAATAATGTGTATCCTGTCTTATTAAATGACTAAAAGTTTAACAGAGTAGTTATATTTTAATCAAGAAACTATACCTTTATTTATGCTTTTTTTTTAAAACCACAAAGTGGCCCTGTCTATTCGTTTCATTGTTTGGGCAAAGAATAATTTATGTTTTAATTATATATTTCACAGCCCAGATCTTAAAAGATATATATTTCAATTATATAATTTTTAAAATTTACTTTTGTGCAATTTAGTTACTCTATAAAAATTTTTCACTTGTCACTTGTTAGTTCTCTTGTTAATGAAAAGTACAGCAAATATATATTTCAAAAATTAATTAACAGAAAGTCAAAAACTTTTAAAATCTTATTTTTATAAAAATAAGATTTAAGAACAAAATAGTTTAAAGGTGTATATTTAAGGTCAAAATATACATTTTTTTTCTTTTTTTATTTCATGATTTTTGAATATGAGTTAATTCTATTTGGTTGTTTACGGACCTATTATATTCTACTTTATGAGAATCTTTTAGTTTTTGGTCTCAAATAATTTTAGAATGGTTTTCAAGATAATATCATATATGGAGGTATTGAAATGAACTAATTTACGAAGGAATTTTGGCTGTCGCCTCCAAAATTAAAATATTTTAGTTCAAATCATAGTTATAACCCAACAAAAAAAGCTAATTAGGCTCGTTTGAATTGACCCATATTTGCTCTAAAAATTAGGTCAGGCCGGCCTAATCTATTTTTAAGCAATTTAGTTCAAAGAAAATTCAACTAACCTTTACGGGTATTATAAAGTCACTAATATAAACCACAAAAAAAAAGATTAAGAAAACTATGATAAAAACTTAAAGATATAAACCATGAAAAGAATTATGATACATGTTTTTTTTTTATAATCGTTTAAAATATTATCATATAATTTTAAATTCAAACTTTAAAACAAAAATAACTTTTTATGACCATAATACTTTATTGAAAAAACAAAGTTAATCTATAAAATAAAATGGGGAAATTAAATTAATTTTGTTATCATTAAGTGCCATTATTTTGTAGCAAGGAAACTAGAAAATGACCTATGCAATGCATTGTATGTTTTAATAAATGATTATTTTTAAGAAATTTTTGTCAAATTATGCAAAAATTTTATCCTATATCAATATAAACAACAAATAAGATCAATAAAGCAATATGTGTTGATTTGCATTAGGAAATAATACTTAATCATATTTATTGCATTTAAGAAATATGGCTAATTAAGGGATATATCTCCATCTACTAATATCGGACAGAAATAGTGATTTCAATCTTTGATCTTGATAAATTAATCTCATTAAATTTAAACAAAAACTAAATTGATTTAAAATTATCTCTCAAATTTCTATTTAAAGCCTCAAAACACAAATTCAATAGGTTATCATAAAATGTACATTGATCATGTTATGTCTATAGATATGGCATAACTAAATACTTTAATAGCCATAAAATATTATGTAAATCAAAATTACCATAAAAGTGTTCAAAATCATTCAAGTGACAATTTAAAAACATAATACAACTAAGAAAATATTTTAATAGTCACAGGCATTAACTTGAAAAGCCATTCATCATGAATTGGGGTCACAACTTCTAATATGAAAACTCACAAACTCAATTTTATATGTAAAATATGGCTTTTTGACTCTAATATAATAATAAAAAACAAATAACCTAAAAGCTGGGTCGTCAAAACAATTTTTGCAGATACTTAATTTTTTTTTAAAAATGGGTCACAACATATCTGACACCGCGACCCATATTTTAAAAATAAAAAAAATAAGAGAATCACGGTATCAGAAATAACGCGACCCTCTTATATATAATTTTTTTTTATCCTCTAAGATGTTACCCTTGGAACCTACTAAATATATGCGTTAGTCGTGCTGGCTAAACTTTCTTTTCATAGAAAATAAATAGTAATGCCTGGTTAAGAGATTCAACCATTTATCAGGTCTTTTTGTGCCAACACTCACGTCTTTCTTTTTTGTTATAGTAATTATATTTTATCGTTGGTAATGTTGTCATTGTTGCTGTCATACATTGTTAATCCATTTGCGCTATATCTGGGGAGAGAAAATTGTCTGACTTGCAATAATATAGTACTAGCAGTAATGCTTTATAGAAAAATAATATATTTTATGTACAAGATAAACAAACAAACTGACAAATAAAATTAAAATAAGAAAACAAATCTAATATATTATTCTTCCCTCTTAAACTTATCCAACGCTTGAATCTATGATCATTAAAGACTTCTAACAGCTGCATTATGCACTGCGTCCTTCGGTTGGCTGTAACTTTGGAATAAGAGAAAAAATTTTATATATAAGAGGGTCGCGGCATCCCTGATGTCGCGACTCTCTTATTTTTTTTATTTTTAAAATATGAGTCGTGATGTTAAAGATGTCGCGATCCATTTAAAAAAAAAATTTAAATATTTGTAAAAATTGTTTTGACGACCCAGCTTTTAGGTTATTTATTTATTTTTTTACTATATTAGGGTCAAAAAGCCGTTTGAAACATGTTTTTCTATAGTGAGGAAATAACTTGAGATTAGGGTTTCAAAGTTTACAAAACGGGTATGAAGTTTTTATAACAAATAGTGAATGTTTAGAGACTACGATTTGGAACTATAGAAATATAAAGAAATGTGAAAAATAATCTCAAAATTATTTGGAGAGGAACAAGTTTGCCAACAATATACAAAATGTATTTTAAGTTTAAAAAGCAAAAGGGAATTATTATGGATTAGGGTTTGAAAATTTACACATGAATTTTATTAATCAATATATATATATGTATGTATAAAATAGTCAAATTCACTTTTTATTATTTATTACTGTAATTAACCTATTCTTTGGACCTTATTTTTATTTATTTACACCTTTTTATTTTTTTTAGAATTCTTTTTTTTTTGGGCCTATGCAGATGTACAAATATATATATATATATATATATTGGGTATAAACCCACCTTCTAATTTTATGTATTGAGATGACTGTTAGTCTATTTATTTTATCTGGTAAGTTCTATTATGCATCGCCACAAAAACAATTGACACTTGGATATAGAGAATAAAATCAAGTGGAAAGATGGACATTATAGAATTCACTTTTTGTATTTAATCAATGTTTTTCTCACTAATTATTTTTTCTCCTCTCTTTATAATTTTTTTCATTTATCCTTGATTTAATATAAAAGTATATCGAGTAATTTATATTTTCAAATAAAATATCACACTGCTAAGAAATATAATTTAATGATACGAAAATATTAATTTTTATTAATAAAATTAGTTATGATATGAAAAAATGAATCAACACAATAACAAGAATTACAGGAGGAGACAAAATGTAATAGAAAATTGGACAATAGAAATAAAATCGTTATGGTATGGATACAGCAGAGAATAATAGAAGAGGATTAAAGATTTCTTGATCACCTCTGGGTAATATCCTATCTTTATCTTTATATATAAAAAGCCGTGAAATTCATTGTTCATGTCGCGCTGTTCTTTGTCTTGTCTATAACGTCATGTGTCATTGGTTACTGTTTACTTGGTGTTTTGCACTATTCTTCATTCATATTATTATTTTTTAATTGTTTCAGTTAAATTTTTTTAATTTTTTACTAGGACCCACATGTTTTTGAAAGACCCATGGATCAGGGGTCAATGCTAATTTTTGCTCACATTTATGTTTTTTTTTTGTTCCATTATTTATTAGGATATGTTTGGTAAAATATAATATTATATATATTTTATAAAATAATGAAAAAGATGAATAAACAAATAAAAATAATCATTGTATTCTTATTTTAAAATATAATAAAAAATAAATTCTATTAAATAATAATTAAAAATATAACAAATACTACCTCTACTCTTATATATAAATTTTTTTTTAAAATTTAATTTATTTTAAAATATAAAAAATAAACTATTAATGTTTAGTGTATTAATTATAATATTTTAATTATATCTTCTATTAAATGAATTTTTTAAATTATGAATAATAATTGTTATTAATTTTAAAGAGAAAGTACACATATTAAATAGATATATTTTTTAAAAAAATAATTTTTTTTGAGATAAAATTAAAAAATTAATTATTTTTAATAATTTTTTTAATTTTTATAAATTAATTATTTATTTGTTATATATCAAATTGCATTAAAATAAAAATATTATATCATGAATTACCTTGAATTTTGTGAACCAAACATGGCCATTAATGTGTCTCTGAGTTGCGCAACTTGCATCGCGTCAAAATGTGTCATTAATTAGAGATTGGCATGACAATAATAGACCGATCAATGCTGAAATTAATTATGGATGCCGTAACCGGCCTTCTCTTTATTTTCTCCCTCCAGAAATTCTCTTGGATTCAAAATTCTACTCTTGTCTATATATATATATATATATATATATATATGCGTGTATATACTTAAACTACGAGCAGACTCTCTTGAATTATGTGTAGAATAGTTTTTTCTTTTAAAATTTAAAATAATTGGCTCGTACACGGCTTGTTATAACAAAATTTAATATTTAATAGCAATTTTATTCTTTCAAAAAAATATTGGAACTGTTCAAGTCCTCCATCTGTTCAATACATCTAGATAATTGTGCATAATCGTTAAAAAACACTATTGTCAATCTTATATATAAAAAATAATTAATTAATTTATAAAAATTAATTAAAAATAATTAATTTTTTTAATTTTATCTCAAATAAAAATTATTTTTTAAAAATACTTTTATTTAATATGTGTATTTTTTCCGTGAAATTAATGATAATTATCATTTATAATTTAAAAGACTTATTTAATGAAAGATATAATTAAAATATTATAATTAATATATCAAACATTAATGAGTTACTTTTTATATTTTAAATTAAATCAAATCTCCAAAAAATCTTTTATATATGAGATTAAGTAGTACTTTATACAATTCCGCATATCCAAAGATTAAGATGCTTGGATTTTGGGAAATTGATACCATATGCAATTAAAGAAAGAAATACAGAGATAGTCAAAAGATGTAAGATCAATATTAAAACGTAATTTTTAATATTTTAAGCTTTTAATTTTTCTCTTTTTAAGAATATCCATGTATAATGTTGCAGAAACTTCATTTTATATATTAAAAGATCAAGTTCTTAATAGCACAATTCTTTTAAAAAATCAGACTTACATCTTGACCCAAATTTCTAATTTTCTAACCACTCGAAGACTTGAATTTAAAAGTTTCATTCTTAAAGTATTCTTATTTTTTTTAAATGAAAACAAGGCTAATTTTTACAGTTTAGTATAACATAGTTGTGTACATTTTTCTAAAATATATATATATTACATTTATATTAAAAATTCTGATGATAAATACTTAAAAAAAAATACCTAAATCCTGTTATTTAAATAATTGCCAAATCCTCGAACTCTGGAAATGAAGCTCCAAAATACGATGAGTTTCGAGAATAAGTAATGCCAATCGCAGCTACGGGCATTTGGTCTAGTGGTATGATTCTCGCTTAGGGTGCGAGAGGTCCCGAGTTCAATTCTCGGAATGCCCCATTCATCTCTTTTGACCTTCGGAAACTACAAAGCAACACATCACTGTTCCCACTATGCATATTTGCAGCCACTGTAACCTGCAGATCAAACCCCAGACTTCAGACTTCAAATATAATCCATGTCCATATAGTTAGCATTGTGAATTTAATTATTAAACTAAATCAGTGTTTTCTTCTGATAATGGCTTACTTGGATCAGTGACAACAATGAGGGCAGAGGCAGAGAACTCACAAATTCCAAGTGTTCCTTCCCATGGTGGCATAGTACAGATTCATCACAGCAGAAGCATGATTGATTTGAGTGATGGGGTTGTAGCAGAACCCTCCTGGTTGTATGATCTTGCAGTCCTTCAAGTTGCTGCAAGCAAACTCAATGTCAGATTCCAGCTCTGCTTCACTTGCTGAAGGCTTTGCCACACACCAACTGTTTTGGGATTCCTGCATTAGTTAATTTCATTTTTCATCAGCATCACAAAACAAAAAATATCAATCTCTTTACTTTATTCCTTGTGTTCCATATTGTGTACAGTTTTCAGAACAGATTTGAGCTCTCTTTTACCAATCCTTCAGCAAACTTCAAGTTCCCTCCTGCACAAGTAGATTCGTAGTCACTTAGAAAAGAACTAAATCATTGGAAATTTAGGACTGAACTAACAATTTGATTGTCTAATAACAATTAGGCTTATTTAGCTTTTAGTCTTCGTAAATTATTGAATGTAGAATTAGTTATAGAAAAACAAAAAAACTTTTATTGTTATTAGTCTTTTTCTTTTCAAGTGACCTAAGATATTAGAAGAACTAATATTTATTATTATTTTGGAGAATAAATTAAATGAGTATACTTAACCATCCAAGGATTTAAATGTTAGTTTATTCAATTGGCTGAGAACTGCAGACATTTATCATTTATGTTGAAATTTCGAGATATGATGAAGACTTGGCTGAGAATATTGGAGATTAGATGAACAAAAAGCTCACAAATTCTATCTTCATCACTATTTTTTGTAACAAAAAAAAAAAGATTCACAAAATCATCTAATAAGTAAAATTTCTATGAAAACTATCAAACCCCACCCCATAAACCATAAAAATCTTGCAAAAACAACAGACACTTCATAATTTTGAATCCATAATGCTAAAAACTAATTATATTTATTAATTAATTACCTGAGTTGAAAGAGAGGAGTAGAAGTAAAAGCAACAAAAGCTGAAATGAGTCACTTGATCTAGCCATGGTGTGACTGCTTGAAAATTGAAAGAAAAGAAACCAAATCAGTTTTTTTTTCCCTGAAAAAATAAGGTGAGTTTTGCTTAGTACTTTAGTATGATACTGAAGGTCAAGGTATGTATAGAGGTGTACAAAATTGATATTGCCAGAAAAAAAAGAAAAAAAAAAGATGCTGTCTGCCAGATTTTATTACATCATTTACATATGAAATCAAAGTAGAAAACAGAGTGTAGAAGGAGTTCCTTAAAACGTTGTGAAAGCACAAAGCTTCCATACATAGTAGCTTTAATTTAATATGATTGTCCCTTTGCACTCATTTTAGTAGAAGATGAAATGATGGGTTAAGGCTAAAGTGGTGGAACTTAAAGGAATTTTAAGAGATTTTAAAAACTTCCTTACAAAGAATGTGTGATCATTTTAACCCTTCATTTCTTTAGTCACATTGATTCTGTGCATAGACACTTTTTTTTTTTAGTTCTTTTTTTCAATTTGTTCTTTTCTGGGTAAATGGAGATATGAATATTTATACATGCCTAGAATTGTGAAAAGATTATTAGTCAAAGTCTTTGTTTTAAAACATGCGTGTGACTACCACCATTATGACAAAGCAAATGTTCGAATCTAAAACTACTTTTAGTCATTTGTAAATCATCCTTAACTTTGAAAATAAAAAAATATCTTTTTTAACTATCACCATTTAAGATTTAAACCCTTACGATTATTTGAAGAAGTTATAGCTTAGGATCTCAAATTAAAAATATTTATATTAAATAATTTTAAAATTTGAAATTATTTTAAAGGATTCTGAGATAAAAAAAATTAACTTAAAATCATGAATTTTAAGTTTTTTAAGCAATTTTAATTTTTTGTTCTAATTTTTTTGTTTTAGAATCTTTTAAAAAAACATTTCTTCAATATAAATATCTTTAGTTTAAAGTTTTGAACTGTAATTTTTCTTATTTACTTACCTACTAATTTTGTTAAAGCAAATGTCTTCATTAAGTTTTATCATCTATAATGTCACACACCTTCGTTGGTCTTCAAACAATTCATAGCTAATGATGGAGTTTTGAGTTGTGACATCTTATTAATAATGGGATTAAAAACGAACTAGACATAAATGTATAAAGGGGAAGTTATAATCAAGGATATTAAGTTTGCAAAATTTATAGGAGAGGCCCTCGTTAAAATTAGGTTTGTCCAAAGTTACAATCAAGTCTTTTTAAAGATATAACTAAGTTATCTCCAAAAATAATTTCTGCAAACTTCAAGTTTCTGATTGTAATTTTCTCACGTTTAATTCATGAAGAGGGAGAATTGCGGGAGTATTCTTTTAGTATTTAAAATTAAGAAGATGTAGTATGAATGATTTAAAGTTAAAAGTGTATTTGCACTTGGTTTGTTAGGAGGAAACTGAGATTATGGAATAAGAATGAGATTTGTTTTACCATGAAAAATGTGTTTGGAAAGGGACAATTAGATTCCGTGAGTGTTAGAATTTGCTCATTTTGAGTGAACAGGATTCCCACAAATATGGTGATGGAATCCAAGCCATTACTGGGAATCAGAATGGAAAAACCATTTTTGCTCTCATCATCCTAAATTATGCCAATATTTGAAAATAATTTTTTTACAGATTAAAAAAATTCAACATATTATTATTATTATTTAATCAAAGGCAATTAAAAGAACATTTATTTAAAAAAACAAAATAAATATTTTAATATTTGGGATATTTAAAAAATATTTGTTTACAAATTAAAAATAAAATAATTAAATTCATATTTTTTATTAAGGATATGTACAACAATATTTTTTTTTACAAATTAATCACAAAAAAAATTTATTTCAATATCTTTTCCATCAAGCATATTATAGTCATTTTTTCAATTTCTCTTTCTATTCGTACATTATTTCCATTAACCAAACATATTAAAATAAAAGAATATTTTATTCTATTTTATATCACACTAAACATAATTAAAATTACAAGATTTCAATTCATTGTCATTCTCATTTCCATTTCCATCCATATTCCTATAAAAACTCACTTCCTTCTTCCGAAGTTATACTTTGACATTTTTATTTAATACAAGTGGACAATATACATTCATTAATGATTAATTTAATACCTTCACACGCATTTCACAGTTAGGCCGACTGGTCTACGACGCCAAATTTAGCCTCTGCTCCGCGGTTCAAATTCCACAACTGTCATTGACCAGTGGCTTCAAAATAAAAGGCTCATGGTATCCCATTCAATAAGCTTGCGATATTGTGCAACAAGTTAGCAGGAATGAGCAAGAGGCTTTAATCCTGTAATTACAATTGCTTCTTGTCTCTCTTAGAAGTGATGATCAATTGAGCTTCTACAGGAATGAATAATCTGCATGTCTCTTTCTTTTTAAATTTTCACCCCAGGGGGGTTTACAAAGAATTACTAGCAACAATCTAATTGAAGATTCTTTCGTTGAAGCAGCTCAAGTTTACCAATTAGACCAACCAATCCTTGTTGACTAGGATGATATATTTCTCTTTGTATGATTGCAACCTAATAGCTAGAGGAATTACAGAACACAAATATACTATTCTATTCTTATATGCTTCATGATAGCTATAATTGTATTTTCTTAATACATGATTATGTTATGAGTATAAGTTCTTGGGAGAACCACATCCTAAAAGCTAGCTATTAGAGTGGGAGAGTCCAAGTCCTTATAAGGCTTCTCTTTCAAGGAAACCTCCCCTATGTAGGACTCATAACATTACTACCCCCCTTTAGAAGCTGGCGTCCCGACAGCTGCACTCTGCGACACTTCACTCAGCAGCGCTTCACTCGATCACGGTTAGTCCCTCCGCTGGTCAGAACCCTTCGCAGGTAGCCCTTTTCGGTTAGCTGGCTCTCAATGAAAGCACCATTTGTTATGAGCATAAGTTCTTAGTAGAACCATACCCCAAAAGCTAACTATTAAAGTGGGAGAGCCCAAGTCCTTATAAGGCCTCCATTTCAAGGAAACTTTCCCGATGTGGGACTCATAACATTGCTACTCCCTTTAGAAGCCGGCGTTTCGACGGCTGCACTCTGTGACACTTCACTCAGCAGTGCTTCACTCGATCACGGTCAGTCTCTCCGCTGGTCAGAACCCTTCGCAGGTAGCTCTTTCCGGTTGGCTGACTCTCAATGAAAGCACCATTTGTTATGAGCATAAGTTCTTGGGAGAACCATACCCCAAAAGCTAGCTATTAGAGTGGGAGAGCCAAAATCCTTATAAGGCCTCCCTTTTAAGGAAACCTCCCCGATGTGAAACTCATAACATTGTTACCCCCCTTTAGAAGCCGGCGTTCCAACGACTGCACTCTGCGACTCGGCCAACCAGAAAGGGCTACCTGCGAAGGGTTCTAACCAGCGGAGGGACTGACCGTGATCGAGTGAAGTGCTGCTGAGTGAAGTGTCACAGAGTGCAGCCGTCGGGATGCCGGCTTCTAAAGGGGGTAGCAATATTATGAGTCACACATCGGGGAGGTTTCCTTGAAAGGGAGGCCTTATAAGAACTTGGACTCTCCCACTCTAATAGCTAACTTTTGGGATATGGTTCTCTTAAGAACTTATGCTCATAACAAATGGTGCTTTCATTGAGAGCCTGCTAACAGGAAAGCGCTACCTGCGAAAGATTCTGACCAGCAGAGAGACTGACCGTGATCGAGTGAAGCGCTGCTGAGTGAAGTGTCGCAAAGTGCAGCCGTCGAGACGCCGGCTTCTAAAGGGAGTAACAGTGTTATGAGTCCCACATCGAAAAAGTTTCCTTGAAATGGAGGCCTTATAAGGACTTGGGCTCTCCCACTCTAATAGCTAGCTTTTGGGGTATGGTTCTACCAAGAATTTATGCTCATAACAAATGGTGCTTTCATTGAAAGCCAGCCAACCGAAAAGAGCTACCTGCGAAGGGTTCTGACCAACGGAGGGACTGACCGGGATCGAGTGAAGCGCTGCTGAGTGAAGTGTCGCAAAGTGCAACCGTCGGGACGCCAACTTCTAAAGGGGGTAGCAATGTTATGAGTCCCACATCGGGAAAATTTCCTTGAAAGGGAAGCCTTATAAAGACTTGGATTCTTCCACTCTAATAGCTAGCTTTTGGGGTATGGTTATCCAAAAAACTTACGCTCATAACAGATTATCAAAGCACAGCATACCCAAACTCCCAGGAACCAAGTACCAAAGTTTCATAGCCAAATGATAACATATCACATTTATTTTATGCAGTTTCTTCATCCTTTTAAAACAAACATATCCAGCTCAGTTCAAGCTTTATTTTTTGGCATATAGCATTTGTCTATGAGCTGCTCTAGGTGTATAAGTGGGTGACTTAGAAGGATTACATAAAGCACTTTCAACAATTTGATCGCTAATTGGAATTGACTAATCAATTTGTCATGAAATAAGAACAAGTTTAAAGGGTTAATTAAGAAAGGGGGAAAACTATAATTGAAGATTCAACCAGGAAAAAAGAGTAGCTTATTTGCCTCAGTCAGAAGGAGGGAGGATCACTGTGAAGAAATTCTTGGCTGGTTGAAGGAAACGCCAAGCCTCCAAAATCACTATCATTTGTCTATGAGCTGCTGTTGTGCACAAACAGGCGACTTAGAAGGATTACATAAAGCACTTTCAACAATTTGATTGCTAATCAGAGTTAACTAATCAATTTGTCAGGAAACAAGAAAAAGAAAATTGCAATTCAAGATTCAACCAGGAAAAAGAGCTTAGCTTATTTGCCACAATCAGAAGGAGGGAGGATCATTGTGCAGAAATTCTTGTACGGTTGAAGGAAACTCCGGGACTCCAAAGCCACTATCAGCACCCTCAGAAACAAAAGCACTTTTCCCCAAGAGCAAATGTGCCAATCTCAAGGGCTCCTTGTTCTCCTCCCGAAAGTGCTTAATCCACCCATCTAGCCTCTTCATTTCCTTCCTACATTTGGGCCCCTTCATTTCCACAATCTTCGAATAAAACCCACCTTCACAATGACAAGAATTACAATCATTACCATCATCATCATCTTCTTCTTCTTCTTCCTCTGGTAACCCCAATAGCCGTATTAACCGTTCTATGTCATCAATTTCATCATCTTCAGCTTCAATTTCAATTCCTTGGCGATCTGAAGGGCTTGATTGAGGTGGGTGTTGATGGGGTAATGGAAAATCTTGGGAAATAGATAGGAAAGCTCGAGGAGGTTCACTACTGCATAGGTCGTCAGAAGAATTGGCTATGGGTTGATCAAGGTGGAGGAACATTGGAGAGCTCAGTGATCCTATTGATGAAATGTTGCCTTCTTGTGTTTGTGATTTTGCCGTCGGCGGAGGCGGAGGCGGAGGCGGCGGTGGGTGTTCTAGTTTCAGTCTCTTCTCGACCTGATAAATTAAGAATTAGACTCAGATTAAAAACAAAAAGAGAAAATAATCAAAAGGGTATACTGAAATTTCGAAGATTGATGTACCTGTCTTAGAGAGGAGAAGAAATTGGAATGCAGAGACGGTGGTGGTTGCATTTGGTTTTCCCTCCTTTTTGTTCATAGCATTCCAGGAGGTATGATAAACTTGTACTAGGAAGCGAATTGGATGGATAAATTTGGTTTCATTTTGGACGTTTAAAAATCAAATAGTGAAACAATAAAAGAGGGAACGAAATTGACCACGATGCCTTTCCTTTTGCTTCAGGGTTCTAATAAAAATAATAATTTATCAACTTAAATAGAATACAGTTTGAATGAAGAATGGATTCTAACCTATTTCATTTTTTTTTAAAGAAATCTTTATGTTTCTTCTAGCAAATTTCAATCTCTGTGATTCTTTCCACAAGTTTACAATTCCAACAGGTGCAACAAGTGAAAAGACTTATTAACATACCCAAAAAATTCTAAATATTAAGATTATGAGTGAACACAAATATGATAAACTCAGGGTTTTGATATATAGACAGAAAGAAATAGAAAGGAATAAAATAAAAAATAAAATAATTAATTATAAAGATAGAAAATATTTTAAATGATTTTAAAAAAATAATAAAAAAATTATTAAATAATAATTATAAAAATATAATAAATATTATATATAATTAATAAAAAATTAAATATTCCATCAATATGACTGAACAAGCTTTCAATGAATTTTATTAACTGGCTGAAAATAAAAAAAAGAAAATAAAAAAAGAAGATTTAGTAGGTCATACTACTAATTCAAGCTAGGCTAATTTAGGTTTCGAGTGGAAACATTTTTTCAATTTATTATTTTTTTAATATAAAAGCTAAACGACGTCATATGTATCCTTGACCTCCCAAATGGATACATACCACGTTGTTTAGCTTTAGTATTAAATTAAAACATAGATTAATGTGAATGTCAAATTGAATGGAATATGGGTTCGGCCCATCATATTTGATCATTTTCTATGGGTCTTATTCTGCACCCACTGATAGTATGTGTGCTTGTGAAAATGACTGTCAATGATAAGTAGGACTGTTTCGTTGGAACAAAGAGACGTCTCTACTCATTAACATACGATTGCCTATTAAAATTTAATATGCAGAATTATAGAAATTACATGGAGAAAAGAAAAGTAACCGTGATGAATACACATTTGTCTCTTACTAAATTGAGCCGGGCCTTGGGCCTACCTGAAGCCCAATATGGCCTGGCCCATTGCATCCCTAATAAAGATGATGATTATATATTAAAAATCAATTTTGAGGGACAATATACAGTAAAAGTTACTTGTTTGGAGTGCAAACATTTTCAACTGCACAATAAATTTGGAGGGGATAAATGAATTCGGGAAAAATGAGAACAAATTAGATTTTAAGATTTAAAGAGAAAAAAATGTTAAACAATAAATAAAATATAATGTTCAACCTCTCTACCCCCCATTTGGGAGAGAACAAAAGTTGTATTTTATCAAATAGTTCGAAGGTGCCCAAAAGTCATCCATGTAATGTAAATATTTTTTAAAAAACTAAAATATGTGCCTACTAATTTTTCAAAAACTAAAATTACTGGGTCGTTTGCCCCCAAAAAAAAGTTTAATAATTCAATGTCCTTTTTTTGGCTGAAAATGAAAAATTATTAAAAGTTTAGATAAAATAAATTGTTGTTTGGCTTGGCCAACAGTGACTACTTTATATATTGTTATATGTGTATGATTAGAAAGGCTAAACTCATAAAGGTTTTAATAATGAGTGAAAAATAAATAAATAAATAAATACTTGAAAACAAATGCTGGAAGGCAACATTCAATCGTAACAAATAGATAAATTCATACATATAATTCACATTTTCTGCTGAAGCAGATTCCAATACACACCCCACTAAACACCTCTCTTCAATTCATAACCCATTATCATTAATTCTAGTGCATTTCTTTTTTTATCATAATAATAATTTAGCGCCCTTCTTGCTCACTTTCCGGGGACAAAGTTTGTGGCATAGGCCCAAGCATTGTTATTGACTGGGTCAGCAAGGTGGTCAGCAAGGTTCTCCAATGGGCCCTTTCCAGTCACAATGGCCTGAACAAAGAATCCAAACATTGAGAACATTGCCAATCTCCCATTCTTGATCTCCTTCACCTTCAACTCGGCAAAAGCCTCTGGGTCATCAGCCAAGCCCAATGGGTCAAAGCTTCCACCTGGGTAGAGTGGGTCAGTCACCTCACCGAGAGGCCCACCGGCAATACGGTAACCCTCCACGGCACCCATCAAGATCACTTGGCAGGCCCAAATGGCAAGGATACTTTGTGCATGGATCAGGCTTGGGTTGCCCAAGTAGTCAAGCCCACCCTCGCTGAAGATCTGGGCTCCGGCCTTAAACCACACAGCTTCGCCGAATTTGACGCCATTGCGGGCCAAGAGCTCAGGGAAGACGCAGCCCAAAGCTCCAAGCATGGCCCATCTGGCATGGATGACCTCGAGCTCACGGTTCCTAGCAAAGGTCTCTGGGTCAGCAGAAAGCCCAGCAGTGTCCCAACCATAATCGCCTGGAAACTCACCAGTCAAGTAAGACGGGGCCTCACCAGAGAATGGGCCCAAATACTTAACACGGTTTGGGCCATACCATAGGCTTCGAGAGGAAACAGGCCTGGTCACTGTTTTCCTCATAGTGATCCGTCCACCACCAAGTTCAAGGGTGGAGGTGGCAAGTTTCACTGCCTGCCCAGCGAATGATGAAGAAGAGAGAGCCACTGTTGAAGCAGCCATTGTAAAATTTTAGTGATACTTCTAAAAGACACAATAATTCAATGAAAAACTTTGAATTGAGTATGAAGAGACTAGTGTTGATGCCAACGGTTGGGCTTAGATGGGCTTTATATATGACTTTAAAAGAGCAAAGGCGTCCTTTATCCAGAGATCTGAACCCAAATTTCTATTGGTTTGGTTTTGAAAGGCTTGATTTTCTTTGTCCACTTGGCTCTTCATCCCATCCACTTATCATCTCTAGATTGTTTCCCCCGATCAAATATCTCAAGCAATATTAAAAGTACTTGCTCCATCCAATAAAAAGTTGCCATTTGTTCATCTGGATAGCACTATATCTGCAAAAACAGAGAACTCAGCTACCGCGAAGTAAAAATATCAAGTTTCACAGCCCAGACATCGAAAAGGCTTTTGTCTTGTGGCCAGTATACAAAGTGTACTTGTGGACGAGAATGCTCTATACAGATTGTACCACACACAGAGTGGCGCAGCTTCTTTCCAGTCCTCATGCAAACTGACCATCCAATCTTAAGTAAAAGTAATATTACAACTTTAAAAATAAAAAATAAAGAATGAAAAAACAATCAAATGAAACAGCTTCGTTTCAGAACTGGATCATCCTGTTTGTGCCAATACTGGAGAGAAGCTGCTCCCCACACAAGGACGTTGGTGAAGATAAAACTATTTACACTTTTTTTTTCCTCTGATAATATGAATTTAAAAGAAAATTATATATTTAATTTTTTACGATACACTTAAATTAAAATGAGTTTAAACTCAAGTTTAGGCTTACATTTAGAAGTCTATTAAATTCCAACCTTTTTACAAGCAAAATAATTTAAAAAGTATATTGTAATTAATAAATGCTTATTTTGTTTTAACAAAACTCAATTTTATTCATTGGATAAACTATTATTAATAAATCTAACCCAACTTGCCCTATTTTTAAAGCTCTAATGATTTAAAAAGATAACGTGGTGTTACATGCAAGGACAAGTGGAAAATCAAATTGGTTTTTTGGGAGGACAATTAAAGGAAATAGAAATAAAAAATTATGTATAATATTTATTATGTTTTTGTAATTATTCTATAATAATATTTATTTTTTATTATTTTTTAAATAATAATATAAGAGTTATTTTTTATTCACAAAATTATTTTTTATTTCTATTTTTATTCTTAAATTTTTATATACTTAACTAGCATAGCAATATAACCACCCCTTTTTCTTTCCTCTATTACCAATGTACATGGAAAATGGGGTCATTTCTCTTTGAACAAGGCGCTTGCATTTTAAATCATGGGATGAGCATCTAGTTCAACCTTATTAGATTTTTTTTTAATAATAACTAACCATACTTTGATCACTAATTTCGCCATATTTTATATTAAGGGATTTTTTTTGGGCCATCTTAATTATTTTGCCACTTCAATACTCAACAACATATCTCATATTGAAGACTCTAGATTTAGTGTTGATTGACTTGTAAATTTGAATAATTCAACATTTGGAGAAGTATAACTTTAAACTTTTATGTGATTATGTATAAAATAAAGTATGAATTTTAAATAATGACAATAGTATAACATTACATTTTTTTTATATAAATAAGATTTTAAGCATTGAATGTTCAGTAGATATATTAAGTTGACTAAACAATCCAACAACCTAGACTTAATTCTTTCCTTGCAAATGGTCAAACTCTCCACAAACTCACTAGCATTGCAATAAGAGGAGATGAACGGCCCGTATGGTTCTAAGGGATGCTGATATATTTTATTAGTTTGTATAATATTTATTGTATTTTTATAATTATTATTATATCTATTAAATTATTTTTTGAACAATAAAAAATATAAAAAATATTTTTTATTTAATGTATTTCACCTATCAATTTTTTATATTTTCATTTCTTTTATATCATCTACATACTTAAAGGAAAATGCAACCCATATATTTTAACGGTGTGATGTTTTACTAACTATTGCTTATTTGATTGAAAATAACTACCATAACACTTTTTAGAACTCACTTATAAATGGATAGAAAATTCCTTAGCACCTCCGTCAATATGACCTCGTAATGAGTCATGAGTCAAGTGGATTAGGTTGAAATAAGCTCACTTTGAATGGGTTAGTATACATTTAACATATACCTAACTAGTAAAGTTAGGATCGATTTGCTTAACTTACTTGAAGTAGTAATAAGTTTGAAGCAATCAACAAACATTCAACAAGGACAACTTGAATGATCATACGCGAATAAAATAAATAGCAATTAGGATGGATTCCTTGCAGTTATCTCCATTCAATGATTTTTTTTTTTTTACATTTTTAGGAGACAAAAAACATAACTAAAAAGATAAAAATTATAATTATAAGATCAAACATATTAATTATATAGTATAGTTAAAATTTTTAATTTTAATTCTTAAAAGCAAAAACTTCAAAAAAAAAAATGAATGGACCCTTCTTTCTGGTCATCTGTATGACAGCAGGGGATTCTTCTTCAATAGCAATTACATCAGGTATATCATTGTTTCAAATCAGTCTTAAACTCTTAAAGTATCAAACTAATTAACCAAAAGTATACGAACCCCTTTGAAAATGAAAAAAAAAAAAGAAACTCAATCCGTCGTTTTAGTAAGTTAAACATATCAATTGGATAAATTGAATCCATTCTAACGACTCTAATCCGTAGATATAATTACACACACTTGACCTTCAAATACTCTTAGTCATATGCTATCACCTGAGACTTACTCCGACACTTATATATGCCAAAATAACATTCGCCATATCTTACAGAATTGATCAGAAAGAAAGAAAAAAAAAAAAAAAACTCCTCCATAGATTACTTCATTGCACTGTCGTTCACTCCTAGAGACTAAATATCTAGCAACTTTAAATATGCAAAAGTTGAAGGTGTGTTTGGAAGACTCCTTCACGCTTCCATTTTTGTAATTTTTGGTCCCATCATATGATTCCCAAGTCCTTACAACCACCACATTTCAGTTTCGTTGCATAAAATATCTCCACTTCTGTAACCATCAATTAAGACTTTTCTCCTTTCACAAGTTCTCTTCTTTTTTAATCTTTGCTATAATAAAATTTGTCCACTCTACCTCAAAAATTGAAATTAGAATTTCATTCCAGTGCGTTTGTTGGAATGATCATGCTGTCAAATCTTCTTGTTCTCCAGCTTGAGAGAGCATAAAACTCTATATCTTCACTATAGGTCTCATAAATATCTTTTTACCAAAGTCAGGAAGTATTTAATACATTATTATTATTATTACTTTATTATGAATTTTGAAATTATTTACACATTCAATTATATTTAACATTAATTATATAGAATGAGAGTTATATTACTTAATATTTTATACTAATCTAATAATAAAAAAAATATAAAGATGATAGTGCAAAACTGAATTACGATTTCATTGACTTGGATTCAGATTTCAAATCCAAGAAGAGCAACGTGTGACCAGAATCTAAACTTTTACGTGGCTTGCCCGCATTGGCTACCACTCTTACCCTTTCGTGGATGAGAGAGTGCCAGATGGGCTGAGAAATAATACAACACTGAAATCTTGAACTTCCAATGAGAGTGAAGATTTAGATGCTCTGAAGATAAGAAGCCCACCACTTCGTCCATTATAAAAGCCCACCCACCTTCCACAATTCTTCCACCGTCTCAAACATCAACACAGAAAGCCCACGTCAAGAATTCTCTATTTCCAGTTCTCAACCATGGCTGCCTCCGCTATGGCTCTTTCCTCCCCATCTTTCGCCGGCACGGCCGTCAAGCTCTCTCCCTCCGTCACTGAAACTGGCCGGATCTCCATGAGGAAAACTATCACCAAGCCTGGTCCCGCTGGAAGCCCATGGTACGGCCCAGACCGTGTCAAGTACTTGGGCCCATTCTCCGGCGAGCCCCCATCCTACTTGACCGGTGAGTTTCCCGGTGACTACGGTTGGGACACTGCTGGGCTTTCTGCTGACCCAGAGACCTTTGCTAGGAACCGTGAGCTTGAGGTCATCCATGCCAGATGGGCCATGCTCGGGGCTCTAGGCTGTGTCTTCCCTGAGCTCTTGGCCCGCAACGGTGTCAAATTCGGTGAAGCTGTGTGGTTCAAGGCCGGAGCCCAGATCTTCAGTGAGGGTGGGCTTGACTACTTGGGTAACCCAAGCTTGATCCACGCACAAAGCATCCTTGCCATTTGGGCCTGCCAAGTGATCTTGATGGGTGCCGTGGAGGGTTACCGTATTGCCGGTGGGCCTCTCGGTGAGGTGACTGACCCACTCTACCCAGGTGGAAGCTTTGACCCATTGGGCTTGGCTGATGACCCAGAGGCTTTTGCTGAGTTGAAGGTAAAGGAGATCAAGAATGGGAGATTGGCAATGTTCTCAATGTTTGGATTCTTTGTTCAGGCCATTGTGACTGGAAAGGGCCCATTGGAGAACCTTGCTGACCACCTTGCTGACCCAGTCAACAACAATGCTTGGGCCTATGCCACAAACTTTGTCCCTGGAAAGTGAGCTTAGAAAAAAGGGGTGGGCTTTTTTTTTAACCCCTCTTGCCTTAGGATCTGTGGGTGCTGATGTAAATTTGTTGAGAACCATTGAAAGCATGATTTGAATTTTATGTAATGATGTTCAATCTAAGAGTTTGTCTGTGAAACTATTTTGTTCAATTTGTTAGTTATTAAGTTTTTCAATTAACATAAAATAAAAAATATTTTTAAGACATTCAATCATATATTGTTTAACTATAAAACATGTTCATTTATTGATTTTATTAAAAAAGTTTAAAAACAAATATTTAAATTTTTTCTCAAAACAAACATCTTTCAACTTAAATAATGGTTAAGATTGTGATACTTAATTGTAGCGTTAATAGCACAAAGTATCACTAAAGAATGAGCCAATATAAAATGGATCATAACATAGTTCTTTAAATTTAAATAATCAAATTTAAAATTGTTATATTGAGGAAATTTAGTAAAAAATGCCAGGCCTATTTATAAATTTTTTAGGATTAATTTGGCTATTTTATTCATTGTAAATTAAATCTACATTAGGCTACTCTTGTTTTTCAATACATAATTATATAATCATCTTCCTCTATCTATAAAAACCAACCAACTCTCTTCCAATTCGCTATATCTATGGGAACTGTTTTAGTGTTCAATAAATTGATAGATAGATTGTATGATAATTTTATAACATAATACAACATTTGTACGTATTACATTTTATTTCATTTTCTTTTATTTGAAAATGTTAAAAAAATAAGAATAAATTACACTTTTCTCCTCTCATAGATGTTCAAGTTATACTTTTTTCTCCCAAAATCAAAAAATGTGTTATATTGACATTTTTTATAACAAAAAATAAAATATAATTATACTCATTTTAATCAAAATATCTTTATATCTATTATTTATATAATATAATAAGTACTAAAAAACATATATTTAATGAATTTAAATTTATTTATTTATTTGTCATCAAAATGAGTGGTCATATTAGAGAGATAAACACAACAATCTGAATATGGGACTAACATCTTTAGAGAGAGAGAGAGAGAGAGAGAGAGAGAGAGAGAGAGAGAGAGAAGGGGGGAGTGTATCTATCTATTTCTTGTATTTACCTCTTTTTAATATGATTGATTATTTTAGAACTAAAAAATAATATATTTAAATCTATATTTGACGAATATAAAAGTTAATTTTTATATTAAAATAAATTAAATTTATAATTTTTAACATAAAATAAAAGATATGAAAATAATTTTTTTTTAAAAATATATATGTTAATAAATCATATTTTTAATAATAAAATTAAATATTGTTCTTAAAGATATTTTACTTATATTTTTATTTAAAAAATTAAATATATTTTATTATTAAAAAAACATGTAATTTAAATATTTTATAATAACTTACTCAAAAGAAAAAAAAATCTTAATCAAAACCAAATCCCCGCCATTGCATAGGGCACGGTTGCCACATTGAAAGCTAATTCTTGCTGAGCGTAGCTCAGGTAACCTGAACTCTCTCATTCATGGCTTATTCTGGCTGTTAATATAGTACAATCATTTCTGTTTGCCTCTTTAGGATTTGTCGATACTGCAAACTTTCCGATATCATTTTTATCTCAATGTCCTCACAATAGTGAATTTTTGTTTTCGTTTTTATCGGATGCGGGTGAGAGTAGGGGAAGGATAATTTCCTTTTCTGAAGCATCAGTGGGACTTATTCCTTGTGCCATTCTTCGGAAATTGTCATCCATGGGGTTCATGGACAAATTTTGAATTGGGATCCCCCTGCTTTATGTTCAAATTTTGTTTCTGTCGAGGTCTTTTAAACCTGATTTTCTGACTTTGTCTGGATTTAATTACTTGGTTCTTTCATTATTCATGGTCTGGATAATCTTGACTTAGGTTGATTTTCTCTGTAGTTTCTAGTTATTTAACATTTATAACTGGGCTAACTTTTAGCTTCCATGAAGCCAAAACATCTGAGTTTCTGGCTTTTTAACTTTAAGCAGACAGTATATTTTAACTATGTAGTATTTATCGTTCATCTTGCATTTGTTGGTAGAGCTATAATAACTATTTAAGTCAATGGACTGTTTTGAAGCTCGAAGTCTGAAGTCAAGCAATGTTTTTACTTTTAGATTCTTTCCCCAATGTAATGATGTCTAGTGACTAGGGACCGGCTTGGTACTCATTAATGGAATTTGTGTTTTTAAATATCATCCCATGTTTGCAAACTCATTGCCAGTGTATTTGTGTGTTATGTTTTTGAGAAATACTGTGAAACTTGTAGGTCACTGGGTTGTGACTTTTGATATTTTCCTATCTAATCTCCTAGACCTTCCATAGATTTTGGGAAAAATACCTACTGAGTTTCTATGGCTAACAATCCATCGCAACTTCTCCCATCAGGTTTGCACTCTTCTGATTCCATGCTATCTCTAACCCTACTTTGTTTCTTGCCCCAATAAAGCATTAAACTCGGTTTATGGGATATTTATGCTGGAAACAGAGTTGATTGACCGCTGTATAGGGTCAAAAATATGGGTGATAATGAAAGGAGACAAGGAGCTTGTTGGTACTCTCAAAGGCTTTGATGTCTATGTTAACATGGTGCTTGAAGATGTTACTGAATAGTAAGACCTGCACTGAAACATTAAGTCCTTATACATGCTTTGATGTCATTCTTCTTGATGTTCTGTCATTGGATTTTGTGTGCATTTGGGTGTCTCCTTATAAAACTTGTGAACATATGGTTATTTATAAGGAAATTAATAAAAAGGAACAGAAGATAGAGTTTTCAATTTCAATCTTTACCAGGTCTCTGGCAACAAGAAACTCCTTTTCACGCTGGATGCTTTCATTAACCTCTGAGAGGTGGAATTGTTTTTTTGTAATGAATGCAACAGTCCACACTTTAAAGAATCTTCCTTAAGCCGCTGCATCTGTTTTATTACTTTGTTATAGTGATTTAGAAATAAATTTTTTATAATTTTCTATGATAGTATAATATTTCACCTGATTTTCAGTTGGTATGGTGAAGGAGCAGTTATATAATTGGTCCCACAATGGTTGTACATCGTAATTTCATTTTTCATGTGTCCTTTTTGAAGGAAATTTACAAAACTGTTTTTGACATTTCTGAATACTGAATACAAAGGTTGCATTTGATGGTTAACCCATTTCTTATGAACATGTTTAATTTGACATTCCATGTTGTGTCAAGAGTGAAACATCACACACTTTTATTTAGACTCTCTCTCTCTCTCTGCGCGCTGTCTTTATGCATTAATCTTGTCCTTTTTTCAAGGATGGGGATTATGAGGGCCTTAAAAAAAAATTGCAACCATTCTAGATTCGTTCAACTTCTGTTATCTATAGTTCTTTTGTTCTGCATCAACCTTACTACTGCTAATTGCCCTTTTTAAGGTTGGGGTAGTAGGCATATGGTAAAAAAATTATGAAATTCATGGATTTTATGTCTAATGTGTCTATCTGTATTAGTTTATCTCCATACTCTTGGTTTAATCTTTTGATTTATTGCAATTTTTAGGCCACAGGAGCTAACTGGTTGAACTAGCTCTCGTGGTTGTGTGCTAGGTAAAACTTCAATGCTGCTAAAGCAGTTATGGTGGTAAAGATGGACTTTGGAAGTTCTCTTTGCCACCAAGGGAAGCTGGTTATTAAGTTTTCTATCCACCATTGTTGGATTTCCTTGCCTAGCATAATCTTTCAGTTATACCAATATGACTTTCCTATACAACTATACTTCTTTTTGTTTGTATCTCAAAAACGATACTCCCTTTTGTAGCATGTTGGAAACTTGTTTGTATAGAAACTGAGACATAAATAGGTTAATACATTTTTGGGCAGTCATTTCTTAAATCTTGGCCTGCTAAAGTTAACTGAACTTGCAGTTGAGCTTTTCTTTTTGTCTTTTTTTTTTTTGGATTGGTTCTTTCTCTCTGCCTTTCTTGTATGTTTGCATTTACTGATCCGTTTCTTATGGAGCACACGTAACCTTATAGTTTACCTTGCCCAGTGAGCTCTTTGCTGTTTAAGATATCTGAAATGTCTGGTCAAAGTTTGTTTGTAACTTGTGAGGCAACTTTACAACATTTCTGATTAACTGGATGCTGTAACGGTGTACTTTCAGAGAAACTTCTGGCTTACCGTGGGGTCATTATAGCTTTGGTGTTTCCCCCATTTGTATGTTTGTGCCTGCCTGCATGGGCGTATGCCTTCGGCACATAATAAGCTGTTTTGGTTTACTGCTTTGATATTCATATGACAGTGAAATCACTGCTGAAGGGAGACGGATAACGAAGCTTGACCAGATTTTACTCAATGGAAACAACATAGCCATTGTAAGTAACAAGTAATTGCTTTTCATTTTCATACATTTCACTGAGTATTAATTAATAAGGCTCATGCTTTGTGTCATGCGTATTGCAGTTGGTTCCTGGTGGTTCACCTGATTCAGAATGAGGATCACTACTTGGTTACTCTTTTAACACACATGTCGTTCAAGGCTTATCGTTCCTCTGTTTTAACGAGGATTCTGGGGCCACCTCGATGTTCTATTTCATCAGTTTAGTTTCAGGATACGTGATTGTAGTGTAATGCCTTCTCGAATTTTATTAATGCCGTTGAATATATTAATTGTGAGCATTCATGTTCCTAAGGATGTTTCCATTTTCATCTGAAAATTTTCTTATCTGCTCTGATCTAATTGCACTTCTTTTCTACTTGTGCAAATATAAGCTAATTGATCCAAATAATGTAATTTTTCGGAAGTATAGATCAGGATCAGAATGAAGTTTTCCTCACAAATATTGCCAATTGTACCGACAATTCCCACCATCGCTAATTTATCTAGTTAAATTATATGAATTTTACATGTTCGTTCGGGTAGCATACAGAAAATTTATTTTCGGGAGCATATAAAATTCATATTGATATATAGGCCACGTAAATTAACACATGATTAAATGTAAAAATTATATTAGTGTTTTATACATTGCATATTTATACGAAAAAAGATTTAACATATTATATTTAATATATAAATTAAATATAGCATATTTGACAGCAGTACCTGGGAGTTTTGAACATGGGAAAAACAGCGGAAAGTGGGAGCAAATTGGCAGCGAAGAAAACCAGGAGGTACAATAATAAACTACTGGAAGCAATATGCTACAAGCAGAAAATACTTTCTATTAATTTCGTTATATCTTCTTTTGAGTATAGAACTAAGTTGTAAGGCTTTACATGTAGGAATTTTGTACACTGTTGAAAGTTGAAACATCCCAAAAAAAAAAAAAAAAAGAAAGAATAGGAAGAGAATGGCACAATCTTGCAAGGCATGCGTAAGTTCAAAATATCGCCTATTATTCATCAAATGACAGATCGCTTCTTTGATCATCCCAAAGGGTCCCAGTCAAATGCAAAACGAGTAACCAGGTGAGCACAGTTTCAGCAGCTATGTCACAATCATGACGCTACTCAATATATTCATTCTCAAGCTAAGATGTTCATCCAAGCCAAGTATCGTCAATCAGCTAGATCCCTCTCATTATTCAGCTATCATCAAGCAATTAAATCTGAGCTCTCATCACTGTACAGAAAATTGGTTTACTTCAAAGGAGAGACAGCTTTAGCTTTAGAAGTGAGAGTGTAACCAGATTAGTTTACGCGCGTTTTGCTGCTGCCCTTGCTCTAGCCACAGACTTTAAGTAGAGCTCCTCATACTGAGCAGCTGAAGAATCCCAGCTGAAGTCTATGTTCATGTCCTTCTGAACAAGCTGCTGCCAACTCTCAGGATTGTTCCTGTAGAGGTTAAATGCGCGTTCCAAAGCACCATTTAATCCCTGTCACATTTGTCTCAATAGAGTTCATCAGAACAGAGCACAAATTAAGGTTTCTCAAGTAGAAAAGAAGGCCGAAAAAAAGAAGGCCGAAAGGTGAGGGACGCAAGGAAGGAGGTAAAACACTTAGGCTATGTTTGAATTGAGAGGAAAATGGAAGAGAAAGAAATATTTAATTTAGACCTTCCCTATAATTTTAAATCTAAATCAAACCTTTCCTATCCATCCCTTCTCTACTCTTCTCAATCCAAACAGACCCTTAATGAAAGATCCAGTGTGACATTGCTTGCCATAACTGATTCTATTCTATAAGATAATAGACACAATCTGTGTGACACAGGGATTCAAATAACGAGAATATTTCACCAACATACCTGCTCATCAGCATTCAAAAATGTAAATCCATTTCGAAACTGGGAAGGTATTGTATCATCATCAACATCAAAAACACTACAGGAAGATACATAATTTAATTATTCTTCATAAAACAAGAATCGCACTTTCATGCGGCGAAATCACGTGCGATATGCAAACCTGTCATTTAGACCACCAGTTTTTCTGGCAATGGGTACAGCACCATATCTCATTGATATCATCTGCAGAAAAAATAAGAGGAAACTGGGTACAGGGGGGGTAAAAAAAGGAGGCTTGGGAAAGGAATGCGGAAGCTACAGAGAGAGCCTCGTAGAACTGTATTAGTGACAGATAAGTAGTTTTATACTAAGATATGCAAACATATGCATTCAGTTAAACAGAGCTTGGTAATAGGAGGCACATGTAGTCTGCATATCTAAAGGGTTCAGTTTACAAGTAAGGACAGAATATTTAACATCTTTATGGTCCAAATCCTGGTTTGGACATCATCTTGAAGAACATATTTTCCACCTTTTTTAACGTGTGGAACCAACACAGATTTACTAAAGGAAAGTAAACTGTAATGAAGGAAAAGTTCCCAATGCTGTGAAGAAGTCACTTTTGACTCCTCATCGTTATGCAGTCCAATTTCACTGACCTCAAGCCCTGGTGCCCTTGTTTTGTACTGCTAATACTATCATGTTATTGTTACCTATCACTATTGTTACCTGTAAACCTCATTGATTAATCTCCCATAACTTATCCCAAGAAAATAATACTCTTTGATAAGCCCTTGAGGCAATTACTTCTGCTGCATCCCTCCTCTCTGTCCCTTCAAGATCACTTTCTTAGACTTGAGGGTCCAAATCAATCTCCCACTTCCCACTTACACCCATAGCCTTTGTCTCTGCATATCTATATTGCTCTCTTATATTAGACACTTCAGGTCTTGTTTCCCAAGTATGAATCTCTTCCTTTGTCTTCCCATTATCTGCCTCTATGACCATCTCACAAAAGGTTGGATACCTTTCTTTCCTCACTTTATTTCAGAAAAGCACAAGAAATGGATTTTGCCACACTTCAAAGATTGGATTGTGTTTGATTATGGAATATTGGTTAAATTGAGTAAATGGACGTACAATCCTCTATTATCATTATAGTTTTCTTTTATGTGTTAAAACAATATTTACCATGACAAAACATTCTATCATGAAAAGAATGAAGCATAAATCTGCTTCCATCATATACGTTCTAGAACATGAATAATATGGTCCAGATCTTTTCAAATTTCAAGAACAATCATGTAGACTTTACCTGTGTTAGTCCGCAAGGTTCAAAGATTGATGGAATGATGAACATGTCAGATGCAGCATAAATGGCATGCGAGAGAGATCCGTCATACTTCAATATCAACCGTATGTGATCATGATTCTGAAATTGGTTGGCAATGCCCTCAAATTCTCTCTAGAGAAGAGAAAAACGTTAATCAGTTGACAGAAGATAGGCGAATGAATTGGCATATAATTTTTTGAAAAAAGATATATAGACAATAACACTTAGAAAAAGAAACAAAGTTTCAGCCAAGCTAAAATCTATTTGCTATAATGAAAAGGACAATAATTTACTAGTATAAATATAATGAAAATCGTAACAATCAACTTCCAAAACAGAATATTTACTTAAAGTGGTGAGCTCAATTCTATTTGAAACACTAAATTTCGTATGATTTCCCTGAAGCAGTATGATGAGATAGTAATTAAGATTATTGTATTAATTTATGATATGTTTGAGATTGAGGAATTAGGGTTAGTTATTGGAAATTTAGGATTTAGTTGGTCAGCCTTGGGGATATCTTATCCATTGTAGTATTAATATTCTTTTTACTACTTCTCTTCAGGATTAAGACTTGGTTCTTAAGCTTGGGTTTATTGAGTCTTAAAGTTTTTTTTTTTTAAAAAATACTTGTTCTAGTGGAATTAGGGTTATTTGAATTGCCTATATAAGGAAAACTATCTGTCTTAGGAACTTCACCCTTTTATTTTTTAAGTTACAATGAGATTATTGAGTGTTTTTACCAATGCTTTTGGTTCCTTGGTTCCCATTCTATAACACTCTCATATCACATACTCGTCAGGTTTTTCTGTCAGAACTCAAAAGCACATTGATTAACCAAATAATTTAAGAGTGCCATAAATTTACGTGTAAATAATTATATATATATTTAATTATTTATTTATGACCTTTGTAGGAAATTTTCTCTAAATTTCAAGGAGCATCATCCAACTGAAAAATTACAATACATGCAGATAGATGCCAAAGTTGAAACTGTAGACAGGCATTGCTGCATGATAATTTCCAACTTCACATTATAATATTTGTCAAATCAAAAGATTCCATAGTTATATTTGCTTCATTTGACATTAGATATATCCACTAAAACATTCCAGAATTATGCCACTCCTAGAGACACCCAGATGCAAAAACTCATAAAAACTGTATATCTGACTTCAGCTCCATGGTGTGATCAATGTCATTATAACATTCCTTGCATCAGTTCAATTTTATTATAACAATAAATATCAAAGAATGGAAAGGAAACATGATTTATCTACTCAGGAGTCAAGATAATACTCTTGAAGCAACATAACATAACCTAGGGACTAGATGTCTTGGAATACTTCATACACTAGTTGTGGTATAATTTGTATTGATCAATTATTTAATTTCATTTAAATTTTAACATAATATTGCATAGTTATTTACCTAGAAGAATAACTGTCTATTCTATTGTTCTATTTGTTTACTTTAATCAGCATCCTGCAGGTATCTTCAGTTCTACTACTGGATTTATTATGAATAAGTGTGCCCTATCCTGGCCCAATCCCCATGAGGTTTGGGTATATGAGGAGGGGATAGCGCAGGTTATAGGTAAAAAAAGGCTGCCCTATTGCCATCTCTAATGGCAGCTGTATAACAATTGTACTAGAGAAATTTTCCCAATTAAATAAAACGTTATTTGCAGTTATATGTTAGCTTTTACGTATATGCCACAAGAATGGTAATACAATTGAAAGTCAACAATTAGAAAGATATATAGAATGTCTTGTCTGATCTCCTTTGGCGATTTCCATGGTTGCTCTTTCATTGAAGAACTAAAACAAACACATGCCTGTGTATTACAAATAGTTTTTCCATAAGAATGAATTTCACCTGATTTTCAAGTTGATGTGACTTTTATTTAGTTTCTTTTTATTATATATTCCTTGACTTGTCTCCTTGTAAACTGAGATAGAACCCCTCTAACTTCAGATAGAAGGGAAGCAACTAAAACCTGAATATGTGGGATTGGACTTGAACCAAGAAGAAGGAACTGTCCTCCCAGCTCCAATGTTCGATATATTGCATGTCTAATTAGATGAACACCTTTTTGTGGCACCAATCTTGTTATGCAGCCAACCTATCAAAGAAGAGAATAAAAAGATTCGAGTATTAAAGCATCCTGATTCATAAGAATAAGTCCAGAATGAAAAATTAGTACCACATAATGTAAAATTGTTTGATAATGAGCATCATTATTCCAAATGTGGGACAGATGCTTAAAAAATCAGCAAATGGCACAGTAGAGCAATATCACAAAGAGATTGCATCATAAGTCAGCAACTGACAAAAATTAACAGAACAGCATAAAGGAATTTATAATTTTTATCCACTAAAGTCTAAAAATTAAAGGTAATTGTTATGTCAAATCAAAAACACAGACAACCACTAGAATAACATGTATATTATAGACAAGCATTGTTACTATATCTAGTGAAATTGGCAGTGATCACATTCTATAACTTTAGACTGCACTAACTGCAGCCATGTATCCATTTGGCATGGAATTGAAAAGCCACTTCCAAACAATTTTGTTGAAATTTATAGTTAAATCAGATATATATGATGAATGGGAAGATGTGCTCACTTATAGTGTATGCACATCCGCATACTGGTAGCCCCCTCCCTTTTTATTGTTTAGCCTGATTTTAATAAATCTGAATACAAAAGATAACCCTCCAAGAAAGTGACAACTTCTAAAGATAATGATAAAACAGATAACAATAAGACTCTGAGATAATAGTAAACTCATCCCTATGGACAAATGATAAGAAATAGTTTTCAAACATGTTTTTAATCCCTTAACACTCTATTTATTTTGTATGACTTACCCTTATGTTAAGAGGTATTATGAATATAGTAAAGTCCCGTAGGTTAAGTTCTTTTGTCAAGGGGTATTAAGAAATTAGGAAAGGCTTGTAGGTTAAGAAAATAGTTAATTGTAGTACACCCCAAAGTAAAGGGTATAAATGTCTTTGTGTGGTGATAATATTAGTATAAAAAGTGGTTGGGAGTCAATGTTATTCACACCATAATCGACTCAAATATTTTGTTAGGTCCATTCCTTTTCTCCTTAACTTTTGCTCTCCCAATTTTCTCAACGTGGTATCAGCATAGGCATCACCCACATTGAAGTTGAACCCTTTTCCTTCTAGCTTCCAGCTACTTGAGTTCTGTTTTGCTTGAATATATATGTCATGGAGTTTTGACGTTCTCATGAAGGATTTCAATAGTTGAAGCGAAGGCTTTGCTGTCAAGGAAGTTGCAGTCAAAGTTCTTGAGGTGACATAGGGATTCGTAAGGACTAGAGATTCTGAGTTGAAGACTTTAATGCTGGTAAGAGAGTTATGTGTTGTTGGGAGCCTTGGTGTTCAACTCAAGTAGTGGAGACTAGCTGGGAAAAGGGTCTTTTTTTTTTGGGGGGGGGGGGTCTAGAGAAGTAAATTGAAGACTTCTGGGAGTTAAGTCATTGTGTTAGATGATGTGGCCCAGGAGAGCATTTGGGAAAAATGTCAAGGAGGCCACTCCTACACCCTATTTGGTTT
This sequence comes from Erythrophleum ivorense, assembly GCA_026724425.1. Lineage (NCBI taxonomy): Eukaryota > Viridiplantae > Streptophyta > Magnoliopsida > Fabales > Fabaceae > Erythrophleum > Erythrophleum ivorense. The sequence goes on from JAIUCV010000003.1 coordinate 10,977,541, forward strand.
GACGGATGAAATGCAAAGGGCAAGGGATTCATATTGCAAAATCTGTTTGGTTGGTCCATTGCAGGCTCCTCGGCAACGTGGGCTGAAAGCTTTGCCATCCATTGTAACCAGTGAAGTCATTGCACTTTGGAGCCAAAATGCAAGAAAGACCATTTTCCCTTCTTCTTGAACGAAGGAATCCATTGGTCAATTTACCTATGACATTGCAAATCAGTCATTGGATAGTTGCAGACCATTTTGTTTGGCAATAGTGTGGCGGCAACCAGCCCATTGGACCGCCACCACCTATCAAGCCGATCTAGAGCTGAGGCAACAAATCTTAGACCTTGAGTCATTGCTTGGTTTGGAGCTTGAGGAGAAGCCAAGTGAGCAGGTGAGCGGAATCAACAATGGTGCCAAGTGGCCAGAGTTGATGGACCTGTGGATGCTGGACAACATAGTTATGCATCACATGCCCAACCATCACCTATTGTACTAAGGCTTATTGATCATCATCTTAATGGGTTAAATTAATTCTACTTATAATTAGCAATAACAACTTTTATTGTCTGTATAAAATTACATTGATGCTGCTAGTTATGGAACTCTGCCTATGACGAGCCTTGATGCAAATTATTTTTCATAGCCGATCCCAAGCCCGGAAAAAAGAGGAGGATTGTGTTAGGCAATCGACATCTAACGTAAAACTTTGTTGAATCTTTATGACATGGACAATCGATATATTAAACGTAATGCTAGGTCATTGCCCGGAAGTAATGTGTTGTATAGCTTGAGTACAGTGACAAATGAGCAAGAGCCGCTGCATCGTCGCCTGAGTGTAGTGAAAAATAAATAAGGACTTCTACATCTTCGTGAACAAATGTGAGTAAAGAAATTAGTTCACGAGAATAGAATTCATTTTGGGACTTGGAATATAGGTACACTTTCGGGTAAGTCAATAAAAATAGTAAATACTATGATTAGGAGGAAAATTAATTTTATGTGCTTACAAGAAACTAAATGGGTAGGAGAAAAAGCGAAAGAATTAGACATTTCAAGTTTTAAACTTTGGTATACTAGGAAAGCTAAATCTAGAAATGGGGTAGGTATAATTGTAGATAAGTTTTGGAAAAATGTTATAGTGGATGTAAAAAGGTTAGGAGATAAAATCATTGCATTAAAGTTAGTAGTAGAAAAGGAAATCTTTAATGTTATTAGCGCTTATATACCACAAGTAGGATTAGAAGAATATCACAAAGTAAAATTTTGAGAAGATTTAGAATGTTTAGTTCAGGAAATACCATTAGGAGAAAAGATTCTTCTAGGAGGGGATTTAAATGGTCATGTGGGAAGTGTATCTTCAGGTTACAAGGGTGTTCATGGAGGACATGGCATAGAGGAACCAAATGTAGAGGGTAAAACTATTTTAGACTTTTCATTGACGTTCGATTTTATATTAGCTAATACTTGTTTTAGAAAGTGTGAGGAACATCTTATCACGTACAAAAGTGGAAGAATTTGTTCTCAAATTGATTTCTTTCTTATAAGGAAATCGGATAGAAAACTTTGCATGGATTGCAAAATTATACATAGAGAGAGTTTAACTACTCAATCTAGAGTTTTGGTTATGGATATACGAATTAGGAGGAGAGTAAAAAATAAATGTGAAAATAGGGTGTTAAGGACAAAGTGGTGGCAACTAAAAGGGGATAAAGAAAAGAGTGTGTAGAGACAGATTGTGGAGGAAGGACCTTGAGAAATACAAGGAAGTGCTAACGATATGTGGAATGGAATGACTAAAGAGATTAGGAAGGTGGCAAAAGAAATATTAGGTGAATCAAAAGGTTTTGGACCTAGAGATAAAGAATCTTGGTGGTGGGATGTAGGCATACAAGATAAGGTTAAAGTTAAGAGGGAGTGTTATAAAGTGTGGTCGTTATGTAAGAGTAATGAAAATTGGGAGAAATATAAAGTAGCTAAGAAAGATACTAAGAAGGCAGTGAGCGAAGCGAGAACGAGGGCATTCGATGGGTTATACCTATCTTTAGGTACTAAAGTTGGAGAAAAAAATATTTACAAATTAGCTAAAAGTAGGAAAAAAAAAGACGAGACGTGGACCAAGTAAAATGTATTAAGGATGAAGAAGGGAAAGTCTTGGTCACGGAATAAGATATCAGAGAATGGTAGAAGAGTTATTTTCATAGGCTTTTTAATGAAGGCCACGAGATTTCATTGCAATCGGATGGGTTAGACACTAGAGAAGAGGATTAAGATTATACTTTTTATCGTAAGATTTGTGAGGCAAAGGTAAAAGAAGCATTAAAGCGAATGAAGAGTAGCAGAGCAGTTGGACCGGATAATATACCTATTGAAGTATGGAAAGGTTTAGGAATGAAAGGCACAAGTTAGCTCACAAAGTTATTTAATGAAATTATGAGATGCTAGACGAGTGGAGGAGAAGTTCTTTAATTCCTATTTATAAGAGTAAGGGGGACATTCAAAATTGTGCAAATTCTAGAAGAATTAAGCACATGAGCCACACTATGTAATTATAAGAAAGAGTAATTGAGCGACGATTAAGGAAAGAGACCCAAGTTACGGAGAATCAATTTGATTTTATGCCAGGCAACTATGGAAGCAATATATTTGTTGCGAAAATTAACAGAGCGATATCGAGAGAATCAAAGAGATTTACACATGGTGTTTATCGATTTGGAAAAAGCACATGATAGAGTACCAAGGGAGGTTCTATGGAAGGCTTTGGAGAAAAAAGGAGTTCGTATAGTTTATATTCGAGCAATACAAGATATGTATGATAAGGCTACAACTAGTGTAGTAACAAAAGGTGGACCTACAGAAGATTTTCCAATAACTATTGGTTTACATCAAGGGTCAACTCTGAGCCCTTATCTTTTTACTCTAGTATTAGATGTACTTACTGAATATATCCAAGAGCTGGTGCCACGGTGCATGCTTTTTGCAAACAATATTGTCTTAGTTGGAGAATCGAAAGTGGAAATGAATGAGAAGTTAGAGAGGTGGAGATTAGCTTTGAAAACTCATGGATTTCGTTTAAGTAGAAGTAAAACGAAGTATATAGAGTGTAAGTTTAATAAGAGACACACCACTTCTAGCGTAGAAGTGAAAATTGGAGAACATATTATACCACAAGTCACACGATTTAAATATCTTGGATCTGTCATACAATATAACGAGAAAATAGAAGAAGACGTAAAACATAGGATTTAAGCGGGGTGGATGAAGTGGAGGAGTGCTTCGAGTGTTATTTGTGATAGAAGAATACCACTCAAACTTAAGGGTAAATTCTACCGCATAGTTATAAGACCTGCAATGTTGTATGGAATTGAGTGTTGGACAATAAAAAATCAACAAGAGAATAAGTTCAATATTGCAGAGATGAGAATGTTGCGTTGGATGAGTGGACACACTAGACGAGATCAGATTAGAAATGAATGCATTAGAGAGAAGGTGGAAGTCGCACCTATTGTGGAAAAGATTGTAGAATCAAGACTTAGATAGTTTGGTCATGTTGGGAGGAGACCTATAAAAACCCCAATTAGGAGAGTAGATGAGATGGAGAATAATCCAATAATTAGAGGAAGAGGAAGACCAAGAAAAAACTATAGAAAAATTATTAAGAGAGATTTAAATTTAAATGATTTGTCTAAAAATATGATTTACGATAGGTATTTATGGCGTCGATTGATCCATGTAGCCGACCCTACTTAGTGGAAAAAGGCTTTGTTGTTGTTGTTGATGCTGTTAGTTGTGGATTATGGTTCTGTGTACCCTTTTTCTTTTTTTGGTTTTCGGGGTGGGGGAATTTTTTTTTTTTGGGGGGGGGGGGGGGGGGAGGCGGGTGTTGAAAGACATGCTGGGCATCATCTTGAAGAACATTGAGAAAAGCTTGGTGGAAGCATTCACAGCCACTAGCATCAACAACTGGAACTCCATTTTCTGGAATTTGGCAAATGAGTTGATCTACAATGGCTGACCTTCATCGCATTGATGGCGGATCTGCAATTGGTGAAGTAGGAATTGCTCGCTGCCATTGATGCTGTGCGACACAGTGGCCCTATTTGAAAGTCAAAAAACATATATTTTTTTTTACACATTAATTTTTTTAATCAAGGGTATTTTTGTCATTTTTTAGTAGTGCATTATATTCTTTTATTATTTTTATCTAACCAAAGACGTGAATGCAAAAGCATTCCCATTCTATTGATGTCAAACCAAACATAAACTAATGCAATCCCTTTCACTTCAACATTTTTTTTACAATTACATAACAATTCATCATCGAACCAAACGGACTCCTAGAAAGAAAGTTGAAGAATTCTGGGAGCTGTTTGTCTCCTAAGGAAGTCATTAGGATACTAGCTATTGAAGTTCTTATTTTGGTCCCCCTATTTTCTCAAAACCTTGAATAATTGATAGGTTTTTCAACAGATTTTATAATGGCATTTGTTTTACCAGCCTGTTGCTTCGAATCTACCAGCTCTCATTAAATTGTGCTATTGTACTATAATCAGATTTAAACAAAATTACATATAAGAGGCAAAAGGTTAGACTAAAAAATGGGAAGACTCTTAGTGCAATTTAAAAAACATAGCATTGCCACTAAATTTCTATTGTTTCAAGCTATTATTATCTAGCAGGCATCCAATTCCATTATCTTTGGAATAGAGACAGGTGCAGAAACAACATCTCCAGTGAAGATAAATACAAGCACTCCCCTCTCTGTACATCATTGTAAATTTTTCAGTGATAAATTTCACAAGATAGAGCTATTAGGAAGTTCTGAGTCTTAGTAGTTGGCACCTCTGTTCTACTATTTCTTAAAGCACATAAATGCAGCTTACTCCAGAGCTACCATCTCCCCCCCCCCCCCCCATAAAAAAAAAAGGAGGAAAAATTAAAAACCAATACAATAATGTTAGTGAGCTGGAATATTCTAAACTCTAATGGATATAAAATAGTATCAATTTCAAAAAAGTAAGAGAAAGATAAACTATGATTGATTGTATTAAATAACATCTCATTTGCAATTAGAATAAAAAATTACCAATGGCCTCCTGACATCTGCAGATGAAAGACCTAGTTTCCTTCTTATGGCTTCCTTATTCTCCGCTTTCCCTTGAAGATCATTTGTGTTGTACTGGACTTCAAGAAATGCATCAGTGGCGGGATTCCATGCATCAGTGTCAATACCATTTAGGATACCAATGAACTTCTTGGAATGAAAATTAAGTGTTGAATGGAGACCTCGTCCTCCCTGCATGGCATAGAAGAATACAATCCAAAAGAACATCTTCAAAAAACTACATGACTCTTTATGAACTGTTTAAACTTGAAAAATAGAGATGATGATTTATGTGCTATAAAGCATGGACACACCTACTTTCAATTGTTTTGGTGTGTCGGAAACTGACACTGCAACGTGTGTCAAAAATAAATAAATATATATATATATATCTTTTTTTTTCTCAAGTTCTGACAAAACAAGGACCCCCCCCCCCAAAAAAAAAAAGACTAAATGAGAGAGTAGAAAGCCATCTTAATGTCTTTCCTAATGATTTTTTGTTGTACATGAATAATTTTTTTTAGGATCCTTGACAATATCCATGTTCTCTTTTCTGAAGCATTTGTTCACAATAAGACCAAAGCTTCTTTTTCCTTTAGTTCAACCCATGCTTGTCCCAACTCGTGCTTGCCTCCTTATTTGGGTTACAAAATATGATATTTTGATAAAGCAGAACTACACTATATCCACAAAAGCGAGTAGGAAACCATACCTCCGCAGTTCGTACCTCTTGGGCATAGGTAGGTGACACTGTTGTCACAATGTTAGAGAAAACAACTCCACCCTGATAATTGGAATGAAAAACTGTCATTTATTCTCATTCATTAATAACATTTTTCAATGTTTTCAAAATTATACCGGTCATTAAACCAATAGAGACATTGATTCATGTTTCATTGATTCGATTGTAGTTGAATTGGTAATAATTAAATACATAAATATTTTTAATTTTATATATTAAAAATATAATATAATAAATAATAACAATAAACTTCACCGCTTGTAGACACACATGCGTGTGCACGACTACCCTAAAAGAGCATGAAGACACAGAATCTGATTCTGGTAAAGATTTTGAACTAGCAATTATGATCAAATACAATATATATACATGACTACCATTATCAAGTTTTAATATAAAGCTCATCAAAAAAGGCAAACTAGGATCCACTAAAACTTTAATGTGCATGAAACGAATGTTAAAAGTTGGACCCTCCATATGATCAGAATCTTTAGAATCTCCTACCATATCACCAAGCAGTTCAGCTATCTTGTCATCAAAGTATTCCAAAGGCAAGCCCCGTATTTGAAACCCAACTGGGAATTTGCTTCACCTTGAATTTTTGCAACATCAAATATGGTCTCCATTGATCTAAAACCAGAAGAGAGTTCTGCACTGCCTATGGTCCTGACTGATACATGAAATTCTGATCTTCTTGATCTTCAAACTGAATCACGTATAAATTTCTATCTCTACCAATAACCATAAAACATCCATGAAGCATCCATAATCCTTTAAGATCTTCTGAGGCCCATGGACAGGTATTTCCTTCTTGTCCATTAATATGCCTAGTAAACAAGAGCCCCAATAATAATGTGTAGATTAATATAGAGAATGATCAAACCAAAAATATGGCCCCAGTCTCGGTAGTTGAAAAACAGAGCATCTCTGTTGCCAACACTGCCATGAGAACTAGTTTCACAACCAAAAAAACTACTCTTTGATGACAAGCCATAACCTCTTGTGAATTCATACTGATGATACATGTTTTTAATTACCCACACCCCCAAGGTTTTACAACAGAGAAGGATGAAGTGAAAGCCACACAAACCTGCATACTACCCTCAAAGAACACAGCTACAGCAAAGAGTGCATACCATTCCAAAAACTGAAAAACCTCAACACTCGTAGATCTGTGTCTTCATGGTCAAACAGGGAATTGTAGATCAGCTTTTGGTCTATTTTTTTGGATTTGATCAGAAGCAATGGGTCTGTGGGAAATGTTTCTCAATTGGCAATGAAGGTTTGCTTTCTTGCCTAGTGATGTATATTGTCCCTTGGCTGGATGCATGAGAAAAGTGGAGAGGTGGACTTATAAAGGGGAAGAGAAGGGGAGCAATTTATTGTGCTCTTTGGACTGGGTTGCTGGATGGTGCAGAATGGCCATGGTCTCCAAATAGTTTTTCTGCAAACTGGGTTCTTTTTTGACCTGCCTGGTTTCTGTCAGTTTTACCCGTCTTTTACCAGTTTAGTCAGTTTTTCAATATATTGGTTTTATGGTCTAAATGGACCAGTACTATGACTGGTTCACTAGTTTTCTGGTCTGACTGACCAGTTTGGTTCTTTTTTTTTTTAAAAAAGAATAATTCTAGATAAGTTCTTTATTATTATACCTTTAATGCATTGACTCTATCATGTGCTGAGTTGTCTTGCATTCTATCTGGTCTTTTTAGATTGTCAACATCAAGACCGCATGATGCCAATTCTGAAGCTGGTGCATTGCCTTGATACTCAAAGTTGTGACATGTAAAACATATTCTAGCTGAATTTAATCCTTTTGGGGTATATAGATCCCAATATAAAGGAGCCTAGCAAAGGAACATAAAAATTTGATTATTGAACATCCAGTGTCATATAAGTGACTCAAAGAAAGAACGAGTTTACTCAAAAAAGATGATAGTGCATACAACAAAAGCCGTCTGCCAATCATGGCAATGAATGATGTCAGGCTTCTTGCCAGCCCAAAGGAGAAACTCAAGAGCTGCACGGCTAAAAAATGAAAAGCGTTTGAAATCATCGTGCTCTCCATAAAATGTTCCTCTCCAAAAGAACTTATTAGGATGATGGGGCTCAATGAAATAAACAGGAAGCCCTGAATAAACAGAGTTCAGTTACTACACAAGATTAAAAAAAAAAAAATCAATTAAAACGGAAAATTTAATTGCAGACCTTCAATAGTGCCAACCCAGATTTTATTTTTGAATAGTTGACCATCAAAGTATGACTCTATCACTACATCTAAAGCCTGCAAAAGTAATCAAATTATCATGAGTAGTTCATGACACTCAGATTATATCAACTTGATTGATTCCTTTCTCTATAGAATATCATACCCTTAATTCACGGATGCCTTCATATTGCATACAATCATATTTGGGAAGAACAATTTCAATAAGATGTCCTTTCTTCTGCAAAGCTTTACTGAGACCACAGACAACATCCCCCAAACCACCAACCTGTTACAGAAAAAACCTAGTATAAATATTAGTAAATGCAAAGAATAGTGTAACTGAAAGCACAGAATATGACATTATCCTAGCAGGACACAAATTCAAAAGGTATAATGAGATAATCAGACAACAGAGACCTCATGTATCATGTTAGATTTGAGTTGAAGGAATACTCAAGATTTTTTTTCAGGGGAAAACTGTAGGAGAATAATGAAACATCCCTTCCCAGAGTATATGCAGTAACAGAATCCGTTAGTTTCGTCAACTGATTCTTCTCAGCCTTCCTTTTGGGATAGGGTTGATGAAATACCCTTAGGCGGTGATTTTATTTCCAATGTACGAGGGAACCTATTTATGAGATGTTTAGGTATGAGATAGATGAAACATTCAAGATTCTCAAGTTTGATAGGTCATAACCAAATGGGGATCTTGAATTTTTCATTTACATCAACATCAAAATCTTGTAAGTAGGTTCTTAAGTCTTACACACATCACGGAAGCAGACAAAGTAAATGCAAATGAAACCATTATAATTCTTTGGGAATATATAATTTGGTAACTACAATCTTGGGCTCGCAGGCTAATGAAGGATGTTTCGTGCACTTCTGTAATGAAAATACAACAGCATTTTCCATCAGTGCAAAGCAAGTATCCAGAAGAAAACATTCCCCATGCTGACAAGTAGATAGAGGTCTGAGAAAATCACATGCAACAAATTATGCATTCAAAATGCAGAACTCACACACACAAAGTACCAAAACAAATGAAGCATAAAAACAGAAGAATCCAATTCTAGTGTCTGCACTCTAAAAAATATTCAACTCTACCCATTTAGATTATCAACAGTCCCAAACACCATAGGAAATAGGCCAACCCAACTTATAATGAATATTCCCGCTTTTAGGCATTATGAATGGAACTAAATCAAACATGACATGGACAGTAGCTGAAAATTAATCCTTGAAATATATTTGAAAATACTTCTTCAACACCTTAAGTGTTGAATCACAATATATATGCTGTTGGATTACTAATTTTCCTAATAATAGTAAAGCAAACTGTGTGTATTTAGCTTAGATCACTAAGAAACTGAGACAGATAACCACATGAATATTTAGTCATTTAGACATTCTACACTTAGATGCATCTTATGACAGTGACTAGTTAAATTCACGGTATGGACTATGGACCAAATAAAATGATGTCTAAGCTGGTTGTGATCCTGCTAATTTAAAAAAACTAGGGTGAGTTGCGATTTAGAACAATGTCTAATCTGAACAGGTATGAAAATGATAAGCAAACTGCAAACTTTTTAACAGTAAGTTACTCCCTGTTTCTAAGGATGATTTCAACAAATAGCAAGAAGAGGAAAATGACAAGAGGCTGCACTTAAAGAGTTTCTGAGAATCCATTTCAATACTAACAGAAGGGCCCTTGTTCTAGTTAATTAAAAATCTAGGCCAGTCTCCACAAATTCAAACCCCGTACTTCCCTTTCTGAGCAGAGAAAGGTGTTCCTGCATTACTTCTTTGAGATTAGTTTGAGTAGGTGTTATAAAATTTGAAGACCATATTTAAGGGAGGGAGTAAGGGTTGAAACTTGAAACAATCAACACATTATTCCCTCGAAATTTGTGGATTCAATTTTAATAGAGGAATGATATTTTGGAAGCTTGAGATTGCAGCATGTAAGAAACAGAAATATATGTACTCCATATAATGCAGTTATATGAGCACACCATGGATGGACCTAGGTTCTAAATTTTAGGGGCAGCCACTGCCCCTAAAAAATTTTTTTTTTTTTATATATATTATGTATGTATATAATATTATTTTTTCTTAAATACCCCTTCAAAATTTTTTATCTGTCACCTTTAATATTTTAAAATCTTAAACATGTTCTTAAAGACATAGTTACTTCTTACATTAATCATAAAAGTAAATTTTATAAAACATATAAAATATAATAAAATATATTAAAGCTTCTCCAAGAAGCTTTTTATTTCCATTTTTCAGGAATGACTAATAATATACTTTCCACTATTTGATTATCACTCTTCAACAAAATTCCTTCTTTTTTGGTTTATTTAACTATACTCTCTACTCACTTTGTAAAAATAAGGTTTCATAATAAAATGAAAGATGACTTTTTTGCAGATAATTCGACTGTTTGTATTAAAAAGGAGGTTGTAAAAAATTTCACTATAAATAAGATTATAGATGAATTCTATTCAATTAAAAAATAAAAAATTATGATCTTAATGGCTAATACATATTGTATCACTTCAAATACATACTTTCTTTGTATTAAAACAATTATATTTATTTTAATGTTATTATATTTCTCTGATTTTTTTTATTATTATTGTCTCTTTTTTAATTTTAATAAATTTTATTATTATATTAATTTAATAATAATTATTAGTGCTCATATTAAGTGTAAATTCCCCCTTACACTTTTTTTCTGGTTCCATCCATGGAGCACACTAAACAAAAGGTAGCTTTAAATAATTCACTGCCAGCAATTTGTGAACATGAGAAAAACAACAACAAAGAAGACACAACAGTGTAAAAGTTGAGCACACAATTTACACCAATAGGACTAAAGTTAACTATTGGTGCTTCCTGAACTTAATTTGACAAGTTTGTTTATAAACAAAACAAACAAGAGAGTCTTAAATCCACAATAAAAGGAAGACAAATACATAGAAATTGTTTGTCTGTATATCATTAAATAGTATCCATCTTAATAAGCAGGATGCAACATGATGACAATTTAAATATTAATAAAATCCTTATATATTGCTAGAGATTATTATAAAGATATTTAGAATTTAGGAAGGTCTTGTAAGCTAACTGTTAGTGGTTTCAGTATTTTTTGGGCTATCCGCCACCATTACTCTCTCTCCCACTAGCTGTTGCAAAGCATTTATTCTCCCACATTTATTGTCTTTTATTTCTTGACTGTTACTGTTTCTTTCCTTTTGTGTCTTTTATTGTCTTCCCTTATATTTTTGGCTATGCCTTCATTCAAATAACAGAAAAAATATTCAGCCTCTTGCTTTTCTCATTTTTCTACATGGTATCAGAGTCATGACTGATATATCTTCTCTTACTTTTGGCCAAATAAAGGCCTTCACATCTGAAACTCAAGATAAGCAAAGCACTGCTACTTCCAGTGCAACCCAAGGCAACCCCAACACATGTAGGGACTCAGTCAACAGTGATCTGCAATTTCTAAATGACTCTAGTGAGTCAAATCCAGTGATCATTATGGGACACAAGCTCAATGGGAACAATTATATCCAGTGGTCCTTGAGTGTCCTCATGTTTATTAACAGCAAGGGAGAGTATGGGTACCTTACTGGTGCCACACCACAACCTAGCCCAACAGATCCGAAATGCACCCTCTGGGAGATTGAAAATAATATGGTCATGTCACGGCTTATCAACTCCATGACAATTGACATAGGTGAACATGTTATTCTTCTCAAATCTGCTAAGGACATTTGGGGTGCCACTAGGGGAACCTACTCTACTAGTGAAAACACTGGAATTATTCGAAATTGAAAGGGCTCTTGATGATTTAAAACAAGGGGAAATGAGCGTGGTTCAATATGCCTCTCTCCTTAACAAATATTGGCAACAACTTGATGTGTTTGAAGTTCACATCTGGAACCGTATTGATGCAGCCACTTACAAGCAACTTGTTGAGAAAAAATGAACCTTCAAGTTCTTGTTTGGGTTGCATGATAAATATGAAGAAGTTCGTGGAAGGCTTATGGGCATCAAACCCTTGCCTCCCCTCTGAGAAGCCATCTCTAAGGCAAGAAGGGAAGAAAGCCACAAGAAGCTTCTTTTGGGACCACAAAATACATAACTCAGTGCTGAACATTCAGCCCTTGCGGCCTGTGGTCACCTGAATCAGGACCTTACCAATAGGCAAAAGAAAGATGGGAGGCCTTGGTGTGACTATTGCACAAAGGCTGGTCATACTAAGGAGAAGTGCTGGAAATTACACGGAAAGCCCAACAACCTGAAAAATCAGCAACCAAAAGATGAAAATAAGGGTTACAATGTGACAACCGAAGCCGCCATCCCAAGGGATCCTCCTCTTTTTGGTCGTGAGCAGTTGGACCTGCTTCAAAATATGTTTGTCAGCCAAGATCCAGCCACTCATGACCATTCTAAGGGTAATATGTTTATTGGGAATATTGCCTAGACAAGTAAATTTTTAGTTGCTTTAAGTATTCAAAGCTTAACTCTGCCTATGACGAATCTTGATGCAAATTATTTTTCATATTCGGTCCCAAGCCCAGAAAAAAGAGGAGGATTGTGTTAGGCAATCGACAGCCAACGTAAAATTTTGTCAAATTTTTATGACATGGATAATCGATATATTAAACGTAATGCTAGAGCGTTGTCCGAAAATAATGTGCTGTATAGCTCGAGTACAGTGACAAATGAGCAAGAGTCGCTGCATCGTCGCCTAAGTGTAGTGAAAAATAAGCAAGGGCTTCCACATTTTTGTGAACGAATGTGGGTAAAAATGTTAGTTCACGAGAGTAGTATTCGTTTTGGGATTTGGAATATAGGTACACTTACAGGTAAGTCAATGAAAATAGTAGATACCATGATTAGGAGGAAGATTAATTTTATGTGTTTCCAAGAAACTAAATGGGTAGGAGAAAAAACGAAAGAATTAGACACTTCGGGTTTTAAACTTTGGTACATTGGGAACAACAACAACAACAACAACAAAGCCTTTTTCCACTAAGTGGGATCGGTTACATGGATCAATCGATGCCATAAGCACCTATCGTAAATCATATTTTTAGATAAACCATTTAAATCTAAATCTCTTTTAATAATTTCTCTTATAGTTTTTCTTGGTCTTCCTCTACCTTTAATTATTGGACTATTCTCCATCTCATCTACTCTCCTAACTGGGGCTTCTATAGGTCTCCTCCCAACATGACCAAACCATCTAAGTCTTGATTCTACAATCTTTTCCACAATAGGGGCGACTTCTACTTTCTCTCTAATGTATTCATTTCTAATCCAATCTCGTCTATTGTGTCCACTCATCCAACGCAACATTCTCATCTCTGCAACATTAAACTTATTCTCTTGTTGACTTTTTATTGCCCAACACTCAGTTCCATACAACATTGCAAGCCTTATAACTGTACGATAGAATTTACCCTTAAGTTTGAGTGATACTCTTTTATCACAAATAACACTCGAAGCACTCCTCCACTTCATCCACCCCGCTTGAATCCTATGTTTTACGTCTTCTTCTATTTCTCCATTATATTGTATGACGGATCCAAGATATTTAAATCGTGTGACTTTGGTAGACTGAGAAGACTAAATCTAAAAATAGGGTAAGTATAATTGTAGATAAGTTTTGGAAAAATGTTATAGTGGATGTAAAAAGGTTAGAAGATAGAATCATTACATTAAAATTAGTAGTGGAAAAGGAAATCTTTAATGTTATTAGTGCCTATGTACCACAAGTAGGATTAGAAGAATATTACAAAGTAAAGTTTTGGGAGGATTTAGAATGTTTAGTTCAGGAAATACCATTAGGAGAAAAGATTTTTTTAGGAGGGGATCTAAATGGTCATGTGAAAAATATATTTTCAGGTTACGAGGGTGTTCATGGAGAATATGGCATAGGGGAACCAAATGCAGAGGATAAAACTATTCTAAACTTTTCATTGACGTTCGATCTCATATTAGTTAACATTTGTTTTAGAAAGCGTGAGGAACATCTTATCACGTACAAAAGTGGAAGGGTATGTTCTCAAATTGATTTCTTTCTTATAAGGAAATCAGATAGAAAACTTTGCATGGATTGCAAAGTTATACCTGAAGAGAGTTTAACTACTCAACATAGAGTTTTGGTTATAGATGTACGAGTTAGGAGGAGAGTAAAAAGTAAAGGCGAAAATAAGGTGTTAAGGACTAAGTGGTGGCAACTAAAGGGGAATAAAAAAAAGAATGTGTAGATATGGATTGTGGAGGAAGGACCTTGGGAAATACAAGGAAGTGCTAACGATATGTGGAATGGAATGACTAAAGAGATTAGAAAAATGACAGAAAATATTAGGTGAATCAAAAGATTTTGGACCTAGAGATAAAGAATCCTGATGGTGGGATGCAAGCGTGCAAGATAAGGTTAAAGTGAAGAGGGAGTGTTATAAAGTGTGGTCATCATGTAAGAGTAATAAAAATTGGGAGAAATATAAAGTAGCTAAGAAAGACACTAAAAAGGCAGTGAGCGAAGTGAGAACGAGGGCATTCGATGGATTATACCAATCTTTAGGTACTAAAGTTGGTGAAAGAAATATTTACAAGTTAGCTAAAAGTAGAGAAAGAAAGGCAAGAGACGTGGACTAAGTAAAATGCATTAAGAATGAAGAAGAGAAAATCTTAATCACGGAATGAGATATCAGATAATGGTGGAAGAGTTATTTTCATAAGCTTTTTAATGAAGGCCACAAGATTAATCGGATAGATTAGATACTAGAAAAGAGGATGAACATTATACCTTTTATCGTAGAATTTGTGAGATAGAGGTAAAAGAAGCATTAAAGCGAATGGAAAGTGACAGAGTAGTTAGACTGGATAATATACTTATTGAAGTATGAAAGGGTTTAGAAGTGAAAAGTATTAGTTGGCTTACAAAATTATTTAATGAAATTATGAGATCTAAGAAAATGCCAGATGAGTGGAGGAGAAGTTCTTTAATTTCTATTTATAAGAGTAAGGGAGACATTCAAAATTGTGCAAATTATAGAGGAATTAAGCTCATGAGCCACACTATGTAATTATGGGAAAGAGTAATTGAGCGACGATTAAGGAAAGAGACCCAAGTTACGGAGAATCAATTTGGTTTTATACCAGGAAGGTCAACTATGGAAGCAATATATTTGTTGCAAAAATTAATAGAGCGATATCGAGAGAATCAAAGAGATTTACACATGGTGTTTATCGATTTGGAAAAAGCATATGATAGAGTATCAAGAGAGGTTCTATGGAAGGCTTTGAAGAAAAAAAACGTTCGTATAACTTATATTCAAGCAATACAATATATGTATGATGAAACTACAACTAGGGTAGTAACAAAAGGTAGACCTACAGAAGATTTTCCGATAACTATTAGTCTACATCAAGAGTCAACTCTAAGCCCTTATCTTTTTACTCTAGTATTGGATGTATTTACTGAACATATCCAAGAGCTGGTGCCATGGTGCATGCTTTTTGCAGACGATATTGTCTTAGTTGGAGAATCGAGAGTGGAAATGAATGAGAAGTTGGAGAGGTGGAGATTAGCTTTGGAAATTCATGGATTTCGTTTAAGTAGAAGTAAAACGGAGTATAAGGAGTGTAAGTTTAGTAAGAGACACACCACTTCTAGCTCAGAAGTGAAAATTAGAGAACATATTATACCACAAGTCACACGATTTAAATATCTTAGATCTATCATACAACATAACGGGGAAATAGAAGAAGATGTAACACATAGGATTCAAGCGGGGCGGATGAAGTGGAGGAGTGTTTCGGGTGTTATTTGTGATAGAAGAGTACCACTCAAACTTAAGGGTAAATTCTACTGTGTAGTTATAAGACCTGCAATGTTAAATGGAACTAAGTGTTGGGCAATAAAAAGTCAATAAGAGAATAAGTTCAATGTTGCAGAGATGAAAATGTTGCGTTGGATGAGTGGACACACTAGACGAGATCAGATTAGAAATAAATACAGTAGAGAAAAAGTTGAAGTAGCACCTAATGTGGAAAAGATT
Organism: Erythrophleum ivorense; assembly: GCA_026724425.1. Classification (NCBI taxonomy): domain Eukaryota; kingdom Viridiplantae; phylum Streptophyta; class Magnoliopsida; order Fabales; family Fabaceae; genus Erythrophleum; species Erythrophleum ivorense. The sequence goes on from JAIUCV010000003.1 coordinate 10,993,665, forward strand.
GTAGAATCAAGACTTAGATGGTTCGGTCATGTCGGAAGGAGACCTATAGAAGCCCCAATTAGGAGAGTAGATGAGATGAGAATAATCTAAATAATTAGAGGTAGAGGAAGACCAAAAAAAACTATAGAAAAAATTATTAACAGAAATTTAAATTTAAATGGTTTGTCTAAAAATATGATTTACGATAGGTGTTTATGGCGTCAATTAATCCATGTAGCCGACCCCACTTAGTGGGAAAAGGCTTTGTTGTTGTTGTAAGTATTCAAAGCTTAAATGACCACATATGGGTTGTAGTTTCAGGAGCATCTGATCATATGACTAATAATTCATCTCTATTTGAACACCTTCATCCATGTAATTCATCTCTAGAAGTCACTATAATTAATGATACACGTGCTACTATCTCTGGTCTAGGAATTGTAAAAATTTCAAGACATCTTACCTTAAAAAAGGTATTGTTAGTTCTTAGCTTCCAATGCAACTTGCTGTCCATTAGCAAATTATGTATAACAACTGCAGTACTCATTTTTTGGATGGTGAATGTGTTTTTCAAGACTTAGCATCTAAGAAAACGATTGGCAATGCTAAAGAGGTAGCCGGATTTTATCTCATGAGCATGACTACTAAAATTAAAGTAGGATACAGTGTTAAAACTTCTGATTTACCTTTATGGCACTATTGCTTAGGCTACCCTAGTTTACAATATATGAAACACTTGTATCCTAATTTATTTAATAAAGATTATGATGTTTTTCAATGTGAAACATGCCAATTTGCCAAGCCAGCATGATAAACCAACTTACCTTTTTCAATTCATTCATAGTAATGTTTGGGGACCATACAAAATTCAAGGGCATGCTGGTGTGAGGTGGTTCATTACCTTTGTTGATGATCATGCTAGAGTCATGTAGCGATATTTGATGAGGGAAAAATTTGAGGTACCAACTATTTTTAAAAATTTCCCCCAATTTATCCAAATTCAATTTCAAACATCTATTAAGGTTCTTCGCACGGATAATGGTAGGGAATATATAAACACTCACTTTGGTACCTACTTAGCTAAAGAGAGAATACACCATTAAAGTTCTTGCATTCATTCCCCTCAACAAAATAGAATTACTGAGAGGAAAAATAGACATCTTCTTGAAATTACTAGATCCCTCATGTTCACCATGCATGTCCTAAAATCCTTTTGGGGGGAAGCCATCCTCACTTCAGCTTACCTAATTAATAGAATGCCTACTAAAACCTTTAATTTTGGGGTCCCTTGTACTATAACTCTTAAAATTTTTCCTCATACTCAAATTAAGTCCACTTTACCCATGAAGGTATTTGGTTACACAGCCTTTGTTCATCTTCACCACACAAATTGGATCCCAAAGCTATCAAATGAGTTTTTGTTGGTTACTCACCCTCTCAAAAGGGGTATAAATGTTTTTCTCCCTCCCTGCGGAAGTTTTGTTCCTAAAGATGTCACCTTTTTCAAAGATCAACCTTTCTTCTCTAGGACCTCCATTCAAGGGGAGACTACTAACCAACACAAAAAGAAATGGAGCTTCCTCAAATCTATCCCAAATACCATTGAACTCAATTTTGTTCCTGTCATACTTGAAACCAGTCCTAATCCTATCACCATCCATAGTAAGCATGAGAAGCCTGAACTTGACCCCAGTAATACTCAAATTAATGAAAACCAGCAAAAAGAAATTATTATTTACACCAAAAGGAAGAAGGCTCATGACATAAAGGTTGGTCCTAACCCTGAGCAAAGCATTTTGTCTTGTGAAGATCCAAGTCTTGGTACAAATCCTCAAACTCAATAGATATTGATGATTTAGATATCCCTATTGCTCTTAGAAAGGGTGTTAGAATCTGCACTAAGCACCCCATTGGAAATTTTGTTGCTCATAATAAGTTCTCACCATCTTATCAAGTTTTCGTTGCAAATGTTTCTAATGTCAAGAAACCACAAAATATACTTGAAGCTCTTAAGCAGGAAGAATGAAGGAATGCCGTGAATGAAGAAATGACAGCTCTAGAAAGAAATGGAACGTGGGAAATTGTAGACTTAGCTAAAGGGAAGAACATAGTAGGGTGTAAATGAATCTTCAATGTTAAATATAATGCTAATGGTAACATAAACAGGTATAAGGCCAGATTAGTTGCTAAAGGTTTTACTCAAACTTATGGTATAAATTATCAAGAAACCTTTGCACTAGTGGCCAAATTCAATTCCCTTAAAATGTTGTTATCTCTTGCTGCTAATCGTGATTGGCTTTTGTATCAATTTGATGTAAAAAATGCTTTCTTAAATGGTAACTTGGAGGAAGAGTCAATATGGCTTTGTCCTCGGGCTTTGACACTCAAACTAATGGTAAGGTTTGCAAACTCAAAAAATCTTTTTATGGACTCAAACAATCTCCTAGAGTTTGGTTTGAGAAATTACCATGGCTGTGAAAGGCCAAGGATATAAGCAAGGTCAAGTTGATCACACAATTTTTACTAAATTTTCAATCAATGAAAAGATATCTATTCTTATTGTGCATATAGATAATATAATTGTTACAGGTGACTATACTGAGTAAATCTCAAGGCTGAAAAAGGCATTTGTTGAAAAATTTGAAATCAAGGATCTTGGAACACTAAAATTCTTCTTAGGAATGGAAGTGGCAAGGTCAAAGTAAAGAATTGTCATCTCATAAAGGAAGCACACCCTTGACCTCCTAAGTGAAATTGGGATGTTAAGGTGTAACTTTGCCAACACCCCTATAGAAGCTAACTACAAGAGCAGGTTCTTGCAAGAGAGTCCACTTGTTGACACAAAAAGATATAAAAAACTTGTGGGCAGGCTCATCTACCTAGCCCACACAAGGCCAGGCATTAACTTTCTCGTGAATGTCATTAGTTAATTCATAAGCAAGCCTACTAAGGCCCATCTTGAGGCAGCATATAGAATCTTAAGATACCTAAAACTGACTCAAGGAAAAGGTATCTTCTTTAAAAAGGGTACTAAACATAAGGTGGAAACTTATTGTGATGCAGATTGGGTTAGATCCATTTTGTTTGGGTGGAACTTTGTGAGAACCCGACGTGAAGAAGAAGCCATGCAGAGAAGCTGACTTTTCCATGCAAAATTTGACAGCTGCCACGCACAATTTTTCCTCTGCCATTTTACAGATGTACCCCTCCTCTCCTTTTCCTTCAGCTGGTTTTTTGGTCATTGCTCATCCAGAATTTCTGCAAGATATATACTCCAGCGCAGCAGGCACAGAACCGACGGATTCATCCCCTGTTTCGTTGGACGCTGGCTTTTTCATCTTCTTCGAGCTGCTGGACGTTGGTGTGGCTGCTTCTTCATGCTGTAAACTTGCTCCAGAATTGCTGCTTCATCCAGTCGCATGGAAGCTCCCTACTGAACGAAGCTGGTATGGATTAAATTCTGCAGTTTATCTTCCTCTGTTTAGCGTTTCTGCTGCCCTGTTTCAGCGCTGGTTTGGGTTAAATTCCAGCTGCAAGCTTCTCTTTGAATCTGGTTAAGTTTTGCTGCTGGTTTTGGGTGAGAGCACGCCAGAAATTTTCATTTCCTACTCTGTTCAGCGCCTCCAGTATACACATGTTTCAGCGCTGGGTTGGTCCAAATTTAAGCTGAAAGTTGCTCCTTGAATTTGTTCCATTTTTGGGCTGCTGGAGACTGGGGAAATCACGCCAGGAAGTCACCTTCCAGGTCTGAAATTCTGCTGCACAGATTGCTTTTGTTGGGCTTAGCTTTCTTCTCCATTTTTTTCACGCCAAATGGTTCTGTGTTTCACTTTCCAATACAGCCCACTTCCTCCTTGCTTGAGCTGCTTCGTGGATATGTGTCTGGGCTAAGAGAGCAACGCTGCATAGTGGATTTGGAGCCTGAAAAATTCGGAGGTATATGTTGCCTTTTCTGGTTGCCTTTCCAGGCGTTTTTCTCCCCTGTATATTAACGTTGTAATATGTCCTGTGTGGTGTCAGTTTGGAGGGGTTCTGCGCAGGAGAAAAGTGAGGCAGGAAGATGATCCTAGTTGGAGAAAAATTCTGATCCAATCATACTTAACTGTATGTTCCCTCTCTTATACATTAATCCCTCCCAAAAATTCTGCATATTTATACACACCTAATTGAATTAAAGACCAAACCCCCACTATGCTCCTTTCTTAATTGTTAAATTATAATTATGCAGAATAAATTCCTGATTAAAGATGGTATATATTTCTTTTAGTTTTCAAATTTTGGTTTAACTCCTAAGTAGAACCAAGAAAAAAGAAAGCATAAAAATGGAATATGGAATATACTGTACTAGTTGGAAGGCGTAAAATTAGTAGAGGATTAAATTTTAAATTTTGATAAGTCCAAGTCCGTATGAAATTCATTGGGGTGGTTCATTGTCTAAAATTTGATGAACGGGTATTGTAGGAAATTCTAGAGATTGAGGTATAGCCGAGGAACGGGTCAGGGAATTTCTGTAGTATCTCAGAAGGTGAGTAAGTAATGCGGACCAAAGACTCAGGAAAATTCTTATTTCTGTTCCTAAGTTTCCTTGCAGTGTTTTAAAATTTTGATTCTCTATTTATAGAGATACATATTTTAAAATGTAGTCATATGCATGTTTACCAAAATTTGATTTCAATCGGGAATTTTGCAAGTTTACGGATGTTGAGTTAATTGGAAATCCTACTGTGAAACTGATCTGAACGATACTTTGTCTGAAATGTTATTGGGAAATTTATGGAGTTATCTGCTCAGAACCTTGTAGTTAACAGCAGTAGATGTTAGCCCTGGTGCACCATGATCTGAACCTCAGCTAGCAGGGGTGGTGCTAGCCCCGTGTGCAGGCCACCACACGCGGAGTCATTTTATTTTCGCAAGCTGAAGGCTTTGCGTCTGTAGTGATTTTCCCCACGAGCTGTGTGCTCTACGTCTGTTCCAATTGGTTCTGTTTAAATGCGTTCAGTGTATTTTGAAAAAGGAGTTTGTATAAAGTCTGTTCCATATGGTCTATATCTATATATATATATATGTAAACCTATTTGACCTAAGTTTATTTTAAAAAGGGTCGGTATTACTTATTCATTGAGTATCAAACTCATTTGTTTTTATATATGTATATTTTTCAGAGAGCAGTAGGGACTCTAGTATTGAGACGGCCTTTGACGAGCCTGCGGAGCTCCTGTGGGTGTATTTTGATTGTATATGTATTTTGTTTGAAACTTTGTAAAACCTTGTAAATTTAGCTCCACTGAATCATAGTTAGGGTATCCCCACACCCCAGATGTTTTCTTTTGGTCTGATTGCGCCCTTTCGGGCTATATTGTACTGGCTGATCATTTGTAGAAATATCGGGAGGTCTACGTTATAGAGGAGACTCTGCCGAAATTTCTACAAATGTCCTCTAAGAAAAAGTTTATATGTTTTATATTATTCAAATTAATGCCTATAAGTGTTTCCTCTATGTTTCCGCTTCTGCGTCAGAGTACTCAAATTGTGGGGTGTGACAAACTTAGTAACCTCAAGGAGCAAGAAACAATCTATTGCGGGAAGAAGCAATGCTAAAGCTGAATATAGAGCCTTAGCCCAAGGCATTTGTGAAGTTTGTGGATACAAAGACTTCTTAAAGAGTTAAAAGTTAAGTGTGAAGACCCTATGAAGGTTCAATGTGATAATTTAGCTACAATCTGATAATCATATTCAACATGATAGAACCCAATATGTTCAAATAGACCATCACTTCATTAAAGAAAAATTAGACACTAGTCAATTTGCCCTATCTCACATCCTTACTGGTCTTAAAGTTGCTGACATTCTTACTAAAGCCTTAACAAGAGTCAAATTCAAGGAATTGGGAGTCAAGCTAGGCATGATTAACATCTATATTTCAACTCGTAGGGGAGTGTTGGTGATTTCAGTATTTTTTGGGCTATCATGCGCTATTACTTTCTCTCTAAGTAGCTGTTACATAGCATTTATTCTCCTACATTTATTGTCTTTTATTTCCTAGCTGTTACTATTTCTTTCCTTTTATGTCTTCTATTGTCTTTCCTTTTGTGTTGTCCATCCCTTCCAGACTTGAAGGGATTGAGTCAACTATTTATACCTATTAATGTTTCCTGATTTTGTGCCTTTTATTCAAACATAAATCTTTCCTTCTTTCTTGTCTGTTATGGGCAGAACTCTAGTGGCAACTTGTTGCCATGGTTCCCTTATATTTTTGGCTACCGCCTTCATTCAAATAACAGAAAAAGTATTCAGCCTCTTGCTTCTCTCATTTTTCTACACTAATGAGATGGTTAATTGTAGTGTATCCAAAGTAAAAGGTGCATGTGTCTTTGTGTAATCATAGTATTAAAAGAAATTGATGTTGAAGGTCAGTGCTATAGACACTGTCATTAAATCTTTTAAAAACATATTTGTTTGGAGTCCCTTCTTTTTCTCCTCAATTTTTGCCCTTCCTTTTTTTCAACAAATACTATTTATGGAACTTCACCTAATAGCTTAAGTTTTTGGGCCAAAGCAGTCCTTGACATGGTATGAAAGCATGGCCAAGCTTATTTTCATAATTGAATAGAAATCACACAAGGTATGGTGGGCCTTTATCTACATTTCAAGCCCAAAAAGCTTTCACATAAGTAGGTATGCTAGAGATTATATTAGAACTATTCATGAGCTTTCACTTTAGATTTCACATATTTTGTACTAAAAAAAAAATCTTTGAGAAAAACAAAAAAGAAGATGATGATAAAACAAGTGAAGCTATGATAAAGTGTAGGGCTTAGATTAGTTCACCTTAGCTACTGGTGCCATCTCTGCTGCAATATGAATCACATATAATCCTGGACTAAAGAAGAAAAATAAGGTACGCATAAGACGAGATGAATTAGATATGCACACTGCAATTTACTATTTAAAAATTAATACCTTGTTGTGGAAGATGTAAACCTAAGAAATGCAGAAATGGCATCATGTTCATTTTGCTCTTTGCAAGCCATGTATGTATCCCGAATACCCCTGTCTCTCTTCCACACCTTTTCTCTCAAGAACTTAGCATCATCTATTGAAATTTTCTTCTCAAGTGACCAACCATCAATTTTAAGCAATAATTGACTCCAAAATTCCCATGGCATATCTTCCACTGGTTCATTTAGTGCCCTTCTCTTGCTTTCTTCTTTTAGAGTATTAAGTGTATCTTGAAATTCTGTCACTGACTCTTGATACAGCTGAACATAAGAGTGTAGCTCTTCATCAGACTTTTGAAGATGGTCTTCCAATAATTTTATCTTTTGTTGCATTAGTTCATTATATTTTTGTAATTTATCTGATGACAGCTTATAAACATTAGCTTCTTCAAGGGATTCTTCCAATTTATCAACCTTCCTTCGCAAGTCCTGGTTTTCTTGCAGAACTATTATAGCTTGATCAGCTTGTCTTGTTGACTTATCTAGTAACAATTGCAAATTTTCAACCTTATCCGATAAATCCTTGCATTCAACTCTTAGGGTAGACAGTTTTGACACATCTTCCTGAGAAACTGACAGTTTTGCTTCCAAGTCTTTTAAGGCAGACTCCAAAGATGAGCGTTCCTTTTCCAACATTACTAAACGTTCATCTGTATTTTTGACGTCATTAAGCTCTGCTTTCAATGATTCAATGGCATTCTTTAGAGAGGCATTTTCTGCTCTCAGTGAACTAAGTTCCCCAGTAAGGGAATGAATTCTATCATCCTGAGTCAGAGAGTATTGTGAATCATGCAATTCAGTCTCTCTTTCTCCAGTAATTCCCTTGTGAGTCAACTCATTACGCAGCTTCTCTAACTGGTCCTCAAGGAATTCCACATGTATCTTTTCCTGGGTGGCAACTTTAATCCGTGCATTGGTCTCTGCCAACTTCATCTCCAAGAAGTTAATGTCTCCTTGCAATGCTTCCTTCTCAGTTAGAATCTTTTCAAGGTCTTCAATTGCATGAACTCTAGCTTGATTTAAAAGATGGATGTCTGCCACAAGAACTTATACTTCTCAATAAAAGGTAACAAGCCATTAAGCCATAAATATGGAGATGAAAAGAGGGGGGGGGGGGGGGAGCATAAGTGCTTCAGAAAGACATCTTACTTTTCTCTGCATTTTTTATCAAGCCTAACAAATCCTTGAGTTGACTACCTGACAATTGCTCAGCCTGCTCTGCTCCATCTATGATTACGGCCTATTTTAAAGTCAAGTAATTTAGTGTAATAACAGCATAATTTTTAATCTCTACAATTTTCTTTGCCAAGTGAGGTTATACAAGGGACGGAAAGTATTTGTCCAGGCTCTTGCACTGAAACAGCCATGCACCAAAATTCCACCATGTGTTGTAGATCAATAAAGAACTCATTTTTGAAAATTTGAGCTTGGTAGTGATGCAGAACAGGAACCAAGAATCAGAAATGTAACAAAAGCATGAAAATAAAACTCAATTCGATATCAATAAGTAAGACAGGGATAATCCCGTAAGACAAACAATAAGTAGACCTATTTATAAGATTCTTAGACAAGAAATCCTAAAGCAACTAAAATAAGACTACTAGAATCCTAAAACAACTTTACTATACAGTAACATATCCCTGGGTTCACATGCCATTATTGATAATTCCTAGTTAACGAAAATTCAATATTACCCCCAATAACATTACGGTAAAATAATTAATATTCCCTTCTCATACTTCATTATTCTCCCCTAGTTGGAAAGAACTCATTCTCAAATTTTGAAAAGCAGAATCAACATCATTTAGGTAGCACATGAAATATATGCACAAATAAGCAAAGGAAGATGTATACGCTACCACATTGGTGCATGGAGGTGCATCCAGTGGCTGTTGGGTGAAATTTTGGTGGCAAGTCATTAAGGGCCTGATAAGGATCCTTGTAAGGTTAGTTTTTTTAAACAGTGGCTCAAATGGATAGATCTGGCTTCAGCAGAAGCAGAAGGCTTTCTCAAAATAAATTTGGTAGATCTCAGGTGTTTTCTGGGTATATGGATACCCTGGATAGATTGGGCTGTTTTGATCTCTGAGGTCTCAAAAGCATGAATTTTGACGCACAACAGCAAACTAGGTAGATTGATGTTGCAATGATACCAACATGATGCAGATCAAGAATCAAGAAAGAGAAAAATACACTAAAAAGGGCGGCCCAGTGCACGAGGCTCCCACTAGGTGGGGTCTGAGGAGGGTAGATGTACGCAACCTTACCCTGTTTTTTACAGAGAGGCTGTTTCCAATTCGAACCCGTGACCTCCAAGTCACTCAACGGCAACCTTACCGTTACGCTAAGGCTCGCCCTCAAGAAAAAGAAAAATACACTACTCAAGTAAATTTCAATTCAATATCAATATATCATAAGGGGCAATCTCCTAAGAAGGATACTAGGCTTGTTTTATAAGCATTCTCAAAGAAGAAATCCTGAAGCAACTAAAATAGATCTACAAAAATCAGAAACAAACTTTACTATACAATAATGAAAATTCCAAATTCCTATCTGCTATCACACCATAAATTGATAAAATAAATCATATGTTCCCTTCTCATATTGCATTACATAGTTCCACCCATCTTGGAAAAAAAATGGTTAAGATATTCATGATACTACCTCCATAATGCAATGACTTATATGCAAAGAAACAATCAGATCTCTTGCTATTTTGGTATAGTGCAACATGATTGTTGAGAAACCTTGGATAAGTCTAACAAAGTAAGAGAGAGTGTCAAATGATTAGGAGTCAAAGAGTATATTATTATCCAGGAGTCTAGAGTTTACTATTGTTTAGGAGTCTTATAGCTGTCTGTTAAGATTATTCTCTAGATTTATTCTGAAGATAGGGAAGTTAGTTATCTTTAGGTTGCTTTGTAATTCATCTTTATCTTTGGGAGTTTATTTTGTAGTCAAACTTTTTATCAGAATATTATAAAACAAAAGAAGGTACAAGGGCTGAAGTGTGGAAAGGTGTTTATCTTCAGCCCCAAAGTTCTGTTAACCTTAAATTTCAATACTGATAAATGCAGAGAAAAACAAATAAATAAATAAATAAAATTAAAAATTCTATACATTACATATAATCAAATATCAATTACAAAGAAACCAACAAGTAAGAACATACTTCATCATATCATGCTTCTGCAATAGAAAATAAATTACATCTGTATATATATTAAAAGAAATCATTGATGTCTTCTTTTAGCTTCCTCTTTCTCAGGACATTTCAAATAGAGAAACAAAGATATAGGATGACTAATGGAATCAACTATAGCCTGCTGACACATGATTTTGTTCCTTGCCAATAGTGTACTAACACATTTCCCCAGCAGGTGATCCTCATGGGAGTAAACATAGAAGTTAGATCAAAACAGAGAAAAAGAAAGGCAAAATATTATACAATCAGATAGAGTTTTGTTATGAGGTATTAAGGATTCAGGAAAGTCTTGTATATTAAGAAAAGAGTTACTCATCGTGTATCTTGTTAAGAGGTGTTAGATTTAGGCTAGTCTTATAAGAAAAAAGTTACCTGTGGTGCACAAAAAGTAAAGGGTATTAGTGCCTTTATGCAGTCATAGTATTAGTATAATTAGAGGTTGCAAAGTCACTTTTATGTACTCAACTTCAATCGTACATTGTGTTTGGTCGCTTCCTTTTCTCCCAACCTTTTGCTCTCCCAATTTTCTCATTGAGATTGATCATCTATAGTCTTAACAATGACATTTCTAAATAGGTGGTCCATAGATCTGTGTATGTGAACAGACCAACACCCAAACAGAAAGTAATTGGACAAAACAGACAGCATTTCTACAGAACAAACCACAAAGAATACATCCTCTGTTTCAAATTATATCTCTAGTTGAAGGAGATACCAAAGGTGTCGGTTCAGCTAGTACAGTAGGACTATTCAAATTCTCTGCATCGATATACTCCACATGTTCACCGTTGTCACTGTCAGTATCAGTAGTAGTGCCTAAGATTTCCTTGTTCAAGTTTGGGATACTATCCAATGAGACCTTTCTAAGCTCAGAGTCCTCATCTTCATTTGGAAGGAGATCCCCATCAGTGGGAGGCTGTCCCTGAGAAGCTTTCTTTATCTGTTGTTTTTTGTGCCGGGAACTGTGAACAGTTGTATGAGTTCATGCATGCCAATTACCAAAGATACAAAATTACTAACCAGCAAATTATAGTAGCCACATTATAGAAGCAAAACCAAAACAAATGAAGATAGCTTCGTATTCCTTTTAAGTAGGCCAACATTTATTTTTATTTTAATTGATTGCTAAATTACAATTGATCTCAGTGAGAGTAAAAAGAAATGTCCAAAAGATTAATTAATGTGATGAAATGAAGTGGTTTTACTTTTAGATGCCAGGGAAAAAAAAAAACCATTGATATTAAACTCTCAAAATCAACACATTAGATTGACAAAGCCCTAATAGTTTACTGACTAAACCATTTCAAAAGAGTCACGTCAGTAGTTTATGTATTTGCAAATTGGAAAGCTCATACAATTTTAAGTGGAATTAAACAGATGATTTTGGCAAAGCGTCGGGTCATGTGGGCAATCAAATCTGTGTAGTTTCCTGTCCTTAGCTTGAGCGTTGATTAATTGAAGGTCTTTTTTAATCTTCTCTCCGCGTATATATTTATACACTATGCCAATGATTCCTACAAATTTCACCACTTTATTTCCTTCTGTTCAGCCTTACCAATGACATACCCAAACCTCTTCCTTACCATTAATTCCTTCAAGTCTTAAGTAAACTGTGAACAAGAAAAAACCAAAAGGGTAGAGCATATACAAGTCAAGAATCAATCTCGTTTTCAGGCTTCAACAACACCAATGAATACTGATAATGAAATATTTATACAAAATCAACACAAATGAAATCTACAAGTCAATTGAAAACAGCCTCCATTCTCTAATTAGTGAACGAAAAACTGACAACAAAAACATTATGCAAAATCCATCAAAAGGAACACCCACTTGTCCATTTTCCAATCTATACCCACTCGTCCAACCAAATCAACTTAATAAAAAAACCAACGTTTTCAGTTTAATTAAAAGAAGTGAAAGAAGAGGGCAAAACCCAAATGAAAATTAAAAGGGGGGGGGGGGGAGGAAATGGGGTAGAGGGTTTGTACCTGAGATTGCGCTGTCGCATTGTGCAAGAAGCAGTAAGAAACCGATGCGATGGTAAGGGAAAGCGAACTACATTAGAGTGATTACAGTTCAGCTCGCAGAAGTTCCAGCACAGAAAGCAGGTCGACAGCTTCGTCGCCATTCTTCTCTCTCACGCTTTCTCTATGTACAAACTGTATCAGAATAAGTCACATAAAAAGAAAAAAAAAAAAACCACGGTTTCTTCTAGTTTCTTTGGCACAACGTATCCTTCTCTTGTACTTTTATGGTAAATGCTTCATCGATTCTGTGTGTCTCGGGTAAGTATAATATATAGATTGAAAGTGGGCGAGAGTGGCTGAAATGCCCACCGTTGGCTCAACCTCTGTGAATATGGAGCCTTATCTAAGATTGATGTGAGACAGCTGGGGCATCCACACAAAAGCAGTAGAAGTGTCAAACATCGGTCGCACCTTTATCCGCATAACTCGACGGTATTGCGGTAACGGCAGTTGTGGTTTGTCAGTGCTCTTCGAGAAACCAACGTTCGTAGTTAGACGAGGAAGCATTAATAAAAAAATAATATTATAATATTAGTTGCTTCATATCAATATTTCTATTTATTTATAAATAAATTATTTGAGTAAAAAATTGAATTAATAATTATTTTTAATATTTATAAAAGATTAAAAAAACATAATGAAAAATTAAATAACTTTTCGTTTTTATATATCAATAATTACTTCTTTATTAATTGGCGTTATATTTAAATTAAAATTTTCAAAAAATATTATAATTATATAATATTAAAAAATTCTTACAAAACAAAAATGAAAGGAGTCATATGTGAGTCAACTTACAAATAATTTATTTACTCCACTTTTAATTTTTTTTAAATTACTCACAAGATATAAATCAATTTATGTATTTAATGTTAATATATGTGTAATGATCCTATATAGCTTTTGTAAAAATACTTTTATTGTTAAATTTATTATTTATCAATACTACTATCTAAATGGAGGGCGTAGAGGGGTGAGGATAGATAATAGCATATATGTTTAAACATTTGAACTAACATCTAATTATAAAATTAGTATATAAATATTAAATAAAATACCTTTATAAATTTTAAATTAAAATTTAACCTTGTGATTTTCTTACATTTATATTTTTAGTGGATAAAAAATGTTCAAATAAAAATGTAAAATTTTATAATTGCAAAATAGCTCCAGAACCCAAAAACAATTTTTATGTTTTTTCTTCATTAAACACGTAAAACACTTAACACAAATATTATCTAAATAATACATATCTTATTCAAATATCCACACACAAATTCGTTGGAAGAGGACTTCAAATTTTCCCTTTTAAATGAAGGACCCAATTCGGCCAAAAAAGCATTGAAGGACCCAATTATGCTTTTCTGCACTTCCGTTATTCCTATCTGCTCAAAGGCGAGAGTGTGTTGGGAATAATGGCGATTCGTTGGGGTGCGATGTACCTCAGCATTTCCTGCGGTGGCACTCCACGTGGTTGTGGCGCTATTGCAGCAAAAGAATCCGGCCTCCTTTGTACTTTCAAAACTTTGCCAAACGATTTTTTTTAAAATTTAGATACAGTTTTTAAATGAGTTTTTTAATAAAATTATGGTGGTAAATGAATGCTATTTCATTTTTAGTAGAGAATAAAATAGTAATTACTTAAGAAAATTTATTTAAATTTTTTTAAATTAGGTTTCGTTTGGTTTATAAAATAATTTTTATAAAAATAAAAATTAATTTTGATGAAATCAAATAATTATATTTGGTATACTATGAAAATAAATAGTAATTTCATTTCATTTTTGTGTTTGATTAAATTAAAACAATGAAAACGTAGGCAAAAAGAAGGTCAAATGAGAAAAATACCCCTATATTAACGGAGTACCTATGCTATGCATGGGATTATACAAGAAAGGATTAGAATAAGAAAAATTGAAATAGGTATGAATAAATAACTAAATCGTTATGACTAAGTTAGCTTGGAAACAAAAAATTATTCAAGATTATAGTGATATTAGTGCAACACATATATCGAGACATAATATTGTTGTCTCATAAATATATTTATACATTGATCACATAATCTTGTTGTCTTATAAATATATTTATACATTGATCAAATGACTTATCCTAGACTAAATCTGTTGTTTGTTTTGTTAATAAGTGGTCATTTGTTTTACATGGGTAACAAAATATTTAATAAGTGGTGTGTGAACGTGAGTTTTTTCTACCCAATCTATACTGAAATGTGTTTTAGTGAGCTTTGATACATTTGGGCCAGTCTGTAAATTCAATTGATATTGATATTGATATTATTGTGTAGGCCAAGGAAGGAAACATAAGGCCAATTGATTTTTCAAGTATTACATAGTCGATGAAACATTTAATAAGTAATAATTTATAGTATATAACTTAGGATACTTTTTTCTATAGAAGTAAATTTGTTTTCAACAGGCATGGAACATAAAGTATGATTATATTGAGTAGAAATCATGAGAATTGGTTTGCGGTTTTATAGACATGATGATTGGTTCAATCTGAGCTGGTTTTCGTAGGTAGTAATTTTATTAATCTTTGGTTATGATAATGAGGACAAATAAACAAATTTCTAATAGTTGTTATTAGGATGTATTTACGTCTAATAAGGGTCTATAAGATTGCTAGGTCATAGATTACAAAGCAGATTAATTGAGAGTCATTATAGAAAAGCACCATTAAAGGAAAACCCAATAAAAAAAATCCCATGGTTATTAGAAGTCTAACAAGATAATAAACCAAATGGAAGGATTAAGAGATGTGGTGTAAAATATCTCATATGAGGAATAGTAATTTTTGTTGAAATATTTATCAAAATATAATGATCAAAGAGGTTAGTAACTCATCCCACACTAACTTCTCTTGTTTTATGACCTTTGATGGCTTTGTACTTAAGTGCTGTGATATACTTATTTTTACACTAAGTGGACTTCTTCGAGCCTTCTGCTTTATTGTGTGAGAAGATACTTCAAGTGTTGAGAAGGAAGCAAGTGTGATATCATCCATATACACAATATCATCTTTTGTAGATTTTAACGATGTGATTGTATTCGAAGAAGAAATGTCTGCCTCGCTTTCTTTTATAATTGAAGATGTTTCTTGTCATGGATTGTATGAAATTATTTAGAAAAAATGTTCAAATATGAATCAAGTGATAATTTATAAGGATAGTATTAAGTGCAGCTGAATGAATATACTTACAAGCATCTTATACTTGAAACTGCCTTTGACATTGAGAAGCTATTTGACAATGCTTCATCTTGCTCACATCCCTAAGTTTTGGTTGTCATTTGGTTGCTAATATGATGTTGCTATTACACAAAGATTATAAAAGAAATTTACATATCGCTAACCTTTATAATTGGGGAATTGAATTGGGTTGTGATGTGCTCTTTGCCTATCATGTTTAAAACATTATAGTTTGCATATTTTTGTTAAAGGTTATAGTTGCTAATTTTGATCTTCAACAAAAAAGGTTTGATCTAGTAATTTATTAAGTTTTACAAGAAAAGAGTATGGTTTATTATCTTGTTATATTGAAGATTATGTTAGGATTGTTCAAAAACAAGAAACCAATAAATATTAGTTGAAAGTCATAGAATATAGCATCAAAGTATAGATATCTAGCATGCAAATGAGATTAATTCAAACATCATTGCCATTGATGAGAAATTTTAATGTCAAATAATATAAATGCATGGAAATATTGTAAGGGATGCACAACATGGTTAAGGTTAATGTGGCATTAACCGTTATCACAAATGTTCAGAAATTGATGCAAAGTGAAGATTAAAGAGTCAAACAATAATTTAGGATTTAATCAATGCAAGCTAAAAGACTATCTTGGAAGTTGGAATAGCAAATAATAGTTTCTTTGTCAAAATATCAAATGCTTTTGAAGTTGATGCATATAATACTTGTATAAGCTTTTTTTTTTTTAGTTTCTCAGTAGATATACCAACAAAAGTTGCTACCAAATCATCAAATATACAGATTGATGTTGTTCTTATACTGTTAGAAACTGACAAATGGATTTTAAATCTATCGTTTTGTGAAGTTATATATATTAGGATATTTGTAACTTGGAAGATATCTATGAAGTCAACACAAGTTGCATAGAAATAAGACCAAATCCCATATGCATCATATGAGTAATAAAAAAATGTGCCAAAGTAGTGTCTTACTTATCAAATGTTGCTACTGGTGGTCCTTCACACTTGTTGCAGATAGGCCTACCATTCTCTAGCCTTAGCTTGGTCTTGTAGTTGTTGCACAATTTATATACCCAATTGAAATTTGTTTGGAGTTTTTAAGTTCTTGCATGTATTGTGACAACTATGGGCTTTAAATTTTAATTCATAAATGCAATTAGCAGAAAAACTTAATTTAACTCAAGAAAGAGTAAATAATAATCATTTAAGGAAGGAGAAAATTTATGTGACTGATTTGTAACAATTTAGCTTGAGAATTCTTTTTAGGAGTCTTGAGAGGATTAAGATGAGAGTTGATTGAAAGGCTGAAAACTTGATGCTATAGATTGAGCCAATTTGTATTGAGCATTAAAGTTTATTTTATATTTGAGGATAGTTATCAAATATATTAGCAATGATAAAGAGAAATGTCAAAGTAAAGACAATGTAATTTACTTGTCAATCAATTGTCTGACTTCTAGGATGTCTAGATTGTAAAGGATCTTTGTAGCATTCCAAGAGTTTGCAAGTTGAACTGTCCTGCTGCAATTATAAAAAACAAAATATTAGCTCACATATATATTTTGTTAATACAACAAATGAATATGTTAAGGTATTGATCAAGATAATTGTTTGCTTTAATCCTTGCTAGTTCAAGGACAACAATAATTCTTGTATTCGTCCCCTACTTTATAAGTTGGGCAGTCTCTGATGCATAATCTCAAAAAAAGTATGCATTTAATTGCATTGCCACTATCATAAGAACAATAACATAAAAAATAGGTAATTAATATTAGGTCATGTAACTCAATTAATGTTAGTAAATATGTAGATATTGTGAACATAATTTCCATCCTTAAGGGTAAACCATAGTAAATTGTCAATGCCATTGTCTTTGGGGAAATCTCGAATGTTTCCTATGAAAGTAAGTACTCCTATTATATTTGATATTATAACAAACTATTTAGTATAAATTCATAAATAGAATATGATCTTGCAAAGTTTACTTGTAGTAATAAAAGCAAAGTAAAGAAAATATATCAACCACCTATTAGAGAGTTCATGGAAGCTTTTCTATCCAAGATGTTGTTGATAGGAACAAAGTCAAAGTGGTTCAGTGTGATTTCAATATCATAGGGTTTAATAAATGTGCAATTGTTAAAAGTGATACATAAGTGTTAGTAGTTCCTCTATGTTGACCTGTGTTATTATCAATAACAAAGTTCTCAACGTAATATCAATTTAATGATGGTGGATAAAAATTTCCCAATCAGATGTTTCATGAAAATAGTTGTTTGTGTTTTATCTAGTTGGAGATGAAAAAGTAAACATGTGATCAACAGATAATCAAAAGACAATAGCAACATAAGAGAATAAAATTATGCGGTGTTGTTTATGAAGATTGTAATACCTTCTCATATAGTAATACTATGCTTAGGCTCAATATCTCGCTTGATGCTTGGGGTCTACAATGAATCCAAAGGCGGATTACTTGAACTACTATTCTAGATGTTTCCTTGTTTGGATGCAGATCCTTGATAAATTCAAATGGGTGTCCTTCCATTGTAGTTGGACTTGAGAGCTAAAATAATACTACTGACATGAAATATTAGTGTTTACAATCATTTGGAAATATTGAAAGATGCTTGATAAGGAAATCATTATAAGTGATAGGATTAATAAAGAGTATTTTGAATATTAAGACTACATTGCCTTAAAAGAGAGGAATAGTTAAATTTAAAATCTAGAATTAACTTAATCAATAAATATTAATGAACTATTTATGTATTACTAATATTTTATTGTTAATATTGATAAATGATTTTAGAGTTAGCTAATGTAATATAATGTATAGGATATATAAAGGATTTTTTTGATATAAAGTCTTGATTCCTTATATAGCACGATGGCATCCATCCTAATTTACCAATAGTTAATTTTCAGCACAAAAGCTATTTCACTAAAAAATTAATTGAAGAAAAATAAGTGTACAAAGGGGAAAAAAGAAAGGTAGACAAAGAATGGGATCTATTCCCAATCGTTACACTATGATATAGAATAATGGACTAAACACAAGGAATAGATAGAGAGTATGTAATAACAATTAATGAGTTCAATGAACACAAAGAGAAAAGGAAGACATGTAAGGAAAAAGTATCTTATGGGTGTCAATGGATGAACCAAATAGCAATAAGAAAGCTAAGATTATGTCCAAGAACAAAACTTTATAATCAAGTCCTACAAGTGTATAAGAGATATTGTGTTGTACAATACATAAAATTTGTAATGCTGATCCCAGAAAGCAAAGTTTAAGAATGAGATATAGAATGGAATAAAGGGAAAGAGTGATAACATTATGGGTAGTATGTAGCACAAAATGAATGCAAATAAAAGAACTAGGAGTTAGATGCAACATAAGGTAACAATGATGAAAAGATAAAAGATAATGATAAATAGTTAAAATAGTTAAAATCATTACCTTTCAAACAACAAGAACTATAGTGTAATGTAGTAAAGCTGCAAAAGTGAAGGTTGGGTGTAGAGAAAACAATTTCTTTTGTTGTCGATTGCAAGATAAGTTTGTGGCTAGCTAAAAAAATGAATAAGTTATTTTTTATGTTTAAAAGTGAGACTCTAATAATGAAATGAACCTTAAAAAATATGTAATATAATATAAGAAAAGTGTTAGTAAAATATTAATATTCATTAGAAATTAAAAAACTACTAATTAGTAATTATAGATTAATAATTAAAAATCCATTAATAATTAATGAGTAATAATTAATTATTAATATTAATTATTAAAAACTAGTGGATAATTATAGGAAATAAGTACCTAAGTATGGCCTTATTGACTATTTTCAGTGCTTTTATATCAATCAATCTAAAAATTGTAATATCTCAAACTTTGACAATATATATATATATATATATGAAAGTATAATATATATATTTTGATTATTTCAAAGAAGTTGATGTCTTGTTAAAGGACATTTTGGCAGTGAAAGATATATTGTAATTATTATTATTGTTGTTAGTCTAATTAGAATACATATTTGAAAGTTGAAAATAGAAAGAATTAATAATATTTTGTGAAGTGGACAACAAATGGGTTTGGACTGATAGATATTAACATGGGCTTCTTGCAAATTATTGTGTGACAACAATGGAATGGGCAGCCATAATTTATGAAGGAGACTATTGTATAATGGGATAAAGGAAAAAATGGATATAGAGTTGTAGGTCTTCTTATAAAGCATATGGATCCTCTCCTGCGTAGCACTAACTCTTGTACAGTGAATCATGTCTGTCTAGTGCATCTATAGTCTAGAATGTGCCACGTTGCCTTACCCACATTGGATTTTATATATATATACAAGAAAAATACGAAAAAGCATTGTTATAGTGCTAAAAATTACAAAACATTCCTTTGCATGTATCAAATATACAAATTAGAGAGACTTGTTCAACTCTCAATGCAACAATGGACACCATTGATAGAGCAAAGAATGATAAACAAATCCATATCACAAAAGTTTCCATGCTAGGCACATGGGTTTTTCCTTTAGGAAGGCTACTTTGATTTGGATCATTGGCAATATAGGAAAGAGCTTGTATGCAAAATATAAATGGAAATGATAATGTCACTGGAAAACAAAGGAAAAAGGGAAAATATGGAAATTTAGAAGGAGATGATTTCATAAAGGAACAAATACAAACACTAAAAGAGCAACCATTACTACTATGAAATGCATCAAAAGCAGTACCATAACCTAAAACTAGAAACAAAATTACTTGATAAAAAACATAACCTAAATCTTAAGCTGAAATAGGATCACAATCTAAATCACATTGATTCACTAAGGACAAAAATGTGAGACCCATGTGTGGTAGTGATTCACGAGAACCCAAGATTGATTGACCAAAACCCTATAATCTTGAGAGACCGAAGCTTATGCAAAAATGGTAAGATAGATGGAAGCTCATGTTGTGGATGAAAGAATTAGTGAAGATGGAAGCTCATGTTGCAGATGGGAGAAAACCAAAAGGAATGCTGCATTTCAAGTGGAAGATCCTTAATTCATAATTAAAAAAAATGACCAACATAGAAGCAGCTCCTTCATTGGATGTGCTGGACGAACATGATTAAATGGGCAAGAGTTGGTGTTGCATAAAGATGGGTAGGAGACGATCCATATTCTCTTATAAGGAGAGAATCTATAGAGTAATTCAAGAACATTACATTTTCAGGTTAGAGGATCAACTATTGCACAAAGATAGGTAAAAGACTCTAATGTTGTTCTTATTGAAGTGGACAAAAGAATATATAACATAACCTATAACATATAAATAAAATATAAAATATAAAAGTTATGTTAATTGGTGGCTTTAAAATTTAATCTAAAAACATATTTGGCTAAGATTGGTTAGAGATATTTGTGCAATAAAACTCGGTCAAATTATAGGGTTTGTTAAGTGTATCATATACTTTTAGATAACATATTTAATGATTTCAATAATGATGTTAACATATTGAAGGTGAGACTTGCAAGAAGGGAAATCATATTAAAAGAAGGAGTGAAATTTGTCACGTTGCAGTGAAATCTATCTCGAACAAAGCAAAATAGTACCATATCAAGTGTAAAGTAAACAATGTTAAACAAATGTTTTCAAGCAAAGCAAAACATATGTTTGAAAGAATAGTAGAAGGATTGAAGGACAAGCTTGCAAGAAGGGAAATCATAAATTATGAGAAACTTCTTTATAGACAACATTTTTTGTTTTACTCAATGGAGTGTTATCAAAATCATGAATGAGTATTTTCAAACCAAATTTACTTTTTATCCTTGATATTGCCATATAAAGTTATCCATGTGTAAAAACTAGTCTAAGAGTATACCAATTGTTACAAGTGATTGTCCTTGACTTTTATTTATTGTTATTGCAAAAGAGACAATCAAAGGAAATTTCCTCCTCTATAGTTTGAAAGGCCCCTTACTGTTAGATAGGCACAAGTTCATCTTGGCAACATAAACTTTTTGTCCTATATTAATTCCATTGATGATTTTGACTTCAATAATATGTTTTCCTAAACAACTGATAATTAGTCATGTGTCATTACATAAACTAGATGATTGGTCAATATTCCTAATAAGTATGATAGGAACTCCAACCTTTAATATCAATCTGTGTGATGGTAGTCCTAAATAACTAATTGTATTAAGGAACTTAAGGGGTATAGTTGCTCAAGTGAATCTGGTCCTCATCACCTTTTCAAATACTGTCAGCATTATAATATTCAGTAACCTCTCAGGAATTAACGACAAGCAAAAGTTATTGACATTCTTAACAATTTTAATTGTTGGAGCAAGGATTGCACATTCTTGAAGATATGATGGATTTGAGTAATTATTGCCAAATGAAGGATAAGTTGAAGAGACAATTGCACCTATAGGTCACTGAAAATTGTAATAATAAATATATTAGTGGGAAAGTCAATGTTCACTTCTATGTCATTTGGTTCTTTTTGCTTTCTATCTCTTACTTTGAAAATCCATTTAAAAAACTATTTTAATGCTTTTTTATCATCTTGAGATCCTCCAAATTTCAATCGTAAATTTTTAGACAAATTGAGGACATGACAATAATCCCATAAGTATGAAAAGTTGACATTTTGTATAAACAATGCTAGCTTTAGTATCTTTAGGAAAGATAGTTAGGATTTGACAAAAGTCACCCTCTATGACAAAATATATTCCTCCAAATAGTACATCTTTGAGTATATGATCCAAGGCTTCCAACTAGTATTTATTAACCATGGGTGCTTCATCCCATATAATCAATTTTGTTCTCCTCAACAAATAGGCCAAATTAGAGTCTTGCTTGATATTGCAAGTAAAGTCATCTATAATTTCAATAGGCATAGCAAATCTAGAGTGAGCTATTCTACCCTTAGGTAGTAAAATTGTAGTAATTCTGGTTAATTCTATTATCAGAACTATCTGTGCATTCGATCTCATTGTGGCACATAATACATTCCATAAATAAGTCTTTCTAGTGCCACCATAACTGGATACAAAGAATATTTAGGAAGTTTGAGAAGTTATGGAATTCATAATTTTGTGAAAGATAGACAATTGCTCAACAATCATTGTACTAATTAATCTTCTGCATTCAGCTTTCAAAGACTTTGCATCATAATTAAGTTGCTCTAAGCACAAGACTATTACCAAAATTAGTCTCATGGGAAATGTTTGTAAAAGGCATTGACAGGTAATCTTATAACTTTTTGCCATTTTTCCTTAACAACTTATCAATCTCAAGTAATGTTACATTTTGCCTATTAGTATTACTGATTGTAACTCCTAATAAGAAGAACATAACATTGTTAAGATCTTAAACCTTGAAACATTAAAAAAAGATACAGTACTACTTTCTATCATCATAGTGATAGAAGTAAGGTAAGTGAGAACAATGTTGCACTAACTATTTTTGCAGCACTTTGTAACTTCGTTTAGATGTAATTATTCATTGTTGTCAACATTCCTTCTTATATTTCATTTAATTAAATTTGGTGAGGAGTAACATTATCTAAAATGTAGACATCTAAATAGTTGATGTTATAGATCTATACACGAAACTACTTTAAATTGCAACCTATAAAATGGTAAGTTAGTTGTCTAGTTATTTGGTTCATTTAATGTTTTGATGGATCTTCTTCTTTCATTACAAGCTGTGGCATCAATTTGCAATATAGATAATAAAATCCTAGTTTGATATGACTTAACAATTGCAATACATAATGGATGAGCAAAGTAAATATGATGCAGGCATAAGTAAAAGAAAGAAGTTCAAACTATTTACTTGTGTTGTCTTCAATGTTGACTAAAAGTATGTAGTTTGGGTGGTTATGCTTGAATTGGGGAAGGCTGTAGGAACTCAATAAGCATCAAGTTTAAATTGAAGGAAGGTTTAGTGTATGCTAATAATGTTTAAACAGTATGTAAGTTTGTTAACAGCTTTGATGTATTAGAGAAGATAAAGGAATGAAGTTGCTTATAATTTCAAAAGCAAGCTTAAAAATTTAGGTACGCTAATGACAAGTGTTTGGCATCAAAAGTGTGGAATATGAATGTATCGCAAAATGTTTGCTTTGGGTAATATAATATGCAAATTGATAGTACATCTAAATATGTTTTTGTAACATAAGTAAGATAATATTGTAAAATAATTTGTAGATTCATAGATTCGTAAAGCTTAAGAATTGTAATACATAGTATAATAGCAAAGTAAATATCATGGGAATACAAACATAAGAAAGCAAATTAATATTACTTACCTCTAGTGCCTTCAAATCTTACTAAAGGTGGGTAGTTTGGGTGGTTAAGCATAACTTATACTAAGATTTAAGGAACAGAAATAAGCATTAAATGTAGATTGGATAAAGGATAATCCTAGGATAATAAAATGGGGCTTTATTCAAGGAATATGTTTGTTTTTCAGTTTCAAATAGAAGATTTGTAAGTTACGTAGGTTTTTAATAATTAGTTGGAACCTTAAATATAGAATGTTGTCCTGTTAGTTCTTGAAATGCCTCAGTGCAAAGCTTACTAAGTTATGAAAAGTTCATATTAGGTAATGTAATCTACAAATTGGTAGTAACATTAATAGCTCAAAATCTGCATTTTGATAGTGAAATTTAAAAACAAATCCTAAGCACTAATTGACAAGTGAAAATGTGTTAGCTTATCATACATTGTTTTGTATTCTATAGATAGTATGAATTTGCACACCAATTATAAGACTTGATGATAATTTGACAGAGTGTTTGTTTTAGGTATGAAGTGTAAGATTTATGCATCTCCTAAGTTGATCACTCTTGACAAGAGTCTTGTACCAGTCACTATAGAACCATACTAAACTTTAACTCAAAGGCATGGTACTAAGGTGTATCGTGAAAATTAGACATTGTCACTTTAAAATTAAAAGCAAAGATAAAGTTGAAAACCCAAAAGAGATAAGTAACTTACTTGTATTCTTGTGTGCACCTAAGGCAATCTATACGTCAATTTGTTGATGTTCAATAGTAGTCAAAACAAATATATCTATATATATATATATATAAAAGTTTTGTAAGCAATGTCTTAATAATTCTAAATAGTAAAATTGTATATAGAAGGTTGGGTTTTTAGTAATGCTTATAAAATTGAGATGTTTTTTTTATCATATTTTATAGATTGGATGTTAAAGGGGATGACGTGATCGAAATCAGTGTATATTATATTTTGAGTTTTGCATGACGCACTATAAAAATATTTGATGAACAATTAGTTGATTATAGTGTGATTGCATTTTGCAAATTTGAATAATGTTTTGTTGCTAAACAATTGTAAATATATAATGTTGTAAAGATAAACAAATGCAATGATATGAAACAAAGATGACTAAAGCAATGATATTGAAAATAAGATTAGTGGCAAAGTTAGAACTAATAAAGTACCAAGGAATTGGTTATGCCATGTTGGATGTTAAAAAAATTTTGTAAAAGTAGATGGGATGTTTTTTGCCATATAATCTTTAGTCTAGATAAAGTGTGCATTAGGAACATGCTAATGAATAACAATTTAAGAAAGCTCCACTACCCTACCATGATGCTTCAATAATTGTTGTAATGAATTCTTCGTCATCATTTAAAAGGCCCATGTGATAACATGCTGTCCTATATATTGGTTTTATCATTTCTCCAACCTTCTTGATATTATCAAAAGAAGTGAGAGCTTGTACTTTATTAAGCAAAATTCGTTGAAAATACAATTCACCACTTGTAAGAGGAATATAGTGCAATCTTCTTATATAGAAACCTTGTTTCTTTGGTCAATTTCCCTAGTCTAGGATTGAACACAAAATGCCAAGGGAACTCAATATAAGTCAACTTTCTAGCTTTTACAAACTGCCTATTTGCTTCCATCCAAGCTAACATGGACTCATGTATCATAGGTTTTTAAAGAACATCTATAATAGTATTAGGATTTTGGTACATAATAGGTTGTTCATTTGGCAAATGAAAGTTCAATCTTTTCACATCCGATTTGTGATGATGGATATCGAAGGAAAGAATTCTCGATGATGCTTCCTAAGTAGATATGTAACAATAATCGTAATATTGCTTGATTTCATCAACTTTGCACCCTCTTATAGAATTATTAGTATTCTCATGGAGAGTTGTTATAATTTGATCAGTACCTTTATGAATATACTTAAATAAATATTTTATGAATCTCGACTAGTTGCATTTCTCAACATTTATATGAGCTTGGAAAACTTTAAGTAGTGTTGGATTGTATGGCATAACAAATCTATTGTCCAAGTGCACACCATTCTTGTTTATGGTCATGCCATTATCTCTTTTATAATATTTTACATATCTATCCTCATCAATATAAGTGTGAGCCACAAATCATTTTGGAAAATACTTGCTACACCTATTGTTTTTCATACATGGGGATTTTGGGTTAGACATCCCATAAGGGCCATGAAACATATATGATTTACATAACTTATACAACTTAGGATCCACTTATAAGGCTGGGATTTTAGCACTAATTATTTTTTCAATGTTCTTTAGAGTTACATATTTATCATCATGTGCTAGAAACAATAAGATATGAGCATGTGGTAGTTCCTTCTTTTAGAACTCCTACATATATGATAAAAAAACAATAGTTAGTAAATGGGAGCAAAATAAATCCGCTTACTTCAAAAATAATAATACATTTGAATCAACAGGTCATAAATGGGAAAAACGCAAGCTCATCGGCAATAATAGAGCTAAACGGCTTCTTTTGCTTGACAAATTGCATTAAATTTTGAAGCTTCATTTTAAAAATCTTACAAAGTATGTCTGGACGATTTGTAGGATGAAATCCATTCTTGTCATAGAATTGTTTGATCTCAAGGCCGAGTAAGATTGCAAGTAAATGTCAAGAAGAGATCAGGATATCTAGCTCATCTACATATTGCTATCGCATCTTGATAATTCTGAATCATATATCGTGCAACTTTATTAAAACTTGAGGGAAGGATTATGCGCTTCCATGTACCAACTACAGTCGAATCTCTCCTAATCATAACATTAGACAATCCTCTATAAAGTTCAACTCTCAATTATTTTTTATATGATTAGATACACTTTAACCTCTAGGACTCAATCATAGTATACCATCAATAATAAACTAGTGTAACAATCGTTTAGCATGAAGTATACATGAAGATTTGTATAGTTGAGTCATTAGACGAAAAGATAGAAATTCTCTAATAGTGTCTCTCATTTGCTCGCTACATCTTTACAGAGAAAAACTGTCATGCAATATATCATCTTTGTAGCCATCCTCACTAGAAGGAAAAGATGATGATATTGCATAGGAAGATAACATGGATGAAGCTCACTTATGTGCTAGAATAAGTCAGATTTTGTCTCAATAATGATATCTCTCTCGGTATAACTAAAATCTAGATCTTCGACAACTAAGGCTGCAACCTCAAAAGATAATGGAAGGTTGTATAGTCTACCATCATGATATCTCTTGTTCAACAAGTATAGTTTAAGATTGATGGATTTATTGGAATGTAAAGTTGATGCTGCCATACAAAAACTTCAAATAAATGGATTGCAATGATCCAGCATTGATTTCAGATTGCAAACAGTTTCAAGTTTTATTCCTAGCTCAATATTACAAGATCTACAATACAAAGGAATCAAGGAACCAAAGAATTTTGTACACAAGAAAATACAAAGTAATCTTGCATAAAGGAAGGAAAAAAAACCAAAAAAACCATTAGATTCATTAAGAGGGATGATTCTTTTCACTTGACGAGTGATATTATATTACTAATTTCATGCTTGGTATCATAGATATAAAGTTAGGAATACACTAGATAGGATCTTTCACTAGGTAGCAGGCTACCTATCTGATGGTAATTCTATCCAAACAATACATAATTATAAGGATCAGATGAGAAGTTTATGGACTTGTTAATTTTTCCTCCCATCAATGTAAAAGAAAAATAGTATTGTCAGATATAATATTACGTAAGAATGGCTTAGATTCCATCAAGAGTCTATTAAAGAAGAGTTAATACAAGTAAAAAAGGAGATCCTGTTCACCAAACAGCTTATTCCGCAAGTGCACGGGCCGTGACAAAGTAGTATAAAAAGATTATCGTTCCCACGAGGACTGAAGTTGAATTTGATTGATCATTAAATTTATGTTTTAAACTAGGTTGAGCATTTCAATTGTATAGTGAAGATGAGTGTAAATAAAAGAGTTAGTTTTTCAAATGAATGTATAAATGAAGTTAAGAAATCCTGTTCGACTCCAAGCTTGTAAGGGATCTAGGATTATCTCTCCCCCTTTGTATCTCGTAACACAAGAATAATCTCTTCTCACCAACAATTATCAACGACTATATGCACTAGTCTGGGAATCAATTACTACTTGTAAAAGCTCTCTCAAGTCCTAAACAAGTGTTTAATTCCCTTAGTTGTTCAAACTCTCTTACAACTAAAGAAGCTCTAATTCTAAGTTCAGACCCAAGTTTGACTACACAAGGTTAATGAGTGTATTTCTACCTCACCAACTAAACCATTCATTCAATACTTAAATTTCAAGTTCCTGCATGATTTAACTCCAGTTCAGCACTCAAGCTAGCTCTCTCAAGCGTCACTCAAGTAAACACACAACTGATCATTGGCCAATCAACCAGAAGCATTACAGATGAAGTAAAATCAGCACATATATATCATTAATCACTGGAGGTGAAAGAGAGTCAGATGTTACTCCATACAAGGGTTTAAGATAATCCTAGAACAAGTATCTAGCTACTCATATTCAGCTACAAGTTGACAAAAAACTTTGAGATCAAACCCATAACAGAAGACGAGCAAAGGAGAGGGAGAGGATAGGAAAAACTAATGGAAATGGCTTCAAATCTTCTTGAAACTTCAATCCTTGGCTCTAACCACTCTTCACCCTCCAAACCCTAGTACACCAGCTCCCAAATGCTGCCCAGAAGTCGAAGAGAGCTTCCCCTCGTCGAAATTGTGAATATAACCAACCCTAGATTTCTTCAGACCTCAAAACGCAGTGTTTCAGTAAACATTAGTTCGCCGCGGCTAACATATCATTAGCCGCGGCGAAATGCTCTCGGGCGCACGCAGCTTTTCAGAATGACAAATTGGCCGCGGCGAACAACAGAATTGGCCGCGGCGAATATCTCTCTGCTTGCTCCTTCCTCCACGCAACAATTGGCCACGGCTAACTAACTAATTGGCCGCGGCGAACATCTTTGTATTCAGCAATTAACTTTGAAATCCAACTATATCTGCAAAAAGAATGGAATTATAAATACATCAAAATATTCCTAAACTAAGGTCAAAATTTGCATAATTTACTAAAATTGAATCAGTTAAGCTCAGGTATCAAAAATGTGCATTTTCCTATTTTGAGTATACTTTATATACAAAAATACACCAAAAGTCAATCCCAGCTGAAGGAAAATGCACTGAAAAGGCATGCATTTAGAGAGGTTATCACACCCCCAAACTTAGACTTTTACTCGTCCTCGAGTAAAGCAAAATGACGGAGTAGTCAGATTTCAAGAGTCACTCAAATACTATGTATTGCATGGTATAATCCTCATCAGTTGCTACCCGTGATAAGCAAGACAGGAGAAAATGGAGTGGAGGAAGCTGCAAGATTCACAGCACAATGCAAAGTTTCTAACACGTGAGTGTGTGACTGGCTAAGGAATCATTTTCCAGCACTTGCTCAGAATAAAAACCACACTTCAATGTATATATATATTTCTCAACAACAATACTTCATATGCCAAAACTTTTCTTCCCTCTCCACTATACATTTGACTTTACAAGAATTTCGAAATCATCAGGACTTTTAGGCTTGTAATGTGGCTCAGGTAAAAGCTAAATAAAAGGAGGGATAATATAGGATGCAAATTACTTGAGATAACTGATTGCGCCAGACCCTATTTTCTTTTCTACAGTTCAAGTGTTCTTCCAAAACACTACATCTCCAAACGTATCTTCCAGTCTAACAGGACTCAGATTCACTGAAACATAGACTTTTTTTTTTTGGAAGTAAAATTGAGTACAAACAGTTACATGCTATCCATCATTCCTATTTCCATGATCAGAGTTTATCAAAATGTAGCATCCTACCTTTCCAGATTATCAAGCGCTAATCCATTATCTCAAGTTTAAGGTGGGATCATGATTTTTCAGGCTTATGGGATATACGTCTGATGCACGAATTCAAACAAAAATTTATATGGTTTTTCAATTAGGCTCAAATGGTAGGTTACAAGGGAGATATAGTTAACAAAGGTCAGTTGGAAAGGCACAAATGCATTTAAATACTGCCCAAATCATTTTTCAAAATCAAGCGAAGTCATTAGATCGTCTCAAGGGGATTCAAGAATGGTTCTAGAGTTTTGGAATTGAGAAAGAACATATACACTAATTTGTTACACTTTTTTCATGACAAGAGCTTTCAAATAATACCCCAACGCTTGTGCACAAAAAACTTTATGAAACAATGCATTAATCTATGACTCAAGCGCTAACAACCAATTCCTAAAATTTCCTGTCAAGTGTATAATTTAAGCAACCCTTAATCATTGGACCCAAACAATCCATTCAAGGGACCATTCAGCAACCTGACACCAGAATTAAATAATGTCCAAGTAAAAGTCTAAGAATCATAATTAAAATCTTGCCTAATCAGCAACAGAAAGGGATACCCTCACCTCCAAACTTAGAATGGATAGTGTCCTCACTGATAATTATAGAGGAAAAAGGGTCAATTCTCAGGCAACTACCACTCACACAAAAACAGATAGCTACACAAGAGAATAGGGCCATCGGCACTCATCAAAATATGAACAGGGCAAACAACTAAAAACTAAGCTGACCAATAGCAAA
This sequence comes from Erythrophleum ivorense, assembly GCA_026724425.1. NCBI lineage: Eukaryota > Viridiplantae > Streptophyta > Magnoliopsida > Fabales > Fabaceae > Erythrophleum > Erythrophleum ivorense. The sequence goes on from JAIUCV010000003.1 coordinate 11,024,084, forward strand.
TAACAGATATTGAAATCCAACTAATTCCAACAGTTGTAAACAACTATATCTAACCAGATAACCACCACTGTAGTGTCAAGAACTAGATGCAAACAGAAATTAAGGAACCAAATAAGCCACAGGAAAATAAAAACAGAAAACTAGTAAAGACAGGAAATAAAATCAAGGCTCATCAGGCTGGTTACCGCCGGTGTCTTCGTCATCCCTAGCTCTGGAGGGCTCAGCAGTGAAACGGGGCAATAGGCGCTGGAGCTGAAATCGAATCTGAGCCACATCACCAGCGATACCATCTACCTTCCCCATCAACAGCTCCAGACGGCTATCGACACTGGCCCTCCACAGGTCATCCGACTATGCAAAGCTCGACTCCTCTCCAGCTGGAATATCCGGGATAGGGGCCTCCTCTTCCATCACGTCAGGATCTGGCTGGTCGGCTCCTGGGTCTTGAGGTGCCCTACGAGGGGATTTGATCGCTCTGTAGTTGAAGAGCATGGGGGCCACGAACACTTCCTCATTGGCTCTTCCTTTCACCCCGGCTTGAAGGCACCACTGAAGAATGAAGTGGGGAAAGACAATGGTGCAAGAATGGTCCACTATGGCCGCTTCAAGGCTGTGATACATGACAGCAGCAATATCCACCGGCTGTTGAGTCATCAGTAAGTAAATGAGGAGGGCCTTCTCCTATGTGGCATCACTCAAATGTGAGGTCGGAAGGATGTTGAAGGACACAAAATGGAGCCAGAACTTGGCATCTCTGTGCAATCTCTTCCGCTCCAGATATCGCTGACCACCACGAGGGATCTTCCACAACACTCGCCCCTCATAATCTAAAAATGCAGCAATGTCATCAAAGGGGATCTCGTCTTCGTGCTGCATTAAGTATGCATAACGGCATTCTGCTACCTCCGGTAGTTGGAAGAATGTGCGGATGGCCTTCTCTGAAATGTTAACTTGAATTCCTCGCACTCGGCACTTCAAACTGGTGTTAATGGCTGCTTGGGTATAAAAATCTCTAACAATAGCAGTGTTTCCACCCGGCTTGTCACCCATCAGGGGGCAGAGATGATAGGTCTGATCAGTAATGACACAAAAGGCCCAATCCGTTGAGTATGGGAATTCTCGTTCCGACCGAATGGGTCGGCTCTGAACTCGTTCCTTGATGGCAGCGGGAGATTCTTGCTCTGATTGAAGCGAAGCACTCGGACGAGATCGTTTTGGAGCCATGGCCGCCTGCAAAAACACAGAAAACCAGCCCAGCGCACAACCAAACAAATTCAGGAAAACGAACACTAAAACAAAAGCAAAATCAAAAATAGACACCAAAAACCAAGATCAGCCCAACTGAACAACGAAATAGAGCCATAGATCCGCTCAAATGAGATTGCACTCAGTTAGAGTTTCACCTAATCACAATACCCAACACTAAGGGTTGCAAGGGATTTCATAAAGCCATTATTTAGCGCCAAATTAAGTAACTAGACTAATTGAGCAGTCCCAATTGGCATCCTTAGGCAGCTATAAGTTGAATTCATCCGAGTTTCATCCAAAATATCAAATTATCTGAATCCTACCCAATTCACGCATCAACAAGAGGACAGGATAGAGTACTATCCTGACTAATGTACTTCAAAAATCCATCTCCCTCACACTCTACATGCCTAGCAGTAAATCAATCAATACAATAGAACTACAATCTGCATATGCCTATACAAGTTAAAATCCAGCAGCACATCAAGTCATTTTCACAAATCACAACCTCCTAGCGTGGCACGCAGACCCTAATCAGCAAAACAGAACCAAGCAAGCAGACTCTAATCAACACACTTTCACAACATCTAGCATGGCACGCACTGATGAACAAGCAAGACAACACCATCACAGCCTTTAACAGACACAACTAGAACAAAGAGGCAGACATACATATGGCGCTAGATCATTGTATGGAGAGAGGGGCTGAGAGGAGTAACACAAATGGGGAATACTTACTATGGAGCTATGGGGACGACGGCGAGAGGAGGTATGAGCAGAAGGGAGGCAACTACAGAGGATAGGCGAGAAATGATGATGGAGGCCAGGGAGAGCACGAACCGGCGACGGCAGAGAGGAAACAAGGTAGATGAGATGAGAAAGGGGGGGTTAGGGTTGAGTGAAGGGTAGTTTAGGGAGTCCAAGTGGAGGGGGAAAATGACCTAATGCACCTAGACAGAAATGAAGGGAGATTCGACGGGGCATTGTCGGAATTAGATGAGAGTTGTGAGGGCAAAATAGGAAGGAAAAACAACAATTTTCGGGCTTCAGCTGCTGTTTGGCCGCGGCCAAACATTTCTTAGCCGCGGCCAATACGGCTCTGTTGCAAACCAAGGTCCAGCACACTAGTTAGCCGCGGCCAATTAATATATTAGCCGCGGCCAATTAGCCACTGCTTGAGCCCGCCTAATTTCGCCGCGGCCAAATTGTTATTAGCCGCGGCGAATAATCCTCTGGCTGACCTCCTGGGCATTCCTCTCGACAAATTGGCCGTGACCAAGTTTTTATTAGCCGCAGCGAATAATGTTCAGTTCTCTTTTCATGCACACTCCCTCAAATTTTTCTCTTAACAGCAAAATTAACATGATAGATGCATATAACTTAATCATAACATTGATTTGCTTGCTTCTACACATATCATTTTACTAAAGCTCCACATTCAACTTAAGCATGCATGATTTTGGCAAAAATCCCTAAGTGGTCAATACTGAATTCAAACAGAGACTATGAAATAGTGAACCTAACAATCACTGCAAACATCATATCTGACTTATCAGCTAATTGCACTTCAACCATAGGAAATCATGCATATTAGAAAGCATATAACTTGACTGGGTGCACTTCCCTGAAAACTTTTGTTTGAGCATGTTCCTTGAATCTAATGCCTTCAGTGATATTACTCCGTTTTGGTCATCAGTCCCAACTGAGGAGTTAACCTACAAAGGAAGGAAGAAGAAAAGAAAAAAAAATAAAAATAAAAATAAAAATAAAACTCTACTAAACACCAAAATCTATGAAAACAAGACAAGAAGGGAAAGTGAAGAGCTTGGGTTGCCTCCCAAGAAGCGCTTTCTTTATAGTCTTCAGCCGGACTCCTCAATTGTACAATTGGAATCAGCAAGGTGGAAAGTGGAGGTGTGACGATCTACATGCCCTCCCCAATAGTGTTTCAATCGTTGGCCATTCACCTTAAACTTTTCACCAGAATTGCTTACCAATTCAACTGCTCCATGGGGAAAAACTTCGACCACCGTGAAAGGGCCTAACCACCTTGATTTCAACTTTCCAGGAAAGAGCCGAAGACGAGAGTTGTATAGCAAAACAAATTGTCCAGGCTCAAATGCTTTGGGGGTGATTTTTCTGTCATGGTGCAGTTTGGTTTTTTCTTTATAGACCCTTGAATTTTCATACGCATACATTCTGAATTCATCTAATTCATTGAGCTGAAGGAGTCTCTTCTCGCTTGCTGCTTTGAAGTCCAGATTTAACTTCTTGATCGCCCAGTAAGCACCATGCTCCAATTCAACTGGCAAATGGCAAGCTTTTCCAAACACCAACTTATACGGTGACATACCAATGGGGGTCTTGAAAGCTGTCCGATAAGCCCACAACGCATCATCAAGTTTTGAAGACCAGTCTTTTCTTGACACCCCTACCGTTTTCTCTAGGATGGTTTTGATTTCTCGGTTGGAAATCTCAGCTTGTCCATTAGTCTGTGGATGATACGCTAATGCCACTTTATGCTTCACTCCATACTTTCTCAAAAGGGATTGAAATTGGCTATTACAAAAATGCGATCCCCCATCACTGATAATGGCTCTCGGCGACCCGAATCGGGTGAAAATATTCCATTTTAAGAACTTGAGCACCGTTCTTGCATCATTAGTGGAACTAGCAATAGCTTCCACCCATTTGGATATATAATCTACTGCCACCAAAATGTATTGATTTCCAAATGAATTAGGAAAAGGTCCCATGAAGTCTATACCCCATACATCAAACAATTCTACTTCCAGCATATTCGAAAGCGGCATTTCATTTCTCCTTGATATATTTCCCCCACGTTGGCATCGGTCACACTGAAGAATGAATGTATAAGCATCTTTGAATAGCGTGGGCCAGTAGAAACCACTCTGTAAGACTTTGGCTGCTGTTTTCTCCCCTCCAAAATGGCCTCCATACTCCGAGGAGTGGCAACTTTGCAAGATCGCTCCTTGCTCTTCTTCCGGAATACACCTCCTTAGAATGTGATCCGTACACCGCCGAAACAAGTATGGTTCATCCCAGAAGTAATGCTTTGAGTCATGCAAGAACCTCTTCATTTGATTCTGTTTCAGATCAGGGGGGGTCACACCGCACACCAGATACTTAACAATGTCCGCATACCACGGATCTAGAGCGTGCTGAACGTTCAACAATTGCTCATCAGGGAATGCTTCCTTAATATTCTGGGCCAATTCTGGTTGAACTTCGGTACTCAACCGAGAGAGATGATCAGCCACTTGATTCTCGCAACCCTTTCTATCCACAATTTCTAAGTCAAATTCTTGCAACAAGAGCACCCATCTAATTAATCTGGCTTTAGAGTCTTTCTTGTTCACCAGGTATTTCAGGGCTGAATGGTCAGTGAACACCGTCACTTTGGATCCCACAATATATGCCCTGAACTTATCACAAGCAAAAACCACTGCTAGCATTTCCTTCTCAGTAGTGGTGTAGTTCTCCTGAGCTTCATCCAAGGTTTTGCTAGCATAGTAGATAGGGTGAAAAATTTTATCCCATTTTTGACCCAAAACTGCGCCCACAGCATAGTCACTTGCATCGCACATGATAATAAATGGCAAGTTCCAGTTAGGCGCGGTCATGATGGGTGCGGTGATCAACCTTCTTTTTAATTCTTCAAAGGCTTGCTCACAGGCATCATTGAATTTAAACTCAACATCTTTCTCAAGCAATCTACACAAAGGTTTGGTGATCTTAGAGAAATCCTTGATAAAACGGTGGTAAAAACCGGCGTGGCCCAGGAAGCTCCTCACACCTTTGACCGACGTAGGTGGAGGTAGTTACTCGATAATGGAAATCTTAGCCTTATCCACTTCCAATCCTCCCTTGGATACTCTATGGCCTAGTACAACGCCCTCTTGCACCATAAAATGACATTTTTCCCAATTGAGCACCAAATTATTATATTCACAACGCTGCAACACGGCATCCAAATTATTGAGACAATCATCAAATGAGTCACCAAATACTGAAAAATCATCCATAAAAACCTCCATAGATTGCTCAATCATATCAGAAAATATGGATATCATGCATCTCTGAAATGTTGCTGGCGCGTTACACAAGCCGAATGGCATCCTTCTGAATGCAAAGGTGCCATAAGGACATGTAAAAGTCATTTTCTCTTGGTCTTCTGGGGCAATTGCAATTTGGTTGTACCCCGAATATCCATCCAGAAAACAGAAAAATTCCCTTCCAGCTAATCTATCTAACATTTGATCAATGAAAGGCAAAGGAAATTGTCTTTTTGGGTTACGGCGTTTAGTTTGCGATAATCCATACAAACCCTCCATCCAGTCACTGTGCGGGTGGGAATGAGCTCATTTTGAGTGTTAGCCACTACAGTTATGCCCCCTTTCTTTGGAACACATTGAACTGGGCTCACCCAAGAGCTATCTGAAATAGGATATATGATACCCGCATCCAGCCATTTAAGAATTTCTTTTTTCACCACTTCCTTCATATTGGGATTCAATCTTCGTTGGTGCTCTATAGAAGGTCTCTGGTCATCTTCCAAAAAGATTTTGTGCATGCAAATTGAAGGGCTGATACCCTTGATATCCACTATGTTCCATCCCATCGCTTTCTTATGCTGTTGCAGCACTTTTAAGAGCTTCCACTCTTTCTCCATGGCTAGATTAGCAGCAATGATGACTGGTAAGGTATTTGATTCTCCCAAGAAGGCATATTTTAGATGTGTTGGGAGTGCCTTTAACTCCAATTGAGGTGGCTCCATAATGGACGGCTTTAATTGAGGTCTATCATCTGAAGTCAAGTCTAGAGTTTCAAACTTCAACCTAGATGGAGGAATGATAGGGGCAGTGCTCATCACAGTGACATATTCTTTCTCTCCCTCCTCATCTTGCTCAATTTGCAGTGAAGGTGTCCCACAATTGCCTTCGATCATAGATCGTTGGGATTCATAGTGAATTATATGGTCTATCAGATCTAGATAGAAACAGTGTTCCGGCTCATCTGGCAATTTGAGAGTCTTGAACATATTGAACGTCACTTGCTCTTCACCAACTCGCATGGTGATTTCTCCTTTCTCCACATCAATGAGAGCTTTGCCAGTAGCTAGGAACGGTCTTCCAAGAATGATAGGGATTTCTCGATCAACTTCACAATCAAGAACAATAAAATCAGCTGGAAGTATGAACTTATCAACTTTCACCAAGACATCCTCGATGATTCCCCGAGGATACGCCAAATTTCTATCGGCAAGTTGTAAAGTAACTATAGTCGGCCTTGCTTCGCCCAACTGGAGCTTCTTGAAAATAGATAAAGGCATCAAATTAATGCTTGCTCCCAAATCACATAATGCTTTAACTGTGAACGTGGTTCCAATGTGACATGGAATAGTGAAACTTCCCGGGTCACCCTTCTTTTGTGGTAATTCTTTAATGAAATCTGAACTACTTTTTGTTAATGCCACTACTTCATGTTCTTGAAATCTCCTTTTCCTGGATAATGCATCTTTCATGAATTTTGCATATTTGGGCATCTGTTCCAATGCTTCCAGAAGTGGGATATTGATATGCAGCTGCTTAAATGTATCCAAGAACTTCTTGTAGTGATTATCTTCTGTTTTCTTCTTGAATCGCCTAAGGAAGGGTAGCGGTGGAATCCGAGTTTCTGATAGTATTTTCTTCTCTTCACTCTTCTTTCCTTCGCTATTCCTATGCTCCTTGTCATTCGCTTTTGGCTCCTCTGCATCCTCCTCTTTAGAAAAGGAGGTTCCTTCCTCTTCTGCCTCACTAACTTTCATTTTAGGTTGGGAAGCATTTGGCAAAACCTTACCGCTTCTCAAGGTAATGGCTTTACACTCATCCTTGTCCTCCCTTCTAGGATTGGGAATAGTATCACTAGGGAGATTTCCCCTTGACATAGCATTCAGTTGGGAGGCTAATTGCCCCACTTGCACTTCCAAGTTCTTAATAGTTGTGTCATGCAAAGAGAAGGTGGCTTTTGTTTCAACCCTCTGAGTTTCTTGATTAGCTAGAATTTGAGCTAGCATTTTCTCCATCTTAGACTCTTCTTCTTTAATGGGGATTTGTCTCGATGTCATTTGAAATCCGGGAGGTTGAGCTGGTCTTGCACCTGATGAGGAAGCCTGATTTAATTTTTGACCTTGACTCCATGAAAAGTTCGGGTGATTTCTCCACCCCGGATTATATGTTTGAGAATACGGATTGTTCTGTTGACTCCGCTGAGCATTGTTCATATAATTCACAGACTCCAATGTGTAATGACATTGTTCAGATAAGTGTCCCTCTCCACAGTGATCACAAACCGTAGATGATGGTTGCACAGCATGAACTCCCAAGGGGTTGGGTTTCTTCATCTGAAGCTCTAAGCTGTCAAACCTTCTATTCATCGCTTCAAGCTGTGCTGTAATATCAGTCGATGGACTAGAAGGTTGCCCTCTTCTTTGAGATGATCTCCTACCCGATGCGTATTGCATGGTATTGGAAGCCATATCATCATACAAGTTATAAAGCTCATTTACCTTCATCTTCCCAATTCCTCCACTAGAGGCATTATCCAGCATTCTTTTTGCATCTTCATCAAGACCATTACAAAATGCTTCCATGAGTACATACTTTTTCTGTTCATGGTTCGGGCATGTCCTACACAACTCCTTAAACCTCTCCCATGCTTCATGAAACATCTCCCCAGGTTGTTGCTCAAAATTTAAGATTTCCCCTCTCATAGTTGCTCTTCGCCCTCGAGGAATAAACCTTGCCTTGAATCTGGACATTAAGTCTTCCCATGTGCCAATAGATTGCTCGGGTAGAGAGTTTAACCATGCCTTAGCTTTATCTTTCAAGGTCATAGGAAATAGCCTCAGCCTTAATGCATCCTTGGATACTCCATTTTGTTTGAAGGACTCACACACCTCAATAAACTTGCTAAGGTGTACATTAGGGTCTTCATTATAATTACCCTCAAACAAACCATTCATCTGCAACATTTGAAGCATAACTTGTTTAACCTCAAAGTTTCTAGCTTGAATGTCCGGCATCCGAATACTAGAGTGATAACTCTGTGCCTCTCGATTGAGAAAGTCATCCAATGTATACAGGTCATTTTCGTCCATGTCAGCCATAGCCGGTTGTGGGTTCGCTTCGGGCTCAGGGGTGGCTGTTTCAAAAAGATCTTCTATATCCAGAAGGATTTCGAAACAGTCTGGGCACAATCCTTGCATGCGCAAGATCCAAGAAAAGTACCTGATGAGAGAGCACTCCAAACAAGTATCAACTACTTACAGAAAAATAGAAATGCTACTTGATGAATAAAAACTATTTACTATTTTAGATATTAGCTCAATCGTAATTTCTTAACATCAATTCAATGATTAACCAGAGAAATTTCAACTTTCAGTCCCCGGCAACGGCGCCAAAAACTTGTTCACCAAACAGCTTATTCCGCAAGTGCACGGGCCGTGACAAAGTAGTATAAAAAGATTATCGTTCCCACGAGGATTGAAGTTGAATTTGATTGATCATTAAATTTATGTTTTAAACTAGGTTAAGCATTTCAATTGTATAGTGAAGATGAGTGTAAATAAAAGAGTTAGTTTTTCAAATGAATGTATAAATGAAGTTAAGAAATCCTGTTCGACTCCAAGCTTGTAAGGGATCTAGGATTATCTCTCCCCCTTTGTATCTCGTAACACAAGAATAATCTCTTCTCACCAACAATTATCAACGACTATATGCACTAGTCTGGGAATCAATTACTACTTGTAAAAGCTCTCTCAAGTCCTAAACAAGTGTTTAATTCCCTTAGTTGTTCAAACTCTCTTACAACTAAAGAAGCTCTAATTCTAAGTTCAGACCCAAGTTTGACTACACAAGGTTAATGAGTGTATTTCTACCTCATCAATTAAACCATCCATTCAATACTTAAATTTCAAGTTCCTGCATGATTTAACTCCAGTTCAGCACTCAAGCTAGCTCTCTCAAGCGTCACTCAAGCAAACACACAACTGATCATTGGCCAATCAACCAGAAGCATTACAGATGAAGTAAAATCAGCACATATATATCATTAATCACTGGAGGTGAAAGAGAGTCAGATGTTACTCCATACAAGGGTTTAAGATAATCCTAGAACAAGTATCTAGCTACTCATATTCAGCTACAAGTTGACAAAAAACTTTGAGATCAAACCCATAACAGAAGACGAGCAAAGGAGAGGGAGAGGATAGGAAAAACCAATGGAAATGGCTTCAAATCTTCTTGAAACTTCAATCCTTGGCTCTAACCACTCTTCACCCTCCAAACCCTAGCACACCAGCTCCCAAATGCTGCCCAGAAGTCGAAGAGAGCTTCCCCTCATCGAAATTGTGAATATAACCAACCCTAGATTTCTTCAGACCTCAAAATGCAGTGTTTCAGTAAACATTAGTTCGCCGCGGCTAACATATCATTAGCCGCGGCGAAATGCTCTCGGGCGCGCGCAGCTTTTCAGAATGACAAATTGGCCGCGGCGAACAACAGAATTGGCCGCGGCGAATATCTCTCTGCTTGCTCCTTCCTCCACGCAACAATTGGCCGCGGCGAACATCTTTGTATTCAACAATTAACTTTGAAATCCAACTATATCTGCAAAAAGAATGGAATTATAAATACATCAAAATATTCCTAAACTAAGGTCAAAATTTGCATAATTTACTAAAATTGAATTAGTTAAGCTCAGGTATCAAAAATGTGCATTTTCCTATTTTGAGTATACTTTATATACAAAAATACACCAAAAGTCAATCCCAGCTGAAGGAAAATGCACTGAAAAGGCATGCATTTAGAGAGGTTATCAGATCCCTCATCGATGGTAATTTGATTTTTCCTTGATAGTAACATAGAGAGAATTCTAATGTACTTGACTTAGCTGATTCCTTGATTCTCTCATTGTACCACATCATTAACCCACAATAAGGGTAGCTATACTTAAGATCTTTCTCATCCAAATACTCTGTATAGTATGCAAAGAGTTAAAAACAAACTAAGCCATCCAATGTGTTATAAAAACAAAATATTTTAATTAATATAAACAAAACAAAGCATATTATAGTACATTTGGAAGAAGACACAACATTATTGGGAGGAGTTTGATCGCCATGAAAATGTTTAGCTGAAAATCAAAATTAGAGAAGTAAAGTTTGTTACTTACTACTTAGTAAGTAGTAAAATCAAACAATTGAGTTCTACTCCATAATTGCTTTAAGGAAAAGATAATTATGATTAGTCTTCTATAAAAATATGAGAAAAAAAGGACAAAATCAAGTTAAAAATCCATTAACCAATGTGTCTTACCACTGTATTATGTACCCAATGATATAACATCGGATGTAGATATAGTATCGGAATCATTGGGGAGTTGATCAAAATGCTTATTGAGATTAATAGCTACACTGTTGCTTTCCAAACAACCTCCATGGCCATTAGAACAAATACCCAAATTACTTGCGTGTGTATTAAGCTTAGTTGTCCTAACATCGATAAATGACTTATTCTCATCTTGTGATTGGATAATAGGACTTGATGCTATGAGAAACAAGAAAAAAAAAAGACTACTAAGCACACCAAATAAGAAGAGAAAAAAAGAACTACAAACATTAAATCAAAATACTAAAACAACTTACAAGAAGGCTAGCTGGCAATCTGAGTTGATGCTGCTTGTATGGCCAACCATTATGAGGTATTCCTTGATCGTTTGAAGCCCGTTAATTGAACAATAAACTAACGGGTTATAGGGTAGTACAATGGATCTATTCTAATCAACCACTAAAAATAATACAAATACAATGGTAAGAAGACTTTTAAGTACAAAACAATAACACAAGGTGAAAAATGGCCTTAATAAAGCCAAGACGACAAAAATAACACAACAACACAATTTTGTATTTACAATAATGTTGTACACTTTAATTGAACAATAACAACTATAAATTGTATTTGCAACACCTTAACCAATTTTGTTGTTTAACATATATTGAAGTGATAAATATGATGCTAACTAATACTTATAGAATGTTAAACTTCATAGAAGCTTACAAATGTCAGAGATGCATCCATGCTTCAAAGTGATTAGATACAAGTAAATGCTAATAATGCTCGACCAAACTACTAGTTGCAAAAGTTGGAAATATTGCATCAATATCCCAAAACCAAAATACAAGAAAGATACCAACAATACAAGAGGATATATAAATTTCATGCGTACATAGTATGTATTGGTGAAAACATCTTCAAAACCTACATCAAACAATCATTCCTACAACAATTATGGAGGAAATATTGAGAACAAAAATACAAATGTGCAACATTGCAAAAAAAACTTGTATCAACTCACCTCCAAACGACCAAAGTCCATGAAGCCTTCACACAACTTAAATGACTAAGATTGTCTTTAAAATGGAAGCTTAACGTGCAATTTATTGAACCCTTTAATCGAAACCTAGCAATAATAAAAGTTAAAGTTGCCTAGAAAGAAGCATAATCCTGCCTAGATGAAAATGACAAAGTATTTTTAAAAGATGTGAAAATCAGTGTGATGATGCAATGAAAGGGAAAAGCCATAAGGGAAAGCACGAAGTCCAATGAAAGTTGGGCTAGATGGGAAAACAACTTAGTTATGTTGACATAAAACCAAAGGTTTAAAGATATAATAGACCAGCTAAACCTTATACCTTGTTTGATATAAATGGTCTATTTATGTGATATTTGTTAAGAAATAAGAATATACAAGATATTTTTGGATGTCTTAGAGTTTGAATTATATGCTTAATTATTTTTCGTGCATATATGTAAAAAGGCTAGGAGACATGTCCAAACGTGGAAATGTGTTACCAAGAACAATACAAGTTAAGTTTAGGGTCTTTTAAACCAAGACACAAGAATATTGAGTATTTTAGTAACAAACATATTTATCAAGGTATTCTGATTAAAATAAGTTTAATTATGTAATATCTTTTAATTTTAGCAAAAGATCATGTAATTTTTTTATAAATGAAAAAAAAACATGTAATTAAGATATTTTTCAAAAATAAAAATATAAACATACGTGCGCGCATAAACAATATAACACCGTGAGAGCTGTTAGAAAATTTTGCAAGCTCTTAGCTATGTTATTCCTTGAATTTCCCTTTGTCTCTCCATAGTCAATATATGATTAAAATTTTAAAAAAAATCGCAATCATTATTCCATCATCCATGGTGTAGGGCTAATTAATACAAGAATGTTATTAAGGTAGAACACTCTTCTAACCTGAAAGGGATATTCAAAACTTGAAAGAACTAAATTGAGGTAATATATCTTTCAAAGAGAAAAATATCAATTCACTCATATTAATATGCTACATGTTGGATATTATTTACATGGATTATTATTTAATTTAAAAATTGTAAATATTACTTTTACTTCTTTATAAGGTTTATATACATTTCTATTTTTTTTTTATTAATTTTTCAAATTGATTATACAAATTGACCCGTTGATCATATCGGCCTAGCCTAACTAAGCAGGATTGCTTATATACCAACCTATTTATGTATTGGGTCTGTCACACCCTACAATTTAAGTACTCTGACGCGGAAGCGGAAACATAGAGAAAATACTTATGGCACTAATTTGAATCATATAAAACATATAAGCTTTTCTTTAGAGGACAATTGTAGAAATTTCGGCAGAGTCTCTTCTATAATGTAGACCTCCTGATATTTCTACAATTGATCAGCCAGTACAATATATCTCAAAGGGCGCAATCAGACCAAAAGAAAACATCTGGGGTGTGGGGATACCCTAACTATGATTCAGTGGAGCTAACTTTACAAGATTTTTACAAAGTTTCAAACAAAATACATATACAACCAAAATGCGCCCACAGGAGCAACTACAGGCTCGTCACAGGAAGTCTCAAGAGGTCGGCCACTAGAAGGCGGCTGGAGGTAGATTAGAGTCCCTACTGCTCTCTGAAAAATATATATAAAAACAAATGAGTTTGATACTCAATGAATAAGTAATACCGACCCTTTTTAAAATAAACATAGGTCAAATAGGTTTACATATATATATATATATAGATATAGACCATATGGAACAGACTTTATACAAACTCTTTTTCAAAATGCACCGAAAGCATCTAAACAGAACTAATTGGAACAGACGCAGAGCACACAGCTCGCGGAGAAAATCATTACAGACGCAAAGCTTTTAACTTGCCAAAATAAAATGACTCCGCGTGTGGTGGCCTGCACACGGGGCTAGCACCACCCCTGCTAGCTGAGGTACAGATCATGGTGCACCAGGGATAACATCTACTGCTGTTAGCTACAGGGTTCTGAATAGATAACTCCATAAAACAGTACAGTTTCTCCAATTAACATTTCAGACAAAGTATCGTTCAGATCAGTTTCATAGTAGGATTTCCAATTAACTCAACATCCGTAACTTGCAAAATTCCCGGTTGAAATCAAATTTCGGTAAACATGCATATGACTAAATATTGAAATGTGTATCTCTATAAATAGATAATCAAAATTTTAAAACACTGCAAGGAAACTTAGGAACAGAAATAAGAATTTCCTGAGTCTCATGGTCCGCATTACTTACTCACCTTCCCAGATTTTTATAGAGATTCTCCGACCCCTTTCTCAGCTATGCCTCAACCTTCAGAATTTCTTACAATACCCGTTCATTAGATTTTAGAAAATGAATCACCCCAATTAATTTCATACCGAATTTATCTTAATTAAAAATTTATCCCTCTACTCAATTTCACGCCCTCCATACGCGTACCGTATATACCATATTTAATCAGAAAATTTATTCTGCATAAATATGATTTTAGCAAGCAATAAGGAGTATAACAATCAATTTAAGGAAGGTATATGCAGAAATTGAAGGAATTTAGTGTATAGAAAAGTGGGTATAGAATTTAGCATGATGAAAATCAAACTTAATCCAACTGAAATCACTTTCTGCACTACTTTTCTCCTACGCAGAACCCCCCCTTTTAGCTGGCTTCTACAAAATTCATATTACAGTATTGAGGAACAGAGGAGGGAAGCGCCAGAATTTGGAATTAAAGAAGCAATGCATGCAACAGAAATTTCATGCTTAAACGCCAGCCCTACACAGCCACAACTCAACTTAAACGAGGAGAAGCAAAGAACAAGAATCAAACCAGAAAAAAAAACGAAGTGGAGGTGATAAGGAAGATGAGGCGCTGTTCAGTAGAACCGAGGGAGATGAGGCGCTGTTCAGTAGAAGGAATACGCACAGCAGAAAGGCCAGCTTGGGGAGAGGAGTTTCTGGCGTAATTTCATCAGCCACCAGCAGCAAAATGGGCCAGATTTCTGCAGATGAAATTCAAATCAGAACCAGAAAAATTAGCGCTAAACAGGGGCAGTAAAGTGGCGCTGAACAGAGGAGAAGAAATGGAATTTTTTTTTTGGCATGCTCTCACCCAAAACTAGCAGCAAAACGGAACCAATTCAAGGAGAAACTTGCAGCTGGAATTCGAACCAGACCAAACGCTGAACAGGGGCAGCAACAGCGCTGAACAGAGGAGCAAGAATTTGTAGTTATTTTGGTCCACCTAGCCTTCGTTCAGTAGGGAACTTCCATGTGACTAGATGAAGCAGCAAATCTGGAGCACTCAATTGAAGCAAACTCAAGGCGTGAAAAAGCAGAAGATCAATGCCCAGCAGCTCGAAGAAGCAGGACCACCAGTGTCCAGAAAACAGAGGGTAGGAAATGCAGAGTTCTGTGATTGCTTTGCTGTGAAGATATGTATTGCAGAATCTGGATGAACAATGACCGAAAAACCAACTGAAAAAGAAGTGGAAGGAGGGATATATATGTAAATTCTGGAAGAGCAAAATTCCATACGTGGCAGCTGCAAGATTAGCATGGAAAAGTCAAACTTCATGCATGCATCACGTCGGGTTTTACAGGGTCAATTCAATTTGACTCACTGAAAAACTAAACTATGATGGGCCAACCAAAATGGGCCATGTTAATTGCTATTATTCTGACTCAATCTGGAGATATAGGTAAAGAATATAATATTGATTTTTCTTCTTCGGTTGCAAACTCTATGCCTCTCCTATTGCCAATTAATTTGTGGAAGTGACAATGAAATTATGTTATGTGCTTACGTTCCCCAATTGTGTTTTAATGTCTAAAACTAAGTGCCACACCCAAAAATGCGACCGCGCGGCGCCAAATCGAAATCAAAATTAAAATAAAAGTAGAGTCGCCACCAAATTTTTATTTTTTGAAAAGACAAAACTTTTGGAAAAAACCTTTTTAATTTGGAAAATAAGAAAAATAGTCTACGAACTAGAAAATAGATTCGGGAGTCAGTTGTGAGTGGGGAAGGTATTAGGCATCCTACAACACCCATTACTAAAAATGGTTACCCTAAGTTAGTTGTGTAAAATCACTATGGCCTTTAATTTATTTTGATTCTCCCTAACAAATTATATGCAAAGCAAGAAATAGGAATAAAAGAAATGAAATTAAAAAGGAAAAAAGAAATTAAAGAAACGAAATTAGAAAATAAAATAAAATAAAAGAAATTAAGAAAATGAAAATTGAACAGAAAATTTTATTTATAAGGGTGGACTTGACCTAGGGTAAGAGCTTAGGACCTACGTACCCTTTAGAGGGGATCAAAGTCTACGTAGTTCGAGCGAGAATGGATTTGTTTGTTTTGTTTTTGTTTTGTTGTTTTTTTGTTTTTGTTTTTATTTTGTTTTTGTTTTTGTTTTGTTAGGCTTTTGTTTGCTTTTTGATCTTTGATTTTTTTTGTTTTGTTTCTTCCTTTTAGTTTTTTTACTTTTACTTTTTATTTCTTTTTTTTTGTCTTTGTTTTGTTTATGTTTCCTTTTTTTTTAATGTTATATTTTTTGTGTTTTTGTTCCTTTTTTTTATCCCTTTTCTTTTTTTGTTTTTCTCTCTATTTTTGTTTTGTTTTGTCTTTTGTTTTTGTTTTAACTACTTTGTGGTTTTATTCTTGTTTTTGCTTTTGTCTTTATTTTTTGTTTGTTTTCGGGATGAAAAGAGAAAGATAAGAATAATTTTTATCTTTGGCAAACAAAATAAGGTTAGCATAGGGTGAAAGGTTTTAATTTGCCGAAGAGTTAATCTCATTTCTCTATACTTTCCCTATTATTATTATTATTATTATTTTCTATTATTAAAATTTTTTCTTTTGATTTTTCACTCATTCAAATGATTTTTTTTTTGTGAAAAGACAAGGACAACAAAAACTATTTCTTGCTTTAACAAATAAAATGAGTTTTGAGATTAGTTGATGTATTTTAATTTGCTAAAGGTTAATTTAGTTTTAGCTTCCTTGCCTTGCCTCTTCAATTTTCCCTTTTTCATCATTTTTGTTTCTTGTTTTTTTTTTAATTATTTTTTTGTTTTGTTTTGTTTGTTTGTTTTTTTTTTGACTTTTGTGTTTTGATATATTACTTTTGATTTTTAGAGAAGAACCTTTAAAAAAAAGGATAAATCTTTAAAATCCAAGTTCATTTTTTATGAGCCTTCCTTTTCTTTTTTGTTTTTTTTAAAAAGAGGAAGCTTTTAAACACCTGGTCTCTCTTTCCTGTTCTTTTTTTTTTATCTTTGAAATTTACCACCTTTTTGTTCTGCTCTTTTTTTTTCTTTTTTTTTTTAGAATTTTGACATTTGAAATAAGATGTTGAGTTAGAAGGAAAAAAAAACTTTTTGATATCCTTTACTTGTTTTTCTTTTATTTCTTGTTTCTTTATTCTAAAACCTCTCTCTTTTTTATCCCTCAATTTTATTATACCTTCTTATTTATAATCAAGCCCCTTTTGTGGTAGTCTATCAAAACTTAAAATTTATTAAAAGATAATTATAAAACTCAATAAGGATTAAGGAAGCTTATTGTCTCACGTACCCCTGAATTGATTCATATCCGTCTGTGGGGACAATAAATCCCACGAGACAATTTTAAAAACAGAACAAAATAAATCTAAAAATAACAACAGTAATAAAATAGTAATATAACGTCCAGATATTTGCGTTGTGTGCTTGTGTCCAACCAGTTAAATATCATGTTTCCATACATTTCTAACATGAGAAAAATAGGCTCAAACCACTTAACTTTGCTATATCCCATCCAGTTTCATATGCTATAGTGAAGCCATTTCTTTGATCTTTGCTCAATTTTTGTAATCCATCTCCTTGATCTTTGTGCCATGTGATGTCTCTTCCACTCATCTCCTTGGGAAGTCCACTTTCTTGCTTTCATCAGAGACGGGCCTCACATAGAGCATAGGAAAAAGAAGCATTAGTTTGCTTTTCATGAACAATGAAAACAACCAGTGTCTCAAAACAAAAACAACATGCAGTTATATTCATAATTGTGCACTCGAGCCTACCCCCTAGAATTTAGATACAGATTATCCATCACTCGCGATCTATTTCAAAGAGAATTACAAAAGGTAATCTAAATTCCCAGCCAGGCAGCAGGCACACTCACAGTTCACCAGGCTCATATATCCTAACGGCTAGGGCAAGGCAACAGAAAAGAACATCATGACATAACCATATTTTCCAGTGGCTACAACTATAGTAAAATCAACCTCATACAAATGGAACATCCTAAGCCAATGAAAAATTTCACGTTATTCACAAGATCAATCCTTCAATTCAGCAAATTATGGGCTTCTAAGGTGTGGGCCTCATACACAGCAGAAAAGAAAAGAACAGATATAGGAATGTACTTTTCATGAAGCAACAGAAAATAATTATAACCAGTATCTCGATAAATTGTATCACAATTTAGCAATCTCCTTGCTTGTGCCAAGTTGATAACAGTTATGGAAAATAGTTAATCCAGAGTAGTGAGTAATTAGTATGGACAACTTCACGCTGATTTACCATGATAAAACGGAATAGAAGGTCAAGGTCTCTAACGAAACCATTTCTCACATTTAGACTAGCTAAACAATTTCCCTGGTCACTGGCTCTATTGGGTTCGACGGATTAGGCCATCAACATAGCAATTGCCAATGCCAAACATTCAAGTCGAACCTAGAAATTCCTTTCAAGCCTTTCCTCGAACACCTACTAGGCATGCCTCCACATATACAGCGAATATAATATTTTGAATTCTAATTTCCCATTTCAATCGTTCATTGCCAGCGATCACAAACAGAACAAAATAATATCGGTGGCTTACCTCTAGGAATGGTGGCAGAAGGATGAATTCTCCGGTCCCTTGTTACTCTCCGGTCTCTCTCGCCCTTGCTCTTCCTCTGTTTTGTCTCAGAATCCTGCTTTTGTTCCCATTGCATTCTCTGTTTTGATCACTTTCGTTCTCTATTCTCGGCCTCTTCCCTCGATTTTTTCCGTCTCTCATTCACACTCCATGTTTCTCGAGTCTCGCTTGCTTCCCCTGGATCCCAATTTGAAAGTGTTTTTTTTTCCTTTCCCCCTCAATCCTTCACTCTCTCTCCCTCCAAATTTTTAATCTCTCTGCCTCGATTTGAATCCCTAAATCAGAAAATCTTTGCCTCGCCTTTTTCCTCCTCAATTTTTTTTTCGGATCCTCTCCTCAATCTTTTTCGGATCCTCCCACTCTTCTTCCCCCCTCGCTCTTTATCCATTCCTCTCTATCTCCCCTTTTCCGTTTTTCTTGTTTCTTTTTCTCTTGGCCTGCCCTGGTGAAGGCGACACAAGGAGGAGGTCAAATCCTTGAGCCCCTCACCGGGGACTGCTCCACTCTGATCTTCTGATAGGTCGGACGATCCTTTTCGTTTTCGTGCTCTGTTCCCTACCTCTTGTCTGTTGTGCAGTTTCGTTTTGTGTTCCCTTTTCTCCGTTTCTTCTAGAGTTGCCTTGTGTATGCTACCTCCCTCTTCTGCCAGAGCCACGCCAGAGAAAAGGGGATTGGGCTAGGGTTTAGTGATATGGGCCTACGCTAGGGAGAGAGATTTGGGCTTCGGATTGGGCCTATTTTTGTTTCCTTTTATTTGAGAAGTCTTGTTGTGCTTGGGTTTCTAAAATCGAGCTGATAGGCTTGCACACAAATTGTAATTCGAGAGTTTTGCATCTGCTTTTTTTTTCATCAGAATTCCATTTTGATTATTATATTTTTTTTCCTTGATTTTTGATTTTTCTTTTTTTGATTTGATTTGATTTTTTTAATTAATTATTTTTCTAATTTTGTTTTCTATGGCTTTGGGCTCTTTTTTTTCTTCATTTTTTCATATTTTGTTACTTTGATTTTTGTTATGTGTCCGGACAAAATACGGTGTTCACACTAAGTGATTGAATTTTGGACAAGTAGAATTCACAAAAAGTGATCAATAATCAGAGAACAAATGGCAGCCTCTATCATTCATTGAGTCATTGCTCATTGTTAGAACAAATGTGCACTTGAGAAATGCATTGGGTGAAAGAATTACCATTCAGCAACCTTCTGATATTTTGAAAATTTCTTTAACTGAATTGAAAAGGGTAGATAAAATCTGCTAGCTCAAGGTCTTTGCTTGCTACACTTGTGGTTGTCTTGTCACGAATGAGTGCCCTAGTAATTCTTTAGCAGATGGCCGCTCGGCTGGAGTCCTTATAAAGCAGTGATTGAGAAAATCTTTGCCTTCTTGGGACAATGCTTCTGGTATTGGAATATTTTCTGTTCCAAAACAAACCTTATACATGACTTGCACCTGCTCAATATATGTGATTTTTTGTTAGTGATATCTTCAACGAATAAATGAAAGATTCATATATCACAGATACAACTCTACTAAATTTGAAAAAAGAATACACAACTTCCATTGTTGCCCTCAAAACCAAAGTTCCACATCTTATCGAGGAGAAAAGATTACCCAAAAAAAAAATATTGGAAATAGCATTTACCTACTCTATCATGGCTTTTACCCAGAATTATAATAATTTGTTTAATTAACATTCGTAGCAATTCAATTAGAAGAGTCATAGTATTTTTTAATAAGAAGAGGGCGCTTATTCCACTAGTTAGGAAGCCCTTCACTATAGTTATAGGTGCTTCTTGCTAAGAGAAGGTAGCTACCTAGTTTAAGGTGCTTCCAGCTAATTAAGTAGGGTCATTCACATAGAGGTCACGCCCCTCTCTTTAAGAAAACCCAACCATTCTGTCAACCTTAGGATAATAAACGAAAGTAGGATCTCTTGGATGGCTAACGTCCATTATGACTCCTCTTTCTTGCCAAGAGAGCCTGTTGTTTGGCGTCCCCCTGTGGCGCTAGGCATTATCGTGCTAACCCTTGACACTAGTTACACTTAAGCATCCATGGGATCTAGTTCCAATGCAACTCCCAATCATATAAGGTGTTTCAGAGTGTCCAGTGAATTTGCCCTCTAGACAGTAAATTAACTTACTCTCCCCTTCTTAGGAAGCTTGAGGTGAAGGAGAGTGTAATGGATCCTCTCCCTCGAAGTTGGCGTACTGTTTGCTTGAGAAGAATTACACCAAAATTACTTTAACTTTATGAGAAAGCAACACTCTTGAAGTGAGTTTGGTGCATGCGTTACTTGCATTGCCTAACTTACACTAGGTTGGACGTGTTGAGGAGGAATTATCTTCAATCTCTTGTACTCGAGAATATAGCCTTAGGAAGTGGTTTGGTAAGACTAAAGTAAATGCGTATATGTGTTAAGCATGTTTATTATAGGTAAGCCAACTAAGGCTCTTCCCTTCTCAAGGAAGTAGCACATGCTGACTATACTCCCCGGCCTACCTATTTAGACACATCACAACTAACCGTTGCATCCATGATCTCACATCCCCCATAATTTTAGCCCCACTATCTAGCCCACTACTCCATGTACTAAATGTGTGCATGTAATGCCCACGTTCTCAGTAATGACTCTTTTCGTCATGTACAATCAACTCAAAGCTCATTATATATAAAATCCCCTACCCATAAAAAAGAAAGAATTTCACTTTCCAGACACAGAGACTCTCAGACTTACTCTCTTTTCAAATTTCTGAAGTTCCCAATTGTTTTGCAACCTTAAACACTTTCCCCATTAAAATTCCCACAGAAACTTTTGAATTCAGTAAGAACGAGACTTTGTTCTAAGAACTTTGCCTTAAATAAGTTTTGAGGCACTTAAGAGAGTTAAAGTAAGCTACATTTAAGCCCTCCTATCTTGTCTTGTTAAGTGTTTACCCAAAGCACTTTCACTTTCCCTAAATAAGACATCCTAGTGACTAGTCCATTTGTTTGCTTTGCATCTCCTAAGCACAAACCCCCTGTTCTCGGAACACCTACCTTGATAATTAGTTGCCGAGTTTAATTTTCCCCCCATTGCAACATTCCTTATTGTTCAAATTAGACGTCTCTACTCATGACTCAACATTAAAAAGAGATTGCAAGTACTTATCATGATTTTTGTTCACAATAGTAATTTCCCCTTAATTAATTTATTTTTGCAATTAAATAACCCATTTATCTATCTCATTATAGTTAACTAATTAAAGGGAAAATCATAATTGAAGATAAAGACCAAGATAGACAAGCGAGATTTTTTCACATGATACGCCCATGATGTTAACTCAGTTAAAGACATGATATAGTTTAATCAATGAAGAGGGTTTTTGCAATGAGGTAAATAAATAATAGATTTTACAGAAATTAACTGAAAAAATTATAATGGAAGGCAAAAATTAGAGTAGGTAAATGAAATTTCCTTTAAAAAAAAAAAATTGATCCCAATGAGAATAGTTTGGAGGCAAATTAAAATTGGACTATCTAGTGCAACATTAATTCTATGTTAAAGAGCAAAAGTATTTACGTCTTCAAGATGATCCCATGGATGCTTCCCTGTGAACATTTCAATGACTACCCAACCCAAACTCCATATATCAGCAGCAGAAGCTTCAACCAAGTAGTTATATTCAATGCTTGCAATAATCTGCGTGAGATATAAATATAAGTGGAATACCGTGTAACATCAGAGTAATGTAGAGAGTATAAATATACATACCTCCGGAGCTGCATAATGTATAGTTCCCATAACGGAGTGATTGCCCCTAGATAAATGTAGCTATTCAACGCAGAAAAAGCCAAGTTATTCTAGCTTAATATATATATAAGCATTCTCCTATCAGTTCCAAGGGTATTCAAATGGCCACAAATAACCGACAAGATATATATATATATATATATATAAAAGGAAAAATTGCATTTACTCACGCTAATTTTTTACCTCGAATTGCAATGTTCCTCTGATCTATAAAAAAGTTGCAAAATAACCTTTTACTGTCTAATATGGCAAGTAAGTTAAACCTTAGTTAAACGAAATTACAAAAATATCATTTAACAACTATTTAGTTTTTCTCTTCATCTTTCCTCTAGTCTAAATTGCTTGTTAATTGATCTTCTCTTAACATAGAAAAAAGTAAAGTCGAATTATGTAACAGTCTTTTAGAAAAGAATGAAGTATAAAAATTGTTTGGACCAACAATTTTTGAATCTTATCCTGCGATTTATAGGACAACAGGATAAATATATACACACACACACACACATATATATATATATATATATATATATATGAAATGAAAATCTGTTGAGGCGTATCCAAATAAAAACATTTTAAGTGAAAATCAAGATCTGGTTGGTTCCATCCACGGTACTTGTTATATAAAACCCTTACGCCTCCCTAACCAATCCTGATCCTAACTCACGCCTTTCAGATAGTTCATCATCAAACATCATCGTCGTCCCAAACGCAGCCCTGGCAATGGGGTTTGACCCACCCAGAATGTCATGCATGAAAAACTAAAAAGATTAATTACAGTCTTCAAGAGCATTGAAATAGATTCAAAGCAGTCAATTTACTTGATCTTTTCTATAATTTGATTTTACTGTATATATGTTCAGGAAAGATCAATTAAACAGGCAATTTAGACTATGGAATAGGTGTAGAGGAGAACAAAATCAATGTTAAAAAGAAGAAGGGTATTTTAGTAGTTTTACTTGGTTAACTTAAATACCAGTTTAGACAATGGGAAATAATTGTAACGGGGTTAATAGATCATGAAGTTAATTCTGATTTTTTATGGATTAGGAGATTATTGCAATTGAAGATAAAAGTCAAGGTGGGTATGCACGATTTCCAAAAGAAAAAACAGTCCAAAATCTCCAAATCTTGCTTGTAATTAAAAATAATCTAAACATAAGATGACTAATATAATACTAATGCAAGTAATTAATCAGTGTAGACGCCGGAGATGTTTAAAAGCTTACATGCTTAGTCAGACCAAAGTCAGCTAGCTTGACAGTGTTGTTAGAATCAATAAGTAAGTTATGCGGTTTAATGTCCCTGTATAAATATAAAAGAAAAGAAAGAAATAAACAAGTCACCAAATAGTTAAAAATACCACTCTGACTGAGCATTTTCTCCTAATTAAAGTATGTTAAGGTAATATGAATACTCCTTAGCTCATTGTGCCATTCTGTTGGAAAGAGATAGAGAGAGAAGTTAACACAAATGACAGATTTCTCTCTTTTCTATTTTTCTCTCTGCCTTTCTCCAACAAGATAGCATTCTATTTGCATGGAGTAAGAGAGAATTGGAATTCATGTTAAGGAGTTAAAATGGAAAAAAAATTAAAACAACAAGAAAAATGAAGAATGAGTAATTCTATATAATTTTCCTCAGTTTACCCCATCCCATTTTCATGCTGGGCCAAATTCATTATGACAATTTCATTTTCAAAGATTTTGAAAAAATAGTTAAAATTTTGGCATTCTTCTCTCATTTTCTTATAATAAACTTTCACTCAATAATTTTCGTTTTCCTTTCATTATGATCACCGTTAAGCATACCAATTAAATAATCATTTTCTCCTTTTTATATATATATATATATATATATATATTTTTTTTTTTCATGCGACGCAGCAGATCAAGTTGGTGATCATACCTATGAACTTTTCTTCTACTGTGCAAGTGTTCCAACCCCGAGAGAATTTGTGCAGTGAAGTTCCTAACTAAAGATTCTTCTAAAGCACCTCGTTCCGAGATGTATTTCTTCAATGAACCGGGTTTGATGTATTCCATATATAAACAAATTTGGTTTCCAACCAACAAACAAAAAACAATTACGTAAAAGGATTTTATAGCTACTCTAAAAATGAGTGATCCACAATTGTTAGTTTCCTAACCATAAATCAAGAGATTACTTACTGTTACACTGCCGTAATATTTTACAATATTTGGATGATTCATTTGGCTGAGAACTTGGATTTCCTGAAAAGAAGAAAAATTAGAAAGAAGGTCTAGACATTTGAACAGTATAACCTAAAAATTATAAACACACTTATTTTGTTGTGTGTAAGACAACAATATCGTCATATAAGATATATATATATATATATTATCAAATAAGAAATGAAATGAGAAAATAATTATTCTTCAATTACAACTGAATAATTAAGATTAATACAAAATTAAGTCAAAAATTAAGGATGACATTTGTTGCACATATATCATAATTTTTACATTAATCACAATCATTGATTTGTCATACAAGAATAATTATTTTTCCCTCTCACTTTTTATATAAAATTACTCCTCTCATTTGATATGTTCTACACACATGCACATTTTCTTAGTTGAAGTTTGATTTTGTTTGTTCCGGGATAGTAAAATGATATTATATAATATTTAAAGGAACAAAAATTCTATAGAATTGAAACAAAATTTAATTTTTGAGTAGGAACGATGGCCATGTATGACAAATAAATTTTAACAAAGGATGAACCTGGCGTAGAAACTTTGCAGATCTAAGATTATAAATGTCATGCAATTCCTTCACTGCACATAATTCTCCGGTTTCTCTGTCAAAAATGAAAAATAAAACAGTTTATAAAATACAATATTTTGTTAGAATTTAGCAACTTATTAGCTTAGATCACATGTCTGATTAATTATCTGTTAAAAAATTAAATTAAAACCAAATTACCAATTTACTCAAAATTCTCTGTACCTGTTGCTCGCAACACTAACAGTTCCAAAACTCCCACCCCCAAGACGTTCGATTTTTTCCCATTTGCTAGGATTGGTCGGAGAAGAGATTGAACTAGCCGCATTGAAATCAGTACTAATATCTTCACCCATGAGTCTTGTTTTTCTCTTCACCTGTATTCTGTAGGGCCAATCATTGCCCTCCTTGTTTAACGTGAGTGAGTCACCTGGCTTCAGCTTCATCCTCTGAACAATCTGCATCCAACCTTTGTCTATGATTGGCTTTGAGTAACCATGGGATCTGCTGACGCAGCGGAGCTCTGGCACGCTAAAATCAGACCCGACCGTAACGGTGAGTGTGACCCGATTGGATCCCTCTGGAAAGGGCAGAAGATGGTAAAGCGCTGTTGACGGGAATGAGAGCCTGTGCTTGACATCTATTTGGGCTAGATGTTTTTCGAAGATGAGGAGGGGCATGATGATAGTGAGTGTGGCTGTGAAGTGTGAGGGAGCGAGATGGATCTTTGTATGAAGGGTACCTCAAATTTAGAAGAAGGAAGAAACAACAGGGTAGCAGGAGGCGTTTGGGGAAAGTTTGGAATTTTAAAAGGGGAATGGAGGAGAGGGTATTATGTGTGGAAAGTTCACCACAACTAAATTGACCAATTCTTTTCATTTTCTATTTAACAATTATACGTTGATCTATCATCTATTTTGACGCTTCTCATTTTATAGTAAAACATACACAATAGATTTTTTATGTAAATATGTTTTTATAAAATACAAGAACTCATAATGAGAAATATTGAGAAAGAACGTCTTTGTCAAATAGAACTATCTAAGTCTGCATTATAGGGTTCTCTTTTATGCACTATATATTGTTAGAGAAAGTGTGCCCTGTATTCCATATTATTTTTTTATACAATTCCAACATTAACAAAATTAGAATAATATTCAATTAATAAGGAATAATAAAAATTAGAATAATATTCAATTAATAAGGAATAATATTCCTTATTAATTGAATCACCTTATGTATTTAAGTAAAGATTTTCTTAATTATTGACACATCCTTTTTAATTGAATTTCTATCCAAACGCTCCATTATTCCTTATTTCCCAAATTCTTTAGATTATTGCAGCATTCTAGACCTACCTTAATGAAATAATGTGCAATATATTCCTTAAAATTATTTCAAAAAGGGAATTAATTGGAGCACCCTCAAATTTAAAAGAAGGAAAAAACAACAGGGTAGGTAGGTATTTGGAGAAAGTTTGAAATTTTAAAAGGGGAATGGAGGACATTGTTTTAGAAGGAGCACATAAACTAGGAATTCAAGCAAAATCTAATTATCTAAAATTGTTATAATTAAGCCTTAAATTTGAGAATTTTATGAACAAATCCTCTAATTACACCATTCACAAATAATTTCAAAAATAATGCATTAAATGATGTAAAAAAACGTAAAAACACTTGCAAACATTGATAAATCCCAATAAAAAATACTTGAAAAATCATATTAATTTGGGGCTTATCAGCCCAATTTATTTTTCAACAACGGCTTTAAATTGTATGAAATGGGAGAATTTATTTCTGATTTTTACTTTATAAAGTAAACCCACATCATGTTAGTGCAATCATTGATGAAAAACAAAAAATATCTATTTTAACCTAGAGTGGGGATTCTTGATCGATCCGATCATATTCACAAAGGTATTTTGACAACCAACATATTCACAAAATTATTTTGGTCAATGAGTTTAATCATAAGGTATTTTTTGGTTTTAAGGGAGAATTGTATAATTTATCATATTAAAAAGAAAATTATGTAATTAAACTATTTTTCAGAAGCAAAAATATAGACACACATGCACGTACACATACAATATAAATTTGTGAGAGGAGTGTTAGAAAATTTGCAAACTCTTAGCTATGTTATTCCTTGAATTTCCTCCGTCTCTTCATGGACGATAATTCCCAAAAATGGAAAAGCAATCATTATTCCATGATCTAAAATCAGCCAATCGCTCATTCATTTGCATTTCTTCCTCTCCCCATTGTAACCAAACCAACAATAGTAAATTCAAGGCTTTCCCTCTCTCCCTTATACTCTCCCATATTTTTATAGGGTTGGGGAGAGAGGGAAAACCATGGTATATCCTATTTTCATGGGCAGAACGGTCTGATCTTTCCTATACCCTTTGTGAAGACGAAACAAGAAAGGAAGAGATTAAGTGACGATCAATGTGGCATGAGATTAATTAAAGGTAGATATATATGCATATTTTAGTTGTTTGAACGGTGGAGAATAATTAGAAGAAATTTGCATGCAAGGGAAAATATGCTGAGTACGTCAAACCATATAACTAATAAGGAGTTTTAGTTTTGAAGCAATTCCGGAAAACACAATTACAATCTTTGAGAGAAGCAGTTGACTAACAAGTTAGCTAACATTTTGAAAATACCAAAAACAAAAAAAGAAGCTAATCTACTTTTTTCTTTCCATTTATAGAACATATAAAATAAGAGAAAAAATTGATCAATTTCTTAAATATGTTTAATGGAAATATTAAATTTTAAGTAATTGTGTCTCACATATTAGATTTTAAACTACCTCTACAAATCGTATGGATGGTACGATTTGTCTAAACAAAATCAGTGTGCAAATCAGTCCAATGATTTATGCATATAAATATGACAACGATTGTTGTATAGCATTGTCATGGATATCATATCTGTAGGCTTGCAAAACGACATTTGGTTAATTTATTTTAATATACTTTATTTTATTTCATTTGTTTTGCTTTATTATATTCCCTTCTATTTTATTGTGAAAACCTTGTATGGTAAGAATTGTACAAAATGTTAGTTGTTAATAGTTAGCTCATAGCATATCTTAGATAATTTCATGTGGATTTGTGCTTTGAATATTGGAAAAGTACTAAATTCAATGCTTTTTGTTTGTTTATGGACTGAGTACTAAGTTTGATTCATTACCTTCCTTCATGGGTCGTTTGCCCATATTAGATATTAGAATTCTGCAAAGATTCTTGTATTATAATGATTATATTAAATTATTTTGTACATTGCATTTGTTTACTTTTCATAACTAAATTTTCAAATGTATACATTGAATTTGTTAACCTCTCATTGTTGCTTTCATAAATTTTATAACCAATTTAAATTATATATGTTTTCATGTTTCCTACATTTTATCAAATTAATAAAGAATAAATTTCCATCAAATCTAAATTTTTTAACTTGTTTAAACTTGATCCTCCATGCACTTGCTACTAATGTATTCTCATCAATTTCCTGAATTATTTTATTTATTTATTTAATAAAATATTACATTCAAATAATACATACTTCTTCCTTGTTTATTTTCTCGTTACTCAATATCTATATAAAACTTATTTTCATTAATAAAAAAACTCTATGTATACTCATTTTTTTTATTTTTTATTTTACTTTTTACTTATTAAGTGCCGTAGTTTATTCTTTTATTTATTTTACAAATAGTCATTTGTGATGAGTCCAACATTATATACTCGGGTCTAATTATTTTGTAAACATGTGCATATATGTTTTGTATTTTGGTACTATATATAAAATTGGCTTCATGGAATTACAAGCAGGATCTCTATTTCCTATGATTATGTTATGTTATTTATTATTGAGAACGGAGCTTTCTATAATGAATAAACATTAGAGTGACTATTTGTAGATGAATCTAGTCTGTCCTAAATATATAGGAGATTTTATCGAAATTCTTACAAAAAAGTTAAGTATAGTTTTTTTTTATATGAACTAGAAATTGTGAAACTTTGAACCTAACATGAATGAAAGAAATTAATAAGTATGCTTCAGCTTGAAAGTGTTACTATAGTATTATCGGGCATCGAATTTAAATAGATATTCAATTGATTCTCAGGTTTATGGATACCGGATTTTCTTTTGTTTTGTGCTGATCATGTCTCCATTATGGGGTATGACACTAAAGAAGAGCCAATTTGAAACACATGGAGGGTGGAGGAGATTGTTAAAAGGACTAGAGAGTTTACGATGTAAGGTATGATTTTTGTATTTTTTTTTTGTCACAAACTATTTTGTAATTTAAAAGATTGATTTCAAAATTATTTATGATCGAAAAATATTTTGCAAAAAATGTAAGAGTTGATAGTAGGAGATTCTCTGCTAGCTATAACTAACAGAAGCTTCACAAGCCTTCCTTACATGACGTATTCTTTGGTGGCAGCATTGCGAGACCTTTTAACCCTTGCTCGTAGCGACATTCTGTTGTTCAGATTTTCTATATTTCCACTCATTTGATCAACGTCAGGTGCATTGCAGTCATAAGAAAATTAAAATTTTAAATGGTTAATAATTATCTTCAAATAATAATAATTATTATTATATACAAATGAGAGGCGAAGTTTTAATTTTTGACAGTGGATTAAGAATCCAATCAAAATACATAAGGTTTTCTTAACAATTCTTTCCAAAAAAGGTGCTATGCATTTGAGTAATGACTCTTGAACATAGATAAAGAGTAATTAGTTTACTAATTACTCCAATGGTTATAATATTCTCAATTTGATTTTTTTAAATAAAATGTTAAATATCATTTATTTAGAAAAAATATTTTAAAAGTTAGATTTAGAATTCAAAGTAGTCAGCGGAGTTAATAATTTGTCTAGATATATTTTCTTTTTCTTATTCTGTGTTTAGTATTTTAAAGAGCATTTTGGGATAGAACTGGCCTATATAAAAGAATGTGCCCCTAAATTTTCTCAAGAAGGGACTTAACTAGGGCAAAGTTAAAAATCCAACATATAAACTTATCCATAAATTCGGGTTAATTTTTTCTTCTAACTAAATGACCCTGCCAAAATTTCAGTCTAACCCATCTCATTTTCAAGACCGCACCAAATTCATTTTGACAACCCCACCGTCAAAGATTCTGAAAAATTAGTTAAAAATTAATTATTCTCCTCCCCTCTTTTATAATAAATTCTCAATAAAAAATTCAATGAAAGTTCTTTTGCCTTTCATTATCCCCCTCCAACATATCAAAAAATCATTTTTTTTCTTTCTTCAAAATAACGTATACAAATACATAAGATTCATATGCCATAAGGACCAAAACTCCTGAACTAAATCTTCTTCTAATTAAAGCACATTGTGCAGAGATATATTTCTTCCTTAAACCGCGTTAGACGTATTCCATATATAAACCAATTAAATAAAAGATTGGGAAAATTATATATGAAGATCATAAATTGGTAAAAATAATATTAAAAGACCTTAAAAACTAAAAATTGTCCAACAGACCAAAGTTACAACTAATACTTTCCAAAGTTATTAATCATGTTTCTTAAAGTTATTATTGAAAAAAACCCCTAATAATATTGAGAAGATTAATTTGTAATTTTAAGAAGTATGGGTAATAATTTTTAGAAGTTTTAATAGAAACTTTTTCACTTGGTCTTTTAGAAATATTTAAAATTTTGAAATCTTTCACTAGAGTTTTTATTACCTTATGGTCTTTAGATAGAATTTTTCTTAAAAGATTTATGACAACTCTAGAAATAAGTGATCCATCGATTTCTAGATTCACCGTTGATTTGTCTAATCATAAATCACGAAATTACTTGCTATTTCACTACCATAATACTTTGCAATGTTTGATCTGAGATCTTAGATTTCTTAAGAAGAAAAAAAATATATAAAAGAAGATCGAGACATCTGAAGAGTGTAACTTAGAAATTACAGGCACATTTGTAAACATGTAAACACCAACGTCATCACGACATATGCGCGAAGAAAGTCCTATATCTAAGCAGTTGCATCCTTTAACTTTTCTATGTTCCTACCGCACAATGTGGGGGGTATTTATGTAAAAGCCTTTTTGGTGCAAATTATGTGATTACTTTTTATTTTCTATAAGAGCAATCACTAAAATAGATCATTCATGCAAAATGTTAAGAATTACTATTGGTGCATGAATAATAAAATTAAAAATAAATTTGAATTAAGGAGGCTAATTAAATGAGGGTGAAGTTTTAATTTAGATATATTTTCTTTGTGAAAAGAAATAATTTTTTAATTGACCCAAGTTCAATACATCTATTTAAGGAGAATTGAGCCTAAAATATCAATACATGAAATTAATATGGAAGAGTGTGTCCTTAAAATTATTTGTAAGATAATTTATCCTAAATAGAAATCTTTTTTGCCCAAAGTCTAAATAGAGTTTATCTTAACTGTAATAATATATATATATATATATATATGTATGTATATATGTATAATATATAATTTTTCATTAATTTACCTAAAAACTTTTTGAAAACCTAATTCATGAAAGCAAAATGAGTTTAGAAACAAAAAGACAGGGCTAGCTCAAGAACTTTGGAAATTAATTTAATTTCTCTCAAAGTCCTTTTAGAAGCATTTGATCTGGAAGGCATTTTCCTAATTTTCCATACACTTATAAAAAGAAAAGAAACGAAACGTGTGCAATGAAAGTGAATAGATATTCCCACCCTTTTGAGTTATTGACATTTGCATTAGACTTATCCCATTTTCATTAAGAATGAAGATTTTTAAATATCGGAAAAGAAAAACTTGCGTGGATAAGGCATTATTTTTAAACTTTTAAAAGTGATAAAAAAATATTGAAAAGTTACAAATAATTAAATTATTATCGAATATTTTTAAATAAATAAACTCGTGTGTTATGAATTATTAGATAACTCTCTACTCTCCTTCACCAAAATAATTTATTTTAATTTTAACTTGTCACTGACATCTTAGCACATTTGACACAATTCCCTTTTGATGGACAAAAAAATAGAAATAAAGGTGTACTTTTGGTGTTTTAAATTTGTTTCAAATTTTAATTTTATCTTTTAATCTTTTTTAGTTTTATTTAGTTTTTTAACATACAAAAATCAATCAAATTTTTTTTCTCACTTTTAACATGGTTACTTTACTTAATGAAAAATTTTCAAATGTAAATTTGTATACCAAAATTCTTGTCGTCGTCTCCTATACATTGACTCAGCTTATCAAATCTTCCTAGAGCCTCCAAATTAAACACAGCATTCCTAGTGCCACGAGAAAATCTAAACCTAAATCAATTACACATAGCAAAACAAACAGGATTATAGACATGCTCTTTTCGGTGGAATTGGGAATTTTTCTTTTTTCTTGCTTTCTCTTTGCTTGCTTGCTCTCTTGGGATCCCTACGTTATGCAACACTTTGAAGGTGGTCAGATTCCAGAGGGATAGCCCCGTGAAAGAGTATTTTATCCATTTGCCTTTGTTTACTTCGAATAAACAATCCTCCAAATGTTCTTAAAGAAAAATTGGATCTTTTGTCAGTATTTGATTTGTTTCAAAGTGAAATCTATGATAGTATTAATTACATGATTTGTTTGAATTATTGACTCTTTGACTCTCTTTTTTTTTCTTTTTTTCAAAAAAGATATATAGACAATAATCCTTAGAAAAAGGAACAAAGTTTCATCTAAGCAAAAATTTATTTGTTATAATAAAGGGACAATAATTTATAAGTATAAATATAATGAACATCGTAACGATTAACTTCGAAAACAGAATATTCTATTTAAAATACTAAATTTCGTATGATTTTCCTGAAGCAATATGATAGGATAGTAATAAAGATTATTGTATTAATTTATGATATGCTTGAAATTGGGGAATTATGGTTAGTTATTGGAAATTTAGGATTTAGTTGGTTAGCCTTGGGGGTAGCTTATCCTATTTACTATTTCTCTTCAGGATTAAGACTGGCTCTTAAGCTTGGGTCTCTTCAGTCTGAAGTTTTTGTTACTTGTTCTAGTGGAACTAGGGTCATTTGAATTGCTTTTATAAGGAAAATTATCTGTCTTAGGAACTTCGCCCTTTTATCTTTTAAATTATGATGAGATTATTGAGTGTTTTTACTAATGCTTTTGGTTCTTCGGTTCCGATTCTATAACACTCTCATATGATATACTTGTCAAGTTTTTTTTTTTTTTTGTCAAAACTCAGAAACACGTTGATTAACTAAAGAATTTAAGAGTGCCATACATTTAAATTGACGTGTAAATAATCAAATATATATGTTTATGACCTTTGTAGGACATTTATTCTAAATTCCTACTTTCCTGGGAGCCTCATCTAACTGAAAAATTACAGTACACGCGGATAGATGCCAAGTTGAAGTTGTAGATATGGATTGTTTCATGAAAATTTCCAACTTCACAGTATAATATTTGTCAAATTAAAAGATTCCATGGTTTTATTTGCTTGCTTTGATTTTGACATTAGATATATCTATTGAAATATTCCGGAATATATCAATCCTAAAGACATTCAGATGCAACAAATTCATATAAAAGTTGTATATCTGACTTCTGCTCCATGATGTGGTTAATTTCATTATAACATTTGTTGTTTGCGAATTTAGATAGATTACTTGAACTTTCGATTTCCATGTTCAAGTAATGTGCTAAGGAAGAGATTGTGTTCTTTCACTTTGGATTCCTAAGCTTTTAAAAATAGCACCTAGTTTAAAAGGTAACTAAAAATAATTAATACATATAATTAGAAATTGTGATAAAAGAAAATAAAAGCATGAAATGCAATAAATAAAACTCTAAATAAATCAACACATTTTGAAATTTAAAGACAAAAATGCAAAAGATAAAATTTAATATAAAAGATTGTATTTGATTGATTGAATAAGTGTTTCAAAATAACTATATAATGAATATTTATAAGTTTAAAACTAACTATTAATCACATTAAAATTGGTGGCTACTTCTTTCTAAATTTTTGGCCTATGTTTATGTAGGATCTTGACAAATGATTTTAGTGTAAATAGGTGTTACACAACTTTTTTAAAGATTAAAATAATATATTTATTTGCTAATGAACTCCCTCATCAACTATATCTTTAAAATTTAAGAGAATGAATTTTCAAGTATATTTTGTACTTCTCCTTGATTAGTCAACTCATGAATCTTTCTTTAGTTTTAGTTGATCTAACTAATTACCTTTAAAATATTCTACAAGCTCAATTTGCAATTTTTAGGAAAAGCGATTAAATGGCTAAAAACTACATGGATTTATCTGAATATTTTCATATTTTTTACTTGCATGTTATTAAACCATTTTTTTTTAATTTCAAAAAATATAATAGATTAATTATGTAATTCAAAAACGTTATGTTTCAACTTTAAAAGTCCAATTCAACCTCAAAAGCAACTATCTTTTCCAGCAAATATAACCCAACTTATCTGCCTTACTCATCAAACATCATTCAATGCTTTTAGCCCAAATTATAGGCCCACGAATCGATCCAACCAATTGTTTTTTGGTACTGGCATTTTGCCCCCTACTTTTTTTAGCTAACGATGATAAGAAGAAACTCAAATGATATATTTGAATTTTGAATTACCCAGGTATTAACTTATGGTGAAGTTTTTAATTTAATTGCTTCGTCTTCTATGGTTATAGCGGAGTAACGAGTCTCGAAATGAACTTTACTCTTTCAAGATTCTCATGTTTGATAGGTCATAACTAACATGGGCATCTTGAATTTTTCATTTACATCAACATCACGTAGGTTTCTAAGTCATACACACATCATGCAAGCGAACAAAGTAAATGCAAATGAAACCATAATAATTCTTTGGGAATATATAATTTGGGTACTACAATCTTGGGCTGACAGGATTGTGAAGGATGCTTCCTGCACTTCCTTAATGAAAATACAACAGCATTTTCCATCAATGCAAAGCAAGTATCCGGAAGAAAACATTCCCTATGCTGACAAGCAGATAGAGGTTTGAGAAAACCACACGCAACAAATTATGCACCCAAATTGCAGAACGGAAACACACACAGTACCAAAACAAATGAGGCGTAAAAACGGAAGAATCCAATTCTAGTGTCTGCACTCTAAAATATATTCAACTCTACCCATTCAGATTATCAACAATCCCGATCACCAAATGAAATAGGTCAACCCAACTTATAATGAATACTCCCGCCTTTAAGCACTATGAATGGAACTAAATCACACATGACATGGACAGTAGCTGAAAATTATTGTACACATAAGACAAGAGAAGATATGTATACTGCAATTTACTATTTAAACATTAATAGCTTGTTGCATTAAGATGTAAGCCTAAGAAATGCAGAAATGGCCTCATGTTCACTTTGCTCTTAGCAAGCCATTATGCATCCCTAATACCCTGGTCTCTCTTCCACAACTTTTCTCTCAACAACTTGGCATCATCTGTTGAAATTTTCTTCTCAAGCGACCAACCATCAATTTTAAACAATAATTGACTCCATGATTCCCACGGCATATCTTCCACTGGTTCATTTGGTGCCCTTCTCTTGCTTTCTTCTTTCAGAGTATTAAGTGTGTCTTGAAGTTCGTGTCATTGACTCTTGATACAGCTGAACACAAGAGTGTAGGCTTCATCATACTTTTGAAGATGGTCTTCCCATAGTTTTATCTTTTGTTGCATTAATTCATTATATTTTTGTAATTTATCTGATGACAGCTTATAAACATTAGCTTCTTCAAGGGATTCTTCCAATTTATCAACCTTCCTTCGCGAATCCTGGTTTTCTTGTGACACTATTGCAGCTTGATCAGCTTGTCTTGTTGCCTTATCTAGTAGCAATTGCAAATTTTCAACCTTATCCGATAAATTCTTGCATTCAACTCTAAGGTAGAAAGTTTTGACATGTCTTCCTGAGAAACTTGTTGGGAATTTAAGTAGAGGCAAACAGCGGAAACGTTTAATTATTTATATATATGTATATTATATTTGATTCCTCCATCCTAGATATTCATTGAATTTAGACACATTTCTGATTCAATGAATGTGGACATTTTAGCCCGAGTTGGTCCGTTCTTGTGTGTGACCCTGCAGGCCCATATGATGTTGGCAGTGGGTCAACTGCACTGTTTGACCCACAAATCACAAGCGGCCTCTAGCAAGATATTGTGATTACCCAAATCATATGGAATCAGTGATCCGATGTAACCTATCTTATAACCCTATCATATCCCTTTTGTCACATGATATCTAGATCGAGTATGAGGCATAGAAATGTCATCCTCAACTTGCTCAATCATAACTTTCTCGATCTTCGAGCAGACTGATATAAGATAGAACCCTTTCCATCTGAGCATGGTCATGTATTTCTCAATCACACTCATTGAGGGGCCCAGAGATATCTCTCTATTAATTAAAGGGACAAAATCCATCTTGACCACTCATCTTCCTCTGCATGGATTCCATTATACCTGATCACAGTCTTAATAATCACTCTGTCAAAGGTGACATTAGACTATGCCAAAGTACAGTGTCCTTCATGTAGGAATCTATGGTGATCTCAGATCCAAGGGATCAATGACATGGTTATATATGAGATAAACTTATGACCTAATCCATGTAGTTTATCTCATGATGGGTCTATCCAACGTTCTGTTCTCTAACACACGCCTATGATTTTGATTCATATCATCATACATGATTAATACTTAATTAATCAAAATCATACTAATCTTAATTCATCGTTGTTCCCACAAGGATGATTGATTAGGGATATTTTAGATAATTAAAAAAAATGATTTATCCATAGATATTATTATATATAAACATGCAAATAATATAATAATGTTATAAAAAGAAAACTCTTATTTCGTAATAAAAATAATGTTCGCAATACAATGATTGGCTTAGGGCACAATCTCTAACAAAACTGACAGTTTTGGTTCCAAGTCTTGAAGGCAGACTGCAAATGCGAACATTCCTTTTCCAACATTACTGAAAGTTCATCAGTATTCTTGACATCTTTAATCTCTGCTTTCAATGATTCAATGGCAATCTTTAGAGAGGCATTTTCTGCTCTCATTGAACTAAGCTCCTTAGTAAGGGAATGAACTCTATCATTCTGAATCAGAGAGTATTGTTAGTCATGCAATTCAGTCTCTCTTCCTTCAGTAATTCCTTAGCAAGTCAACTCAGTACGCAGCTTCTCCAACTGGTCCTCCATGAGTTCCACATGTATCTTTTTCTGGGTGGCAACTTTAATCCATGCATCGG
The DNA here is from genome assembly GCA_026724425.1 of Erythrophleum ivorense. NCBI lineage: Eukaryota > Viridiplantae > Streptophyta > Magnoliopsida > Fabales > Fabaceae > Erythrophleum > Erythrophleum ivorense. Next base: position 11,061,550 of record JAIUCV010000003.1, read on the forward strand.
TCCCTGCAAACCTCATCTCCAAGAAGTTAATTTCTCCTTGCCGTGCTTCCTTCTCAGCTAGAACCTTTTCAAGGTCTTCAATTGCATGTACTCTAGCTTGATTTAAAAGATGGACGTCTGCAACAAGTAACTTATACTTCTCAATAAAAGGTAACAAGCCATGAAACCGTAACTATGGAGATGAGAAATAAATTCATAAGTGCTTCAGAAAGACATCTTACTTTTCTCTGCATTTTTTGTCGAGCCTACCAAATCCTTGAGTTGACTACCTGACAACTGTGCAGCCTGCTCTGCTCTATCTATGATTACTGCTTATTTCAAAATCAAGTAATTTAGTGTAATAACAGCATAATTTTTAATCTCTATGATTTTCCTTGCCAAGTAAGGTTATACAAGGAACACAAAGTATTTGTCCACACTCTTGCACTGAAAAGGCCATGCACTGAAATTCCACCCAGTGTCGTAGATCAATAAAGAGCGTTCAGCTTGTCTCCAGTCCGCTCCCTCTCCAGTCCATCCCGTGAAGTGTCAAGCATTAATCAAAAGTAAGATTCATAGTTATAATACTAGTCGCTTTATATGAACTAAACTTCATATCAATATTTTTACTTATTTTTAAATAAATCATTTGAATAAAAATTTGAATTAATATTTAATATTTAATATTTATAAAAGATAAAAAACATAGTGAGAAGTTAAATAACTTTTCTTTTTTTATCAGTAATTACTTCTTTATTAATTGGTGTTATATTTAAATTTATTTTATTTATTTATTATTAATATATATGATTTCAGACTCTAAATTCATATATATATATATATAATATAAGTAATTAAAAATTTTCAAAAATATTATAACAATATAATATTGCAAAATTCTTGCAAAACAAAAATGAAAGGAGTCATATTTAATTCAACTTACAAATATTTTGTTTACTCCATGTTTAATTTTTTTAATTAATTACAAGATATAAATTAATTCATGTATTTAATTATAATTTACTTAATATATGTGTAATGATTGTATATAGTTTTTATAAAAAACACTAATAGAATATGTAAGTGCAGGGTCTGGAGGGGTGAGGATAGATAATTAATAGCATACAAGTTTAAGCACTTGAACTAACATCTAACTATAAAATTAGTATATATATATATATATTCTATGTTCCGTCATCAAACCAAACAACAGACTGCTTAACTAAAGCCCTTTCTCTCACACGATTCTGGTTTCTATGGGACAAACTTGGGGTTATGTCTTCGCCCTCTCGTTTGCGCGCGGGGGGAGTAAGAACACAATGTTTTTATGCATACATGTTTTCTTTTTCTGTTTTCTGACATGTTATTTTTCTGTTTCGTCTGTTATGTATTTTACACATGTAAGGCATTCTTTATTTTCTTTCCTTGGTTTGTTTCGCCACCTAGCTCCAGTTGGTTGAAGGGTGGTAACAGAATATCCTATATATATATATATATATATATATCAATAATAGAGAAAAGGCTCAGTAAGAAATACATTGAGTATTTTGATAGCTTTCTTGGCTCTTCGATCTTCTCATCTTTCAATCACAAATGAATAATTAAGATTAATACAAAAAATTAATGCAAAAATTAAGGATGACATTTGTTACACATATATCATAATTTTTAAATTAATAATTGATTTGTGATATAAAAATAATTATTTTTCGCTCTCACTTTTTATATAAAATTACTCCTCTCATTTGATATGTTCTACACATGCACATCTCCTTAGTAGAAGTTTGATTTTGTTTGTTCCAATATTTCATTCTTCTTGGGATAATAAGATGATATTATATGATATTTAAAGGAACAAAAATTCTATAGAATTGAAACAAAATTTAATTTTTGAGTACGAACGATAGCTATGTATGACAAATAAATTTTAACAAAGGATGGATCTGGCATAGAAACTCTGCAGATTTAAGATTATCAATGTCATACAATTCCTTTATTGCACATAAATCTCCGGTTTCTCTGTCAGAAATGAAAAATAAAACAGTTTATAAAATACGATATTTTGTTAGAATTTAACAATTTATTAGGGTAGATTACATGTCTCATTAATTATTTGTTAAAAAATTAAATTAAAACCAAATTACCAATTTACTGAAAATTCCCTGTAGCTGTTGCGGGCAACACTTACAATTCCAAAACTACCAACCCCAATATATTCGATTTTTTCCCATTGGCTATAATTGGTCGGAGAAGCAACTGAATTAGACAGAGTAATAAACCTCTTGACCAACGAGTCTTATTGTTCTCCTCACCTCTATTCTGTAAAGCCAAGGATTGCCCTCCTTGTAGAACATGATTAAGTCACCTTGCCTCAGCTTCTTCTCCTTAACAATCTGTCTCCAGCCTGTGTCCATGGTTGGCTTTGGGTAATAGCCAAGGCTCCTGACGCAGTGGAACTCACGAACGCTACAATCAGACCCGACTGTAACGGTGAGTATGACCCGCTTGGATCGTTCTGGGAAGGGCGGCAGATGTTGAAGCGCTGCTGATGGGATTGCGAGTCTGTACTTGACATCTGATTTGCTTAGACGTTTTTGGAAGATGAGGAAGGACATGATGATAGTGAGTGTTACTGTGAAGTGCGAAGGAGCGAGATGGATCTTTGTATGAAGGGTACCTCAAATTTAGAAGGAAGAAACAACAGGGTACTAGTAGTTGTTTGGTTTGAAATTTTAAAAGAGGAAGGGTACCTTATATCGCATGGAAAAGGATCTGAGGCCAGGTGATTATGAGATTTTCTTTTATTCCGTGCTGATCATTTCTCCATTATGGGGCATGACACTAAAGAAGAGCCAATTTGAAACACAAGGAGGGTGGAGGAGATTGTTAAAAGGACTAGAGAGTTTCTACTGTGGTGTGATTTTTGTAATTGTTTTTTTTTTGTCACAAACTATTTTGTAATTTAAAAGATTGATTTCAAAATTATTAAGGATTTAAAAATATTTTGTGAAAAATGTAGGAGTTGATAGTAGGAAATTCTCTGCTAGCTATTATTAACAGAAGCTTCACGAGCCTTCCTTTTAACCCTTGCTCATAGCGACATTCTCCTATCCAGATTTTCTATATTTCCACTCATTTGATCAACGTCAGGTGCATTGCAGTCATAAGAATATTAAAATTTTAAATGGTTAATAATTATATTCAAATAATAATAAATATTATTAATATTATACTTATTATTATTATTTACAAATGAGACGTAAAGTTTTAGTTTTTTTTTTTAACATTGGATTAGGAACCCAATCAAAACATATAAGATTTTCTTAACACTCATTTCCAAAAAAGATGCTATGTATTTGAGTAATGACTCTTGAACATATATAAAGGATAATTAGTTTTCTAATTACTCCAATGGTTATAATATTCTCAATTTGAGTTTTTCAAATAAAATATTAAATATCATTTATTTGGAAAAAATATTTTAAAAGTTAAATTTAGAATTCAAAGTAGTTAGCATAGTTAGTAATTTGTCTTGATATAATTTCTTTTTTTAACTTGGTTTTTAGTTTTTTTTAAGAGTATTTTGGGATAGGACAGGCCTATATAAAAGAATTAATGTGCCCTTAAAATTTTCTAAGGAAGGGACTTAACGAGGGCAAAGGTATGTGATACCCTGTTCATAATATTATAAAACAAAACTTGAAATTAAGTTAATTGGGGCACCCTAAAAATTAAAAGAAAGGAAAAAAAATAGGCGTAGGTAAAGTTCGAATTTTTAAAGGGGTAGGTACTTAAAGAAAGTTTTAATTTTGATAAAGGGGAATTGAGGATATGATTTAGAAAGGAGAAGGCTTGACTTGACTGACTCAACTGGCTAATTCTTTAGTTCACTCATGGCGGGTTGTTGTTCCTCCAAGGCAAGTTGGCCCAACAGTGTCTCCTTTAATTATTAGGTTTCACTCCCAACATGATCTTTCTCGAGGAGTTGGAGATCTTTTCTTGCTTCCACTTTGCTTGCTTGCTCTCTTGGTCTCTACATCGTGCAATACTTTGGCTTTATGTAATGTTGTTTATATGTGTGGATGAATATTTTATCCATTTGCTTTTGTTTACTTTGTAAACACAATCCTCTAGTTGTTCTTGGACATTTTCCCACTATCTGAATGTTTCAGTCTGATAGTATTAATTATATGATTTGTTTGAATCATTGAAATATGTTTTCAACCAATATCATGATATCAAAGTGACTCTATATAAGTCGATCACTACTACTCTGAAAACTACTACTCTCTTTATAAAGGGTTACATGAGTACATGACCTTTGCTTGTAATTGATACAGATAGGTAACTATAATTATATGCAATTGGCAACTAAACATTATCTCCATAATCATCGTTCTGAGATCAAGCTCATGTGGTTGATATATAAATGCAGTTGAGTTCAATATCTAAACGGTGGAGGTGGATCAACATACCAAACATGGAGATATATACGTGCACTTAAAAATCCTACATATAAACTTATCCATAGATTCAGGTCATTTTTTACTTCTAACTAAATGACGCTTGCAAAATTTCAGTCTAACCCATCTCATTTTCAAGACTGGACCAAATTCATTTTGATCACCCCACTTTCAAAGATTCTGAAAATTCAGTTAAAAATTAATTATTCTCCTCCCCTTTTCTATAATAAATTCTCAATACAAAATTCAATGAAACTTCTTTTGCCTTTCATTATCACCGTCCAACATATCAAATAATCATTTTTTCTTTCTTCAAATAATATATAAAGATATATAAACTTCATATCCTATAAGGAGCAAGACTCCCGAACTAAGGTTCATCTAATTAAAGCACATTGTGTAGAGATATATTCTTCCTTAAACCGGGTTAGACGTATTCCATATATAAACCAATTACATAAAAGATTGGGAAAATTATATATAAAGATCATAAATTAGTAAAAGTAACACTAAAAGATCTTAAAACTAAAATTAATTTGAAAGACTAAAATTAGAAGAGATGCTTCCCAAAATTACTAATCATGTTTCCTAAAGTTATTATTGAAAAAAATCCTTTATACTATGAAGATCAGTTTGTAACTTTAGGAAATATGAATGGTAATTTTCAAAAATTTAATAGTAATTTTTTCATTTGATCCTTCAGAGAAATTTTGATTTTTAAAGTCTTTTAATGAACTTTTTACTAAAGTCTTTAAGGGGAATTTTTCCTAAAAGATTTGTGCCAGCTCTAGAAATAAGTGATCCATCAATTTCTGGATCCACCATTCATGGTTGTCTAATCATAAATCACGAAGTTACTTATTATTTCACTAACATAATACTTTGCAATGTTTGAATATTTCAGTTGGCTGAGAAGTTAAATTTCTTAGAAAGAAATTTTAAAAAAAGAGGAAGATCGAGACATCTGAAGAGTATAACTTAGAAATTACAAACACATTTTTGAACATGTTAACACCAACATCATCATGACACATGCGCAAAAAAAAAAAAAAAAAAGTCTGCAGTTAGCATCCCTTTACTTTTCAATGTTCCAACTACACAATGTGGTGGGTAGTTATGTAAAAGCCTGTTTGGTGCAATGGCTCGAGTCCTCCGTACTGGATTGCACTGTGCAAGTTATTGTCTTGGTTGTTAAGAAAAAAAATGGAGGGGTCTTTGGCGCCGGAACCATTTGCTGAACCTGCTACGAAGATCTCTATTTGTAGCGCTACCAATTTTTTATATGTAATGCAAAGAGATTTGACAACTGTGCTGTTGCTTTTGGTTTTCTCACAAGCTCTTTGGCTCTCTCTTTTTTCTTTGGATTCCGTTGAATCGTTGGATTTCAAGGCATGATCAAAAAAGGTGAAAGGGAAAAGAAGTATAAATGAAGCTTCATAATAATCAATCCTCACACTCTCAATGAGAGTACCAGACAAGATTATTGCTGTCATGTTGAAGAGATCAACGGATCATCATTGTCTTTGACTAGGAGTTAGGAAATTTAACCCAAAAAAAAGGTAAATTTGATTTAAATATATTAAATTTATTACCAATATCCAAATTACAAAAATTAAGCCTAGTGAAAAGAAATAATTTTTTTATTGACCTAAGTTCAATACCTCTATTTAAGGAGAATTGAGCCTAAAATATCAATACATGAAATTAATATAAAAGAGTGTGTCCTTAAAATTATTTGAAAGATAATTTATCTTAAATCGAAAAATTTTTTGGCCCAAAGTCTAAATAGAGTTTATCTTAACTGTAATATTAAATATATATATATATATATATATATAATTTTTCATCAATTTACCTAAATTTGAAAACCTAATTCATGAAAACAAAATGAGTTTAGAAACAGAAGGACAGGGCTAGCTCAAGACCTTCGGATATTAATTTAATTTCTCTCAAAGTCCCTCTAGAAGCATCTGATCTGGAACGCATTTTCCTAATTTTCCATGCACTTTTCCAAAAAAAAAAAAAGAAGAAGTGTGCAATGGAAGTGAATAGGTATTTCAACCGATTTGAGTTATTGACAATTGCATAAGAGTTATCCCATTTTCATTGAGAATGAAGATTTTTAAATATGGGAAAAGAAGAACTTACATGAATAAGACATTATTTTTATAACTTTTAAAAATTGATTAAAAAAACTATTGAAAAGTTACAAATAATTAAATTATTGCCAAATAATTATTCTTTAAATAAATTCGTGTGTTATGAATTATTAAATAACTATCTACTCTCCTTCACCAAAATAATTTATTTTAATTTTAACTTGACACAACGTCTTGCGCATTTCACAAGACTACTTTTTGGTGGACAAAAAGATAATAAGGAAAGTGGTTTTTTGGCCCTTAAATTTGCTTCAAATTTTATTTTTACCTCTGAAGTTTTTAAATTTTATTTAATTTTTTAACTTATAAAAACTAATCAAATTTTTTCTCAATTTTAATATCGTTAATTTACTTAATGAAAATTTTTACGCCAAAATTCTTATCATTATCTCCCGTACATTAATTCAACATGTAAAAGCTACCAAGAGCCTCCAAATTAAACATAGCATTCCTAGTTCCACTAGAAAATCTAAACCTAAATCAATTACAGTGCTATACAGAGAGCATTATAGACATGCTCTTTCCGGTGGAATTGGGATTTTTTTTTTTTCCTTGATTTCACTTTGCTTGCTTGCTCTCTCGTGATCCCTACGTTATGCAATACTTTGAAGGTGGTCAGATTCCAGAAGGATAGCGACGTAAATGAGTATTTTATCCATTTGCTTTTCTTTACTTTGAACAAACAATCCTCTAAATGTTCTTAAAGAAAAATTAGATCTTTTGTCACCATTTGATTGTTTCAAAGTGGAATCTATGATAGTATTAATTATATGATTTGTTTGGATTATTGACTCTTTGACTCTATTTTTTTTTTTTGGAAAAAAGATACATAGACAATAACACTTAGAAAAAGAAACAAAGTTTTAGCTAAGCAAAAATTTATTTGCTACAATAAAGGGACAATAATTTATAAGTATAAATATAATGAACATCGTAACAATCAACTTCCAAAATAGAATATTTATTTAAAGGGGTGAGCTCAATTTTGTCTGAAACACTAAATTTCGTATGATTTTTCTGAAGCAATGTGATAGGATAGTAATTAAGATTATTGTATTAATTTATTATATATTTGAAATTGGGGAATTAGGGTTAGTTATTGGAAATTTAGGATTTAGTTAGTTAGCCTTGGGGGTATCTTATCCTATTTACTATTTCTCTTCAGGATTAGGGCCTGGTTCTTAAGCTTGGGTTTCTTGTTCCAGTGGAATTGGAGTCATTTGAATTGCCTATATAAGGAAAATTATCTGTCTTAGGAACTTCGACCTTGCAAGTTGTGATGGGATTATTGAGTGTTTTTACTAATGCTTTTGGTTCTTTGGTTCCGATTCTATAACACTCTCATATGATATACTTGTCAAGTTTTTTTTTTGTCAAAACTCAGAAACACGTTGATTAACTGAAGAATTTAAAAGTGCCATACATTTACAGAGACGTGTAAACAGTTAAACATTTATGTTTATGGCGAATGGCTTCTCTCCCGTTAGGCGGGAACATGAACGATGCAGTCCCGTGTACCTTGTATTTTTTCTTTTTTTTTTTCTTTTTGTTAATTAAAAAAAAAAACATCTCAACACGCCTAAATGGATCGTCATATTCCCATCTTCGACTGGAGAGAAGCCGGAGTCATGTTTATGACCTTTGTTGGACATTTTCTCTAAATTCCTACTTTCCTAGGAGCCTCATCTAACTAAAAAATTATAGTACATGCAGATAGATGCCTAAGTTGAAATTGTAGACATAGCTTGCTTCATGATAATTTCCAACTTCATAGTATAATATTTGTCAAATTGAAAGATTCCGTGGTTTGTATTTGCTTGATTTGACATTAGATATATCTATTGAAATATTCTAGAATATATCATTCCTAAAGACATCCAGATGCAACAAATTCGTATAAAAGTTGTATATCTAACTTCAGCTCCGTGATATGGTTAATTTCATTATAACATTATGTTGTTTGCAAATTCAGATAGATTACTTGAATTGATAAGTTAACTTGTACTTTTGATTCCCACGTTCAAGGAATATGCTAAAAAAGGAACTCTGTTATTCCACTTTGGATTCTTAAGCTATTAAAGAAAGCACCTAATTTAAAAGATAACTAAAAATAATTAATATATATAATTAGAAATTGTGATAAAAGAAAATAAAGGCATGAAATGCAATAAATAAAGCTCTAAATAAAACAATACATTTTGAAATTTAAAGACAAGAATGTAAAAGATAAAATATAATATAAAGGCTTATATTTGATTGATTGAATATGTGTATCAAAATAATTATATAATCAGTATTTTTAAATTTAAAACTAACTATTAATCATATTAAAACTGACTGCTACTTCTTTTTAAATTTTTGACCAATGTTTATAATAATGTAGAATCATGACCAATAATTTTAGTGTAAATAGGTGTGTTACACAATTTTTCTAAAGATTAAAATAATATATTTATTTGTTAATGAATTGCCTCATCAACTATATCCTTAAAATTTAAGAGAATGAGTTTTTAAGTATATTTTGCATATCTCCTTAATTGGTCAACTCACGAATTTTTCTTTAGTTTTTGTTGATGTGACTAATTACTTTGAAAATATTCTACATGCTCAATCCACAATTTTTAGAAAGGCAATTAAATGACTAAAAACTACTTAGATTCATCTGAATATTTTCATATATTTTAGCTGCATGTTATTAAAATATTTTTTTATTTTAAAAAATATAATAGATTAAATATGTAATTCAAAGGTGTTATAGCCTATTTTCAACTTTAAAAGTCTAATTCAACCTCAAAAGCAACAGCAAATATAACCCAACTTATTTGACTTACTCATTAAATGTCATTCAATGCTTTTAGCCCAAACAATAGGCCCACAAATTGATCCAACCCATTGTTTTTCAGTGCTAGCATTTTGCCCCCTACTGTTTTTAAGCTAATGATAATAAGAAGAAACTGAAATGATACATTTGAATTTTGAATTACCCAGGCATTAGCTCATGGTGAAGCTCTTAATTTAATTGCTTCGTCTTCTGTGGTTATAACGGAGTAACAAGTGTTGAAATGAACTTTACCCTTTCAAGATTCTCATGTTAGATAGGTCATAACTAACATGGGCATCTTGAATTTTTCATTTACATCAACATCACGTAGGTTTCTAAGTCATACACACATCATGCAAGCGAACAAAGTAAATGCAAATGAAACCATAATAATTCTTTGGGCTGACAGGATTGTGAAGGATGTTTCCTGCACTTCTTTAATGAAAATACAACAGCATTTTCCATCAATGCAAAGCAAGTATCCAGAAGAAAACATTCCCTATGCTGACAAGCAGATAGAGGTTTGAGAAAACCACACGCAACAACTTATGCATTCAAATTGCAGAACGCAAACACACAAAGTACCAAAACAAATGAGGCGTAAAAACGGAAGAATCCAATTCTAGTGTCTGCACTCTAAAATATATTCAACTCTACCCATTCAGATTATCAACGGTCCCGATCACCAAATGAAATAGTCCAACCCAACTTATAATGTATACTCCCGCCTTTAAGCACTATGAATGGAACTAAATCACACATGACATGGACAGTAGCTGAAAATTATTGTACACATAAGACAAGAGAAGATATGTATACTGCAATTTACTATTTAAAAATTAATAGCTTGTTGCATTAAGATGTAAGCCTAAGAAATGCAGAAATGGCCTCATGTTCACTTTGCTCTTAGCAAGCCATTATGCATCCCTAATACCCTGGTCTCTCTTCCACAACTTTTCTCTCAACAACTTGGCATCATCTGTTGAAATTTTCTTCTCAAGCGACCAACCATCAATTTTAAACAATAATTGACTCCATGATTCCCACGGCATATCTTCCACTGGTTCATTTGGTGCCCTTCTCTTGCTTTCTTCTTTTAGAGTATTAAGTGTGTCTTGAAATTCCGTCATTGACTCTTGATACAGCTGAACACAAGAGTGTAGCCTTCATCAGACTTTTGAAGATGGTCTTCCCATAGTTTTATGTTTTGTTGCATTAATTCATTATATTTTGTAATTTATCTGATGACAGCTTATAAATATTAGCTTCTTCAAGGGATTCTTCCAATTTATCAACCTTCCTTCGCAAATCCTGGTTTTCTTGTGAAACTATTACAGCTTGATCAGCTTGTCTTGTTGCCTTATCTAGTGACAATTGCAAATTTTCAACCTTATCCAATAAATTCTTGCATTCAACTCAGGGTAGAAAGTTTTGACATGTCTTCTTGAGAAACTGACAGTTTTGGTTCCAAGTCTTTGAAGGCAGACTCCAAAGACGAACATTCCTTTTTCAACATTACTGAAAGTTCATCAATATTCTTGACATCATTAAGCTCTGCTTTCAATGATTCAATGGCATTCTTTAGAGAGGCATTTTCTGCTCTCAATGAACTAAGCTCCTCAGTAAGGGAATGAATTCTATCATTCTGAATCAGAGAGTATTGTAAGTCATGCAATTCAGTCTCTCTTCCTTCAGTAATTCCTTAGCAAGTCAACTCATTACGCAGCTTCTCTAACTGGTCCTCCAGGAGTTCCACGTGTATCTTTTTCCGGGTGGCAACTTTAATCCGTGCATCGGTCCCGCAAACATCATCTCCAAGAAGCTAATTTCTCCTTGCAGTGCTTCCTTCTCAGCTAGAATCTTTTCAAGGTCTTCAATTCCATGTACTCTAGCTTGATTTAAAAGATGGATGTCTGCAACAAGTAACTTATACTTCTCAATAAAAGGTAACAAGCCATGAAACCGTAACTATGGAGATGAGAAAGAAATTCATAAGTGCTTCAGAAAGACATCTTACTTTTCTCCGCATTTTTTATCAAGCCTACCAAATCCTTGAGTTGACTACCTGACAACTGCTCAGCCTGCTCTGCTCTGTCTATGATTCCAGCTTATTTCAAAATCAAGTAATTTAGTGTAATAACAGCATAATTTTTAATCTCTATGATTTTCCTTGCCAAGTAAGGTTATACAAGGAACAGAAAGTATTTGTCCACACTCTTGCACTGAAAAGGTCATGCACCAAAATTCCACCCAGTGTTGTAGATCAATAAAGAACTCATGTTTGAAAATTTGAGCTTGGTAATGATACAGAACAGGAACCAAGAATCAGAATTGTAACAAAAGCACGCAAATAAAACTTGACTCAATATCAATATGCAAAGATGGGAAAATCTCCTAAGGCTCCGTTTGGTTCAACGGAGGGGAAGGGAGGGGAGGGAAGGGGTTTAATGAGTTTTATTTGGTTGGAAGGAAGAGGAAGGGAGGGAATGAGAAATTATTATTTGGTTTAGGAGGGGAGGAGAGGTAATTATATTTGGACAAATTTACTCTTATATTATTTTAATTTTGTTTTTATAAAAAAAGTTATTTATATCAATATTTTTCAAAAAAAATTATGAATTCTAATCTTTTTTTATTTTTAATTTCTGATAAAAAAAACTATCTGAATTTTTATTAAATATTAATATATTAAAATATTAAAAAAATTAAAGGATAATAAAGTAAATTATAACTTAAAAAATACTCCTCTTCTCCCCTCCCTTCCAAAACCCCTCAATTTGGAGGGGAGGAAAATTTCCCTCCACTTCCCTCCCCTCCCCTCCAATTTTGTCCAACCAAATATCTTATCCCCCTTCCCTCCCCTCCCTTCCAAAAACTCCAACCAAACACATCCTAAGACAAATAATAAGTAGGCTTATCTATAAAATTCTTAAACAAGAAATCCTAAAGCAACTAAAATAAGATTACGAGAATCCCCAAACAACTTTACCATACAATAACGTATCCCTAGGTTCAAATGTCATTATTGATAATTCCTAATTAATGAAAATCCTAAATTACCCCCAATAACATTATAATTGGTAAAATAATTAATATTTCCTTCTTATACTTCATTTTTCTCCCCTACTAGGAAAGAACTCATTCTCAAATTTTGAAAAGCAGTATCAACATCATTTAAGTAGCACATGAAATATATGCACGAATAAGTGAAGGAAGATGTACACACAACACAACCACATTGGTTCATGGAGGTGCATCAGGTGGCTGTTGGGGTGAAATTTTGGTGGCAAGCCATTAAGGGCCTGTTAAAGGTCTTTGTAAGGTTACTTTTTTTAAATGGTGGCTCAAACGGTTAGAGCTGGCTTCAGTACATGTAGAAGGCTTTGTCCAATTAAATTTGGTAGATCTCAGGTGTTTTCTGGCTACATGGATACCCTGGGTAGATTGGGCTGTTTTGAGTTCATTGGTATGCTTGAATGATGAAAATCTCTATGGTTTCAAAAGCATGAATTTTGAGGCACAACAGCAAACCAGGTAGATCAAGGTTGCAATGATACCAACATGATGCAGATCAAGAATCAAGAAAAAGAAAAATACAATACTCAAGTAAATCTCAATTCAATATCGATATATCATAAGGGGCAATCTCCCAATAAGGATACTAGGCCTATTTTATAAGCATTCTTAAAGAAGAAATCAACTAAAATAGATCTACAAAAATCTGAAACAAACTTTACTATAGGATAAAGAGAATCCCAAATTCCTATCTGCTATCACACCATAAATTAATAAAATAAATCATATGTTCCCTTCTCATATTGCATTACATAGTTCCATCCATAGCTAGGAAACAAAGTGGTTAAGATATTTATGATACTAGCCCCATAATGTAATTACTTATGTGCAAAGAAACAATCTCTTGCTATTTTGGTATAGTGCAACATGATTGTTGAGAAACCTTGGATAAGTCTTACAAAGTAAGAGAGAGTGTCAAATGATTAGGAGTCATAGAGTTCATTATTATCTAGGAGTCTTAGAGTTTACTATTGGTTAGTAGTCTTACAGCTGTCTGTTAAGATTATTCTCTAGATTTATTCTGAAGATAGGAAAGTTAGTTATCTTTAGGTTTCTTTGTAATTCATCTTTATCTTTAGGAGTTTATCTTGTAGTTAAACTTTTTATCAGAAAATTATAAAACAAAAGAAGGTACAAGGGCTGAAGTGTGGTAAGGTGTTTATCTTCAGCCCCAGGGTTCTGTTAACCTTAAATTTCAATACTGATGAATGCAGAGAAAAATAAACAAATAAATAATTCGATACAGTACATATAATCAAATATCAATTACAAAGAAACCAACAAGTAGGACCATACTTCATCATATCATGCTTTTGCAATAGAAAATAAATTGCGTCTGTATATATAGTAAAAGAAATCATTGATATCTTCTTTTAGCTTCCTCTCTCTCAGGACATTTCAGATAGAGAAACAAAGATAAAGGATGACTAATGGAATCAACTATAGCATGCTGACACATGATTTTGTTCTTTGCCAATAGTGTACTAACACATTTCCCCAACAGGTGATCCTCATGCGAGTAAACATAGAAGTTAGATGAAAAAATAGAAAAAAGATGGCCAAAATAATATACAATCAGATAGCGTTTTGTTATGAGGTATTAAGGATTCAGGAAAGTCTTGTATATTAAGAAAAGAGTTACTTGTAGTGTATCTTGTTACAAGGTGTTAGATTTAGGCTAGTCTTATATGAAAAAAGTCACCTGTAGCGCACCCAAAGTACAGGGTATTAGTGCCTTTGTGCGGTCATAGTATAATTAGAGGTGGCAAAGTCACTTTTATATACACAACATCATTGAATCTTTCAATCATATATTGTGTTTGGTGCCTTCCTTTTCTCCCAACCTATTGCTCTCCCAATTTTCTCAATTGATCATCTATAGTGTAACACCATATATTTCTAGTATGCTTCCGATCATTTCTAAGTCTCACATGATCAATTGAACAAAGAGAATGGAAAATGATATTAAAATAATGCCTTATTTCGCATTACGTCGCATATAAAAATTCCATTCGGTGTCACACGGACCATATGAGCTCATACAACACGTTCTCATATTTAATTACATACATACAACTCATTTGCATAACCAAAGTTGGCCCATAACTTGTGGAACTCAAAGGGGAACATCAAATTCACACTCTTATTTTCGGCCAGAATTTCAGTTTTTTTGTCACAATTTCGGAAATTCATAACTAAATCCACAAAATTCGAAATCCAACAAAATTTACCATTCCAGAAAGCTCTGGATGTCTACCCCATGATAAAAATAGTTTCAGCTCATGAATCATTAAGGGGAGAACATTTGACATCCGAAAAGCCACTGGGGTTGCTGCTGTCTGGGCCACTGGTTCAGTTTACTGATAGGAAGTTTCAAAATTTGTAACTAAATCTAGAAAAATTGAAATCATTCATTCTTTGCCATTCTGGAAATCTACACATGTCTAATTTATTTTAAAAATATGCCCAGGCCATGAAACATAACAAAGAAAACGTTTGACACACGAAAAGGGGTTAAGGTTCGGACAGCTACTGGTGCTGATACAAGTGTCTGCTATGAACTTTGAAAATGTCCAATTAATTCCACAAAAATCCAATCCATGCAAATAATACCAATTTGGAAAGCTATGAACATTAAATTTATGGTAAAAATAGACTCAGATCAGAGGAATCACGCTTAGCTACCCAAATTCAATGGAACAGTGACTCAAGTCGTGCTGAGCTACTGCTACTATCCCAGAAATTCAAAAATTCATATCTCTCAGCTCAGACCTCCAAATGAGGTGCTTCCAGTTGCTACAAGTCACTGTGAATGCCTAGTTTCTAGCTATAAAATTTTGTAGCCATTGGACCATGTTTTCCCCTCGGATGACACAATTTCAAAACTGACCAAATGAACAGTACCAGTGCAAATCCGAAATTCTGATACCAACTTTGAAAAATCATAGAAAATTCCACAGACCTCCAAATGACCTGATCTTTGGCTTCCCAAAAATATCTAGGCAAGATCTACTTGCATGCAAAATTCCAAGTCAAGAAGAGGTCATTTGGTCAGATTTTGCCATAGCTCAAGCTTATGGCAATCTTGGTCCCAACAAGAGGCAACTTTGGTTCAAATGAGCCATCCATGGTTCCACACACATTTGAGCAACTTAGAAAGCATAAATATAGCATAAATAAGTCCCTCATAAGGTCTGAACTCTCATGCAACTCAAATTCACCATGCCACTTCCATAAACATACATACACAAATGGGCTCCCAAGTGGTCAAAATACATAATTCTACTCATTAGACTCTATTCTTGATACATACACTAACTTTACATAGTTTTACACTTGTTCAAAATGTCATGGCTCAAAAATAACATTTACATATCTACTTTTACATTCTAGTCATCATAGTATATCAAAATATAAAGGTTTGCCAAGAGATGGAGATTTAAGCTCCTTGGCTTCCATCATTTGGGTCTTGAACTCCACCTAGATCATATGAGATGAGAGAAAGGAGGGGGCGAGATTCATTGAATCTCAATAGTTCATACACCTATTCAATCACATTTTCAAGGCATATAACATGTCAATGGTACAAGTATGCAACTACTCAATCAATGAAGCATTCAATTTCCACATTTTTATGTCACAAACACATGTCAAGAATAAGAATGAGCTCTAGGGACTTTTAGGTTGGCCTCACCCCATTTCTAGGACTTTTGGATTGCCTTACTCTTGGTTCTTAGGACTTTTGACTTAGCCTCACCCATCCAAGGGACTTTTGGCCTTGTCTCACCCATGCCATGAGACTTTTGGCATCTCCTCACCCACATTAAGGGACTTTTGGCACTACCTCACCCTTATGAGCCATTTCCATCATTCAAAGACATTCAAGAAAGCATATTGGTATCAAAATAACAACATAGTATCAAGTGGCATGTCTCAAACATATAAACATACACACAAGCACACAATGACACCATATGCAACAAGAAAATGCAATAAGAAAAGGTGGAGAGCTACCTTGGTGCAAATTCAAGCTTTACTTTGCTTGTTTCTTCTCCTTTTCGGTTCCACAAACACAAGAAGGTGGGGTTGGATTTCTTTAGCCTATTCACAATAAACAACACTAAATTATACTCTTGGAACAAATTATGACATCCAACTCACTCTTAAGACTACACTTTGGTCTATTTGTCACAATATGGTTTCATTAAGGATCTAATGAAGCAACTACCATAATTAATATTCTTGGTTCCATTCTCTTGCCATATTTAGACCTCTTGACCTCATTTAAGGTCCTTGAAGCCATCACACACTCACTTTCACAAACCTAGGTCCATGTTGCTTCATAAGGTTACATTATGGAAGCCATTGCCTCATCTCTCAACCTAAGGCTTCTAAATTTTTTCCAAGGGTTTCTCCTATCTTCTTTTATCATATAAAGTCCCAAATCAAGTTTGGAACCATTTAAAATACTCCCTAGCTATCTCTAAGGGTCTTGACCTAGTTATGCTTCCATTAAAAACCCATGGAGTTTAGGATTTTTCCTTAATGGATGGGGCACTTGGGAGGCTCCCTAAGAGTCTTAGAAACTCAAACAAACACTCACATATGATGGGGAAGTCTTGAATCAACCCAGATTTTAACTTATGTTCAAGCACCCTACACTTTTCCAACTTGAGTTTTACTAGTTTTTCATGCATTTCTTTGGTATAATCCATCTTTCCATGCCTTAGTTTGATGGATTCTTTTGGATTATAAAACAGAAACTCTTCCCTCTTCATGGTTCTGGTTGAGACATCCTACTATGGAAGAGGAGAAGGAGAAAAAGAAGCAACAAAGGGAGAGAAACTACCTTGCAATCAAGCTTCCTTTAAGAGCCCTTCCTCTTCCCTCTTTCTCCTCCTTAAATTCCGAATTTCACTCCTCTGATCTAGACCCAAATCAGCACCAAAAAATACATTAAAACCATGGAAAGATGAAGCAAGAAGGGGAGGATGAAGTTTCAAGAGGAAAGAGCATGAAAACCTTACACTTTCTCACCTTTTCTTTAGCTTTTCTTCCTACAAAATTTTCTCCCTTTGTGTGCCTAAGACAGCAGCTCCATTTCTGAGTTTTGGGCAGAAGAAAGTCGGTTTAGAGAGAGGGGAGCTAAACGTGGCTTAAAAAGGGAGTTTGGAAGCTTCTTTTGTGCACTTTGTTTCCATTTTTGCCCTTCCATAATGGCATTTTCGGTTTGGCTTCGTTTTAGCTCCTTTTTGAGAACCGTCTTTTCCATCATAAAATTAAGATTCCCAATTTAATAAAATGCTTTTGGAATCACTCAAATTGGAGTTAAAACCTTCCCGAACGAACCGGTCAAAGTTTAGGTCAATCGACGTCGGAAAGAGTACACCGGAGGGGGGCTTTACCAGTCCCGGGGCTTCCCATGGTTTTTGGGGCCTCTGAGAACTCTGGGCAACTCAAAATTTCTATTTAAAAAGCCCTCCTAAGTGTTTTTCTAAAATTACACTTATTTACGAAAATGCCACTGGCCTTTCGGCAAATTTTTCGAATCACTCCGACCTTAGTTTTTGGGCAACTCAAGGCTCAAATCCTCGTTTTCTATTATTTAAAATTTTATTCAAATTTTGTTTGGCCTTGAATCACTCATCTCAGGGGACTTGCTTTTCAAACCGGCCCGTTTCAGCGATTGTACAATTTACCGAACGTTACATATAGTCTTAGCAATGACATCTCTAAACAGGTGGTCCATTGATGTGTGTATGTGAACAGACCAACACCCAAACAGAAAGTAATTGGACAAAACAGACAGCATTTCTACAGAAGAAACCACAAAGAATACATCCTCAATTTCAAATTATATGTCTAGTTGAAGGAGATACCAAAGGTGTCGGTTCAGCTAGTACAGAAGGACTATTCAAATTCTCTGCAT
Organism: Erythrophleum ivorense; assembly: GCA_026724425.1. Taxonomy (NCBI): domain Eukaryota; kingdom Viridiplantae; phylum Streptophyta; class Magnoliopsida; order Fabales; family Fabaceae; genus Erythrophleum; species Erythrophleum ivorense. The sequence goes on from JAIUCV010000003.1 coordinate 11,079,976, forward strand.
TGATATACTCCATATGTTCACTGTTGTCACTGTCAGTATCAGTAGTAGTGCCTAAGATTTCCTTGTTCAAGTTTGGGATACTATCAAATGAAACCTTTCTAAGCTCAGAGTCCTCATCTTCATTTGGATGGAAATCCCCATCAGTGGGAGGCTGTCCATGAGAAGCTTTCTTGATCTGTTGTTTGTTGTGCTGGGAACTGTGAACAGTTGTATGAGTTCGTGCATACTAATTACCAAAGATACAAAATTACTAACCAGCAAAATATAGTAGCCACATTATAGAAGCAAAATCAAACAAGCGAAAGCTAACAAAATGAAGATAGCTAGGTGTTCTTTTAAGTAGGCTAATATTTATTTTTATTTTAATTGACTGCTAAATTACAATTGATCTCAGTGATAGTAAAAAGAAATGTTAAATTACAACAAAAGTACGTAGCATTGCCAAAGGATCAATTAATGCGATGAAATGAAGTGGTTTTACTCATAGATCCTTGGAAGAAAAAAAAACCATTGATATTAGACTCTCAAAATCAACACATTAGATTTACAAAACCCTAATAGTTTACTGACTAAACCATTTCAAAAGAGTCACGTCAGTAGCTTATAAATTTGCAAATTGGAAAGCTCATACAATTTTAAGAGGAATTAAAACAGATGATTTGAGCTAAACATCGGGTCATGTGGATAATCAAATCTGTGTAGTTCTCTGTCCTTAGCTTGAGACCTGATTAATTGAAGGTCTTTTTATCTTCTCTCTGCGTTTATATTTATAGACTATGCCAATGATTCCTAAAAATTTCACCACTTTATTTCCTTCTGTTCAGCCTTACCATTGACATACCCAAACCTCTTCCTTACCATTAATTCCTTCAAGTTTTAAGTAAATTGTGAACAAGAAAAAACCAAAAGGGTAAAGCATATACATGTCAAGAATCAATCTCGTTTTCAGGCTTCAACAACACTAATGAATACTGATAATGAAATATTTATAGAAAATTAACACAAATGAAATCTACAAGCCAATTGAAAACAGCCTCCATTCTCCAATTAGTGAACGAAAAACTGACAACAAAAACATTATGCAAAATCCATCAAAAGTAACACCCACTTCCCATTCTCCAATCTATACTCACTCATCTAACCAAATCAACTTAATAAAAAAAACACAACGCTTTCAGTTTAATTAAAAGAAGTGAAAAAAGAGGGCAAAACCCAAATGAAAATTAAAAAGGGAGGTACCTGTGATTGCGCTGTCGCATTCTGCAAGAAGCAGTAAGAAACAGATGCGATGGTAAGGGAAAGCGAACTAAGTTAGAGTGATTACAGTTCAGCTCGCTGAAGTTCCAGCACAGAAAGCAAGTCGTCAGCTTCGTTGCCATTCTTCTCTCTCACGCTTTCTCTTGGTACAAACTGTATCCGAAGACGAAGTCATAAAAAAAAAAAAACCACGGTTTCTTCAAGTTTCGTTGGCATTACATATCCTTCTCTTGTACTTTTACAGTAAATGCCACATCGATTCTGTGTGTGTCTCGGGGAAGTATAATATATAGATTGAGAACGAGCGAGCGAGGCTGAAATGCCACCTTTGGCTCATCCTCAGTGATTATGGAGCCTTATCCAAGATTGATGCGAGACAAATGGTGCATCCAAACAAAGTAGTAGAAGCGTCAAACATCGGTCGCACCATTATCCGCATAACTCGATGGTACTGCGGTAAAGGCAGGTCTAATTTCGCAGTGCTTTTAGAGAGATCAACATTCATAGTTATACGCTGAAGCCTTAATAAACAATAATATTATAATATTAGTTGCTTCATATCAATATTGTTATTTATTTTGAATAAATTATTTAAATAAAAATTGAATTAATTTTTAATATTTCTAAAATATTAAAAACCATAATGAGAAATTAAAGAACTTTTCATTTTTATATATCAATAATTACTTCCTTATTAATTGGTGTTATATTTAATTTTTTTATTTATTTTTTATTGATATGTATGACATAGATATAATTAATTAAAAATTTTTAAGAATATTATAATTATATAATATTGAAAAATTCTTAAAAAGAAAAAATGAAAGGAGTCATATGCGAGTCCACTTACAAATAATTTGTTTACTGCACTTTTATTTGTTTTAATTACTTACAATATATAAATCAATTTATGTATTTAATGTTAATAGATGTGTAATGATCGTATATAGATTTTGTAAAAATACTTTTATTGTTAAACTTAACATTTATCAACACAAATATGTAAATGTAGGGTGTGGAGGGGTGAGGATAGATAATAACATATATAAGTTTAAACATTTAAACTAGCACCTAATTATAAAATTAGTATATAAATATTAAATAAAATACTTTTATAAATTTTGAATTAAAATAAAAAAAAAAAATTAAATTTTATTTAAAATTTAAAGATACCTTGTGATTTTCTTACATTTAAATTTTCAATTGATAAAAATTGGTCAAATAAAAATGTAAAATTTTATAATTACAAAATAGCTTCAGAACCCAAAAACAAATGTTATGTTTTTTCTTAATTAAACACGTAAAACACTTAACACAAATATTACCAAATAATACATATCTTATTTAAATATTCACTCATGAATTCACTGGATGAGGATTTCAAATTTTCCCTTTTAATTGAAGGACCCAACCATGCTGTTGTGCACTTCTATTTTTTCTACCTGATCAAAGGCGAGAGCGTGTTGGGAATAATGGGGCTTAGTTGGAGTGCGATGTAGCTCAGCATTTCCTGCCGTGGCACTCCACATGGTTGTGGCGCTATTGGACCAACGGTATCCGGGCCTCCTTTGTGCTTTCAAAACTTTGCCAAGCAACAATTTTTTTAAAAAAAATTAGATATAATTTGTAAATGTTTTTTAATAAAAATATGGTGGTAAATGAATACTATGTGATTTTTAGTAGAGAATATGACATTAATCTAATATATATATATATAACGTTGCAGGAGAATGATGATTTTTTCATTATTCATTACTATCTATCATTTTTTTCAAAATTTAAGACTCATTTGATTTATAAAAAAATTTTTATGAGATGAGAATAAGAATGGAAATAAAAATTAGTTTTGATAAAAAAGAATAATCATAATGAATCTTCCATTCCATTTGTGTATTTGGCTGAATTAAAACAATACAGGAATTAGAAAAAAAAAAGTCAAATGACCATAATATTCCTATACGAGTTATACATTATACCTTGTTTGATATAGATGGTCTATTTATATGTGATATTTGTTAAAAAATAAGAATATACAAGGTATTTTTGGATGTCATAGATTTTGATTTGCATGCTTAATTATTTTTGGTGCATATATGTGAAAATGCTCGGAGACACATCCAAACGTGGAAATTTGTCGCCAAGAACAGTACAACTCAAGTTTAGGGTGTTTCTGACCAAGACACAAGAATATGGAGTATTTTGGTAGCTAACATATATATGAAGATATTTTAGTGAAAATAAATTCAATTATATAATATCTTTTAATTTTACTAGAAAATCATGTAATTTTTATATAAATAAAAGAACCATGTAATTAGGATATTTTTCAAAGATGAAAATATAAAAACACGTGCACGCATATACAATATAACATTATGAGAGCTGTTAGAAAATTTTGCAAACTCTTAGCTAAGCGGGACTGCTTACATTTTATGAATGGATCAATTCAGCTTGACTCGTTTAAAAAAATGAAAACTATGACGGGCTAACTAGAGTGGACCATTTTGACTGCTATTATTCTGACTTAATCTAGAGATATAAGTAAAGGATCCTAATATTATTTTTTTGTCTTCTATTGCAAACTCTCTGCCTCTCCGATTGTTAATTAATTTGTAAAAGAGACAATGAAATTGTGTTATGTGCTTACGTTCCACAATTGTGTATTACCGTCCAAAACTGAGTGATTGAATTTTGGACAAGTACAATTCACTCAATGATTAATAACCAGAGAACAAATGGCAGCCTCCATCATTCATTGAGACATTACTCATTACTGTAAGTGTTGGAACAAATGTGCACTTGAGAAAGCGGGTGACGTGGGTCAAAGAATTACCTTTAAGCAACCTTTTTATATTTTGAAAATTTCTTTAACTGAATTAAAAAAGGTATCTAAAATCTGCTCGTGGTTGTCCTGTCACGAATGAATGCCCTAATAATTCTTTAGCAGATGGCTGCTCGGCTAGAGCAGCTTTGTAGAAAATCTTTGCCCTTTCGGGATAATGTTTCTGGGATTGGAGGATATTCTTTTAAAATGAAAATCTTATACATGACTTGCTCCTGCTTGATAGATGGGATTTTTTTTTTAGTGATATCTTCAACTAATAAATGAAAGATTCATATATACAGATATAACTATGCTAATTTTGAAAAAAGGTATATGCAACTTCCATTGTTGCCCTTGTGACCAAAGTTCCACATCTCACCGTGGACAGAAGATTACCGAAGAAAAAAAAATGGAAATAGCATTTACCTACTCTTACACAGCTTTTATCCAGAATTATAATAATTTACTTAATTAAGATTCACAGTAGTTTAATTAGAAAGTCATAGTAATTTTTAGTAAGTTAATTGATAAAAGGTGCTTATTCCACTAGTTAGGAAGTCCTTCACTGTAGTTATAGGTGCTCCTTGCCAGGAGAAGCCAGCTGCTTAGTTTAAGGTTCTTCCAGCTAGTTAAGAAGAATCATTCACATGAGAGGTCGTGCCCTTTTCTTCAAAAAAAAAGAAAAAAACGCAATCATTTGGATAATAAATGAAAGTAGGATCTCTTGAATGTCCAGTGTGCTTTATGACTCTCTTTCATGCCAAGATAACCTACTCTTTAGCACCACCCTAGCTGTGGCACTAGGTATCCTTGTGCCAGCCCTTGACACTAGTCACTGTCAAGCATCCATGAGATCTAATTTCAATGCAACTCCTAGTAATATAAAAAGTATTTCAGGGTATCCAATGAATCTCCAGATAGTAAATTAACTTACTCTCCTTTGCTTAGAGGGAGAGTGTAATGAACTCCCTCACTCAAAGTTGGCACAATATTCACCTTAGAAGAATTGCACCAGAGTTACTTTGACTTCATGAGAAAGCAACTTTTTGAAAATGAGTTTGGTGCAAGCGTTACTTGCAGTGCCCAATTTAAATAAGGTTGGGAGTGTCGAGAAGGAATAATCTTCACCCTCTTTTACTCAGGAATACTCCCAAGGAGTGGCTTGATAGGATTGAAATGAAAGTATCTTTATGCTAAGTGCGATTACTCGAGGTAAGCTAATCAAGTAAGAATTTAATACTTACTAAATAAAGTAGTTGTTCTAATGAACTCATTCCCTCTCCTTAGCCTAGGTTTTCCATTTGAGGAAGCAGCATATGTTAACTACTCCCTGGCCTACTCATCGAGACACATTACCACTAACCATCATAGCTATGATCTCACATCTCCTATAATTTGAGCCTCACTATCTAGCTCACTATTTCATGTACTAAACATGCACATTTAGTGCCCCAAATAAGACGTCCCAGTGGGCCCCTGTACGTCAAAGGAATGATCAAACAAAATAATTATTTAAAGATAATGGGATCAAAAGTATTTGATCCAAAAACAATAAATCTTTAAACTTAAAGGCTGTGAAACCGAATTTCACATTAAATTCAGAATGAATGATGCCGAGTTCATAGAAATTCATTTAATAAAATTATAAATTTTAATAAAATTAAATAAATATTATAAAGAATAAAAATTTAATAAAATATAGATTAAATAATTATATCTTTTCTTTGATTCTATAATTAAATAAATGTAGATTAAATAATTATATTTTTGATAAATAATCTAAAAAAAAGTAATAAAATGTAAAATTAATAAATTTTTTTCTTTACGTCGGAGTCAATTGCTATGGTAATTTTATGAATTTTAATTATTAGAGCTATCTTAATATAAGAATTTAAAATTGTGTATAAAAGTATATATCATTTATGCAAAGTTTTTGATACCATTAATACCTTCACTAACTTATCTATAGATAATTACTTATTATTGACGCAAGATTTTGTATATCAATAATTTAAAATTAATTTTTTTTCTTAAATACCCAAAAATTTAAAAAGAAAAAGATTGACAGAAAAGGAAAAATATTCAATAATAAAACTAATTAGTGTTTTAATTTGAAATTTGGTTTTGTTTTTTAGAAAAATAATTCTCCCTAATTCTATACATGAATTATGAAAATAAATTAAATTTTTTTTTGTGTATAGTTCAAATAGTATATATATACTTATATAAAAAAGTTTCATATAGTACAAAAAATCAACGGGAAAAAAAGGATCCAACACTTAAAGGCAACGTCTAGAAAAACTTATAACTCAAAGGCAATGACATGAAAAGTAATTGACCCAAAAGCAATAAAAGTTGAAATTCAGAGGGGATGAAACCGAGTTCTTTTTTGTTAGGAATTCTTTTGAACTCAGATTGAGACACTCCGAGTTCAATGTAAATTTTTTAAATAAATTTATAAAATTAAATAATTATAATAAAAAATTAAATAGAATATAGTTTCAATAAGTATATTTTTTGTTTGATTTGATAATTAAAGAAATATAGATTAAATAATGATATCTTTCATAAATAATCTTAAAAAAAGTAACAAAATGTAAAATTAATAAATTCTTTCCATTATATTGGTGTCAATTGCTATGTCAATTTTGTGAATATTAATTATTGGAGTTATGTTAATGTAAGCATTTGGGAATTTTTTTATATAATTATTCATCATTTATGTAAAGTTTTTTATATCAATAATATCTCAAATAACTCATCTACAAATAAGTATTTGTTATTGACAAAAATGTTTTTATATCAATAATTTAAAATTAATTTTTTTTCTTATATGTCAGGAGATTTAAAAAGAAAAAGATTGATTGAAGAAGAGAAATGATAAATTTTTTGGGTAATGATGGATTATCTATTTATAAATCTACAAACAGGAATCATTATTAAATAAAAATTTATTAAATAAATCTATAAACAAGAATCATCATTAATATAATTATTTTTTCATTACTCATTTATTTCTCCTATTTTTTTTAATATGATTATTTTTTCCTTAAGTTCTTAATCATTTTGGATATTTTATTATAAATGTATACAGTAATTATTTGATCTATTCTCCCTTATAAATTTTAATTATTATTTCACACTTTTTTATTAACTTTTTATCCATTTCACTCATTTTTTTAAGGAATATCCTTTCTCTCTAAACTACAAATATTTTTATCATTCTCTTTTCCTTCATTTAATAATTTTTCATTTTCTTTATTTCTTCATCTTTTTCTCTTTTTTTTTCTTTGCCTATATGTAGTTTTCATTTTTCACATAATTTTGAAAAATAAAAACTACATATACAATTAGTTTCTACTTATTTTTCACTTATTTATTTCTCTTAATTTTTTTAATTTAATTAACTTTTTCCACAATTTCTTCTTTCTTTTTGGATTTTTTATTATAAATATATCCAATAATTATTTGATCTATCCTACTTTTTAAAATTTAATTACTATTTCACACGTTTTATTTACTTTTTTCATTTGACTAATTATTTATAAAATATTCTTTCCCTCTAAACTACAAATTTTTTTTCACATTTTTTATTTACTTTTTTTTTCACTTTACTAATTTAGCACATTTGAAATTTGGAACCATTGGTTCCAAATTTCAAACTCGGAACCATTGAGAATCTGCCACATGGCAAATTGGGAAATAAAGTTCAAGTCAAACTTGGAGTCAATGACTCTGAGTTTCGAAATCTATTGCTTTTTGGTCATTACTTGTTTCAGTGTCTCTTTTTGAAGATTTTGAAAGATGATTATTATGTCTGAAGCAAATACCTCAAAAAAATATATCACATTAATTTGAACTTGTATATTTTTTATACAATAATTATATAGCCATTAAAAAAGAACAAGTACTATAATAAATGATTTCCGGTGCCGCAACGGGGCCTTCTTTGTTCACGCTGTGGTCGTTGTTGTCTCTGTTGTTGTAATTGTTGTTGCTCCTGTTCTGGGGGCGAAGAGGATAGAGAATCAGTTGGAGGAATCGGTTCATGTGGTGTTACAATCCAAGTTCGGATGATCCTCCAACATCAAAGGAGGTACCAGCATATGTAGTAGTGAATGCATACACATCAAACAAAAGGTTAACAAATGATCCTCCAGGTTGTTGCTCCGGTGTTCCAAAATGAGTCATAGGTGACGATGGCATGTAATGTGAAGGACCAGATCCCATAAAGTCACCAACATGACTGGCTGGAGTAGAAGAAGATGGTCTAGCTAAACCAATATCTTAAGGCATAGGGGTCGGAATATATGAAGATGGACTAGCCATGCCACTGCTAAAGTCCTACTGCACTGGCTCTTCATGTTGCTGTCTTTGTTCTGTAACAGGGGATTGCTGAGATGATAAGTAACCCTGACGTCACTTACCCGATCGACCTACTAGAATTTGTAGTCTAGGTAAATCAGGCGCCGGTTCAGTAGACTGGGAAAATAGTGAGAAGCGTTGTTCACTAAGAGCTAGTAATATATTTCTAGTATCTCGGCCTCCAACCTAGTAAAAATTTAAAGGGAGAGGGTCTTGCAAATGCATCTGATAAAGTCCCTCTGCTAGATCAGCCTAAGAAAAAAGAAAAGAAATAAGCATTTGAATGTTATTAAAACTATAAAAGTAAAGTTATATCTATACCAAAATGAGGAAAAGAACAATAACAACAACTTAAAAATTTACCGCATAACCAGTCGCAGCGCTAAGGGGTTGGATCCATCTCCTAGTACATCGCTAATACTATCGCATGTACGCAGAGGTGCGATCAAAAAGCTCATCAATAATCGGAGACTGCACCATAGCATTTTGCCAGTTATACTATTGTTGGATAAAAATATTATGCTCTGTTGCCCAATTGGTTTGAGTTTTTTCTCAGAGTTGTAAGACATGAAGAGCATCCAATCTAACAGGTTTTTGAGAAATTGGTTGGCGTTGACCAAATTGGCGTAGGACACGATCTGGATGATGCCACTCTATGATGTGAAAGCATATAAGAGGCATTGAAGCTATCCAAGTATCTAGAGAAACTAAACAATACTCTGGAATCAAATCATGGACATCTTCGGGCTGGTACAGGCACCAAATGATCTATGGATAATATGGATAAAATAATATAATATCATAAAATGTCGGAGTTATAGTGCACACATAGAAAAAGAAAGCAAATATATAACAACTGACCTCGTTGTCCTCCATAGCATCCAATAAAGTCCGGTATTGACTAAGAGCTCGCATACCAAGATGAGATGGTCGTCCAACATTCTTCCACCTATCACGAGTATTAGATAACATTAAAAAAATAAGTATAAATATATAAAGTTATTAGTAAAATGTAATTCGTACCTAAAGCCAAAGGGGGGAAGTATAGGATATTCTTCTATACGAGGATCAGGGGTCAGCGGTCTCTCTGGTGCGAGCATTGGAAATTGATCCCATGCCCACAGGTGCAGTAATGTTAAGCAACCACCTATTCCTTTCTCGTTCTTATATGTTGCATTGCATAGTTTTCGATGTAAGTAAGTTAGAACTACTGATCCCCAACTAACCGGCTAGCTTGTTCAAAGTTCTCAAGTAGTAAGAGATATATCAAATATACTTTATGACTAGATCTATCTGGCAGTAAAAAGCCTCAAATTAACCTAAGTACATAAGCTCTGCAAATTGAACGTACAACCTCCTCATCAACGTCATCTGGTATGTGAGCAAAGTTTTCAGCGAACCATGCAATAGTGAGTTGCTGGCCATCAATCTTATCATCTGGCGGTCGAATACCAAGAAGTTGCTCACATGTATTTGCCCATGGCCAATTTATCCTTCTAGTAACAGGGTCTCCATAACATGATAGGCCTAATTGCACAGCTACGTCTTCAAGGGTGATAGTACACTCATCACGAGTGGTATGGAATGTGTATGTCTCTGAACGTCATCGCTCAACAAGTGCACTAATTAATGATAGATCATACTCAAAGGGGCCAAGTCGAGCTACACCGTAAAATCTAGCTTGCCGTAGGTAATCTACTATGGCCGGTGGTGGATCCCCCAAACGATCCTCATGTTGAACACGTCGTGGGCAGAGAATTAGGTCGTCCTACAAATGTACACAATTAGAAATTGTTAACTGCTTACCTACAATCATTAATGTACATAATGATGTAATTAGTAAGGGTACGTAACTTAGCTCACCTGGCCATTCCAAATAGCTTCAGATATATGAAGTCTCTGCAAGTATAACAATGAATTATCCTCAGGGCACGGATGCACAACGTGTCGTGGAGCGGTCATGATATTAATACACCTGTTAGGAGTGAATGAAACATAATCTATAAAATAATATGTATTGAAATTTAACAGAAAGTACAAATAGGACACAGTAGCTAATGAAGCATAATTTGTGAAATAATACATATTAAAATTAAATAGAAATTACAAATAGGGCACAATAGTATATGTTAACACACAATTCAATTAATATAACTTGATTTATAAATATTTATTACAAAGTGTGTCTCCTTAATTATCACGTTGACGATGTGGACAAATTGCTCAATTATGTCCTGGTTGTCGGCATAAACCACATCTAATAGGTTGTCCCAATGCTATAAAATCCATCTCATTTTGGTAGCGGGATGCTCTTGGTCGACCTCTCTCTCAAAGCATTGACGAATTAGGGATCAACTTTAGTCCACCAGGGTTTGGCCAATATTCTTGTCCTCCAATCGGTTGAAAAGCATTGTTATACGCACAACGTATGGTGTCAAAGCGAAACATAGGATCAACAAATTGGAATGGCTCTAAAAAAACTGCGGCGCAAGCTGTAAGAACATGCTGGCAGGGGTATCTTTCCACCTAAAATTCACCACAATCACAAAATTGCTCAGTCAAGCTAATCTTGTAGCACCGACTATACTGGCGATTCATCTGATCATATAGTTCCTCCACTTCAAATTTTTGAGCATTTCTATCAAACGCGTGCACAGTGCATGCAAAGGCGCATTGCACATTCCTCGCTATCTTTTTCATAACGTTCTGGGAATAAACTAAACCTGCAGTCATCTGAGCATTAACTTGCTTGACACATTGCATGAAGTATTGATTGATCCTGTAGTATGTTGCTTTGGCTATGTCGGTTATGGGCAATGACCTTATGCCTTTGAAAACCTCAGTCATGCACTCGGCTAAATTTATTGTCATATGTCCAAAGCGACGATCATTGACATTATACGTCATAATCCATTGTTCCTTTAGGATGTCAGTAAGCCATATGGCTGCTTCATCGTGTATAGTGGCTAGCTCAACTAACTTCTCATCAACATATCGCCGCTCGTAGGCATAACCTGTTAAATATCACCAAGATTGTTACAATAAGAATGAACATAACATTATATTTGATTTCTTAGAGTAAAGAAATATACTAATATTTTTCAACATTTGCTTTAGATTTGTCGATCTAATGTGAGTGTGCAAGTTGCTAGCTACATGTCGGAGACAGAACACATGATATCCATATGATGGTTGCCAACCAATCTCAGGATTAGCAACAGCGGCTATAATTGATGGATGCCTATCCAAGATCAAACAAAGTCCACGTCTCCCTAATACTACTCGTTGACGTAAGTTGAAAAGGAACCATGTCCATGTAGCTTGAGTCTCTCCCTTAACTATTGCAAATGCAATAGGCACAGTCTGTCGATCATCATCTTGTGTCGTTGCCATCAAGAGAGTCTCTTTATATTTACCATATAGAAATGTCCCATCAATCTGAATCATCAGTTTTAAGTGATCACAAGCATTGGCACACACTTGAATGCCCAAAACACACGTTTGAATATGGCAACAGGCTCATTTGTTTGATATTGTTCAATTACAAACTCAACGTATGATCCAAGTATAAAATGTTGAATCGCAGCCATCCATATAAGTAATATAGCGTATGAGCTCACCCAGCTACCAAATACAATTGCAGCGGTTTTGTGCTTTGCTTTCCACGCTTTCCTATATGATATTGTATAACCAAACAAATTCTTCATCTGCTCAATGATCTGTCTCACTGAAACATCCGGTGTCTCAGTCACCACACCAACAATGCAAGATGATATAACATCAAAATCTAATTTTGGATGATCTTGCGATATAGTCGCAGATAGGCATGTATAAGTACCATCATATTTTGTTATTTGCTAATGTGATCCCTTACCCTGACCTTTTTTGCATACCCTTACTCGCCATCTACAATTATCTCCATAATGAATGCAACGAAATTTCTCATACTTTTCAATTATTAAATATTTCTTGAAATTGTGGTGTACTCTCATGGAATATAGTTTAACAGCACGGCGTAGTGCCTTTTGGCTTGGATATTGCAATCTAACACACAAGTCTTGCATGCTTAGATTCGTGCTTTCTCTAACCTCCTCAAATCCATCCCTACCGGCTAAGGCCATGTTTACCTGGGACAAAAATGTAGTCGCCGGATCTACATATTGGGATACTAGATCCTCTCCACTCATATCATTATCAAATTCTTCATCATCACTGTCATCATCGTCGTCGTCATCCTTGTTATAATCAGGGTCGAGTTCAGCATTATATTCGTCTTCATTTTCAAAGTCCTCTAACATATTATCTTCGGAACTGTTTGGAGAATAAGGCACAGTGAAGCAAAGTGCTAAATGCGAGGAATTCGGGTGGGAAATGGTCTCCATTGATATAGGATTATATTGTTGCGAAAATATTGGCTGAATTTCCCCACTCACTTGTGAGTCAGTTAATGAGGTTTTTGCATATAACTCAACTGCATTCAAGTGCCTTGGGAAACATAGGTGAGCTTGCCACATTCTTTCAACATCGAAATCATTTTCTAGAACAATCGATTGGTATCATATAGGATTCAATGATGCTGTGAGTTTATATATCAAATCGGAGACAACTTCTCCAACGGGGAGTTGTAACTTTTAACTAATAGTGTCTTTCAAACCATTTAAACTTATGTCAATACTAACCGTTATATATTTAGAAATGACACACTGAAATGTTGCACATTGAGGACTATCAAAGATCTTTCCATTTGCATAAATGCAAATGAGTTCATTTCTTCTAGCCATTCACTTTCCTGCAAGCCAAGCTTCATTTCATAATCCTTTCAAATAATTATGTTTTTCCACCAATTCTTTTTTCTCCCATGTATTTTTCATGTTGTTTAGTTTTTTGCTCTTCCATTTTCTACCCCTTACTTAATAATTATTTTTCTTTTTTAAACGTCTACCAAACTCAACTCAACATATAAATATAATTTCTCATTTTTTTCATAATTTCTTAATTTTTTTCTCATAACTTTCTCCTAAAAATTATTTACCTAATTTTCTTATTTTTCTTTAAATATTCCTTGTTCTTATAATACAATTTATATAATTATTCTGTAAAATAATTTACTAAAACAAATAAAATAAGCAAAATAACAAGTAAACATTGGGTTTAAAAACTAGTATTTCAATTATTCTTAAATCCAATTTTATTTTTAAATATTATTCCCACAACTAATTTCTATTTTTCCCAATGTCGTAGTTTTTTTCTCATAATTTTTTAATTTCCTCCTAAAAATTATTTTCCTAATTTTTTTAAACCACATTTCTTGTTTTTATACTCATTTTTAACTATTTATTTAACTACTCTAAAAAATAATTCACTAAAACAAATAAAGTAAAAACATTAAAAAAAGTTTTCATATAAAACTAGTATTTTAATTTTTCCAAATTCATTTTTCTCAAGTCAGTATTGTTCTTTCCACAATTATTTCTTTTTTTTTACAGTATCCTAGTTTTTTTCTCATAATTTTTTAATTTCCTCCTACAAATTATTTTCTCAATTTTCTTATTTTTCTTTAAACCACATTTCTTATTCTTATACTCATTTTTAACTATTTATTTAACTACTCTAAAAAATAATTCACTAAAACAAATAAAGTAAAAATATTAAAGAAAATTTTCATATAAAACTAGTATTTTAATTTTTCCAAATTCATTTTTCTTGAATCAGTATTATTCTTTTCACAATTATTTCTTATTTTTTTCAATGTCTTACTTTTTTTCTCATAATTTTTTAATTTCCTCCTAACAATTATTTCTCCAATTGTCCTATTTTTCTTTAAACCACATTTCT